>OX376373.1:143589518-144334002 GCA_947369275.1 Nemotelus nigrinus
ATATTGATATTATTTAGTTGTAGATAGGACATATTGATATTATTTAGAATGAGCGTGGTAACAACCCTGTAGCTAGAGCGGGCACTGAAAGTGAAAACCTCCAAGTCATCGTCTCTCTTGAAAAAAAGCCGTTTCTTCAAAAAAAAAGGCATTCATATGTAAATCTTGTGCTTTGTTTACATAATCAAAAAAAAAAATGGGATAACGGGCACGCCTGGAAACCCTTGCCCAATTTACCTATATTTTTAGCATCAAAAACTTCTGTTCACGGAAACTCACGGTCCAATTAGCAGAATTAATTGAAGTTTACAGAATGTATTGGCCTTAAATAGGACCAGGTCTGATAGAAGTGATTTTGAAATGCGGGCGATTCTGTGCTAGTGGTGCCATCTTGAAAAATCACTAAAAAAGATAACTGCTTTTAGCCCTATAAATTCTGATTGAATCGTTCGATTTTGACGAAATTCACACAGTAGCTGAAACTTACTTCAAACCACGTTTGGTAGAAATTTGGTTGAAAAATTCTGTTGGAGCTGCCAGCTATGATAATTTGGGTGTCTTAAATTTGAAAAAAATGCAAATTTGGAAGTGAGCACATTCAAACCATCGAATATCCTAAAAAATGTCCGTTTCTTACAATAAAACCAATCTATATACAAATCTTATGCTTTATCTACACGTTCAAAGTAAAACTTTGGAAATTTCATGTCGGACAAGAACGCTAACCCTTTCCCAGTTAACCTATATTTTTAGCATCAAAAACTGCTGTTCACGGGAACTCACGAACCAATAATCAGATACAACTAAAATTTACAGAATACATTGGACTTAAGTAGAACCAGATCTGATAGAAAGCGATTTTTAATTGTGGGCAACTTTGTGCCAGTGGTGCCATCTTGAAAAATTACAAAGAAAAAAAAACTGCTTTTTGAACTATGAAATGTGAATAAGTTACCAGATTTTCATGAAATTGACACAATAGATGAACCTTAATCTAAACTCTGTTTGATAGAAATTTGGTTGAAAAATTCGATTGGTGCTGCCAGCTATGGTAATTTTTGTTTCTTTGGTTTTGAAAATTCGCTCAGAAAAATAAAACTTTTTGCCCTATAACTTCCAGTGCAGTCATGAAATCAATACGAATTTCATATTATTAATGGAACCTATTATAGACATTATTCAGGCCAAATTTTGTGATATATTCTTGGATGTGATATATTCTTGGCTTTGATACTAGCGAAAGGTTGCCAGCACGAGTCGGTTGTGCTACTTTTGTATCAATAAATGCTTACAGTTAGTATACATACCGGAAACATTTACAATGAAAACAAATAACCGATGTTTGAATTCCCAAAGTTCTGCAAATTTTTCGGATCGCAGCCCCAAACATCAACTTCAGTTACAGTGCTGCAGGCACTGAGCATTTTCTTCATTGATGTTATATGAGATGCTGCTTTCAAAATTTTGTGAAATAAGCAACTGATGACGAATATAATTAACAAGTGTTTTGCTCTCATAAACGTTGAAATTCATGCCAGTGGTAATATCTGAAACCTTCCACCATATGAGTTATAATGCATTCTTGAGACCAAAGTAAAACGTGGCGTTTGAAACAGTTTGGCCGTAATAAGCAGCTCATGTGGTGGAATATGCACTCAAAATCTGCACGATTCTTCTACTGTTCTTCGAACATTAGTGTTTCTAGCGGTTCAGGTGCGCTAGAGATTTTTAATTTTATGCGCACTGGAAATAACCGATTATCATTACTTATTGATCAACCCTCATATAAATATACATATTATTTTCATATTGAACCATGTTTATTTCAATCAAATAAGAAAGCATTATTTAGCATTATTATTTTACAAGATCTAGCATTATTTAGCATTAAATAAAATTGAATCTAGCATTATTTCAAAAAAATAAATGGCAGTACTGCTTAAGCACCGCGATATATGGGCTTTGTATCAAAAACATTCGAATGTTGTTTTCATGATTCTTCCCTGCATGAACATAACTGCATCTTGAAAAGATAGATAAGCTTATTGCTCTTGACCTTGCCGTACTGCTTGACGAATAACATTCTTTAAGTAAACCATGATTATTGAATAGATAGTTTCAAACTTTAATCGGGTGTTAACGAATGTTTTGACTATGGAGTTGGAAGCTTATTCCGTCTGTTAGATTGTGATTAAAATCTTAAAGTAATTTCAAAGTAATATGTGATAATGATTATATTTCAACAATTTAGTGATAGCTCACATCGTCTTAGCAATGAAATCATTCAGTCGATACTTGTAGCTGCAGAGTGCAGACGCGCGATAATTACTATTCGAAATGTTGAATAGAATCGTTTTAATTATATTGGCAGCATTTTTAACTGCACTTATAATTGCTGCAAACAGTGAATCCATTGAGTCCTTGCCGAAGGTCACTCTGGGCCATGATGGAATATTGGTTGGAAGCTACATGAAAACAAATCAAGGGAATACAATCAGAGCATTCCGGGGAGTCCCATACGCTAAACCGCCAATTGGTGAATTACGATTCAAGGTAAGTGAATGACGCTTCCAATCCACCTATATTCTTTTAGTACGTAGTTTGCATCAATCCGATTTAGGCTCCCGTACCAGCAGATTCATGGACTGGCGAAAAACTCGCTGATAAAGATGCCAACATATGTCCGCAACAAAACTCATACGAGCGTGATTTCGTTACCACTGGTGACGAAGATTGCCTGTACTTGAACGTTTATGTTCCTGAGGTAAAAACACTATCGTATATTCAAGTCATATATTTATCAACACGCAGCTTCAGTCACAGATTAAGGAAGAATCACTTTCGGTTATGGTGTATATACACGGCGGTGGATGGATGGCAGGCTCGAGCAAATCTTCTTTGTATGGGCCTCAAAAGCTACTAGATCATGATATCATTCTGGTGACAGGAAACTACAGACTAGGAGCGTTAGGATTTCTTAGTACTGGAACTGCAGATTGTCCAGGCAATTTCGGGCTAAAAGATCAAGTGTTGATATTGAATTGGGTCCAAGAAAATATCAAGTCATTTGGTGGAAACCCGAAAGACGTCACTATTTTCGGAGAAAGTGCCGGTGGGGGAAGTGTTGGACATCATATGTTCTCTTCAGCATCTAAGGGTCTAGTGGAGTTTTTACAAAATTGTATTTAAACAACTAGCAGCTTATTTTTTCAGGACTCTTTCATAAAGCAATCTTACAGTCTGGCACAAATTTCAACGAATGGGCTATTGCTGATAAGACTGTAATGCTTGAACGAACCAAAAAAGTAGCGAAATTACTCAATTGCTCAGTGTATAACGACAATTGGCTTGAAGTAGTTAATTGTCTTCGAACCAAGAATGCAGCAGATATTGCAGCTATCGTTTCAGAACATTTTGTATATTTCATTCTGTGAAACCTTAAACAGAGCTTTGCCGAATTAAAGTAAATTTTCAGACCTATGACATAGATCCTGCCGTACTATATCCAGCAGTAATCGAACCCGATGCAGAAGGAGCATTTCTTACAAAATCACCTCAAGATATCGGCACTGCACTAAGCAATAATGTACCAATCATGATTGGAATAACGTCAGAAGAAGGTGCCATGAAATCTGGCCGTAAGTATTTCAAATAATTTTATGGCACCCTGTGATCTTTTATCCCGCAGCTCTGTTAAATCTTCGAAATGATGATTTTATATCAAGGTTTGCGGAGGCTCTTCCGGTTCTTCTATTTTACGAGCACCGGGAAAAAGATGTCCAAAATCAACTGACTGAGAGAATTGACCAGTTTTATTTCAAAGGAAAACACGATTGGTCCAAAACCAATCACTTTAACCTAACAAATGTTCAAATGTTGCGTTTCTATAGTGAACAGTTTTTCTAAATTGAAAACATTTTAGGTTTTCACTGACAATTGGTTCGCCTGGGGACAAGACAAATTTCTGCGAAATCGATTTTCAGCATCTGATGATAACCCGGCTGGATCAACATATGTGTACTTGTTTGATCATCGTGGACCGAAATCACTATCAGAATCTTTTCATGCAGGACCAGAATATTATGGTATGTGAAAAACAATGGCTCAACGTATGTTCACGAAAATACTTTTTTTTCTCTCTCCTACTTTCATGTTTTTAGGAGTTTGTCATACAGACGAACTACCCTATTTATTCAATTATAAGCTACCTGAAATTGATGGTGGTGAGAATGATAGAAAAATGAGAAAACTAATGCCTCAACTGTGGACGAATTTTGCTAAAACTGGGTAGAATATAATTAAGTTTGTAGTTCACTGAGTTCGCAAATGTATTCTTTGTAGCAATCCTACGCCAGACGAGTCTAAAATACCAAAATGGAAGCCAGCTGATAAGTTCCCGCTGAATTATGCACACATCGGGCGAAAAACTACAGAAAACTGGGTTGCACTTTCAAACGAAGTCGGATTCTTCGAGGAACGGATACAATTTTGGAGAGATCTGGAGAAGTTTTATGAATATAACGCAATTATAAAAATATAACTCAATCGCGCCATATTTCTAATTTTTTGTTTGA
This sequence comes from Nemotelus nigrinus, assembly GCA_947369275.1. Lineage (NCBI taxonomy): Eukaryota > Metazoa > Arthropoda > Insecta > Diptera > Stratiomyidae > Nemotelus > Nemotelus nigrinus. Next base: position 143,594,093 of record OX376373.1, read on the forward strand.
TAAAATGACTGAATTTCCTACAATTTACCAACCATTTGCATAGTAAAGAAATATTTGATTTTTGGTGAATTATCGTGATATCTATGTTCAGAAAAACCAAAATTTGATCCAATTGTGGATATAATAACATCGTATGGATTCGATTCAATTCGTACTTGACAAGTTTAGTCGTGTCGTGATTATATGTAGTCCCAATTAAACATATACGAGTTTAGCGAATCGCAGTGACAGTTCTGGGTATTCGACAAAACACCCGACCTGAGTAAAGTGCTGTTAGAAAAATAAAGGTGAACATTTCATCATGGATATAGCTTTTTGTGGTGTTATTCTGATAATATTCAGGGTTTTTTACACCTTCAATCGAATAGAACGAAAAGTGTTTTCAAAAGCGGTGAAAACCGATCTGTTGACAAGTATGGAGGCATCGCTATTCTCTCAGTAATCTCCAAACTCTTTGAGAAACTCGTCTGCGATCAACTGACTTCCATAATCGACTCACTTCTCAACGAACAACAACATGGGTTTCGACAAAGCAGGTCCACTATCACGAAATCTCATTATCTTGGTTTCGGACGTCCTCTGCGAGATGGAAAAGGGAGAGCGCGTTGATGAGATTTATGCTCATTCCAGCAAGACTTTTGACAGAGTCGATCATCAAATGCTGAGACAAAAATTACTCAATTTCGGTATATCTGGCTGTTTAAGATGGTTTGGATCTTATCTTTGTGACAGAGCTCACATTGTCAAATTCCAAGGAAAATTTTTAAAAACAGTTTTTTCGCTGTCTGTGGTGCCACAAGACAATCATTTGGGTCCTCTTCTCTTTAATATTTTAATTTCGGCTCTATCTGGGATTTTATTTGATACCGCACCTCTCTTCTACGCTGATGACCTGAAATTGTACCACACTATCAAAACGCAGTCCGACATAGTTTTTCTCCAATCAAAACTTCAATCTCTCGAACAGTGGTGCCACCTAAATAAACTCAGCCTCGACGTCAACAGAAGAAGAAATTGCAGTAGAAGAAAACGAAAATTCCGAGAAGGACAAACAAATCTCGGAGTTACTAAGGCGAGACCAGAACGCTAGGATGGACAAAATAATAACGCAACTATTGGAGACTCAGAAAGAACGGCGATGGCTCGTCCTTGATCGTTTTCGAAAACATACGGAACAATAACGCCACCACACCACAATGCGCACCACACAGTCACTTTTTCCGGATGTAATGACCTCTCTACGACCAGGATTTTTTGAGCCCCGTATTCTACAGTTCTGCTTAATAACGTATCCACAAAGTGTGAAATGGGCCCATCACTGAAGAATTTTTTTTCGAAAAAGCAGCATCAAAGGCTCGTTGTTAGTTCCAACACCCAATTCACGTATTTTCTGTATCCATATTCTAAAATGGCAAACCCTCAACTAAATAAATGACAGCGTAGTTGACGTGTATCTGTGACAAATGTCGGTATGCAGGGTTTGACTTTCTCAAGCATGAAATGGATAACCCATGCTTAGCGTAGAAAGATTCACTTGGGGGATATTTCGCACATTGGAGTAGTTTTTGGGATATTTTAAAAAATTTTTGGGGGATATAGCGAGAGGGAACTTGGCAGCCCTGGTTGTTATGTGGAAGATATAATGATCACAAGAAGAAAAGAAAGTAGATTTTTAAACAATTTCGAGAAATTTTTTGTGATTCAGAATTTTCTTCCTCGAGACTGAATTGTCAAGGCACTTAATAATGACACTTGCATTTTTTTGCTTGATTTTGAGAAAGGAAGTCCAAGAAAAGCGATTGGATCGGGAAGTAATCACGGCAAGAACTGTGAAAGTGCAAGATTTGCGTTCGGCTAAAATGATAGTTTTCCGTTGTTTCAAAGTCTGACGACGAAAGCAATTGCCAGTGTGATTCTAAATGCATTGGGGCTCCTCGTCAGTGGAGCTAGCGAATCGAGGAACAGGATCTCTAGACTTGATCAAGGATCTTGGGCAGCAGATGTCGTCACCCATGACGTTAGTACGCAAGCCGGGTATAATGCGACTATATCTCGATGCCCGAAGGTTGAATTATGTCATCATGAATTATGCAAATCCATTGCTCTTGATTGAAAATTTTCAGCTCAGGACTTCAGTTCACTAAATTTATAGTAAGTCTGGACTTAAAGGATGCTTTTGGGCAAATTCTTTTGGACGCGGAATCCAGGGAGAAAATTGCATTTACCGTACCTGGCAGGCCCCTATATTATTTCACGATCATGCTTTTTGCCTGTGCAATGCCCCACAAACTATGTGCAGACTGATGCACAGAGTTATACCTCACGAGCTATTTGTTAACCTTGAAGAGTTGCTCGTTACTAGCTGGACGTTTGAGGAACATCCGAAACTCGTGTCCACCGTAGCTCAGCTGTTACATGCAGCTAAGCTTACATCAACGCCGAAAAAAGTAAGTTCATCCAGAGGGAAATAAGATGTAGTCAGTGACGGTACTCTTAAGACAGACCCGGACAAAGTGTCTGGCATCGTCTCATATCCAGTACCAAAAAGTGTGAAAGACGTAAGACGATATATAAGCATGGCAGGTTGGTATCGTCGTTTTGTCCCTAATTTTGCTTCCATATCTGCACTACTGGCAGACTTGTTGAAAAGCAAAAAGGCGTTCCAGTGGACTGGAGGCACGAGAGTCGTCTTCGATAGAATCAAGGAACTGTTGAATCCTGATTTTTCTAACCACTTTTATATTCACTGTGACACCAGCACTACGGGTATCGGGAGCGTCCAGTTAGGAATATGATGATGGTGGAGAGCATCCCATCGCCTATATGTCCACGAAACTAAACGCTGCGCAGCACAGCTATAGCATCACAGAGTTAGAATGTCTGGCTGCTGTGCACAGTGTCAAGAAATTTCGGGCGTATATTGAGGGGATGCCCTTTACCATCATCACTGATCATGCCATCCTTAAATGGCTCATGAGCCAACAGGACCTCTTCGGTAGATTAGCCCATTGTAGTTTGAAGCTGCAGAGCTTAGAATTCGTGATCGAACACCACAAAGGGAACAAAACAGTGTGCCCGATGCTTTGTCAAAAGCACATGGATGCAATGAGGAGGTGATGGTCATTACTGGACGCTAGCCAGAGCACCATCGGGTGGCTGCAATAATCCCAAAGTCAGCGTTATTGGATCCACAATATATCGAGTTGCTGACTCACATCAACAAACAGTCTGACCGTTTTGCGAATGTTAGTGTTCGAGATAGTCGGGTGTATATTACCATAAAAACAAAGTAATCGCACGACAGCTCTGGTACGGGTCTAAGGGTTGAAGCTGGTAGAGAGTGGTATATTACCAACAGCTTAACCGGAACGCTGACCTCATACCTTCCTATAACCAAGTTATGGGTACCTGAAAGTCACAGGCAAGAGCTGATTCTCCGTGCTCATGATGATACATTCGGGTCTCATTTCGGCATTTGGAAAACTATTGAACTTCTGCAACGGTATTATTATTATTGGTCTCGATTCAGCCAAAACGTTGCAAAACATGTCAAAGCTTGTAATACTTGCAAGCAAATTTAGCCTTCGAAAGAAGAATCCTCAGCTTTCCTTCTCCTGTATCGGGAATCGAGACTGACGCCACTTAGGAACTGGGCTGTAGAATTAACAGGAAGATTCTACGGGCAAACAGACAGACATGAGAACGGACTGATTCTGTCAATAGGGCGTACAGGTGGCTCTAAAGATTCATTTATGTGCCCCGCAAAAATAGCGTGTCATCTGTAGCTCATGGATGCGCTATTCAGCTAAGTAGGCCTTCCGATGAACAGAAGGGGCTAAAATAAGACATAGCTTATAAGATTTAAGTATAATTAGGTTCAGTTAATCATAATTAGTCTTATGTTAGTTTTTATTTGTAGCCTAAGGTAGATTTTAAGCGAGTTATTTTCGAGAAAACCCCAGCATTATTAGTGTGTAAGCTGAGGCAAATTCAACAAAAACAAAACTTAATCGAAAAAAAGTCTAGCGCATGAGAACCGCTAGAAAACTAATTTTCGAAGAAGTTATCTTTGAGGGATTTAAAAATGTGTGAAGACGTTATACACTTCTTTGTAGTATCATATCAACCATTTCTTACTCAAAGGAATAAATATCATTTTCTGACAGCATTTTCTATAACACAAATGATGAAAATGTTCAGTGCTGGCAACATTTGTCCAACACAGCAGCAATAAATCTACTATAACATGCTCGTGCTTAATCAACCTTTCCTTTGAATTTCATTTTCATCCGAGGATGTCATCGAAAGTTTCAGCGGTTAAACTTTGTCTGGGGTTGCAACCAAAAAATTTCCAAAACTCGGGACATCTAAATATCGGTTGCTTATTTTATTGTAAATGCTTTGCTTATGAATAGAAAATGGCAGCATATGTTGGTGCGATATTTACGAAATGGTCCGGTGCTGGCAATCATGTGCTAGCACCATAGCTGCTTCACGTTGTGTTAAACCCAGCCTATGAATTTCGTTTCGATTGAATGGCTGCGCTGTAAGTTATAGGAGTGAATTAAATTTTAGGGTTACCATCGTCGAAAGTTTTAAATTTTTGAAACCTAAATATTTGTTGTTAATTGTCATTGCAGGATCATTCCAATTTGGAAATTTTATGACAACATCGCTCGATAAAGAAATGTCAATAAATAACGAAATTCATCATAGCTGGCAACCCTTTCACGATTTTTCAACGAAATTCCTGCAGAACTAAAAACGCAAAAAGATATGCTTTTCACATGAATTTCGTTTTGATTTCGTCACTGTATCGGAAGTTATAGGGAAAAAAATCTTTATTTTCCTGAGCAAATTTACAATATTTAGGAGACTAAAATTTCCGTAGCTAGCGTCCCTATACTAATTTTTCAACCAAATTTCTATGCAATCTGTCTTAGAGTAAGGTTCACCTACTGCGTGAATTAAAATCTGGTGGCTAAATCGGAAGCTATAGGCCAAAAACCAGTTTTTTCCCAGCGATTTTTCCAAATGGCACCACTGCCACAGTGTTACTCGTTTTTCAAAATCACTTCTATCAGACCTGGTCCTAGCAAATTCCAACATGTCCTATAAATTTCATATTGATCGCATTGTCCGAACGTTAGTTTTCGTGACTAGAAGTTTTGAGTGCTGCAAATAGAGGTAATTTGATCACGGGTTGCCGTTCTTGTTTACCGCGGGATTTTGAAATATTTTATTTGACTTGGTGGACAAAAGTCAAAATTTATCAATAATTTGAATTCATTTACAATAATCAAAAAATTTTCAGGAAAGTCGACGATTTAAAGGATTTTCGTTCAGGAGCCTGCTGTAGCTACAGAGCTGCCTGCACAGTCTTGAAAATCCATGTGTGTAAAATTTTAATCTACATCAATACGTTCTGCAAATTTCACGATGATCCATTGTTTTTCTTAGAAGTTATGACAAATCGAAATTTGAAAAAAAATTCTTGCCTACTTTTAGGCACTCAGCGCCTACACAAGGCTCAAAATTTCCACTTCTTTATCATAAGCAAACTTAAAACATAATAAGTTTTCATTCCTAGTTCTTTTTTTTAACAAAAATTTACACTGCTTGGAAATATAGGAACACCTGAAAATTCACTTAAATGCCCGCCGTCGCTAAAAGATTTTAGATATCTGAATTTTAGCAAGTCACGGACCTACCTGTTATATACATCTATGTCCTTCGAAAATTTCAGCTCAATCGAATTGGCCACTCCAGAGATTATCTCCCTTAACCATTTTGCTGATATATATATATATATATATATATATATATATATATATATATATATATATATATATATATATATATATATATATATATATATATATATATATATGACGAATTTTTGGCGAAGCGATTTTAATACTAATGTTCTTCGAACATTAGTAAAAATATCGGACCAGCAGACCAAAATAGTATAGACGCTGAATTAAAAAGCTTTTCCATTGTTTGTTAAACTTTAAGTTAGATTAAGAACAGTGCTGCCATTTTAGCATTTTGAATGCTAGATCTAGCATTATTTTTTCCAAAACGGCATTCGAAATTCGGAGTTAGCATCTAGCATTATTTTTAGCATTTAAATTTAGATTTCGGAATAATCTGGCACTCATCTATTTACAATCTGGCCCATCAAATTTTTCTCAATAATAGCTCTGTTTGTGTACTTTCAGTCGCGTTCATGAAAGGAAATTTCCTGAATCGTGTGGTGGCGGAGTTTCATGAAAAATACAAAAACGAGCTCATGGCATTTTCTTAGAAGTGATAACCAGAGGTGACATTTATCTGATTTTGAAATAATGATAGTGATTATAAAGTCTAAAATATAAAGATTATGAAGTCATCTATATTGCTTTAAATATGGTAACGTTCGATTAAATCGTGATGATGCTATTACGATACGATCAATTGTTTTGTTAGGGCTTCAAATGCAAGCAATCGCACGGATAACGCTGGAGAAAAATCCGACACTAATACTTTTTCTTCACTTAAAAATAATTAATTGTTGCTGTTTTGATTGTGAGATTCCAAAAGATGTTTTGAAAAATATTGGTAAAAATGAGCTTTACACAAGAGAAGAAGATTTAGATATAACTGATATGTCTGTAATAGATAAAGAATCATTTTGAGATGAAAATTTTAAACTTCTAATTTGTGTTTGTTGTGTCTCGTATGTAACGAGGGTTGATCAATAAGTAATGATAATGAATATAAACCAAGGTGATTAAACTTAAAAGATATATTTATTTTTCAACATAGTCTTCTAACAAGTTAATACATTTAGTCCATCTTTTTTCCAAACCCAGGATACCCTTAGAAGAAAAATGCTTTATTTTGACTCATCCAAAATGCCTCAACAGCGGCCATCACTTTCCTATAATCTTCAAATTTCTTGCTCCGAAGGTGATGTTTGAGTCGAGGAAAGAGGTAGAAGCCACTGAGAGCTAGATCTGGCGAATAGGGTGGGGGTTCAAGCAGTTCGAATCCTGTTTCTTTAATTGTATCCATCGCAACTGCAGCCTTGTGAACCGGTGCGTTATTTTGAAGAAACAGAATTCCGGCTCGCAGTTTGCCGTGTCTTTGCTCTTTCATTACCACTCGCAATCTTCTTATTTGGTCAGCTTAGTAAGAGCCTCATATAGTGGCTTCCTTTTGCAAATATTCCACACATAATAATTTCTTCAGCGTCCCAAAACACTGATGCCATAACCTTTCCTGCCGAACTTGACACTTTGAATTTCTTCGGAGTCGATGAAGAGGGTCGCTTCCAGGTCATCGATTGCATTTTGGTTTCTGGATCAAAATGGTGGAAATGGTCACAAAATGTGACAAAAATTCTTCTGATCTGCCTGTAACTTTTTGAGATTCATCCTTGAAATGTCGACTCGTTTCTTCTTATACTCGTACGTTAACATTCTCAGTACCTAACGCGTAGAGACCTTCTTCATATGTAATTTGTTGGCAAAGATTTTTCGAGCACTACCATACGAGATCCCTGTAAACATCAGCTACATGCCTGAGGGTCACTCTTTGATCTGGCAACACGACATTTTCGACTTTTTTTACATTGTCTTCAGTGAAAGATGTGGATGGACGTCCTTCGCGGTGTTCATCTTCAGTGGATGTTTTTCTAAGCGTAAACTTCTTGGCCTAGCGTGCAACGGTGGAATATGGAGGAGCAGAGTTCCCTAATGTTTCTACCATGTCGCCTTGTATGCCTCTGGTAGAAAGTTTTTTCAAACAGAGGTACTTAATGACAGCTTTAATTTCGTTTTTCCCCATTTTGATGTTCTCTCCTCGACTGTTTGTATTCAAAATAATGTAGCTCCCTGGAATCGTGGTCTATTTGTATGTTTTTTTGTCATGCTGACTTAGTGAGTATATGTAGTAGTATTAAAATTTTTTTTTGGAATTTTATGCGAACTGGAAATAACCGATTATCATTACTTATTGATCAACCCTCATATAAATATACATATTGGTGTCATATTGAACCATGTTTATTTCAATTAAATAAGAAAGCATTATTTAGCATTATAATTTTACAAGATCTAGTATTATTTAGCATTGAATAAAATTGAATCTAGCATTATTCCAAAAAAAATAAATGGCAGCACTGGTTAAGAATGCACAAATAATATAAATAATACAAAAAATTTCAATTCAATTCATCTCCATCATATGAGTCGGGATTTAATTAGCCGCAGGTGATGAAACTTTTCCTATTCGTAGCTACAATATACACCCCGAAACAATGAAAAAATAACAACTCTTTCTCACGCAGTACACATAAGCGTATTTATCCTTGTCAGTAAAACGTAGACATAAGATTGATATTCGAACGTATTAAATTCACAGTACAATCATGTGCTTCCTAGGTTTTTCTTCAAAACAATTCCTTTGCCCTAAATATATCCTTGGAACGTGAAACGGTATCGCATCGCGACGACCGAAAGCAAAAACAAAAATAAATTAATAATCAGGACACACCTTTACACAGCTGGTGGTTTTTCTTAATGAATTTTCAAGAATTTTATTACGAAACCGAAGGAAAAACGAAGAATATACTGAATCGTGCAGCCACCAACATGCTGCGACTAATCACTGCAGGCAGATACCACCGCATGAGCAGATATAAATTATAAAACTTGTGATGAGACAATTCATGCACGTTCGTATTAGCAATCAAGTCATGTCATGAGGAAGATAGAACAGGTGTAGTCATGTGATTAAGGACTACGATACAAACACACTCACACTCATACATGAGTAAGGGATGTTTTGTGTTGAAATTGATTAATATGGCGTTGAGAGAGGATTCAACATTTGCATAGAATTTGAATGGATTTTGATTGTGTATTGGTTGCAATAATCATTTGAATATTTTATAAAGCTTTCGAGCTTGGATTTGGGTCATAATGTGTCATTCATGACGAACTTAAATGAAGTCTAAGTTTGAGTTAAAATTGTTGCACGATAAAAGTATCAAAATTCTACCCGATGATAATTTGGCATCATCAATGTCTAAATTGGATGCTTAGTTCATCGCTTGCTTTGCTTTCATAATGGATGATTTTCACCATAATGTATTTTCTCGACATGCTTGCTGGGCACGTTTTCAAGGTCGTACTATTAGGAGGTCTACTACCAATGAAATTCAACATAGGCTATTTAGTGCTAGTAAAAAAACGAACAAAATCGGACTAGCCTGGGTTAAATCAACTTTGGGGTTCGAGTCGATTTTAACAATAATAATTTTCACAATTGTCTTTTATATTTTCATATTGGATAACTCAAAAAACCCCTCGACAATGTGCTTCTCATTTCTGTTTCGTGTCTCTACGTTGATTGGAAGCTACACCGGACAAGTTTTAGACGCAATGGTTATGTGCAGCTTTTACGGAGGGTGTAATTTATGGAAGAGCCAAAAAGTACAGATCCAGCAGTGTGCAATACATGGTTTGAAGCTCACCAAAATTAATACAGCGTGAATCATTCTAGAAGCTGCGGTAAGATGAATATAAGTACCATTACGCAAATATTTTCAAGCTCGATAGATAAACATGGTGTAAAGTATCTGACGTACGTAGGTGATGGAGATAGTAAAAAATTTAATGGAGTTTTAAGTGCCGAACCATAAGGAGAAACCTTATGTAATACAAAGTCGTATCGTAGACACTTGTAACTGGCCACAATTTAGCTCTTGGAGCCAGAAAACAAGTTTAGACTACTATTTGCTTTTGTACTTGTCCTCTTTAATTGTCCTCTTTAATTGACTCTGCTGAAGCCGGCGCCAAACGATGCGGTGAACGTTTGATTCAAACTTTTGCCTCCAACCTTTGAGTCAAATATTGGACGATTGATATGGCAAACGCTCTGCTACACGGTGGAACCAATTCTTGATCCAATGCATTTGATTCCAGTGTTGGTTCAATTTTTCGTGTACATTGATTTTGCATTATAAATTATATTACTTTTGTTCATTTCAATTTAATTGATAGCACGAAATGGATAACTCAGTATTATGATTGTTTGAAAATAATTATCTCTTAAAATTTAAATTGATAAAATATGTAAGCAATAAAAGTGCATACCTGTCAAAACACAATAAAAATCTGATTCAATTGTTGGAACGAATCGTGTAGTAGTTCATCAAATGTCCTCCAATCATACCTTCCAGTGACAAAAAACCCTTTTAAGCGGACAAAAAGACCGACAACAGACCGAACATGTTCCAGCGCCAACGTTGGACGCTGGACATTGGGCACTGTTAGCTGGCGCATCGGCCACACGATGCGTCCAACCATCAAGTGCCCAACGTTGGAGGGTGTTGGTAGCATCGGCTTGAGACTTGGCTTTGGCGAGCCTGTCGCGGCTACGCTAAGTCAAGGAAGTCTTGGTTTTATTTGGAAAGAAGAAAAAAAAACTATTCTTTTCCAAATCTGGTCGCCGCTTAGTCTTTGGCTTACCAGCAAAGAATGTACTTTATTGATAACAATTCTGAGCTTTTATAACAATAATAGTACAGTTATTGTTTTTTAAAAATCTGCGCGAATCAAAAATAATTTAATCTAGTTCCGGGGATTTACCACCGCACTCTAGTCGCTATGTGGGTTTGTGTGACATTTCGATAAGTGTCGAAACGTCAGTGTGAATTTAGTGTACACAACACTTAATATCAAAAAGATAATGCGTGGGCCATGTAGCGAAAAGAATGGGGATGCCACTCCGTAATACAAAGAAAGTGATATGCCTGGAAAAGACGCAGGCAAACTGACTGACCAGATCATCAACAAAATGACAAATTTCCACGGATTAGCGATTCACCGGCATTCGGATTCTGTTGAAGAAATGAAAATATACATTTGGGGCTACTTTCTTTTATAAACCCTGAGCATCAAAACTGTTCAGAAGCAGGCCCGGCGGACGCCTTGGGCGGTGTGGGTAGCACTAACCACCTGGAAAATCAAACGGTGGGTAATTACTCACCCTAAAATTTCGATCCTATATGCCTCAAATAAAAAAATTGGTAATTTATTTCTCTATTTGTGGTGAACAAGAATAAATAAAATGTGAAACAAAGACAGAATTTACGAATGTCTTCAACGGCAAAACTACCACATTCCGTTAAAACATACGATTTCTGATGGTTTCCAAGGTACTCTAGAAATCGTAAGTGTTGCCCATGAAATGGCATTTAAAGGCGCAAATGGTAACCAGTATTACAGTCAACCGCACTTTCAATTAATTTAACTCATTGCAATGTTTTATGATCGAATGGATGGTCTGAAGCTGATAACCCCAAGCTAATTGCGGCTTCTTGGAATCTGCAGATCAACATGACTAATTTTAATAAAACTAAATACCACTTCATCACAGACCCATCATACAAATCCGATTTGATGCAGACGAGCACCTTTTGGGTGACACGTACCCTTCCTCAGCACCCTTTCAGTGTCACCATAGAGAAAACCAATTTAAAGAGGTAAGAGATACAAAAAGAGATACGAAATACATAAAAAGGTGGGGTGCTTGGTTTTATGAGCTGGGGTTATCATATTTTGACCTAGAGCCAAATGTAAAAAAACGGCGATGATGAAAAAGCATAACAGTTGATGAGAACTGGGCAGCATTGGGTAAATGGAGTGCTTCGTTTCTTTGTATACTTATTCTATGGCTAAAACTACCCAGGATATCTATCCTGTTGCGCAGGGTATTTTTTAAGCGATATGTATTATGCTTAGTGTATTTGAATAGTCAGAAATTACTCTCTTTAGCGTGAGGAGCCGGCTTTTGGTTTGTGTGACTGGTCTTGATGCCCTTCAGCTCAAAATCATATCTACGCAGCAACAAGAAGAAAATAGCGAAAGAATTAGGACAAAGAGTAGCAAAACGAAAGGGGAAGGCTCTTTCCGGATTTCCGCAGCGATATTCCGTGAACGAACACACTATCGTGCACAGCATGCCTATGCTCTCGAAGTTTCTAGCCCCATCGCCATCGGTACTGAATCGTAAACCGTACTGCGCACATGCGAAGGGACAAAGAAAGAGAGTTAAGCAAGAAGAATGGTGCAAATTCACCGCTCATACTTTGAATCTTCACGCAAATTTTTCAATGTGCTCATTTCCATTTCATATTTCAAAGTTAAACTCTATCACGTGATTTAAGGTGCCGGTAGTAACGTTAAAAACAAAATGGACAGGTTCATCATAAAGTTGAAAAGTATTGATGAAGGACTCAAGGACAATACTTCCGAAGTCGCGAAACAGCTAAGCGATTCTTTTGTTCCTTCGACATCATCAAGCAGCCCCAGTGACGATTGTCGGTATGAGCTTAAACAAGTACAGTTAGCGGTAAATTCATTCTTTAAAATTTGGCTCATTCGGCTTCTACTTTCCTCTATATAAACTATTTTGCATTATTTACTCTCTTTTCTGATTCACTAATGAAGTAGATATTTCCCATCGAAAAGTCACGGGCAGCTAGTATAAACATATGTGCTTATGGCTTTTTAGATTCCAATGTTTCCACATCGCTTATACCCATAGAAAACCTAGTTTCCGTTCCTCGATACAAATGAGGGTGGTTTTTTGAAAAACTAATACTTTCTTTTACTGCCTGTTATTTCCAATCAAAGGAAACATGGGTGGACAAAGGCTTCAGCTATTGGAAACACTAGGTGGAATGGATCAAAGCACATTCAAAGAGTTCTTTGCATCTCGAAAGCGTGGGGGCTTTAAAAGATCATCACTCATCTGTGAATGTTGTCGAGCTTCTTTTATCTGAGGCGTTAAAACAAATGCTGGATCACTGCACTGCCTTGGAAAAAATATTTAACACACTAAAAACTTAGGGGAAGCAAGGTTTAGCATTACGTGGAGCAAATAATGATGAAGATTCTAATTTTATGGCGTTTTTACGAACACGCGCTGAATCTGCACCTGAGCTTGAGTCTTGGATAAAACGAAGTGGTAGTAAATGGCTCCACCACGAGATTCAGAACGAAAGTATAGAACTTATGGCTACAGAAATTCTGTTAAAGAACATGAAAAATATTAAGGAAGCAGAATTTGTCGCAATAATGTTGGATGCTCGGAGCTGCCGATATATCGAGGACGGAACAATTTTCTATTTATATTAGAGTTGAATCTGAAGAACTCATAGCTACTGAGTATTTCATTGGATTTTATACAACATCCGACGAGAAAGCTGAAACATGTTCAACCTCGTGAAAGATGTTTATCACACTTCGATTTGCCTATTTCTAAACTAAGGGGCCAATGCTGCGATGGTGCGGCAAACGTTTCTGGGTCAGTTTCAGGACTTCAAGCAAGAATAAAAGCCAAAGAACCTCGTGCCCTTCTTGTGGATTGTAATGCACACAATCTTAGCCTCGTAGTTTAAGATGCAATGAATTGGGTAGCAACGGCTAGACAATTTATCGGCCTAGTTAGGTTAGGTTAGTGAAGAGGGCTGCCGGGAACGCGGCCAGCATTAGACCACTAGTTTGGGCCCATTTGCCACCCTCATAGCCAATCACGCGCATTCACACTTACAGCCATGGCACTGGCGGGATTCAAACCCGCAGGCCCCGTAGCACGCCACTTTTCGGCCTGACGCCTTAGCGAGCGGAGCTACCGGGCCCCCTCCATATCGGCCTAGTTAAAGATTTTATAAATTTTGTGGGAGATTCTCCTAAACGCCTCGCTCAATTTCATGACTAACAGACAACCGAAGAAACCGCTGGCGGTATAAAACTTCCTACTCTAGCAGCATACTGTCCGACAAGGCTAAGATTTTAATTTTTATATTGATGACTTTTGCGTTATCTGGTGAGCGCTCCGAGAAGGTCGGTGTGCTCACTGGGCTACGCTATTATTAAGCAATTAATCCATTTTTTTTAAAATATGATATTTTTTCCAGATGGGTTGTTCGAATAAAATCCTTAAAAACAGTATTAAGTAAAGTGAAAAATCGGTTTGAAGCAAACTCCGCTCATTTTTTCAAATCGTTGGAAAATTTTGCTATCGGCAAACCCGTGGAGACTCAACAGATTATTGAATACTATCGTGGAGATTTTGACCAAAGTAGACTAGTTAATGATCGTGTAATGATATTGCAAATTATGAATCGAAGTGAAGCAAAAGCCGATAATTTAAAAGACGTCTTTGGGTATCTTCGCAAAAATCAATGGAGCGCAGGGCTAGTGCCTGAATATGTACGGTTTGTTCGTTTGCTAATGACGATTCCTGGTTCGTCAAGCTCAAATGAAAGGAACTTTTAAATCATGCGCAGAGTAAAAAGTTACTTACGGTCCACAATGCTCCAGCATTGTTTAAATCATCTCGTTATTCTATATGTGTATTCCGACTTAGCTGATGAGCTTGATCTAGAGTATTGGACGGATAAGTTCATAAGCCGAAATTCAAAACGTTTAACAACGTTCGCTTTGCGCGGCGTACACCGCAATAAATAATCCATCTTTACCTGTTATTTATGTACATTATGCTAATAAATGAATGAATCTGCAAGTGTTAAACGATTTTTCAATATATCCCAACCACCCACTTATCTACAATAATCGACAGTTATTTACTACCCACCCCGGAAAAATGTGTTTCGCCGGCCCTGTTCAGAAGGCAAAGGCAGCTGGTGCAAATGACGACAGGCTGAAGCTTAAGGTGAGCTCAGTCAAATCCATCTCGACAAGCCCCTTCTAACACCTGAAGTCCAAGTAGCTCCAAGAGGGTTTGGGGCGCGGAGGTACGGAGTCAAGAGCACTAGTACGGGTGTCAACCGCCTGATCTAATTTATGGTAGCAGTCGAGCTATCAAACCTGTGTTTGAAGACTTGTCAGGAGCAGACTTGTTGAGTCCATGTTTAGCAGCAAGACACGGAGCAATAATGAATCTCTGAATTCATTGATCTGGACTTTCGCTCCAAAACTTCTTCACTCCGGCGCCAAAATTGTTGAGATTGAGGCATTTTTGGCTTTAATTATCTTCAACGAAAGATTTCAAGGAGTAAAAAAAACATTGGTTATAATGGAATCTTGAACTGGTCGCGAAGTACAGAGCCGTGATAAAACACGTAAACAAGTAAGAGCGGAGCAAGCAGCTTTAAAAAAGTCTCTATGGACCATTAATGGTGCGTAAAGATTTCATAGTTTAAATCGTATTTGAACTTTGAATCGAGAACCGAAGGTGTTAACCGACGAGCAAAAGGAGAAACCAGTCGACATTTCGAGGCTGAATCTCGAAAAGTCCCAGGCAGATCAGTAGAACTTTTTGTCACGTTTTGCGACCATGCACGAGACCAGTATCCACCTTTCTGATCCAGAAACCAAACTTCAATCGATGACCTGGAAGCGACCCTCTTTATTGACGAAATTCAAAGTGTGGAGCTCGGCAGGGAAGATTTTGCATCAGTTTTTTGGGATGCTGAAGGAATTATTATGGTGGAATATTTGCACAAGAGAGCTACTATATCAGACGCTTACGAAGCAGACCAAATTAGAAGATTGCAGGAGGCTATTAAAAAAATAGGCGCGGCAACCTGCAAGCCTGAGTGCTGTTTCATCAAGACAACGTAATGGCTCACAAAGCTGCAGTTGTGATGGCTGCAATTCAAGAAACAGGATTCGAACTGCTTGAACATCCGGCTTATTCATTAGATCTAGCTCCCAATGACTTCTACCCCTTTTCTCGACTCAAGGAAGGCCTTTGTGGCAAGAAATTTGAAGATAATAGTGAAATGATGGCCGCTATTGAGGCGTTTTTGGAGTGTAGAGGTAAATCATTTTTTTTTTAAAGGAAAAAAGATGGACTAAATGTATTAGCTTGTTAGGAGACTATGTTGAAAACTAAATATTTTTGTAAGTTTAATCACTTTGGTTTATATTGATTATCATTACTTTTGGATCAACTTTCGTATATAATCATCGGTTAAAACATCTATAAACTTAGTCGAAACTTCAGAATAGAACACACCATTAATGTCCAGCATATCAGCTGACTGGAATTTCACGGAATCCACTGGAACGGAGAATCTATGTCATACCACAGCCAAAGCACAGCGTAAGAAGTTAGTTCCTAACCAGGGTACCAACTCCGTATACGTTACGGACCAAAAATCCAGTGATCTAACCTGAGAATGTATTGTTGGTCAGCCTGGAAAGTTGGACGAAATTGCATAGAACAGAAAGAAATGTAACGATTCGACAACTACATGCTCAGGCTAGATTTTTCGCTGCTCACATACGGCTCCCTCTCGCAAAAAATACCAGCACACTCTCAGATTGCTTTGACAGATAATGCATTGCGTAATATTACATCTCTTTCTGCTCCATGTGATTTCTTCCAACTTTCCAGGCCTATAATCAGCTGATCAACAATATAATCTCAGGCCGATTCATTGGATTTTTTGACCGTATGCATATACGCAGTTCGCGGAACTAATCTCTTACGCTGTGCCAACGGGAATCGCTGTAATACATTTTGGCAGAATTCATGAAGCAAACATTCCTAGCAATGCTCATGTAAGCAGCTAGAAAGCGGTTTTCCAAAAAGTTCATGATTTAGCTATGAACATCACTCACAAGAATAAGGAGAAAAGAACTTGCGAGCTATGGGGTAGTGTGCTATATAAAGCAGAATGATGAACATTTTGGAGCATTTCAAATCATCACGGGTAAGTAAAATATTTAAAACAAGAGCACTAATTCCCCCTAGTAGCTGCAAAAATACCCTATTGGAATTCCCAATGAGCGTCACAATCACTCAGCATGCAATATTCACACAGAATTGCCCAAATTTCAAAATCGCTTCTATTAGACTTGGTCCTACTTCAGTTCAACTGTATCTGAATATTGGGTCGTGAGTTCCCATGAACAGAAGTTCTTGATGCTAAAAATATAGGTAAATTGGGGAAGGGCTACCGTTCTTTGACTGTGGAGACAAAGCATATGATTTGTACATGGGCTGCTTTTTTCTTCAAAGCGAAAATGTTTCAGGAGAGTCGATGGTTTGAAAGTTTCCACTTTCAGTGCTTGCCGTAGCTACAAGGTTGCTACCACGTTCATACGAAACTATATAAGTATACAACTTAGTAACAATATTATGTTCTGTAAGTTTCGTAATGATTCAATAGCTCTGTCAAGAGCTATCGCAATTCAAAAAATTTCAAATTTTCCCGATCTCATTTTAGGCACCTAGCGCACATACAGGGTTAAAAATTTCCAAAACCTATCAAATCTATTTTAAAAACACGTTCAAAATTTATTTTGCCAGCTTAGTTTTTTTGAAAACTATTTTTTGATAGAATAATAGGTAAATCTAAAACATCGCTAAAATGGCCACCGGCACCAAAGGGTTAAATATAATTAACATTTGGATACACAAATGTATCCTGAAAGTTTCAGCTTAATCGGAGAAATGGTCACTGAATTTTTTTCATGATATATATTCGAGTATATGCATATATTTTACTCGTACATATGGAATTACTTAGAAGAGAGAGATATAAGGAAATGAAAATGGCAGTGAGAATTGAAGCAATTTGCCGAGGCCTCGTCCACATTGGCCATGGGAGATGGCATGACATTCGACTTGCCATGGAAATGGAAAATGTAGACGGTAAATGGCATGACATATTTGATGGCATACCATAAATGTCAAGCCATATGGCAAGACATTTGCATGGCCATGAGCATGGCCATATTCTGACAGTTTTTCATTTTCAAAATGGCGATGTCGAGGGAAATAGTGTTACGAATCCTAAACGAATACAAAAAAAGATTGCTTATGGAATTATATGTTCGCCTCTTCCTCAATTTACGCCTTTCCTCACATTCCGCTTCCTCTAACCTTTGCAGTGCTTTCAAACGCTGGATAGCGCGGACATGTTCACTGCTGAACGACATTTTCAAAATGATATGGCATGACATGCCGTTGCCCAGGCACCAGATGACATGCCACAAACTGACATCCGTTACCATCGCATATGGCAGAGCTCATGGCCAATGTAGACTCTAGGTAATCTAGAGTCTACATTGGCCATGAGCTCTGCCATATGCGATGGCGACGAATGTCAGTTTATGGCATGTCATCTGGTGCCTGGGCAACGGCATGTCATGCCATATCATTTTGAAAATGTCGCTCAGCAGTGAACATGTGCGCGCTATATGGTGTTTGAAAGCACTGCAAAGGTTAGAGAAAGCGGAATATGAGGAAAGGCATAAATTGAGGAAGAGGCGAACATATAATTCCATAAGCAATCTTTTTTTTGTATTCATTTAGTATTCATAGCACTATTTCCCTCGACGTCGCCATTTTGAAAATGAGCAACTGTCAGAATATGGCCATGCTTATGGCCAAGCAAATGTCTTGCCATATGGCTTGACATTTATGGTATGCCATCAAATATGGTATGCCATGTATCGTCTACATTTTCCATTCCCATGGCAAGTCGAATGTTATGCCATCTCCCATGGCCAATGTGGACGCGGCGTAATCTAGAGTCTACATTGGCCATGAGCTCTGCCATATGCGATGGCGACGAATGCCAGTTTATGGCATGTCATCTGGTGCCTGGGCAACGGCATGTCATGCCATATCATTTTGAAAATGTCGCTCAGCAGTGAACATGTGCTCGCTATTTGGTGTTTGAAAGCACTGCAAAGGTTAGAGGAAGCGGAATATGAGAAAAGGCGTAAATTGAGGAAGAGGCGAACATATAATTCCTTAAGCAATCTTTTTTTTGTATTCATTTAGTATTCGTAGCACTATTTCCCTCGACGTCGCCATTTTGAAAATGAACAACTGTCATAATATGGCCATACTCATGGCCATCCAAATGTCTTGCCATATGGCTTGACATTTATGGTATGCCATCAAATATGGTATGCCATGTATCGTCTACATTTTCCATTTCCATGGCAAGTCGAATGTTATGCCATTTCCCATGGCCAATGTGGACGCAGCGTAAGGGAATTTGACATTCACTTACTCCGCGAACAGAAAGATAGTAGGCCATGTGTCTGCGAATGTGACAGTTAGTAACTCAGCAACAACAAATGCTCGTAGAACTAAGGTATCGGCGAAACCAAGGGGAAAATCTGAGGTAGCAATTCTCTCGATTTCTTTTATTTATAGATTTTACCTGTGTAGTAAAATTGCTTCACTAAATTCCGTATATGTATACGCTTGTTTCATTTCCTTAGATCTCTCTGTTCTGAGTGGAAATATGAATTTTTAGCCAAATCGATTTTGATACTAACGTTCTTCGAACATTAGTAAAAATAGAATCAAATTATATTTACATACCTTGACAGTACATATCGAGTTTTGTTTGTGTTTCCTGTGTATTCTGAAAAAATTCAAATAAACTTAATTAATTATTAATTTTGTTGTTTTTCGAAGCAGAAAACTATGCAAAATATTATGATGAAACAATTTTTTATCTTAAAACCTATACTAGTTTGTTTCATTGAAATTGTCTACTCCAAAAATTCAAAAAAATCATAAATACATTTCGAACATATGATAAAATACACACCGCTATTCCCTTGGATTTGGAGGGAGAAGTGTAATATAAACATTTTCGATTTCCCTCCCCCGAATTACTGCCACCACTTTTTTCACGATTCTAAAGCTGTTGAGGTCAAAGATCTCGATTTTGGTCTTGGAGACAAGTTTCTTAACTGCTAAAGGACATCCGCCCTGGGGCTGCTACTTCGCTCTAAGTACTAGGCGCATGTGCTCTCTTTCGCCTGTGTTTGAATCAGCGTTGCCAGACGTCCCGATTTTGGCGGGACGTCCCGATTTTTTAATCAAAATTAAATGTCCCGCGCGGGACAGGCTCAGTCCCGCTTTTCGGGGATAACTTGACCGTGCGTGCAGCGTTCTGAGGAAGCGCGGGCAGCTGGCACAGACAAGTGTAGACTGGCCGCCCGCCCGGCGCGTAATAAAGATAAACGCGCGACGTTTGTAAGTGTTTAATTTAATACTTGAAAAAAAAAAATTATAACACCGTGAGTTTTTCCGAACTTAGCTTTATTGCGTTCAATTAGTGACTGACTAACTAAAATACATTTCTTTCGCTTATCGACTACCTGACCTAGACAATAAATTATTAACGATCACTGTTTGCAGAAACAAGTGATCAGCATAAAAATATTTCATAATGAAAATAATGCACTTTCGATCAATGCAATTGAATTGTGCAATTGCATTGCAATTTCCATTATTCAGAACAGATGATCAGCATAAAAATATTTCGATTGGATGTGCAATTGCAATGTTGTGAAATTCAATTAATTTGGAATTAGGTTATTGAAGAATCTTTACCTTTGAGTTCATTGTATCTTTATGCTGACCAATCTATGCTGATTGGGATTGATGAATCTGGTATTGGTAGTGGAAGCGGTGGTGACGATAGCGTCGACATGACCCGCGGGAGAGAGAGGGTTGCGTCACGCAATCGGTGCGTATGATCGCGACTTCTTCTCTTTCTCTTTCGCTCTTTTCTTATTTCCAGTTGTTTATAAATTCCTATTTCGCGAGAACGTACGATTACGTACTAAGAAATAACGAATACCGTTTTTTTAGTGCTTGGAAAGCAGCCAGCAAGTAGTGAGTTGCATTGCGTGTGTAATTTAGTTGAATTACATTCAGCAAACATAAGTTTAAGTCTTTTACGTGTTTTTGTTCGTTAATTACTGGAGTTTACTTATTAGAATCGTTTAAAGATGAATAAAATCGATAGTGATGTTTCGGATTGCTTAGAACCGGAAAACATTGCACCTAAGAAGAAAGTCAAACTAGGAAAACATCGGATGCGTATAAAGCTTACTGCAAACTGTGTAAAAAAGAGTTTACTATTTCTCATCTTGGATTAAACGACGTAGTGAAGCATTCAAAAACAGGTAGTTACTCGAAGATCACGATTTCTCACGCTGCTAGAAACATAACTAGCTACTTCCAGGCACCAGGTACTTCCACATCTGATCGTAATCGCGATGACATTATGTACAAAACGTCAGCCGCAGAAATTACTTCTACATATCACACCGTTAAACATCGTTAAGCTACAGTAGTATGGATTGTTTTCAAAAGTTATTACTTCTCATGTACGCCGATTCTAAGATAGCTAACAATGTTAAATGTGGTAGGACAAAGAGTGAAGCAATAGTTTGTGAAGTATTGGCAAAATAAGCTTTGAAGGACGTAATTCAAAATTGAAAAGAAGATTTATTTTTTTCGATTTCTACGGATGCCAGCAATAAAGGAAACCAGAAAATGTTTCCAATATGTGTACCATATTTCAGTTTGGACAAAGGAATACAAAACAAATTAATAAATTTTGTGGAGAGTAATGACGAAACTGCCGAAGGTAAAATAACGAAGGTACTTTGTGAAACATTGGATAACCATAACTTAAAATTATCGCAAGTAACATCATATGGTGCTGACAATGCAAATGTAAACTTTGGTTCAAATCATTCTGTTTTCATGAATATCGTTGCCCAAAATGAAAAAATATTAAAAGCTAACTGTTCAGTTCACATCTTGTATAACATGAGCAAATTTGCATGTGATAGATTAGACATCGATGTAGAAGCTATCATCTTAAAAATATACGGCCATTTTTCACATTCAACTAAACGTCGTGCGGAATTGATGGAGATATTTGAAACTACGGAATAGGATTGGGTCGAATTATTACGCCACGTAAATACAAGATTTCTGTCGCTCTGTCCTGCTGTTGAGAGAGTAATCAAGGTTTGGCCTGCTTTGAAAAGCTACTTTGATAAGCGAGAATCATGTACGAAAGCCATTGAAAAGATTTTTTACTCTGAAGCAGAGGAAACAAAAACTCTAGCCTACTTGCATTTCGTTCATAATGTGACGAGTGCTTTTGGTACATTAATGAAAGAGTCTCAGGGAAATGATATTGCCATAACAGAAATGCATGAGTCACTATGCGTCTTCCACTCAAGGCTGACTCAAATGCTAAAGGATGAGTTTTTTGGCTACCACACGAAAGAGATTTTAAATAAATTGGTTGAATCTGAACGGACCAAAGCCATCGAAGACTTCAAAATTTTTTTACACAAATTGCCAACAATATATAGGCAAACGTTATAATTTTTCAGATGAAAATATTTTTTCTAGACTTAAATTTATATACCTGGAAAGTGAAGTTAGTTTTGACATGATTCAAAATGCTGTATCTTTAATAAAATTGACAGGCGATATTTCGCTAGATAACTTATATGAAGAATTTAACTTGTTGAAATCGTCCTTGGACGTATTAGTGGGAAATTGTAAAGAAACCACTGCCACCATCGCACAGAAATGGCACCAGCTCTTTCAACAGTTTCCAAAAAAAGGAATATGTTTAAACTAGTGTCTTTCATATTAAGTATCCCAACATCAAACTGCTTTCCTGAACGCGTTTTTTCCCAGATCATTTTAAAATGGTCGGAAGCCAGAAATATGTGCTCCGTAAATTTAATGAAAGCAGAATTACTCATCCAGTTTAATCTACAGCTATCCTGTGAAGAGTTCTTCATCTTTATTAAGGAGAAAAAGGAAACTTTAAAAGAAGTTAAATCTTCACAGAAATATCATGAATAAGTAATTCTTACAAATAATTATTCTCTTATTGTAAGTTGCAATTTGTAACACTCAATCCTCAGACTATTGTTTGAAACGCCATAGTTTTCTAATGAATAAAACTTTTTTGATTTTGATTTCTGTTTTTTTTTTATTTTATTCATAAGACGAACAAGACAACTGTTTAACGATAGGGTAAATCTGATTTAAAATATCAAATTTTTATTAAAATACATTTTCTATGGCTATTTTTTGCTATTCATTGTCACGTAAACGCAATTTGAACTCAAATAAAAAGATAAATATTTAAAAACTTCTGATTGTATACGTTTTTTACTATGTCCTGCTTTCGACGAAAGAATCCCGCTTTTTTTTCACTCAAAAAGTTCCAAAATCCCGACTTGGCAAAAAAAAAATCTGGCAACGCTGGTTTGAATACTCATTGCACTGATGAATATTACTCATTGCATTTAAATACATATTTAGATTTATTTAAAGCTAACTAAGAGTTAGATTTGAAATAGTTTTCAAATGTTTTCAAATGAATTTTAAGATTGTTTTGAAGCAACAAAGTTTCCAGTAATCATTCTATCCCTGCGAAAAATCTCTTGAAAGAATACGATAGTAGTAAAGATTTATTTTTATATGCGAGTGTAGAAAATGACGATGCATATTGTCTTTTCGTTGATCATATAAGCGGAATGAGTTCGCCTTAGCGAACATTGTTCACAATCATTATTCGTGCCAGGCTACCTGAGTGTTGTGGAGATAAATGCTATAAAGAACCGAATGAGTACTCCAGGTTAATTACAATTTGTAATGCCATTGCGCTATTAATGTAAATGACAAGAGAGAAGAGTCACAGGCAACTCTGCAAGCATCACATAACGGTCGCCAGTGAACCAGCCAGTCATCCTTTAAATACATACGAGCAACGACGATATCCTGAAACTTGGAGCTTGGAACGTCAAATGTGACTGCGTACTGGTGCCGAGATTATATGATAGAAGTGAAGTGTCAGGGCGAGTAGTCGTCGTATGTTTTATAGTGCCGTAGAAACACTTAAGGATATGAAGAAAATCATTGAAAACGGAACAGTATGCAATTCGGAGAAAATGAGATTTTTGAATGAATGTTGTCTCTGCGTCGTCGTTGTAATATTATCCTAGTCTTTGTTTCCTAAGGAAAGATAAGCGATGATAAGCACGAACTTCAATCTAATCTAGTGTAAGGTTTTGTATTGAGTTCAGCCATGTGGGTGCAGTATCATAAATTTCACATTTGAAGGTATACAAAAGGCGGAAAAAGTAATTTTCTTCTTTTTTTAAGTAAAAAACGTTGACGTAACATGCGAAACCTTTCCTGCTTTAGGGATAAACACAGCTTTAGTTTTCTGGCAGCAAGTGGGAATATACGAGAAGCGCAGGCAAGCGTTGCAGATCTCTCTGAACCATAGTAATGTTATTTCTATGGACTACTAGATAGCAGCCGCAAGAACCACATTAGGACCCGGGGATTTAAACGACTCAGTTTATGGCCCACCTCAGCTGAGAATTGGATATCCTGAACGACAGCGTCGAGCTGAAAGCCTGCTCTGTTTGGTACACCGCTTCTAGAGGAGAATAATAATTCCCCGGCAAATTTGCGTCCATGCGGACGTTTAGAGTATCTGCGCTCGAACTAGTCCAAGTGTCCAGAGGGTTCATGATACACTCCATAGCCTTCGATGTAGTGCTTAAAATCTTACGAAGACGGGTTGCCAGGCTAAGACTTTCCATGTTTCCACAGAAAGATCCAAATGAGGAACTCTTTGCGTTGCATAAGACTTACTGTTACGGTTCGCGGATTTTCAAGAAGGTTAATAGCAAAAAAAAAAAATCTCCACCATCTCCGCCTCTAAGAGATGAGAACGATGGAAATTCGGCCGCATTAGCAATGCATAAACCACCAGATACTACTTTTTGTGTTCAAATTAGTTTTAGTATTACATAAGACTAGATTGTGGTTAGGCACGGTAGATAGAAAGTTAATGACAATACAACTTAAGGGGTTACTCCCACTTGTAACTTTTAAGTTTTTCGTTTTTTTTTGTTGCATTTTTTTTAAGTATAACTATCTGAGAATACGTCCTTCAAATTTCAAGTTGATCCAAACATAATTAACCGAGATATGAGCGTTGAAAGAGAAGAAACGGTTGCGTATACAACCGTTACTTATACTTATAAACGCGTTTTTCTCGAAATGACATCTTTGAAGTCGGTGACCAAAATTACTCAAAAACTACTGAACCGATCTTTTTGAAACTTAGCAGGCTTATTTAATACATAAAAATGTAGTGTTTGATCGTTCGATTTTTTTTTTAAATAAAAAATGGCCGTTTTATAGCCAAAAGACGACCATTTTTTTAAGTGAAAATCGAAATATTAACTTTGACTGTCCGCCATTTTGTGAAAAATGGATATTGTTTTAAATCCTTCGATCAAACACTAGTTTATATTGTTATTTAACTAAGTCCATCGCTATTTTTTGTTTCAAATTATCCAGTTCGACACAATTTTGGTCACCGCAAAAGGTGAAAATTAAAATTCCATTGTTTTGACGGCCATTTGTAATTAAATCATGTAATATTTTTCAATAAAAAAATTACTGAAAGGTGTTCAAAGTATGTACTTTAAGAAAATATAACAGTTGTTTAAAAACATTTCGTAGTTTTGCCAAAAAAAATCAGGAAATTGACCTATTTTATTGCGCTACAAGTGGGGGTAACCCCTTAAACGAACATTACACTAACGCGTCGACGCAAACGAACATCAAAAACACAATAGGACATACAAACAACTGCACGATCATCATACAAGCAACATCACAATCATCGCGAGATCAACGAGACACCAGACATCAACAACTCAAAATTAAACGCGCGACTTGGGTTGTTTGAATATAGTTCGAGATGGTCCGTGATACTCGGGTCGACAAACCCGGACCTATGTCAACAATCGACCTAATTCCGACTGACTTGGGACAGTCGCCACAGACAGTGGCTATGTCGCGATCGAGGAGCAGACCCGAGGCGGCGGCAAAGACTACTAATTACATACACTACAGCAGCACTAGTGCTAATTACAATAAATCTTCTAAAAAAAAACCTTGAGACCCGGAAAAGAAGATCAGCAGAACGCAGCAACGACGATGACGATTTTCTTTTGGCACACAAATTTCCGCGGCCAAACCGATCAATCGTTGTATGTTGTTTATTCTATTGTCGAGGAGTCAGACGGTGTGTTGACCAGTGAGGTAGTAGAAATGGAGTGGACATGCCCATAAGATTTACATTGAAGGGGATGGTAGTAATTTTTTAGCTACTCATTGTCAAATCGAGTCAAATCCAAGTAGTTCCCCTCCAATTTGACAATGAGGTCGAAATGGCGTAAAGGCAGCTTTAACATGCTTTGTGCGCGAGGGGATTGAAGGGGCTAATGGTGGAAAGTTACACCATCCGTGTCCAGGGGCTGGTGTTGACATCGAGAAATGTCACGAGATGTCAACTGACGGAGGGAATGTGAGGTGAGATTATGATGTCCCAAAAGTGGATCTCGTGGTGAAATCGGAATCCAACACCCTGTTAGGTGAGAATGAACTCAGTTGAGTACAATGAACGGGGTTGAAAAACCCGCTGCCACCAAAAATTTTCCTGGACCCGGGAAGTGCAGAATCGGTCTCTTTTACTGCGAACCCGGTAAGTTACGGTAAGTGGACGGATGTCCAAGGAAGAAGCCACAAAATCCTGATAGTCAAACGTTTGTTTCTTTTTTTGGTAGGACGGAACTGGCCGAGAAACTGACGGAGTCAACAGGAGAAGTGCTGAAGCTAGAAATAATTGCAAGGAAAAGTACGAGTCGAAAGGCGAATTATAGCTTGGAACGACCAGGGAGTAAATCGACAGCCGGGCTGGAGCGTCACTACAGGCCAGGAAGGGGAAATTAGCGATCGGAGCAGCGAAGTCAGTGCAAAGGCCCCAACGAAACAGCGTAGCAGTTCAAAATCGAGGTAGTGTGCACATCATTTATTTTTTTTTTTTGGTTATCTTAAGTACATGAGATCGCTTTATATTAATATAGAAGAATTGTAAGTGCATGATATCGATTTAGATTAAGATAGATTTCTTTTGTAATAAATTCATCAGTATCATCGAAAAGCAAAGTGCGTCCACAAATTTATATTCGTCTATGTGAGTGGTTGTGCATCGCGTCCGTAGTGTCGATCTACGGTTTTTAATATCGTGTTACGGAATCCTTATAAGGAGGAACAAGATTGGTTCCCAACCGCCGTTCTCTTCCCGCTTCGGGGCGGTGGATCGGTCGCCAGCAGTTTCGGTATCTAGTGAAGCGAGTGGCGCGTCAAACTCACCCTTCTCCAGTGAGCGTAGCCAACCGAAACTGCCCCCTTTGACTTCAGACGTGAATAAAATTCGTTTAGAGCTGTTGAACTCCCTCCTACACTCTCTTCGCAGGGTGAGGATCTCCACATTTCTCTCCTCTGTCTGTGGGTGGATTACACGCTGCCCTAGATGGCTAGATGCCTAGATTCAATTCATGGTAGCAGTCGATGCTCCTCGGAGTAGTTTACAGAGAGCATTAGACCAGGGATTGGAAAAACTTCCAGTCCGTCTTCGTTCCGTTTATAAAGACTACCTATTCAACTGAGCTGCGGCCAGTCACTTTGAACGATTCCTGTAATTCCTGTAAAACCCTCGAGGAACGGAGAATCTGCGAGTGTCATCCACTGACCAGGGTGACGCCAAGAACCTCCTTACGGTTTGAGGTGAAGAAGATCAGTTTGCTGCCATCATTGGCGATGAATGGGTGGTAGGCAAGGAAAAGTGCTTCACTACGGCCATTTGTGTTGGAACCGTGCCAAAGCATTAGAGTCAGCTCCCAGAATAAGAGGTACATCGAATCGTATGGCTTCAGCCACAACACCCTTGACAATATCGCAGGGAGGGCTAGTGTCATGAACGTTTGCCATGTTATCCTTGTCACCGAAATTGTAAAGGAAAAACTATTGGGTGCTATCAGTCTGTATCCATTGGTGCGTTGTCCACAAACCCGATTGTTTGCAACCAATGGTTCTTGGATTAAGATTAGCTCTTCTCCTGCCTTAGATAAGTGGAGCAGCAGGGCAGCTGATGTTGCTTTGGAATGGTGCAGGTTCACTTGAAGTGCCCCAGCTCTTTCCTTTAATAGCTGTCCCAGCCGTTTCCACTGTATCAAAATTTAAGAAATCTAGACAGCCAACGAACTCGAAGGAAGTTCCAACGCTAATTGCATCAGCATAGAGCCTCATTGCGTTCAGACAGGCGATGGATGCAACCACGCAACCAGCCTGATTCCTTGGTACCAGTCCGCGTACGTCCTCCGTTTTCACCTGGCATGAAGGTGGAAGACTCATGCTGGCCTTTTCGAGTTGCAGAAGACCCCGAAGAAAGCGTGCCTAATTTCCGGAGCAAACGATTCCATCTCCATTGCTGAGAAAAACAAACCAATATGGCAGACACATTGCGACGAATTGAACCGTGAGCTATGAAGGAAGGGCAGCGGGTTATGTTTTTAGTGAGAATGAATCTAATATAAACCTCCATCGTTCACAGGATACCTTATGAAGGCTTTTATGCACCCATTCAAAAAAAATATTCATCATAACAATGAATATTAGATGTCAAAACATACTTTTCAAAAGTGATAAGTGTATACGCTCATTTTCTGATGAACTATGCATACCAATTGAAAACGTACATATATTGCCAGCCAGCTGTTATTTCACCCATCATAGCTACCTTCATACATTTACGAACTGATGACGATTCGATTCATTCAATACACATTTCCCAATAGACTTCGTTTCCGGGCTTTGTGCGTTGCGAAATTTTTAGGATCACAAATAACCTTGCTCTAGATTTGATTCAGGCATCTTCTCCGGGTAAAGCGCATACCGGCATTTGAGCCCGGAACATAAACTCTGATAGCCAGGACTCTACACAATTCAATATGCTCAAACACTTCAGCAAACCATGCAACGTGTCGTACAAAAGATCCCGCATGGAACCCATTGAATTCGAGTACTTGAGAAAAAATCTGACGAATCTTTGATGAATAGAAAATCAATCATTTCTCATTCTCTGATTGTATACTTTTGCTTAATGTACACACACAGAAAATTGGGGCCTAGTGATTCACTGCCATGTCATACCAGTTTGTATGAAATGCGAACGATTTCACTCCATCTCCGAGCAAGTGCATGCATGTACACAGATCCTTACAGCATTCTAGCTTTTCAATTTGAGATACATGATCCCTTGTAATCAATCAGGCTTTCGGTCTACCCACAGGGCGGATATAGGGCATGTCGTTTGATAACCCACAGGAAAATTGACTAAGAGAATAGTAAGAACATTCTGCAAGCTGGAAAATTTATCAGGTGATTTTCTTTCCCCTGATGGATGTATGGGCAGAATAATTCTTAAAGCAAAACCGATTCCTTGAGGTCGTAACAATAAAACGTTTAACAGTCAGAGGCAAACAATACACATTTCATCTTCCACATGATAAAGTCCGAGTTTCTTCAATGGTGTTGATTTGTTTTGTACTTTTTTCGTGTAATCAAATCCAGGTGTAAAACGTGAGCAATTTCAACAAATGCCCAGGGTCACGTGCCAGTCGTAAGTAATTGTGTCGACAACACTTTCGGTCAATTTCAACTGGTCACGTAATTTATGCCAACAAGTGAATATCGTAGCTGCGATTTATTCTACTGCAGACGTCCTTCGCAATCGTAGATGGATCATACGTATCGACGTTAAACGAAAGAAGCCGAAAAAAATGCTGAGATGATGCTGTTTGTTGTTGAAGTTGATTCTGCTGATGAATGTTTAGAGCGCTTAACTTTTCAAAACTGATAGTATTACAAAAACAAGAAAAACCTTCATTTTTTAATGTTTCAGGGCCATTTCACTTCTGACATTGTGCCAGAAAATCCTTTAGTTTCGATTTAGCAGTCCCTTCGACAACTATAATTTGTTTTCCTGCAAACTGGACAAAACCTGTGCAAGATTTATGAGATCATAGGTTACAACATTCCGATGTTGCCCTAACGTGCTCCCTCCCAGTACGCAATTTAACGCTTCACAAGGCACGTGAACTATTATACCCGTCGTAATGGTAAATGGTATTAGTCGCTAAGAACGCTTTCAATTTCCTTTTCCGTCAACTCTTCTTTTACGCCAGATTCTTTTCACCCCGGAAAAGAATGCTCATACGGATACTATCGTAGACGTTGTTAAAGAAACGAAAAAAAAGTAGTCGCGTCAAGTCAGGCACATTTATTTTAATCTCAAACAATTCTATTCGAGTTTTCTTAGCTTAGCTAGATATTTCCGAACATTTAGCATTTTCTGTCTCTCGAGCTAATGGTCCTTTCTATTGCAGTAATTATTCGTGTTAATTATTAACGTTTTCGTTTGAGGGTGGATGAATGAAAACGCTTTGCAAAGATTATCTGATGGAGTCTTTAAAACTTCATCCATATCTAAGAACGAATAGATAAGATTCTTCAACGGGATAAAAATGAAAGAAAACGAGTAATAGAATGTGCAACGGAAATACGTTTAATCATTGGCCCGTACACTTTGCACTTTCTTCTTTCGGGAGAACGGATGAATTAAGTGAAAAGGACATTCGGGCGACGCGACTGTTATAAGAGTTCATGGAAGACAGACAATTTCTTGTGAAAATTTTTGAAGATTGGTGGAATGAGATGTAAATACCTTCGAAGTGGAAGAATCTGTGTAGTTCGAATCGCTTGGCGGCCTTGTGTCACTCTAGAGATTCCATTTTTTAAGTCGGTTTTTTGTTTTTAGTAAGTCCCATTTTCAATTCGTTCCGAGTGTTTTATATTGGATATGATAATAATTAATCATGATCTATAGCACTTTTATTGAAATCATTTCACTTTTATATGGCATATGGCCCGCTAATTTTATACCACACTCTATTCTATACAAGCGGAGCTAAATTCATTATTAATGAGTTTCATTGATAGAAATATACATACATTTGTTGCTATTGTTCTGTTTCTAATTTTTTTAATTTCACATCAAAGACTTTTTTTCCAATCAGCAGAAATATCTCTTTTCTCGATCTTATTTGTATTTTTTCTAAAAAAAAAATGTCTTAAGGGGTTACCCCCACTTGTAGCGCAAAAAAATAGGTCATTTTCATAAAAAAATTTTAAGAAAACGACGAAAATTTTTTAAACGACTATTATATTATCTTAAAGAACATAATATATTGAACACCTTTCAGTAATTTTTTTATTGAAAAATATTACATTGTTAAATTACAAATGGGCGTCAAAACAATGGTATTTTAATTTTCACTTTTTGCGGTGACCAACATTGTGTCGAACTGGATCATCCGAAACAAAAAAACAGCGATGAGTTTAGTCAAATAACAGCATAAACTAGTGTTTGATCGAAGGATTTAAAACAATATCCATTTTTCACAAAATGGCGGACAGTCAAAGTTAATGGTTCGATTTTCACTTAAAAAAACGGTCGTCTGTTGGCTATGAAACGGCCATTTTTTATCAAAAAAAAAATCGAACGATCAAACACTACATTTTTATGTATTGAATAAGCCTGTCAAATTTCAAAAAGATCGGTTTCAGATCAGTTTTCGAGTAATTTCGGTCACCGACTTCAAAAATGTCATTTCGAGAAAAACACGTTTAAAGTTTCAATTTCAGTTCACACGGGGGAAACAATTTTTTTTTTATTTTCCATATAATAGGTCTTCCGCCGACGATGCCGCTTCCAAAAATGCAATTTGCTGTTACCTTCTCAGCATTCTGCCTTCCCGAGTTCTCTCGGCCGCAACAACAGATAGAAACCGGAGAGATGGTCGAGCGCGGCAGACGGCAGATTAGCCGGTTGTATAAGTAACGGTTTCTTTTCTTTCAACGCTCATATCTCGGTCAGTTTTTTTCGGATTGACTTGAAATTTGAAGGACGTATTCTCAGATAGTTATACTTATAAAAAATGTAACAAAAAAATAAAAGAAAAAATTTCAAAGTTTTAAGTGGGGGTAACCCCTTAACAAAACTCGAAAGCCGACCACCAAATCAGCTGTTATGCATCCGAGCACCGCATATTTTATTTCGTCAATTTTCTACAAATTGGTGAGTTATTTTTAAAAATTCAACTCACCATCGTAGCGCTCATCTTTTCCAAGCAATTTGGAATAAAAAATGTTATTTCTGCATTCGCACATTTTAAATGTTTCGCAATTCCTTTTCCGGTGACATCAAGACCTTCCACTTGAAAATTCGACACCACACACACACTGTGGTAAAGCTTGACTTGATGATCCACAGCCGGGAAGTTTTATCGCCATATAGTCCAGTAAAATCCGACATAAAAATGGGCGAAACTTCGGAAAAATTAGGGAAAAGCTGAATTTTGGTGTGAACCTTGGTACTGGCGCGTTGAACAAAATGTCAAAAGTCCCCATCGATCCGAGTGCTGCGTTACTTTTTATATGGGGTCAAAGGTCAAGCCCTGAAATTTATTCGACGCGAAACGAAACGAAGTGTCAATTCCCATACACAATCAGCCTGGCGCGGAATTTCGTTCCGTTTGGCTTTGCTCGTCAGTAATGTGTTCGAAGACGTATAACTATCTTCGAATACAACGCAGTGACTCGCTCTGAGATGGCGCTGCACTATGTATAAGTTAAATTTCGCGGCCATTTAATGACCCAGGTACCTTAAATTGATGCGAAAAATGTGACAGCTCATAATTTCGTTCGAGTTTGCGGATATTTTATTGAAAAATGATTGAAAATGGATGGATGAACAGCGCATCCTTGCAACAGTAGTTTTTGTTTTGCCGATAATATCATTTTTGATGCCGATTATTTAAATTTATATGCACCGAATTCAAATGTAATGCACTTGTTAAATGTTATCAATGGCAATTTATACTGCTCCCGGTGTCGGAGTGCGGAACTTTATTTCGCTCGATACCGCACAGACGTTTTCGCTGTATTTCGTTCGTCGAATACATTACTAGGCTTCACCAAAAATGACATTTCCTAAATATCTCAATAACGGTCACGTCTTCAGAAAAACAATGTATGACGAATTTGTAGCTTAGAAAATTTCCACCAAAAAATATCGTATAGCTTTTTCTTGTAGCCATAACCGTTTTTTAGACATATTGATCTAAACATTTGCTACTAACAGCATCATCTTTCTCAACGGCATATTGATATTATCCGATTTTGATTACGAATTGGAATGTTTGTGAGTTTGTTTTTCTATGTTTAAGAGGCGCATGAAAAAAAATATGTAGACAAACTTATCTACTAGACTCCAGGGTAGGTGGAAAAGTGCTCTGAAAAGTTCCCACCACCCCCCGCCCCCCTTTGCCATAAAACTTGTAGGGACATCTCTTCTCGGAAATAAACTGTGATGCTGCATCATGTATGGGATATTCCACGAAGGAGCAGGACGAGACAACAACATTGCAGGTGAAAATAGGTTTTTTAACATACCATGGCCCTAGGAGTATGAAAAAGCAAGATAATAGGTCTGTTCCCGCACTTGAATCTATTATAATATATTAAAATAGATTCGCAGCAACTCGTTTTCGTACTTTTGCTGCAAGCCAAATGCAAGCCAAATTTTGCAGCAAAAAGAAGCCAGCTGCCAAATTTTGTTACTGCAGCAGTTTGCTGAAGTACGGGAACATACCTAATATCATGGCATAATTCTGTAAACGCTCATTCTTGACATTACTGGAGCTCAACCCGCTGCAGACTATCCCCGAATAATCAGTTTTTTTTAAAATCCTGTGATGACTGCATAGCGCCAAACGGACATGACACGTCTCGAAACCAATTTGCACCTGAAATTGCATGACCTTGGCCTGATCGTTCATGGGATAAGAAGGTATGGAAAAAACTAAAAAAAAAAACGGTTATTTTGGGGTGGTTCGTTTGCAGGGGTGGGTAGGGTCTGGGTAACGCGAGAAGATAAACACGATGATGATAAACAAGCAAACAAGCAAAAAACACCCTCAACTACAAAGACACAACCATAAAAACGCAAACATACCATCGGTATCGGTAAAGTCTAACGGCTATGAGTAACATGTAGTCGAGTACATACATATTCATGCGCAATCGACCACTGTACAATTCACAATAGTTTTCCATCCTATGCACCAACCATTGATCGACGCCTAAAATAATCACCCACTGAACTGTCGTCGGAAGACCATATACCCGCGGCAAAATTCTATTGTCAAATTTGCAGTTGCGACAAATGCCAAAAATCGTAAACAACGCGGTGAGTTCCTCGGAAGGCGAAAATAATTGTTCAATATTTCTGTAGTTATATTCTTTCGAAAACTTTCAATCTGCGACACATTGCACAATTGACAGTTTCTCGCAATCGCCGCACATGTACAATAGTTCATAGTCTGAGATGCGGTTGTGCCGACGCATTAAAAATTTTCGAAACATAACCTTCATTTGTGGAACAATTTGAATAACGTATTTTTTGTCATTTTCTTGACATTTTATTTCGATGCTATGGTTGCTTGTTTAGCTAATAGTGGTGTGTTGATTTTACTTGCAGATTTAGATTTAATTGTGTTCTGCACTAGGACAGACGCTACCGTGAGTCCATTCGAATCTGATTAGTTGCACTGGAAACGAAGGAATATCCTATTCGAATATGCCGTGTAAAATGGCACGTTCTCCCAGCGACCGTAAGGTCTACATCGGCGACTTGTCTCGCGATGTCCGCCGTAAGGAGCTGGAAGACATTTGCGGTGAATACGGTCGCGTTCGAGATTGCTGGGTGGCCAGAAATCCGCCCGGTTTTGCATTCGTCGAATTCGATGATGCTCGTGATGCTGCCGACACAGTGCGCGAATTGAATGGCCGACGTATATGTGGCCGGAAAGTGCATGCCAAATTATACACGGAAAGGTTGACCGGTCGTGGCGGCGGCCGACCAAACAACAGCGACGAAAAGTGCTACGAATGTAGAAATAGCGGACACATCGCTCGTGACTGTCGATTTCGCCAACAAAGACAACGTCGTGAACGTAGCTATTCCCGTGATCGTTCGCCAGCTTATCGAAGAGATCGTACAAGGTCCCGTTCACGATCTGTGAAGAAGCGTTACAGTCGCTCTGCATCTGAAGACAGATCAAACCGCCGATCCAGGGGTAGCGGCGATAGATATCGTCGCAGAGAAACGCCGCCCCGTCGTAGAACTCCAAGCAAATCGCCACCTAGATATAGTCGCAGTCGACATTCCGA
Source organism: Nemotelus nigrinus (assembly GCA_947369275.1). NCBI lineage: Eukaryota > Metazoa > Arthropoda > Insecta > Diptera > Stratiomyidae > Nemotelus > Nemotelus nigrinus. The sequence continues at coordinate 143,629,148 of OX376373.1, forward strand.
ACGCAGGTCGACTTCTCCCGCTCAACGGCGTCCGTTTCGACCGCGATCACCCGACAACAAGGACTATCACAAAGCACGCAAAGAATCATCGCGAAGCAGATCGTCATCTAGAGGCCGACGCTCCAGATCTATTAATTCGAAACATCGACGCTCCGAATCTCCAGCTCCGAACCGAGCTCACACACCCGATAATAAGCAACGAGCCATGACACCCGCAACCAGAAACTGGAATTGATTGGAAGCTAGTATATACATTATATGAACTATTTGCTTTTAATTCTTTTTTGTGTCCTTTGTTATACCCAGTAGGGGTATTGATGGTTGAATGAAGTATTTTTTAATGTTAAAGTTGTGCGTTTCAATTAAGCTTGGAGGATTTTTCAGGTCAATTTTCCGCTTCTACCAACACTTCTGTAGTAATAAAGTATCAGATGGTACTCGGCTAAATATACTAATCCGTAAATTATGAAACAAAAAGTTTACTACAATTCACGAGATTCACTTCATAATCCAAAAACACCTTTCTAGAGAATATCCTCTGCTGGACCATAAACATACACGTTTGTGAAGTGCACCTGATGACTCGGCTAAGCTTTATGGCTCCTCTACAACGTTCAACTTCGTGCAGCTACAATTAATTAACCCTTCTCCAAATTTTCCTAAGCTCGAAAATTTAGTTTATTCCCTCTCGTGTGGTGAATTTTGTATGCATATTACTCATGCGATTTTCGAGAGAATATCGGGGATAAAAGTTTGTTTTTATGCAACGAATAAATCTGAGAGTTGTGGCTCGGTTTAAATCTGTTCTAATCCGCTTATGTAATTAAATAAAACTTGAAATTGTTGGCTGCATTGGTAACTTTATGTTTGTTTGGTTATAGATTGTCACTAAAGTATTATGACTCGTTTCAAATAGCTAAAATAAAAACTCTTTTTGAGAAAAAAACGCTATAATAGAATAATAATAGTACATATTTATTTACATAACAATAACAAAAATATATTTTTCATACAAAAACATATATAAAATATTTTGCAAGAAACTCCCATCATTAAACTTGCAAGCCGCAAAAGTATTGCGGGACGTTCAATTCCTGGTAGGCAATCGCATAAGAATACCGTTTGTTTTTGAAATGTAAAAAAGTAAAGCAAAGTAAAGCAGGTCTGTTCAATTCTTTGTGAAAAGCGGTTGAACTCTATTTGCAAGTCATTAGTTGTCCAGGCTATATTTTTATTATGGTTTAAGAGACAGGTTGCATTAATGTGCGAAGAAAAAGAAATTGTTATAAATTTGCAGCTTCAGGGAAAATCATTGAGTAAAATTGGAAGAACAATTAATAGGAGTAAACAAACTGTGTTCAATGTAAAAAAGTATAAAGAATAGAAAACAGTTGTGAACAAGAGCCGGCGTGGAAGTCCGATGATTTTTAATAAAAGGGAATGCCGCAAAATTGTAAACAACATAAAATTGGATCCCAAATAAATGCTCCTTAAGTTCAATTCAATTCAATTTGATTTATTTCACAAAAACTTTTACATTAAAAAGCTTAGAACCAGTGCTGCCATTTTAGCATTTTGAATGCTAGATCTAGCATTATTTTTTCCAAGACGGCATTCGAAATTCGAAGTTAGCATCTAGCATTATTTTTAGCATTTAAATTTAGATTTCGGAATAATCTGGCACTCATCTATTTACAATCTCAACCAACAAATTTTTTCTCAATAATAGCTCTGTTCGTGTACTTTCAGTCGAGTCCATGAAAGGAAACTTCCTGAATCATGTGGTGGCGGAAATTCATGAAAAATACAAAAACGCACTCATGTCATTGTCTTCGAAGTAACAACCAGAAGTGACAGTAGTTTGATTTTGAAATAATGATAGTTATTATAAAGTCTAAAATATAAAGGCTATAAAGTCATCTATATTGCTTTAAATATGGTAACTTTCTATTAAATCGTGATGATGCTAAAAATCAGTGATATGGTCCCATCCACTTCAAACTCCCAGGAGCCTCGGACATCTACAAGTTCAAGTTTATCACAGTATGTGTATTCTAGTTACATATTTTTCCTGAATAATGTGAATCAATTGTTTTGTTAGGGCTTCAAATGCAAGCAATCGCACGGATAACGCTGGAGAAACATCTTCGTTATCCGACACTAATACTTTTTCTTCACTTAAGGGGTTAGTCCACTGTTAAACTGCTCAAAATGAACTTTTTTTTCAAACAGCTACCAAAAAAAAACTATTCAAGATATCGATTTGAAATTTTACATACATCTTTATTAAAGTTAATAGTTAACATTTTCATTGAAAAAAAATATTAGAAAGCAAAATGGCGGCCGCCCCAATGGATCGCCGCAGCACCGCCGAAAAAAAAAGCAAATTGCGCCTCGTAAATTCCTGGACAAAATAAGCGTCTGTGAACAAATTACAAAAAATATTTCATTAGCTTTGAGTATAAAGGACTGCACGGGCCTAAATTTAGAACAAAAAAAAATTTTTTTACGATTTGGGAAACATTTTTTTGATTGAAAAATTTTTTTTTATTCATTTTTTTGATTCAAAAGTATACCAAATTTTTTTTAATCGCTTTAGGGCTCTAAATTTAGGCCCGTGCAGTCCTTTATACTCATAACTAATGAAATATTTTTGGTAATTTGTTTACAGATGCTTATTTTGTCCAGGAATTTACGAGGCGCAATTTGCTTTTTTTTCGGCGATGCTGCGGCGATCCATTGGGGCGGCCGCCATTTTGTTTTCTAATAATTTTTTCCAATGAAAATGTTAACTCTTAACTTCAATAAAGATGTATGTAAAATTTCAAATCGATATCTTGAATAGTTTTTTTTTGGTAGCTGTTTGAAAAAAAAGTTCATTTTGAGCAGTTTAACAGTGGACTAACCCCTTAAAAAGAAACAATTGTTGCTGTTTTGATTGTGGGATTCCAAACGATGTTTTGAAAAATATTGGTAGAAATGAGCTTTACACAAGAGAGGGAGATTTAGGTATAACTGATACGTCTGTAATAGATACAGAATCATTTTGAGACACTGAAAGAAAAATCTTGGTAAAATCAACAATTTTCCTTAGTTGATTTTGCGTCAACTACGGGCTATAGTTAAAACAACCATAAAAAAATAGTTGATTACTTTTATGCACCATGACGCGTGGTTGACAAACAACGTCCGTGGTGCAAAAAAAGTAAGCAACCACAAACAATGGTATTCCAACAATATACATAGTACGAGGTAGGAAAATACTATAGTATGTAATATATATATAGTTTATGTATAAAGTATGTGGTAGCCAACCTAATCCTCGTACAACAGGATTTAGCAAAACAAAAGCAAAAACAAAATGAATTTGGTTGATGCCTTGGTTGCATTGACAGCGACATTGTCGCTGCAATGTGATTCACCAAATTCAACTGCGGCATTCACGCCTCCCCCTGTGGCGCCGCTATGCCGCTGTTTTGTGTTTGCAGTAAATTTTTTCACAGCACTTTGCCGCAGTCCACTGCGTTTACCACAGTGGAAGAAAGCGTCATACAACGTAATATAAAGGCTTCACTGCATAACATGCATATGAATTATATCGAACAGCAAACCGAACATAATTTTGCCATGTAGTATATGAAACTTCTATGATAGAATAGGAGTATGAGTATGAGGAGTATGGAAAATCAACAGTTTGCCTTAGTTGTTTTTGCATCAACTAGGGCTATAGTTAAAACAACCATAAGAAAATCGTTGATTACTTTTATGCACCATGACGCGTGGTTGATAAACAATTGAAAAACGTCCAAATGTTGAAACCATTCTACTTTGCGTAGAATAATTTCAAAGACGTTGCTCACTGAATTACGTTTGCTGAAATCAACTATTGCGAAGTAGTTTAAGTACCATAAAAACTGTTGATAATTCGAAACGTTGAAGTTTTGAGTGAATTGATGAATATTTTTCTATTTATCAACTAATTTTCGTGGTTATGAAACAATTAAAACAGTTGATTTCATGAACGTTGAGATAATTTTTGCATAACTAGAACCAACTACTTTTATATCGTTAAATTAACTATATTAACATAGTAAAAATAACTATTTTCCGTAGTTCGTTTAACTATTTTGAATGAATCGTTGCAATACTATTAAAAATAGTTGAACCAACCAAGAGTTTTTCTTTCAGTGGATGTAAATTTTAAACTTCTAATCTGTTTTTAAGGTGATTAAACTTAAAAATATATTTATTTTTCAACATAGTCTTCTAAGATGTTAATACATTTAGTCCATCTTTTTTCTAAACCCAGGATACCCTTAGAAAAAAAATTCTTTGTCTTGACTCTCCCAAAATGCCTCACCAGCGACCATCACTTCCCTATCATCTTCAAATTTCTTACTTTGAAGGTATTGTTTGAGCCGAGGAAAGAGGTAGAAGCCACTGAGTGCTAGATCTGGCAAATAGGGTGGGTGTTCAATCTGTTCGAATCCTGTTTCTTTAATTCTATCCATCGCAACTGCAGCCTTGTGAGCCGGTGCGTTATTTTGAAGAAACAGAACTCCGGCTCGCAGTTTGCCGCGTCTTTTCTCCTTCATTGCCTCTCGCAATCTTCTTATTTGGTCAACTTAGTAAGAGCCTGATATAATGGCTTCCTTTTCTAAATATTCCATCATAATAATTTTTTCAGCCTCCCAAAAAACTGAAGCCATAACCTTTCCTGCCAAACTTGACACTTTGAATTTCTTCGGCGTCGATGAAGAGAGTCGCTTCCAGGTCATCGATTGCACTTTGGTTTCTGGATCGAAATGGTGGATCCAGGTCTTGTCCATAGTCACGAAATGTGACAAAAAATTCTCCTGATTTGCCCGGAACTTCTTGAGATTCAGCCTTGAAATGTCGACTCGTTTCTTCTTATGCTCGTCCGTTAACATTCTCGGTACCCAACGCGCACAGACTTTCTTCATATGTAATTTGTTCGCAAAGATTTTTCAAACACTACCATATGAGATCCCTGTGACCTCAGCTACATGCCTGAGGGTCACTCTTTGATCTGCCAATACGACATCTTCGACTTTTTTTTTACGTCGTCTTCAGTGAGGGATGTGGATGGACGTCCTTCGCGGTGTTCATCTTTAGTGGATGTTCTTCCCAGCTTAAACTCCTTGGCGTAGCGTGCAACTGTGGAATATGGAGAAACAGAGTCGCCGTGTATGCCTCTGGTAGACAGTTTTTTCAAACAGAGGTACTTAATGACAGCTTTAATTTCGTTTTTCCACATTTTGAAGTTCTCTCTTCAACTGTTCGTATTCAAATGAATGTAGCTCCCTGGAATTGTAGCCTATTTACATGTTTTTTAATGCTGACTTAGTGAGTATATGTAGTAGTAAACATTTTTTTTTAATTTTATGGGAACTGGAAATAACCGATTATTATTACTTATTGATCAACCCTCATATAAATATACACATTGTTTTCATATTGAGCCATGTTTATTTCAATTAAATAAGAAAGCATTATTTAGCATTATAATTTTACAAGATCTAGCATTATTTAGCATTAAATAAAATTGAATCTAGCATTATTCCAAAAAAATAAATGGCAGCACTGCTTAGAACTCTGTGTAATAGCCTCCTTATAAGCTAAGCTTGTGGTAGGAGACTTAAACTTTTTCAACTATACAAATATAAATCTATCATTTACTTAATTCATTTGATTGATTTGCATAAGAGAACGATCGCTAACGTTATACCTTTCGATTTATTCTATTATTTTTATAGATAGCTGAATATAGCATAAAATTCTTGATTTGATATAGACTGTAGCCATTTTTTAACGCTATATTTAAAATGTGGCAATGAATTTATATTTCTTAAAACTGTAGAGAGGTCGTTATAGCATTTAGGACCGATGTATGTAACGTATTTTTGGATTTGTGTTTTATTACAATAAGGAACAACAATTCTGCTGTAGCTATGTCTAGTATCCTGGTCATGGCGAATCAGATTCTGCCTTTCGTATTTATACGTGTAGTATAACACAGATTTCACATATAGCTTTTTGACGTCGAATACCTTAGTTAATGTAAAGAGTTCCAACGAGGGAAATTGACGAGGTAATTTATAGATTACTTTTAGTACGTGTTTCTGAGTCGTCTTCATATTTGCTAGGTGTGAAATATAGGTTCCACCCCAAACAGATATGCAGTATTGCAGAGTAGACTGTATCAAAGGAAAGTATATAATTTTCAATTGGTCCTGGGTAAGGATATCACGCAACCAATAGAAAAGATATATACTACGTCTTAGCTTCGCGTTTATCATTTCCGTGTGCCTATTCCATTTAAGATATTTGTCCATAGTTACGCCAAGATATTTGATTTCATCTACAACCTGTATTTCTCGGCATATATCGCTGCATGGTGCATCTTCTTGGCGCCTGCATGTACGGTGATGTAATGTAAGTGTATTAAAAACCGGCTGACCAGTTATTTTCAGCGAAAATGCCATAGCTTTAATTTTCTGTGCATTCAAACTAAGCCGATGACCACAAAGCCATCTTTGCACTGTGGTCATATTGGATTGTCCTAACAACCATGTATCACTCCAACTAGGGGTAGATATTGACATTACCGTGTCATCTGCAAATGCTATCATCTTAGAATTCTCACTTTCAAGACAATTGAGTAGGTCATTCACATAAATTGTGTATAGGATAGGTGAAAGTACTGTTCCTTGTGGTAGACCAATATCTAGGTTACTATGCCAATCTCCCATCGTGTCATTAACTTTTATCCGCTGCTGGCGTAAGCTTAAGTAAGATCGGAAAAGATTTAGAGGTTTGCCTACAATACCGATTCTTTCCAATTTGGTTAATAGGAAATCATTGGGTACGGTGTCAAATGCTTTCCTTATATCCATAAATATTGCTAAGGGTTTATTGTTCTTATTAATTTCTGCATATAGGAAGTTTGACACATTTATTACAGCATCTTCTGTATTTAGTCCTTCGCGAAATTCGTATTGTTGTTTCGATATTATGTTATTTTCCGTGAGGTATTTGGTCAGATTGTTTTTAATACAGCGCTCAAATATCTTGGCAAAAGTCGACAAAAGGGATATTGGTCGATAATTATTAAGTTCATGGTTGTTACCACCTTTAAATATTGGAATAACAACACCTTTTTTGAAAACCAACGGGAAAGTTGCTTCATCTAAACACTTATTAAGTAACTTAGCCAAGGGTGGGACAATTTCACTTTTTATTTTGTGTGATAATTAGCCTAGTGGGTAGAGCACTGGCTTCTTGCGTGTGGGGTCCCTAGTTCGAATCCAGGTTCGGACGAGGGTCCGCGCACCAAGTTTTGAGTTCACCTAGCTCTGATTAGGTACCTGATTTAAATCAGGGGTAAAGTGAGTCGTGGAACTAATCACTCCACACTCGTATTCACAATGATTAAAAAATTGTAATGAAGCTCTCTACCAGCTTCAATCCCTAGACCCGTACGAGGGTTGTCGTGGGATTACTTTACTTTACTTTTTAATAACTTGCTATTTATACCATCCTATCCTGGTGCTGGATTTCCCATCACGCTGAGAAAATTCTTGGTGAATATCAAGGTGGTTTCAGACGTGGAAGATCGACAACTGACCAAATATTTACGGTCAAACAAATTTTGGAAAAATGCTGGGAATTCAACATTGATGTCCATCAAATATTCGTCGACTTCAAACAAGCGTACGACAGCATCAACCGAACTGCATTATATAACATCATGCTGCAGTTCGGAATCCCAGCAAAGTTGGTGCGCCTGGTGAAAATGACCATGACCGACTCCACGTCGCAAGTGCTGATTCAGAATAATATGAGCAACTCGTTTTCGACGAATACAGGGCTAAAACAAGGGGATGGATTAGCTCCGGTACCCTTTAACTTAGCGCTTGAGTATGTCATCAGAAAAATCCCCGTTGACACGAGAGGAACTTTACTATTTAAGACGACACAGCTAGCAGTTTACGCTGATGACATCAACATTATGTCACGTTCGTTCAACGACGCCAAGGAAGTATTTGTAGCTCTAGACGAAACCGCCAAGAAAGTTGGTCTTCAAATTAACGAACAAAAAAACTAAAGTTATGACTCAATCAAGGAAAAGGACGCCAATAAGACAAAACATAACGATAGGGGACTATAACCTTGAAAATGTAGACAACTTCGTGTACCTAGGGACGAACCTCTCGAAGGATGGGAATGAGCTTGACGAAATCAAACGACGGATTCAATTAGCCAATAAGACATTTTTTTCGGTGCTTCCCACTTTGAAATCTCGATGCGTACACAGGAATACGAAACAGGAAAACAATTATTAGAAAAGGAAAACAATTATTAGACCTGTGCTATGCTACGGAAGTGAAACCTGGACGCTGACCCAGGCATCTGAAAAGGCCTTGAATACGTTTGAGAGAAGGGTATTGCGAAGAATCCTCGGTCCAATACGGGAAGAAGATGGATGGCGAATCCGATACAACAACGAGCTGTATACGATATATGATGAGCCGGAAGTCTCTACCGTCATACGACTCAAAAAACTACAATGGGCTGGCCACGTCGAACGAATGAGCGACAATCGAATCCCCAAAAGATCTCTCAAAGGGCGAGCGAGCGGAGCCAGGCCAGTCGGTAAGCCGCGCAAGCGATGGGAGGACTCGATAGATGCTGACAGCAGGTCACTTTTGGAAGCACCGAACTGGAGGACGCGGTCACTGAACCGAGACGAATGGAGGCGAATTATTAAGGAGGCTAAGGCTCGATTCGGGCTGTAGTGCCCCGATGATGATCCTGGTGCTGAGTTTATTTTTAATGATCCTATTATGTCAGATAATTCCTTACTAGTGATTTTATGCAAATGTAGATTTGTTTTTAGGCCACGAAGGTTTGATTTAGCGGGTGTTGGCAAATCGTTATTAATGTTACGTGCTATATTCTCTCCAATGTTTATAAAATAATCATTGAAGTGGTTCGCTAATATACGATTATCATCATCGTTTGTTTCCTTTGTGACATTTTGCAGTAAGCTATTGACTACTTCCGTGTTGAAGTTGTTGACCGATTTTGATTTTGTCATTTCACTTACAATATCCCACAACTTTTTATTATTGTTATTGGAGTTGTTTATTAATCGTTGATAATAATTTCTTATTATTAATCGTTGATAATAATTTAAGTTGCTGTAAGGATTAGGGAGGAGTGTGGAAAAAATTGCCACTCGATAACTATTAGAAGAGTTTTGAAAATGGTTGGTTATCACGGTTGTGTTGCTAGGAAGAAGCCCTTGATCAGTGTGATAAATAGGAAAGCACGCCTTTAGTTCGTGAAAAAAAACATAAAAATAGTGACATAGGTTTCTGGAAAAGAGTAATTTTTAGTTATGAGAATATGTTTTGGCTTGCAGGATGTAGCGGTAAAGAAGTTGTGTGGAGACAGAAGTGAGCTGAATGGGATCGAAGTACTCTTCAGCTAACTGCTAAATTTTGGAGTGGTTCTGTAATGGTGTAGACATGTATGGGGTACAATGGAGTGGGTAATTTGGAATTCATAGAAGGAATAATGCACCATAAAGAGTACATAGATATTTTGAAAAACAATCATAAGTCAAGTGTTCGTAAATTGAGGATGAAGCCACATTCATATTTCAATAAGACAACGACCCGAAAAGGCAAAGCTTCGGGTTTTATTTATCGTCACCGCATAACTGCACTCGCTTCTTTAGTCCCCTGATTTTAGTCCCATTAAGCGGTTGTGGGAATAAAATACTGGAAAAGAATGTTAAGGATATCACAAAGGATTCCTGCTTTGGAAAACATTGTAATGGAAGAATGGGGAAAAATATAGCCATTGGAGACCAAAAGATTGGTGGAATCAATGCCAATGCCCTTGGATGAGGTTAAGAAAGGTTACCTGACCAAATTTTAAAGTAACATGAAAACGTGCTTAATACTTGTAATATTTTTACAGTTTAACTTTTTTCAGAAATCGTCCAAATACTTTTGTTGCTTTTAATTTTACAGGCCTATCATGAAACTCGACTCGTCCCGAACTCGAGCGAAATACTCCCATTTCATATTTCGTATCATGAAACTCGAATTTGTGAGTTGCTAGATTTCGAAATTTGTGTGAGTGAAGGACAAAGTGCTTATCATGAGAGTTGACTAAGTGACAGATTGTTCGACAAAAGTGTCCAATTTACTCGAGTACCATATTCAGTGTGAGATTTACTGTTGCTGGATGTTGGATTTGTCGGCGTGTTTGTTTTGACGTTCGATGAAATAGAAGCAAATAAAAGGGTTGGGTACAAAATCTCGTATTACAATATCCCGTTTACAAAATTCCGATTACAAAATCTCGCATTACGAAATCCTGTAACATAAAATCCCGTAAGACTAAATCCCGTATTACAAAACACTATAATACGAAATCCCGTATTACAAAATCCCGATTGAAAAATCCCGTAGTTTTGCATAATATAGAATCAGGCGCGGCGCCGCGCCACACACATTAATTCAGCTCCTCGTTTGAAAGGTAAAGCAAGTTGTTCAAATCATGTTTGTATTTAATGATATTTAAAATACAGAACGGTATTATAATAATCTGGTAATGTTTTTGTATTCAAAGATGATTCGTAGGCTTCAGTTCGATTACTGAAGGCGAGATAAGCTGTTTTTGAGATCGGTTTCATATTTTATTTAAATCATAATCAAGGAAAAACTTAATAGAGAGTTCATTTCAGCTGTGATCGTGGCAAAGTTGCAGTGATGGTGATCATTAATATCCACCGCGTTTTGTAACAACATAGTTGTTACAAAATCTAACAAAGGGAAGGACAAGCTAGTTGTTGACGGCTATGTCTATCATTTGGATCGAAAAAATAAACTTTCGTTTAACTGCGCGTGTGCGAAACGAAAAGATCTTTATTGCAAAGCCCGCGTTACAACGCGAGAGACAGGAGGTAAGCATGAGATTTTAAAACCTCCGTCAACATATTCACACGATCAGCGTTCGAGAAAGAGGTGAACGAAGCTAACAATATAGTCAAAAGTTTGGGAGCGTCGTCAAATTTGCCACGATCGCGAATTATTACAACGTCTATTGTTGGCACGGAAGATGCTAGTCGCGTGTACTTGCCAAGCAAGGCGGCACAAAAAGTTAAAATTTCACGCGCACGCTCTATGGATTTTAAAGAGCCAGCATCATTGGATGAAATCAAAATTCCCGAAACAATTAAATTTGTGGAAGGAGAACTTTTTGTTTTATCCGAAACCAATTTTGATGGCAAAAGAAATATTATATTGGGAAAAAAGACAAGCCTAAAGTTTCTTTCAGAAACGAATTGCTGGCTAACGGATGGAACGTTTTATGTAGTTCCAACCATCATGCGCTAATTATTCACCATCCACGGCAAATTTGAAAATGATGTCGTACCTCTTATTTTTGGCCTTATGAGCTGTAAGACCAAAGCATCTTACTCACAATTTTCCAGCGAGCTGTGCAGAATAGCAAGTGAGCTGGAAATAATTTTCAAGCCTGAAAGAATTATTTCGGATTTCGAGAAGACGATTCCGTCAGCTGCAAAAGACTACTTCCCAGAAGCGCAATTCAAAGGCTGCCTTTTTCATTTTGGACAAATTATTTGGCGCCAAGTGCAAAGTGAAGGACTTGCTGCTAAATACTGGAATTCGGAAGCATTTAACGTCCAAGTCCCAATGATCAAATCATTGGCGTTCGTAGTGCCAGAAGAGATCTCCAGCTATTATTCTCGATTGGATAATAGTTTAGATGATCCAGACGCCAAAAGATTATCAAACTGGTTTAAGAATAATTATGTTTCGGGAGCACACCGGCAGTACGATCCACAATTTTGGTCGATAGAAGATGTTGGTGACAGTAACTTTCCCCGAACGCAAAATAGCGTCGAAGCATGGCATCGACGATTAAAAACAGTTGTTGGCAGGAAAAATGCGGGTATTTACCAATTAATTTCTGATTTGTCCCAAGAACTTGTTGTAGCTAAAACGACGATAAGGAAAATTCATGGAGGAGAATCAGTATCCATGAAGAAGAAAAATTTGGCAGGGTACCACAAAATTAAAAACATTATTATAAAAAGGTCTGAAACTGGAAAAATCGATTATTTGAGAAGAATCGCATACAATATGTCTTTATGTTGAAATTTACTCCTAACTAAAAACTTAAATCACTATGTTTTTGTTATTTCATTATATGAATAGGTTTCATACGGGATTTCGTTCCACGAGATTTTGAGTTTCGGGATTTTTAATTACAGGATTATCTATTTCGGGATTTTGGAATACGAGATTTTCGAAACACACGGGATTTTGTTAATTCGGGACTTTGTGCTTCGGCATTTTGATACGATCCCAAACAAAAGTCAATAAGCATTGTGTTGAATGAAATTTGATCTAAATGAAAATATATATTATTTATTTTATTTCTCAAAAACAAAAATGACAAACGTGGTGCAATTTGAACATTTAGTGCAGGATATGTAGAAGAGCTCCAAAACCGCCCGCACGTGGAGTGAAATTTGGTAAGAAAAAAGCGGATAGCCTTTTATTTTGGGAGCAGCTAGCATCATCGCTAAACTGCTTGGGACCTCCGCAAAGATCACCAAAAGAGTGGCAAGAAGTAAAATTTGAAAATTTTCCCGTTATCATTATTGAATTATATATTTTCAGACATGGATTGATTTCAAAGCATGTATCCGAAGTAAGCACGTAAAAAAAAATTAAAAATATTAAAAATAAAACAAGTGAACGACCATATCATTTGATAAGCTTCAGCCTGTTGGAATAAATGGTTGAGGCCATAATTCGCTCTGAAAACCCAACTAATCCCGTCGGAACAGGTTTCAGCGAAAAACCAGCAGACCGCTCCACAAATTCCGTTGAAAATCTTGTGGTATCAACTTCATCTAGCGATGTCCGCCGTGATTCGGAGCTTGCAATTTCACGGTACCGCGCAGGGCCACGACAAAACAGAAGGCTGGTATTGTTATGCCGGGTTTCCACCAAAGAGACAAAACAAGAAACACGGACAAAAAAGGTGTTTTGTTTACTAAAACAGTTTTCAGAGACAAAAATGCTCGCGAAACTGTTCAGTTTTTACAAAACATTCGTGTTTTTGTTCAGAAAAACATGTTTTGTCCGTGTTTTTTGTTTTGTCTCTTTGGTGGAAACCCGGCATTAGAGAAGCAAACTAATGTGCAAGACAATGTGCTCAGGTACTTGGGCGGATTAAACAAACAGTTACGATAGTAGATGTACATTAAAGAAGATTTATAAGTTGAAACGCAAGAAATTAAAAATTTTAAAGTTAAAATAACGGATAAAATGGCGCGCTTTGATGTGAAAATGAAAAGATTACAAAAAACCAGGATAAATAACATTCAAAACAAAAACAATAAAACGTGCGTTTAGTTATTCGATGTAGCTTTAATTATTCAATAAACTTAAAATGCTTGATATAATATTTGCAATTATAATGATGTCATTATGTTATTTCTTAATTGTTGCACCGTTACGTTCTCATCTGAGTGGTCGCGCAGCATTCTCCGCATCACTCTAAAACTAAAATCTATTTCATCCTCTTCACTCATACGTAAGCCTATGACAATTTTTTCGCAATGAGCTTTTTACCGAAAAATTGAGAATCGTACCGAAACGTTAGTTTATAGCATATTGAAATGGCAAAGCCACCTGGACGAGTCAAGTGAAAAAAGTCGAGTTTCACGATCCACAAATCTATATTACTCGACTGAATGTGTGAGTTGACTTTCTCACTCGATGTGAGAGTTATGCTAGGCCTGTAAATGATTGGAGTTTCTTGAAAATGCATTTTTTTCTGTTTGAATGAAAAATATGTATTTGTTATTGCATATATTCTTTCACTATTTATTATATCACTTTTTTTTAGAAGTGTTTTTGTGGCGAGAAATTTCTCGACAATATGAGCTCCCTAATATTTTTGTGACTATCTGTATGTATTAAAAAGAGCAAGTTAAATGATGAATAGTTAATTTGAAATGATTTTTTAAAGTAAAATTACTGATAGGTTTGCATTTTGAGCAATGTACAGGGTCGGGGCTTCCATAGGCGCGTATGGAGCAGTCGCACCGGGCGCTGGCGAAAAGCAGGCGCAACTAATCAAACGTAAAGATTTACCCTCTTGCCTTCAAACATTTGATCTTAAGTTATCAGTCGCTTAAGTCATTATTATTAAATTTTTCCATTTTAAAGAAAATATGTTCGAATTTCTCTTTCTATTTAAAAAGTCAACTCTTCTCAAAAAATAGTTTCTTCTACCCGACAATCCCATCAGGAAGCAAATCAATTTATGAAATCACCATACATGATACAGTCATTACCTGCAATGCAGTCGTATAATGGTTGAAAGCTGTTTTGCTTAAAGTTCATGATATATGTACATATGTATATAAATTACTTGCAGCAAACCCTGCCTTCACATGCAAGAATAAGAACTGCCTACACATTCCAGGCAATGCAAGAAAACACTATTTATTTTCCCACAAAAATCATTTCCCTTACCAGCCGATGACATCCATCGATAAAAAAGAATTAAACTAATAATATTGCTGTAATACTTCCATCCTAAATTGAAAATTTACATAAAATACTCTTGGACATTACTTTTCTCGTTGGGATTTGAATTAATCATTAATACCCGTATGCAATAGTGCAGTATTTAAAAGTAGCACCAGAACATTTTGCTCCTAGTCTATTCCATACGAGCAGTATGCCTACAAAAATATGTATCGATGGATCGATTAGCAGCGAATGGTGCACTGGACGAAGTCTGCGCCTCAGAATTTTTTTTTATGTGAAGTTTTCTACATGGCGAGAAATTTTCATGAAGATCGTATACGTGGGCATGGCGCAAGATCCCAATAAACTCAGGGGATTTCAGCAAGTATTTTGTGATGAAGAGTTGTTTCGCTAAATGTTAATGAATATTTTAGAAATGCATATTGATTTGTAGGTTACTTAATGAATTTTGGGGTTGAATATTGATGCATTTTTTTTCAATGATTAAAATTAAAATAAAATATATATGTGGGGAGTATATATGAAAACGGGAGTAAATTTATAAAAGTTTTCTTAAGTAACGGTATTTTGCAATACCAAGAGTATAGTGTTATTAGTACAATGTTAAGAGTAGTGCTTGCATTAGCTGATTTTTCTGAACAACATTTATTGGTACATTATTGACTTTGTAGTTGTGTAGTTTTGTTGTTGTATTTTCTATTTATGAAAAATTGATTATCTACTAGAATGTCATCAATTGTTAGCAGAAAATTGTCGGGTAATGCAAATAGGAAACGAAACCGGCTCTTAGAGCAGGTTTTGAAAAAGTATATAGTTTCGCTGACCTTTAAACCGTTGTGTGAAACGAGGTGGGAAAGTAGAATAAATGCACTTAGACCTTTGGCTTTTAATTTAGGCAAAGTTTACGAGGCTTTTGTCGAAATTTCGCGAGGCGATGATACTAAATTCAATCACACCGTTGAATGCTTAGGTAATAAAATCAAAGAATTTCAATTTTTGTGTTGCATTTTGATCTGGTAGACATTTTAAACAAAATAAATATTGCAAGTAAATGTTTGCAGAGTCCTGAAATTTGCTTGGAGACAGCGGTTGAAATATTAAGCTCTACAAAGATGTTTTTAAAGCAGTTACGTTCAGAGAATGAATTTGTAAAGTTTTTAGGTAATGCAAAATCAATTGCGTGTGACTTGGATATTCTTTATGAATTTCAAAGTTCATTTGCATTAAGATCAATGTGAAAAAGACCTCTCTTTCATTACAAAGGTAGAGATGTAGTGGTTTTGGATCCTCAAGAAAAGTTCAAAATTGATTTTTATTTTAAAATACTGGACTCAGCTGCTTACATAATATTAGCAAAATTCAATGCACCCCAGATATTATTTCCCAAGACTGTCTCAGTTTGGAGGAAAAATTGATTTTAAATAGTCAATCTGATATAAGTGGATCTGAGCTTTTTGAGGAGATAAAAATGTTTTCTGTAGTTATGCTTCCTAAACATTCACAAACGAAAGTGTTGTCTTTTATTTTTGATAGACATTTGGAAACAATGTGTCGAAATGCAGTTAGAGCATTGAGAATATTTTTAACCCTTCCTACTACAGCCGCATCCGGTGAGCGTAGTTTTTCTAAGTTAAAGCTGATCAAGAATTACATGAGGTCAACTATGTCTCAAGAAAGATTAGTGGACTTAGCAACAACAGCCATAGAAGAGAATTTTTCGGAAGAGCTAAATTATAATAATAGACCAATTTGCGAAAATGAAAGCAAGTTTAGCTACAATAGTTTAGCTAGTACGAACTAAATTAAGCTTTTCTCTTATCATTGACTTAAGGTCAGAGTGAATTTTAAATTGGGTTTACAACTCCTATGATTTGTATTAGCGTATGTATGTAAATTTATCAAAAATTGAAAACATTCTTTTAGTTGTTGTGTTTTATAAATTTTATTTATTGTTAAAATATTTATTTTTGTATATATTAATATAATGTATAACCTTATGGGTTATACGGACTAGGCCTACTGGGGAAACCTCTAAACGTGTCTAATGTTCTACCTCCTGTGTTGTGGATATTAGCATGTATATATATGATGATGATAATGATGGCCTGGAGTGGGTCCAGAGGGACTCCAGCACTGCGACCTCTAGGGTCTATTGTGCCTCCTTTGCGTTATGTCCTATAGGATGTCCAGGCTTCTAATGAACCTGGATATGTTCCTTGACGGGACATTTGTGATATCCCTGATGGAAGGAAGAGCAGAGCCAAGTAGCTCGAATCTTCTTCTCGCTAGTGCTGGACAGACTGTGAGCAAATGTTCTACACACTCTGTCGTTTCCCCACAGTATCTGCAGCGGTCGTCCTGCTCCTCACCTATCCTGTGGAGGTACTTTTTGCATGGAAGGTGTCCTGTCAATGCTCCGCATAGGGCTCTTATGCCACTTTTGCAGTGAGCCACTGCTTCTTTTGCTCTTTTATTATCGAAGCCAAGGTATTTTTTTGAGTGTTTTAAACCCTCAATATTAAGCCAATAGTCTTTGATCTTCTTCTTGCTCCATGTTTTAATTTCCTTTTCCGTATCTGCTTTTGTAAAACCCCAGTACGGAGAAGGACCTATGAAGGGCATTTTTGCTCCTTTTTTGGCTCTGGTATCAGCTTCCTCGTTTCCTCGGTGCCCCTCATGGCCGGGGATCCATATCAACTCGAGGCTGTTCTGTGCCCCTATTTCATTTAGGGCCTTTCTCACCTCTAGGAGAATAGCCGAATTTATTTGATCGTGATTTATAGCCATGAGAGCCGCTTGACTATCCGATAGGATCTTAATTCTGACCCTTTTAGTATTCCTTATTTTTATTGTTTGTGAGGCTCTTAGTATGGCAGATAGTTCTGCTTGATAGATCGTGGCTTCCTTTGGGAGAGGGAAATACATTTTGCACTTGGGACCTACGATCCCTGCTCCTACTCCACAATCCATCTTTGAACCATCCGTATACCACATTTGCGCTCCTTTGTACGAGGGAGGTGGTCCATCCTTCCATTTGTCCCTTGATGGAACTGTGACCTTGAACCTCTTCTCGAATGCTGCCTCAGTTTTTATTTGGTCGCTGAGGTTTAACATTTCCATTATGGGCCTGACGTCCTCCAGGATTTTTAGATGGCCTTTCAGGTCCCCTGATTTATACCTGTAGGCTTGTTGTAGGCTAACGGCTTGTCTCGCTGCTTCCTCCTGAATTTTGAGGTGCAGCGGTTCAAGGTTTAGAAGGGCCTCCATTCCTGCTGTTGGAGTGGAGCTCATTGCTCCTGTAATCAGCAGGCAGGCCATCCTTTGAAGCTTGTTGAGCCTATTTATAGCAGTTTTTTGTATGGTTTTCTTCCACCACACTGCAGCTCCATATAGGAGGATAGGTCTCACCATTTGTTTGTATGCCCATAGGGTCTGCCTTGGAGATAGTCCCCAATTGCGTCCAAGCATTTGTTTTGTCACCCAGAGTGCCTTAGTGGCCTTCATTGTCGTTTTGTTTAGATGATTGTCCCAGGTGAGTTTCCTATCTAGGTGTGTTCCTGGATATTTTACCTCTTCCTGCAGACATACGACTGTACCCCTAATATTTAGGGCACCTATTTCGATTTTTCTTTTTCTGGTGAATGGTATTATGCTAGTTTTCTGAGGATTAATGGATAGACCCTCCTTTTCGCACCATTGGGTTGTTTCATTTAACGCTTTTTGCATTCTGGACCTCACGGTATCCATGTGTGAGCCTCTTATTGTTACCGTAATGTCGTCCGCGTAGCCGAGAGCAGTTAGGCCCTTACTATTGAGGGTCACGAGAAGGTCATCAACTAGTAGGGACCATAACAGGGGGGATAATACCCCTCCCTGTGGACATCCCCTCCTAGTGTCCGCCCTTATCTTCGCCTCCCCCAGCTCCGCAACCACACTTCGATTCCTTAGTATTTTGCTCGCCCATTTCACTACTTCTTGAGGAGTATCCCTCCTCTGGAGAGCGACGTATAGCGAGTCATGTCTTGCATTGTCAAAGGCTCCCTCTATGTCCATGAAAGACATAGTGCGACTTCCTTGCATTCCAATGCCTTTTCTATTATTTGTGTCAGCTTATGTGTAGCTGATATAGTTGATTTGCCTTTTTGGTAGGCAAATTGAAATTTGTGAAGTGGCATCTTTATCAAAAGATCATTCCTTATGTATAGGTCAATCAGTTTTTCCATGGTCTTCAGTATAAAAGATGTGAGGCTAATTGGCCTGTATGATTTTGGCAGGTCGGCCGGTTTGTTGCCCCCTTTAGGGATGAAAACAACCCGCGCCAATCTCCACAATTTTGGTATATAGCTGAGTTGTAAGCTCGCTCTAAATATGTGTACCAGAATGGTTTTTAGTTTCCCTCACTCTTTGTAGCAGAGCTGGGTAAATTCCGTCTGGTCCTGGCGATTTAAAGGGTTTGAAGGAGTTTATTGCATACTCAACCTTTTCATACGTGATGATTTGTTTGAGCAGAGGAGGTGAGTGACGTATCCGATCAAAACTGTCCTCTTCTTCCTCAGCCTCATTGCTTATTTCGCACCCTGGAAAGTGTGTTCTAAGCAGCACTTCCAGTGTGTCGTCAAAGGTGGTCGTCATTCCTCCATCTGGAGTTTTTAGTAGTCCTATATGGTCTTGATAGCCTTTGGATAGAGCTTTCTGGATCCTGGCAGTCTCTGGGATACTATTGAGACTTTCGCAGAAGGCACTCCAGGCCTTCCTTTTAGATTTCCTTAGCTCTTTGTTGTATTCTGAGAGTTTCTTTTTATAGGCCTCCCAGTTTGATGTGGTTTTAGCTCGGTTGAACTCCGTTCTTGCAGCTCTTCTAAGTTTTTCTAACTCCCTATTCCACCATGGTACCCTTGTCTTGGAAGCACTGGTTTTCTCAGGGCAGTTATCGTGGTATGACTCGAGGATTATTCTGGTGACCTTGTCCACAGTGTCCTCCAGCTCCGTCCTCGTACTGAAACTCGGGTGCAGGCCGTAAAGTCCCGCTGTAAGGCTATTTTGATAGCCTTCCCAGTTCGTACACTTTGGTTGCCTGTACTTTACCCCTTCTACAGTATCTTTTCCTAGCTCGAAGTTTATATGCCTAGGATCAGAGAAAGAAGCGACTCCTAGGACATTCCACTTCTTCACTATATGCGCTGCATTGTTTGACACCAACGTAAGGTCTAGTACCTCTTGCCTGATAGCTGTCACGAATGTTGGCGTTTTGCCCTTATTTGCTACAGACAAATTGCTGTTCAGGAGGAAGTCTAAAAGTAACTCACCTCTATATATATATATATATATATATATATATATATATATATATATATATATATATATATATATATATATATATATATATATATATATATATATATATATATATATATATATATACATCTATATATATATATATATATATATATATATATATATATAGATATGCTCTTAATTCCTTAGTTTACTCACACATAAGAGTATTGGTTGATTGACCATGAGGTATATTCTTTTAGTCATTGAATGTATTGCATAGGCGCAACATTTGAATTTTGTACCGGGCGCAGACATCATTTGCCCCGGCCCTGGCAATATACATAATATATTTAATACAGTTATCGTGCAAATTAAAATTTTAAGTATGACAACAGCCTACATAAGCTATTCAGCTATTTGTTTTTGCTATATTTGGGGGAAACTGAAACATTTTAATTATAAACTCATAGAACTGCAAGAAGACTCTATAAAATTGCGTATAAAATTACTACTGTAGAATCCATGAAAGTAAGCCACTGCGATTATATATAGGCACAGGAAAACTCATTGCGGAAACTACACGAAATACATACCGGCAAATTATTTCCACTCACACATGCAAATGAAAGTATTGTTTGCTAGCTTTCCGTAACTAAACACAACCAGAAAATTATTTGCATGTATTTTAGTATTTGATGATTTTTATATTTCCCAAATAATCCCCAGATTTGGACCCGGTTATTTTGTGCTACAAAGCATGAGAGTTGGTCGGGGGGTTTCGTCCGGATCAGATAAAATCCAGTAGTCTGCAATGCCATTTCTATGAAATCTGTTAGAAATATAGCTACTGTTTGGATGTTATCAAGCAAATGATACTGGTCAAGCACAGATGATACCTATGTGCATGTTTATGTGTTTTAAGCTCTTCGTTGAACGCCATAAGCATAATACGGTATGCCTTTGATCCCAGACGATAGCCAAAACAGTTCGAAGTGAACAGATGGAGTCATTAATCATTTACGAGCCCAGGGACTATTTCATGTCCTTGGCCACATCAGATATGTATGAGTGGATAAGTTTGTAGGCAAATCCTCCAGCGTTGCTCTGGACCCAGCCGAATATGCTGGTGTTCATAGCATTTCGACTAGTCTAAAACAGACGCTAAAAACGCTTAGGGATATATCTTAATTACGATATTCAACTCTGTTAAACATTCAGTTTATCATTTTAAAGGCAAAAAGGAATCCTCATACATATTTCACTGGAAGGGAAAAAGCTTAAAAAAATTACTCATCGAACGCTTTTAATTAAGTCAAAGCGAGATTCATATGGAAGCCATATAAATAACGGCAATTAAACAGATCGAATACTCTTCATGATTTCTTATGCTTGTGCACTTTATTTAAGTCCTTCATAAGGTCTCATGCTTGTAGAAAACATGTCCCTGTGGGCTTCATGCCTGCTATAGCACCGAATACATATGTATGTCGCAACGGGAACAACCATATACTTGTTAGATCCTAGAATTTATATACCTTTCGCCTTATGAATGTCTATGCGAAACGTAAAAATAAAGGAAAGTGAAAAAGTTTATCCGATGAAAGTTTATACGTAGTAACTGTTCTAAAGTTCTTAAGCTCCTATTCAAAAGGTTTCTTAAAATAGATGAGTTTCTTCGAAGCAGCACAGAAAGCGAGACGATTTATACACGAGGAACATACACGTATAGTACGACATCTAAATCTCTAGTACGTATGAAGTCATGAAACCGTTAACACAGTTGTATAGTTTTACACAAAGTACACGTTTTCCAACTAAACTCTCGAGAGCGAAATTTCAAGAAAATGCGGTGTGTAAGTTTTCTTCTTGTTAGCAGCATCTTAGACTTAGGGAGCATGCTTACGTGGCTAAGTAGCTGAATAAGTGGACTATTATGAAGATTTCATGCCTAGTACACTTTGCCAACAGTACTTGTAAGTAAGAGTGGTTGGTAGTAGATGTCTGCAACTGCGTTAGTTCAAGTAGCAATTACAATCATATAAAGGAATGTGTATTAGACCGCAATTAGAAGAATGACCTAAAAATAAGGTGCATTAATAGTCAGGTTTTAAGAAGACGAAATAAGTTATTTATCCTTAACTAGGATGCATTGTAGGTTAACTACATCCTTTGAAAATAATTTTTGACTTCGGCGCTGTGGGTTAGTATATCGTTGTTCATCTTACGCTAGGATAACGTTATTAACCCCTTTAGACCCCTTAGTCATACGTATGAGCACTAGCTTTAAGCCACGATAAATCCTTTTCCGCTGCATTTACAATGTTTCTGATCAAGTGAGTATAAAAATGCACCAGGAAAGATATTTCCGTTAGCTGTCAATTTTGAAACTTCATTCGTTTGTAGTCTAAACAAAATGGCGTCGAGTGGCAGATCAGACCCGTTTGTTGCATTCATTCAGTTATATCAGCAGATATGACTAATTATAATAAAGTCATATTTGCATTGCTATATTGATGATGTTAATGAAAACTCTCGTCTTTTGTTAAATAGTTTCCACATTTATAACTCGTAGTCATAATGTGTTTACATTTAGTTTCCACATGAATAACTCGTAGTCATAATGTGTTTGCATTTAGTTTCCATACTTATAACTCATAATCATAAAATGTTTACACTTATATAATAAGTAGTTTGAAACCGACTGTAAAAGGGAGAAAAAAAGTAAGAAGTAGCTTACTGAAATAAAAAATCGTATTAAAACTGAATATAAAAAGAAATAAATTATTTCGAACATATAATTGGCGCAGTCGGTAGGATAGGAGTCTTCCTGGTCAAAAGGAAGATAAGCCACCCTCAAAACTTTTCAAGTTTTTAAAGCGTTAATATTTGTTGTTAATTTTCATTGCAAGATCATTTCCATTTGCAAATCTAATGACATAATCGCTCAGTAAAGAAATTCCAAAAAATTACAAAAATTGTCATAGCTGGCAGCCCTTTCATGATTTTGGTACGAAATTTCTATGACATTTGGTTCACATTAAAGTCCATTTACTGCGTGAACTTCGTTCTGATTTCTACCCTGGACCGGAAGTTATAGGGAAAAAAGCTTTATTTTGCTGAGCAAATTTGCAAGATTTATGAGACAAAAATCACCATAGCTGGCAACTCTATTCTAATTTTTCAGCCAAATTTTCATCAAATGTTAATATCCAAGTATTGTATGAATCTTGTCAAAATCTGATGGCTGAATCGGAAGTTATAGGCCAAAAACCGGTTTTCTTTTCAGTGATTTTTCAAGATGGTACCACTGGCACAGGGTTGCCCGCATTTCAAAATCACTTCTATCAGACCTGGTCCTAGCTAATACCAACATGTCCTGTAAATTTCACTATGATCGAATAATCCGGTCGTCAGTTCTCGTGAACAGAACTTTCGAGTGCTGAAAATAGAGGTAATTTGGTGATGGGTTGCCGTTCTTGTGCAAATCGGAATTTTAAAAATTTTTATTTGACATGATGGACAAAGGTTAAAATTTATCAGTGATTTGATTTTTTTGTCAAAAATCAAAAATTTTCCAGGAAGGTCAATGATTTGAAGGTTTTTTTTCAGGAGCCTGCCGTAGCTACAGGGTTACCCGCACTATCTTGAAAATCCACGTGTGCTAAATTTTAGTCAACATTAACACGCTCTGCAAATTTCACGATGATCCATTGTTTTTCTTAGAAGTAATGACAAATCAAAATTTGAAAAAAAATCCTTGCCTACTTTTAGGCACCCTGCACCCACACACGGCTCAAAATTTCCAATTCTTTATCATAGACAAGCTTAGAACATAATTAGTTTTCATTCCCAATACTTTTCTTTAATAAAAATTTACACTGCTTGGAAATATAGGAGTACCTCAAAATTCACTAAAACGCTCGCCGTCGCCAAATGGTTTAGGATATCTGAATGGACCTACCTACTATATACATCTACGTTCTCCGAAAATTTCAGCTCAATCGGATCGGCCAATCCAGAGATTATCTCCCTTAATCATTTTGCTGATATATATATATATATATATATATATATATATATATATATATATATATATATATATATATATATATATATATATATATAGGGTGCGCCACCAAAATCCGGACAAAAAACCATTCAATATTCCCGCGATAATACGCTTCAGAAAGATATCGCTTTCAGTGTCTGAATACCTTGTAGACTAAAGTTAATTATGTCAGTACGAAAATTGTCACCATGTTGGAAACAAGCCCAGAGTTTATTCGAAGAGCCGCAATCATCGAAGGCCACCGCGCTGGACGGTCAGCGACGGAGATAATTAGATTTTTCGGTTACCCAAAATCAACTGTCTACGATGTTTTATCCAAATACACTGATAAGGAAAAGTACGGAGAGTGTTCCGAAACACCTGCAAGGAAGACCCACTCAAAAAAATGTTCGTCAAGAACCCCAGAGAAGCCATAAAAAGAACCCAAGAGCTTATCTCGGAGGACCCAGGGCAGTCTCTAAGAAAAATATCATCAATAGTCGGTGTGAGTAATACAACAATGAGAAGAATAGTCGAAGAAGATTTGCGGTACCACTCCTACACGATTAAGATAAGGCAGATGCTGTCTGGAGATGCCAGAACCAAGCGAGTGGCTCGCGCCAGTCTGCTTATCAGTTCCTTAAAAAATGAAGCGGCGGGGCGGATCAGGTTTTTCTCCGACGAAAAAATTTTCACTGTGGATGCAAAAATCAATAGAAGAAATGATCGCTGGCTTGCCCACGATCCAGAAGATGTTCCTGTTGTTGCTAGAACGAAATTTCCGGCGAGTGTTCATGTGCTGAGTGTTGTGTCTAGTCAAGGTGATAAAATGCCACCTCATTTTTTTCAAAAAGGTGAAACGGTCACCAAAGAGGTGTACCTAACAGTTTTGAAGAACATAGTTAAACCTTGGATGGAGGACATTGCATCTGGAAGACCATATGTATTCCAGCAAGATGGTGCGCCGGCCCACACGAGCCGTTTGGTCCAAAACTGGCTCTCGGACAACGTCAGCATGTTTTGGTCCAAGGAATTCTGGCCTCCTAACAGTCCAGACCTGAACCCCTTGGACTACTACGTGTGGAGCGTGATTGAAAGGATCACTAACAAGTCTCGTCATCCAAATTTGACATCATTGATGGTCGCTATTGAAGCAGCATTCACCGAAATGGACTGCGCCACACTCCAGAGGGCATGCGAACGTTTTCGACCAAGATTAGAGGCCGTTGTAGCAGCTAATGGAGGATATATCGAATAATTATTATCTCCATAGATATATCGATTAGCATGTAAAAAGGTTTTTATTAAATAAAAAAAAAACATGACAAATATTTGTAATGAATTTTTTGTTGAATTTGTCCGGATTTTGGTGGCGCACCCTGTATATATATATATATATATATATATATATATATATATATATATATATATATATATATATAAAGAAATATGAATTTTCGGCGAAACGAGTTTAATACTATTGTTCTTGGAACCTTAGTAAAAAAAGGTGATAATACGAAGGGTATTGCAATGCCCTAGAATAGAATTTTCAAAGAATTCGTTCTCCAACCGATTAGTTCGAGTTGGCTAAAAATTTCTTTTAAGAATAAAAAAACGAAATGATGATATAAAGGGTATTACAAAGCCCAAGAACAGAATTTTCAAAAAATTCGTTCTCCAACCGATTGGTTCGAGTTGGGTAAACATTTCTTTTAAAAATAAAAAGAAGAATTAATAATACAGAGGGTATTACAAAGCCCAAGAACAGAATTTTCAAAAAATTCGTCCTCCAACCGATTGGTTCGAGTTGACTAAAAATTTATTTTATATATAAAAAGAAGAATTAATAATACGGAGGGTATTACAAGGCCCAAAAACAGAATTTTCAAAAAAAATTCGTTCTCCAACCGATTAGTTCGAGTTGGCTTAAAAACTCGTTCTCCATATAAATAAAGAAGAAGAAGAAGAAAAATGGCGAATCCTTTAATTCAACCATCAAAATTGGCGGGAACAATTCATACAGAGCATCCAACGTTGAAGACGATAGCAGTGGATCCAGTGAAATTTGCAACCAAACTACCACAATACGATGGCTCCAGAGAAACACTCAAATTATTTATCGACAACGTGGAGATTTTGATGGCATCACTTACCAGATTCGATCAAATATCACACTTGGTAATATTGAATATTATAAAAACGAGGTTCATAGGTAAGGCGCAACAAATATTAAATATAAATAGTCATGTAAGTTCTTGGACGGAAATAAGAAATGTGTTAGTATCTAACTTTAGCGATAATAGAAATAGCTATCAACTGTTAGATGATTTAAAACTTATAGAATTCGAAACAAATGTACTGGATTTCTATAATGAAATAATGGTGAAATTGCAACAGCTTAACATTAAAGTTGAATTGGAAAATCGCTCAAGTGAAGTTAAAGTAAATCAGCGTATTGCATTAGATGTGTTCAAATATAAAATGATTGAACCCGTAAAAAGTGTTCTATTTAGCAGAAATCCTGAAACTTTAGAGCAAGCTTTAGCGATTTTAACTGAAGGAAATTACTTATATTACAAACGAAAATATGTAAATGGTGATAAAAATAAATACAAAAATTTTACTAAGAACTATGAAAGTACTTCTAATCGACAACAAAATGCAAATCAGTTTTCATCTGACTCAAAACAGTTTCGGGCATCTTCTCGTCAAAATTCGTTTAGGTTAAATAATCGTTATAATAATTTTGAGAACAAAAATTCAACTCAATCGAGAATTCGAAAATTTGGTCAACCACAGCCAATGGAAGTTGACTATACACAACAGTACGTCCAAACCAACGAAAATTTTCCATTACCTGCCTCGGATGCAACTCAAAATTGCCATATATCCGAATAAACTCATATGGAATCCCTCTTAGATTCTTAATAGATACAGGTGCTGCTGTAAGCACTATTTGACCAAATTTGTGTCATCCTAAACTAAAAGTTCCAATACAGCAGTCAAGAATATCAACACTTAATTCAGAAATAATTTATAACTATATTATTTCTATAAAACCCTTTAAAGAGTTTTGTGATCTTGAAAAAAACGTAAATTTGATTTCTTAGAAATTAAATTTAGTGATTGGTATGATGGTTTACTTGGAAACGATATATTGTCTATGTACAAAACTAAAATAGACCTATATAATAAGACGCTTCAAGTCAATGACCAAATATTACCACTTTACTTCAAGAAAAGTGAAGAAAAGGAAACAAAAGTTCCCGATAAATTTACTGAAACCATAAAAGAAAAGAAGAATAACAAGTATGAAGAACTTGCGAAAAAAGTTTCTGCAAATGCAAGGAATAATATTTTTGAAAAAAAATCAGAGTACAAATCTTTAGAAAAGGTTTACTCAAAGTTATCTAATGAGATAGTGGCGTTTTCCGACCAGAGGAATCCATCAAAAAATGTACTTAATGAAATTCGTACGAATCATCTTAATTCAGAAGAAAGGCAAAAACTATTACTTCTTATAAAGAAATATAATGAATCATTTTTTCAGGAAGGCCAGGTATTAACATTTGCCAACGTTATAAGACACCAAATCAAAACTAGAAATAATAAGCCTATATATGCAAAAACCTATCGATATCCAGAAATTTATAAAAATGAAGTCGAGAACCAAATTCAAGATTTATTGAAGCAAGGAATTATTCGAGATAGTGCTTCCCCATACTCTTCCCCTATTTGGATTGTTCCAAAGAAAACGGATGCGTCAAATAAACCTAAATTTCGGCTCGTTATTGATTACAGAAAATTAAATAAAGTCACAATTGACGACAAATTTCCTATTCCCAACATTGGCGACATATTGGAAAGATTAGGAAGATCAATGTATTTCACGACTTTAGATTTGGCGAAGGGCTTTTATCAAATTGAGATTGATAAAGCAGATATCCCCAAAACTGCTTTTTCCACCAGTTTTGGTCACTACGAATTCACCCGAATGCGGTTTGGGTTAAAAAATGCTCCAGCGACATTCCAAAGGCTAATGAACTTTGTATTAAAAGAATACATAGGGAACATGGATGATGTCATCATATTTAGTACATCTTTGCAAGAGCATATTGATTCCCTTGAGAAAGTTCTTAGAAAATTAAATGATGCCAATTTAAAGATACAATTAGACAAATCTGAATTCTTAAAACATGAAACCGAATTTTTAGGCCACGTTGTTACACCGGATGGAGTCAAACCCAATCCTAAAAAAGTGGAAACAATATTAAAGATAAATATTCCTAAAACTCAAAAAGAAATCAAACAATTTCTTGGAATGATCGGTTATTATCGAAAATTTATAAAAGATTTTTCTAAAATTGCAAAACCCTTAACAGCAAAACTAAGGAAAGGTACCAAAATTGACATCAATGCTAAAGATTATAAAGATAGCTTTGAGCAACTAAAGTTATTGGTAATGAGTGATCCGATATTAAAATACCCAGACTTTAATAAAAAATTCGTTGTTACTACAGATGCCTCAAATTATGCTATTGGAGCAGTCTTGTCTCAAGAAGGACATCCCATCTGCTTTGCTAGTCGAACGTTGAATAATCACGAAATAAACTATTCTACGATTGTAAAGGAGATGTTAGCAATAATCTGGGCTCTAAAGTATTTTCGACCATACATCTACGGACGAAAATTTTTAATTCGAACTGACCACAAGCCTCTTACTTGGCTTGCGGGTTTGAAAGAACCAAATCCTAAACTCCAACGTTGGAAAATCCAAATGGAAGAGTACAATTATGAAATAGAGTACATAAAAGGCAAAGAAAATATTGTAGCAGACTACATTTCAAGACCTGTAATCAACTTGAACATAAACAGTAATGAAAACAATTACGATAATTGCGATAACGATTCATTACACGCAACATGTCACAGTGCCGAAGAAGATAATTTAAACTACATTCAAATAAGTGAAAGACCATTGAATGTTTTTAAAACACAAAAAATAGTTAAAAAAGGAAATGAAAGTACTACAAAAATAGAAAAACATTTCATTAGAACTAGGAAGATATTTATTTCTAAAGAACCAGATAATAAGCTATACAGTTATATCTTGAAGAACCACTTACCCGGTAAAGGTCTTGTTGGTTTATATATCCCAAATGAAGAGCTATTCAGAAAATTTCAAGAAACATATCTTAAGTGGACAACACCCCATAATCTGGTGAAATTGGTCAAAAGCCCGTATTTACTATTTGACTGTGATGAGCTGAGTAATATTCATGAAGAAATCCTTCGCGAACATTTGAGGAATAATCATCGTGGAATAGAGGAAGTTTACCGAAATGTCAAAACTAAATATTACTACCCCAAACTTAAAGAGGAAATAACAAAGTTAATTAACAATTGTGAAATTTGCAACATAGCTAAATACGATAGGCATCCACCTAATCCACCTTTTAAAAAAACTAAAATACCAGACAAACCAAATGAAATCGTTCATATGGACATTTGGTTCAAAGATAGAAACTCGATGTACGTATCATTTATAGATAAGTTTTCAAAATTTGCACAAATTATCCCAATAAAATTTCGAACATGGATGGAGTTACGGAAGGCCTTAAACACTTATTTTTCTTCAAATGACAAACCACAGTTGATAGTCACAGACAATGAATCAGCCTTCCGAAATAGCCTAGAATATTTTCTACAAAATGAGGGTATACAAGTTCATTTCTGCACCCCCGGTCTTAAAACAGGAAACAGTGATGTAGAAAGATTCCACGCAACCTTAAATGAACACATAAGAATAATGATAGAAAAAAATAAGCGTGATAAAACAAAACCGATTTGTGTCCAAGAAGCCAATAAATTCTATAATCAATCTATTCATTCCACAACAAAGGAGAAACCAATTGATTTTAAAAACGGTGCTATTTCTTTAGAAAAATACTCTGAAATAAAACAAAGAATATTAGATGCACAGGACAAACGACTACAATATCATAATAAAAATAAAAAAAGATTGCAGTTACAATCCAAAATATGTAAAAAATATTCACGCAAAAACTAAATTGCATCCAAAGTTCAAGAAAAATACTTATAAACGTCCAATCAATAAAAAATTACTAAAACGGGCGAACAAATACCAAAGTAATAGCATGTCATTTCAAGAATAGTGCTCATCCTCGCCTTTTGTCTATTACCACAGGACAAAACTTAGAAATTACTAAAATAACACTAACAAATGTATTCTATTTAACTAGACTATATAAGATCGACATGATCGTGAATTTTACTACAATCATACATTTAATAGATTTGAAACAATTTCAAAAATGGTACAATATATCAATAATAATCAATACCATAATCACCTTGCACAACAAACCATTCCAGATAAAATCAAAGATAAATTATACCAACTAGAGCCACATAACATAAAAAGGTCTAAGAGAGGATTAATAAACGCATATGGAAAATTTCTGCGTTGAATAGGAGGAACGATGAACGATGACGATAGACAAGACATCGAACAACATTTTCAAGTAGTTGATAAAAACATAAACATAGTAACTGACAGCTTAAACAAAGAAAAAAAATATTCATAAACAATCAAATTAACTCAGGAATTTAACATACCAAATAAACCGAAACCAACAAATGACATTAGTTAGACCGAATAAATGAATTGACAAAATATACAAGCCTCTTGGAGAGTAAGTTTTTAGAATTCCGATACCAACAAGAAATTAAAGAAAAATTGCAACATATGTATATAATTGAAAAACAATTTCGGATATTGAGGAAACTATAATTTTGTCTTGATTAGAAGTACTAAGCAAAGATATATTGACTAGTAAAAGAAATCCATTAATATGAAATGAAGGCTATAGCACACAAATTGTACCTATAAAAATAAGAATTACCTTTAACTGTTAACTGAATATGCAACTGTAGCAAATCCTTTTGGAGCACCATATTAGATATACTGATAATTGTAATCATTGTTATCATTTTACTAACAATTTTTATGTAAAATTTTGTAAAACAAAAGGCGAAGTTATTATAAATATTAATCGCGAGGACGCGATCCCACTTGAGGAGGGACGAGTTATATCAGCAGATATGACTAATTATAATAAAGTCATATTTGCATTGCTATATTGATGATGTTAATGAAAACTCTCGTCTTTTGTTAAATAGTTTCCACATTTATAACTCGTAGTCATAATGTGTTTACATTTAGTTTCCACATGTATAACTCGTAGTCATAATGTGTTTACATTTAGTTTCCATACTTATAACTCATAATCATAAAATGTTTACACTTATATAATAAGTAGTTTGAAACCGACTGTAAAAGGGAGAAAAAAAGTAAGAAGTAGCTTACTGAAATAAAAAATCGTATTAAAACTGAATATAAAAAGAAATAAATTATTTCGAACATATAATTATTCACATAATTACTAAAAATAAGCATGGGAGTGCAATGTTGGGCCGCCTCCTCCCTGGGTAAACACCAAATGATCGACTCGTTTTTTTTCATGGCTTTGCGATTCAATTGACGACTGGGATTTGTAGTAATGACAGGAACTATTTTTATGGCCCGACCTGGCTTGATTCAAAGGTTCAAGACCCGACCGAAGATTAGTGAAAGCACATTTGGGCATTCTGGACCTAGTCGCTTTATGCGCGGTACCGACGAAGTGCAATTAAAATTAAAACCTGGCAGGTCTCAGAATACGTTCGAAGCTCGCACCGTTGAGTTGTTGGCTCTGAGATCCAGCCCCATGGAGGCTGGTGATCAACAATCGCGTCGGCCTCCCTGCTTTGCAAAGATAACCACGAGGTCATTAAGGTGATTGCACATCTGAGCGGAGATAGCAGCTCTGAGTTGGGACCGAATAAAACTAATGAAACAAACAACAACGAACAGATGGCCAACAGATGGCCAACAAGACGTGGGAACGACAATGGTGACACAGGGTGAAGAAGGTGCTGCCATCAGCCGTTTCATGTTTGTGATGAAGCCGAGGGTCCAGAAGACACCTCCCGCTTCGAATATTCAAACGCGAATTAAGGGAGCAATTGGTTCCAGGTACGCAGCAGATGCACAAGTAGCCAAAACTACTGACTCCAATCGTAGAGATTCCGAAGAGCCGTCCATGGGATAACACTGAAACGAGAGCTTCAGAGGAAAATATATATATGTTGAAATATATGTTGAGAAAATGTCAACATATCCTTCGTAAAATGCTTTCAGCCACCAATATGCAGAAAAATGTCTCGAAGCATGTCAAGGACGGTATGTTGGAGCTGAACGAGGCCTTTTATGCCATCTTCACCTGCCGGACGAACTGGCAGAAGGCAGAGATGGACTACCAGCTGGTCTTGGAAGAACAGACCGCTGAACCAACCACTCCTGTAGGGGTCCCGAGAGTAGATCGGCAACAGTAGAATAAGCGCGTGTCTGAATCCAGCCTTGAAGATATTCAGGAAGTCCAGGTGAGAAAGGATGTGCCAGTTTTTGACCTCAGGATGTGGGTTACGGTTACCCACAAAAAGAAGAGAGGAAACGTCTCCAATACACTTGTGGTACCCGCTGGGCCGGAAAAGGCCCAGAAAGAAAAAAACGCCCAGAAAAGAAAGAATTAGAAAAAAAATAAAAAGAGAGCAGACGAAGATAGCGAGGGAAGAAATAGAAGCTGTTATCGTGAAACCACTCCAGAAAAGACTTACGTGGAGGTCCTGGGCACCATCCACCAAAGTGTTTCTCCGGGTGAAACTTGTACGCTAGTGAAGCGTATCAGGGAGACAGCAGGAGGGTTCTTGTTGGAAAGGGGGGAAAAAGAACCCAACCTCTCTACCTACTGGGCTTGAAGTAGAAGAGTATCTGAGCCACTGAAAGTCGTGCACATTAAAATTTCTGTATAAGAGCATCAATGTTGACAGAAAGTAAAAAAAGAAAAGAAAGAACGGTCAGTGTCAGCGTCAGACATATTGGGGCTGCAATATAGGAAACAAAAGAATGCGATGTGATAATGGAAGTTAAATCTAATCCAAGTATAATTAAATTCTGGGCTAGAAGAATAATAGTTGGAAGGGAGTAAAGAGAACGAAACATCATAGCAAACATGGGTAGCCTTTCCTCTTTGGAGAGAGAAGAGACGCAATAAGCTATAAACAGTGACGTGATACTGATTCAAGTCAGCATCAGAAACAACCTTGGTTTCGCTTAGCGCAAAAATTGCCGGTTGATAGAGATTAAGGTTATAGTACACCGAAAAGCCATTTGCCTTCAAACCACGAAAGTTGCAGAAGGTTGTTAAAAAATCCTGCATGATCCCACAATAACAACTCACACAAATGAACAAAAAACAAACAACAGATAGGTATGGGTGACGATCGTCTACCAGCACGACCAGGTGGCAATGGACGGCGAAAATAACTTCCGTCCCAATAAAACCCTGACAGGCCTTAGATTACGTTCATAGTTTCGACGCCATTAAGTTGGTGGTGTAAGTTCAGTTGAAGCGTACTCCTGATTGGCACCGATCCAGCTTTGAGCACATGTCCCCATAAGGGTTTTTGCCAACCCACGCATAGCCTCTTTGTTTGCATAGACAACTATTGGATCAATTAAGGTGACTACACATTCAAATTGAGATAGCGGTTTTGAGTGGAGACCCATATAACACGGAATCTAAAATTGCTTTCAAAAGAAAACTCATCAGGCATCAGCCTGGCACCAAACGATTACCAATTTACACTTTTACGCTGACGGAGGTACTATGAGGGTTCTGCCATTTGACTTGGTCAAAGCAACAGGAAGCGGAGATATGGTGAATGAGCCAGCTCCAGAAACTGATGTCTACCTTACTCCGGGTGCTGGAAATAGGCGGGACACAATAAATGAGCTAGCTCCAATAGCTTCCCTTATTACCATTATTCTCAAACCCTTCGTGCAGAGAGTTTGCGGGGATTCGGTATCCAAACCTGGTCCGAAGAAGCCACAGAATCTCGCTTGTAAGCAATGTGGCAAACAGGTTATGATGAATGAACCACCTTACCTATGATAAAGCATCGGCGAACAGTTGGATCGAATATCAATTTCTTGCATTTTCGTTTATTTTTCATCTTTTTTCATGCTCTCCGATCAACGGTGCCATCATCCATTCATTTATCAAAATTTTTAACACAGAGAGCACACTTAAATCTGTTCAGCCATATATTATGATTTAATTTAACAAGTTCATGATATTCAAAGAGTGCTTTAAATGTAGTTTCTATAAACTATCAATACGTACAGCATCATTACCGGAAAATAAATAAGATATAATTTTTACAGAACTTGCGCAAATCTGACCCTTCTCGAATTTTTTTTTATCAATTACATAGAACGCTTCGCCCCAGAAACATAAAATCGTTTACTCTTCAACAGATGTCTTTCATTTCCGGATCCCAACATAAATATACATTTAAAGGGTATCCCGGTTCACTGTTGATGATGATTAGATAACTGAAAACCTAAAGTACTGCTCCTTAAACATACCTTATCTGTATATCTTCATTTCAGGGACATACAGCCATATAACTTTAGCACATTTAGCAATCTATTACAATCACAAACGGTTTTCTTTCTTGATTACATTGAATTTAATGATATTGCTTTTCGTTCAGCATAAAGTTGTGTCTGAAACTGGGTTCTTACAAGACATCGAAATATTTTATAACTAGATTGATGGAATGACATGAAATATATAGTGTTTAACAAAGCATTTCTTTTTCTTTTCATATTTATTTGCTTAAATTCAAATTTATATATACGCTTGAAAACTATCTAAATTTCAAATAAGATTTAATTACATTACATACACATAAGAATACAGGAAACACTTCGAATTCTTGTCTATTTCATCTAGATTAAATTTTCGTAGAAAATTATCAAGAAGATTGAAAGAATCAGAAACTCCGGAAAATGCATTTCTGAAAGACAACTTATAATGCAAAAAGATGGTCAATAAGTAGATACTTTTCTTAAATAAACAATGAACAACGCAAATTTATTTATTCTGCCTTATCTACCGCAATGTGAAATTTCCATCTTAATCACATTTAGCTTCTAGCTATCTTTCAAACAAATACTACAGCTACTCTTGCGGAAAACCACTCTGAAAGGATATTTGTACCAAAAAAAAAAAAAAAACACAAAAGTCTGAAAACTTTTCATCCATTTCCATGTAACAATTGAAAACTTTTCACATTTGCTCTACGCAAAATAACCATTTCCCTTTTTTAATCTCTCAACAGACGAAGAATAGGTAGTTACAGAGTTGAGGTTGATATTCTCTTTAGTTTTTTGCAATTTCTAGAATTCGTTGTCGTTAAAATCTTTTTCTGTGTGTTTTCATGTGAAAATAAATTTGATTTCGTTTGCATAGTTTAACAATGATTGAACATTTATTGGGCTAGTAGTATTCAAAATAGCTACAAAATTAAGAAAACTGAAATAAGTTTTACAAGTTATAGAAATGGAGAAGGAATGTTAGTTAATGCGAGATGAAAAAGGATTTTTAAGTGAATTTAAATTCAAATAGTTTTACTAGTGATAAAATACCGTTCATTTTCCCATGATTTTTTTGAATCGATTTCACAATTTTCTCGAGTAACTAACACACGGTTTTGCTTTTAAACTTTTATCTAATCTATTTTGTCGAACAATTTTTACAGTTTTTGAGTTAACGACAATGATTTAACTGAATTCGAATTCACTCCACGACGATTCTTTTCAAAAAAACAAGTAACTTTTACAATTCGACTTTTTATTTTTATTCGATTGTAACTCTAGTTCAAATCCAGTTTAGTTCAAATCAGCGGGATATTGTTTCACCCGCTAGGGGTCATCGCATTGGATCGATTTCCCCAATGTTCCAATGACCGGGTCGTCGATTTTTCTTAGCTGCTTCTTCTTTCTCACCTCGAGCTGCATGACCGGCCGCGAACAGTGCAGTGGGGCCGCTGGAGAAGTGTCAATCCGTGACATTTTGACTGTTGATTGACGTTATTCGTTATAATCAAATTCATTATTTTTACGATTCTTTCCTGCATAACTCTTCCTCTCTGTTCAGAAGAAGTGCGGAGTGCTCACTTAACTGTGTTATATCTATAGCCTTACTTCTGCTAGAGGTTCTGAAGGTAGGTTCTAATATTTGCAATGGCAATATTACTAGATACAATGAACTCATATAATGATTCACCTCTTTTGTTGTTGTGCGAGCTGCCCCATAGCTCATTATGTCACTCGAACCTGCACCTATTATTAGAGGAATTTCCCATGTATTTGCGGCTATTGTCAGATCACTAGTCAGATAGCAATCCTTCATCGCGTGCCATGTAGCATGAACAGATCCAGAAAGACTTTGGCTTCGCGTTAACTATAATAGCGGCAGTGTCCTTGTCACTGAAATTCGGAAAGGATAAGAACATTTATGGACTTGTGGGACCACAATCCACAATTACAGTACACAACACTATACACACCAAGTACACACCAAATATATATATATATATTCAAAGCAGGCTAAGAACCCTTATTGGTGACCCCGAAAAGGCATGCTTGCCTACTGGATCATATCATACGTTTGATGAGGAGAAGAAAACACCAACAGTTTGGCCGCCGCTACAACAACAACCCAGCTGCTGCTACTCCAATAGCCCTGCTGCTGCAGCCACCTGACAAACGGACAACCGTCGCCTCACCTACATACTGCAGCACACTCGATTAAGGACAACCGTCGCCTCGCCTACATGCTCTCGCCTACATGCTGCAGCGCGCCCGACAAAGGACAACCGTCACCTCGCCTACATGCTGCAGCGCACCAGCTAGCTGCCTCAAGGTCTGACATTCGTAGTCTTCATCAACATCGGCGCTTCAGAGGCTACGCAGCTCAACATGTGGAACATCTCCCCGTTCTCATACGGGCTGGTAGTCGAACAAGTTTACGACTCTGGCTCAATCTTCTCACCAGAAATCCTTGACATCAAGCCAGAGGATCTATGAGCCTTATTCCAAGCTAGTGTAGCAAACTTGGCTACTGTGTGCTTGCAAATCGGATACCCAGCTATCACTTCGGCTCCACACAGCATCGCCAACGGTTTCAAGAGCTTGCTGGCCACCGCCACCAAATCCACCTTAACATGCATGGCGCCATCACCAATAGTTAAGGAGGTATGTAAGCATGCTGCCCGATCGCGGAAATTTCAAGGCAACGGCTGCCTCAAAATAAAATTCTCATATTGTCAAACTTAGATACCATAGAAAACTAAATTATTGATTGACATCCAGGAAAGAAATAAAACACACATGGGGAACAGCCCCACCACAATCCACAATTACAATACACAATACACAACACTATACACACCAAATACACACCAAATTTATACATTAAAGTAGACTAAGGAAGTTTTCTTTTTGAATGTACTTAGAATGTAAGTTCAGTAAGTATTTGAATTTTATATACAAAACATCAAATAAATATTTTATATAAACATACATTTTATTTATTCTACAGAAAGATGTGTTCTCTTCCCATAGACTATTCAATGAGGATACAGGCTCTTGGTTTACAAAAAGCTTCAGGTGACACAAGCCTGTACCCCTCAAATCGCTATCCGCAGACCGAGTCTTTAACCACCCACGATTCTTGGGCTGGCACTATTTCCTCTGCGTTCCTACGCTTTATGTGGTGAAGGTTAATTTGAAAAACCTTCACCTTTGTTGAAAATAGTGTCGTCCAAAGCTTCGTCAAATCCACAGTCCATCTTCATCTTCACACAAGATCCTCCTCCGGGCCACATTTTCCTCAGCAGGGCTTAGATATAGTTCTTCAATTCTGCTTCCTCCTCAGTTGTATCAGGAAAATCTAGAGCCTCTATTTCATCCACTGCTCACAAGGTTCACTCCGTAGGTAAATTGCACCGAATAATAGGTAGATTCAGGCGCAACTAAGTACCATCGAACATTTCTAAACTGCCCACGTTGGGCGCAGTTTTGTTATACCAGATTCACTTGAGCCGCTGTCGGTGTAATATTTTTATTGAAGTCTGGACTACAGTTGCGATTACACTAGGGCCAAAGCTCTATAAAAATGTTGCTCTAAATTGGATCAGCCGAATCAGATTTCGTTACAACTTATTTAAAAATTGTTTAACGCTTTGAACACTGGTAAGTATAAAGCTAATGTCTTTGCACTAATCACCTGTCAAATTACTAGAAATTACTTACATTCACTCATAAATTGAAAATTGTGAAACCATCATTTCTGGTTGAAATACGTGTTGTTCTAAAACTATTGAGCTAGCAACAATGTCATTTCGTTTTTTCCGCTAAATGGCTTTAGTCGTTCTAAATTATAAGGACCGGAAGGTTGGCTACAGTGACCCTGATAGTAACAAACGTTCCAGCATCGTGCCGTCACTATCGCTTTGAGGAAACGTCACATGACGACATGAAGAGCACCGACAGTACCTTGAAATAGTTTTCGAGAGGTTACTAAATTACGGATTCTCGATTAATGTTTCGAAAGGCATTTTTGAAGCGACTTCGGTAAACTATTTGGGATATGCAATTGGCGAGCATGGCACGAAACTGCTTCTTGAACGAGCAAGTCAGCTTTGCAGACTTACCAAGATTTTTAGGCGCAGTTAATTTTTATAGACGGTATCAAAGACGCGGCGAAAACTTAATCCGCTTTACATAAATTACTGTTTGAAGCTAAGAAAAACGAAACACGTCTAATCAACTGAAACTCGGCAGCTGAAACAGCTTTTGAGCGATGTAAAAAAACAGATCGCCGATGCAGCACTTCTAAGGCCAATAACAAACACGGCGGTTCCAGCGAAGTGTTTCCCGGGAGGAAAACCGAGTTATGCTTAACATATCGCATAGATGCTATGAAAGATATTAAAAACCACTTGGTTACTATAATAAGCTCAATATTTGGGTTCCTCACAAATTGAAATTCATTTCACCAAACGATTTTCCATTTGCGATTCGTAAGTGAAATGTATCGAAACCTATAAATTTTTAAAGCGAATCATAAAAAGATCATGGAGCAAGCGAGAAGAGCCTGCACAAACGACATCAAAAACCGATATTTATCAAAAGAAGGTTATGCTGAGTGTTTGGCGGGATTTCCAAGGTATTGTTTATTTTGAACTGCTTCCAAAAAACTATTGCCAGCTAACGAAATTGGACAAAAAAAATCAAGGAAACGAGGAAAAAACTTGCGGCTCGCAAAGGTGTCATCTGCAATCAAGATCTTTGGTCACTCGGGACAGTGGCGTGGCATGATAATTTATCAAAGGGGAGCAATTGGTTTATGTCCATGGTTGGTTACGCTTTCTATAAATTTGTTACGTGTAATACAACCCCTCTATAAAAGCACCTAGGAATTAAGAACGGGGACAGAGTAGAAAATCTGTATTGTTGTGAAAATGGAAGTTCACAGTCTTTCATACAATATTTATCAGTAAAATATAACATTCTTATAACAAAAATAAATCTCAAAGATCATATATAATATTTTTGAACAGTGGCTAAATTTCGAAGAATGTAAAAGGTCTAAAAATCTGAAATTTTAAAGAAGAAAATCTTGAGTTTATTTTAACGTATTTCGACATAAATACGTGTAAAAAATAGCTCAATAATCTCATTGCTGTCAATTATGCACCTTGCTCTTTTACGACGCTCTGGTGTTTCGCAAATCAAACATATTTTCTTCCAAATTTCCATGAAACTATTTCTTAAAGATTGTAGTCGATTTTAAAATTTTGAAATTTTTAGAATAGCGTATAGTATACTCGTTTATTTGAACTAACATTTTTAGAAATTTTTTTATCTTGAAAAAAAAATATTAAGTAGTAAAACAAACTAAAAATCTTTAAATAAAATAAAAAGTCCACTCTCACTATTAATGGTCTAATGGTTTACACTCTCATTTTCAGTTATATATTCAAAGAGTTATTTTAATTGATCTTTATTATAGAAACATGACCATTAAAATTTCATTGTTTCGGAGCTAATTTTAGAAGCCTTTTTTTTAGGAATATATATATATATATATATAGATATATATAAATATTATAACGCAAACATACTCTTTGTTGTTTTTGAAAAACAAGTAATAGATTGGGAAAAAATCGGCATTTGCGTATTCTAATGCACGATTTAGATAAAACCAAATTTAGTCGATGTGCGAAGCAATGAATAAATATTGCGTTTTCATACACTTTTTTTACACGTGTTTGCAAACTAGTTGTTTTACCAGATATTACAGAAGCTCCGCCATAGCTTTGAATTTTTATACATTATGCAAAACAAGGGTAAATAAACTCGACGCAGTTTGGTTATCAGAAACATCTGTAAAACTTATGAAAAATTCTTTAACTGCACTGGAAGAAGTCATGTAACGAAAGATTGTTGAAAGTTATATATCGGTTGCTTCATCTCAAATTTAATATTAGATTAATATTTCATCACCTCATAATTTGCTTTGCTGAATTTCATTATTAGTATCTTTCAATAATTTTTTTGAAAAACTACTAATGAGGTCGTTTTGAATATAATTTGATGCTCCGGGAAAACACAGTCGCTTGTTCCAGATGAGCTCGCAAGTATAGGCTTTGTATTGCCAAAAGATTTATTGCCTTAACGTAATTTTTCCCTATTACAAGAATTTAAATTTTTCTTGACATCCTACATGACACACAATACTGATTTATATTGACTACTCAGTATTCAATTCTTGGGCCGGAACCGAACTTGAAAAGTAAAAAGACTGATTTTCAATGATCATTGTTTTTTGTACCGTACCTGCTCACAGCTTTGACATTATTTAATTCACAAAAGCCGGTAGTCCACCAAACATTTGAATCGCTTGAAAAAAACAGTTTTAGCCAGCAAAATGATTTTTGTTGAATATTACAACCGGTAATCCTTTCCGAGTTTTTCATTCATTAGTTTTGCAATCAAACTGCCGAGTCATCTCTTTGTTATGGAAACAATTTCCGAATTCGGCTTTGATCGATCTTTTTTGATAATGCCCTTTTTCAGCAAATTACCGAGATCCAAAATAAAATTGAACAAGATTATGAATTATCAAATTTGACCCAAGCTATTCACAGAATAAATAAACCCATTCACTTATTAATTGCACTTTCACTATTGCAAATATCAAACGAAAATATCATGCAATTCCACATATTAATTTTACACGTTCAATTCTCACTTATTATTACCATACTATATTATTACCAAGTACTATTGGCTATTAGTGACTTAATGCATTCACAAATCAAAACCACCTTCATAAAAATTTATATATAAAATATACACAGAATAACGTCATTATATAAATCATAAATAAAACATACATAAAATAACGTATTGTCGAATCATTGGCCTCTGGAAGCCCTTAGCACATCTAGTTACTCAAATTCGCACACAGCAAACACTCTCCGTCCGCAAAAAATATGTACAACCAAAGTAAAATAATTACAATATACTAGGCGTGTTTTTTTGCTCCAATGCAGAACAGAGTACAACTATGCCGGAAAAACAACGATCTAGTATAAAACAGCAGTGCATTCGCTAAGACTGACGTAGGCTGCTGCATTTGCTGTGGTAGCACACAACAGCTGAAAACAAAGGGAGAAAATAACGAATATACACTACCACAATCGATAGAAAATAGAAAAAGAACTAACAGAAAATTATTTCTTTTAACTTTCTACACATTAAGAGGGCTTTTTCTAATTTCCTAACTACCAAAACATTCAACATAACCATGAAAAACCCAAGGGCACCTCACAGCAAAAAAGACAACTTCTCATGAGCTTTTCTTTTTTCTCTCAGCACATTCTACACTTCAGCACGTGGCCTACAAATGAGGAATAGAATTTCTGTACTAGCGAATTCACTGGTGCAGGAGTGTTGTTGTTTTCAATGCATATACTCTACTCTCTGCTGGATAGAGGAGCAAAAAAACACGCCTACTCTAATACGCGTGAGGGGAACGCAGAGATAATTTCGACAGTAGTCATACGTTCGCAGCTCCGATCTCAGTCTTCCCTCTCTTCATAAGAGAATTTAACCAAGGAGGCAATATACTTCATTGCTTCCAAACAGACGGTATAAGCACATTTCATTCAATGATGTCATAGCCCACACTATATGGAGTCATTTAAACGCTCGTAGATTCAATTTTTGCGTTGCTTCCATGCGCTTGTTGGTTTTTTCAT
Organism: Nemotelus nigrinus; assembly: GCA_947369275.1. Lineage (NCBI taxonomy): Eukaryota > Metazoa > Arthropoda > Insecta > Diptera > Stratiomyidae > Nemotelus > Nemotelus nigrinus. The sequence goes on from OX376373.1 coordinate 143,671,412, forward strand.
TATTTTCATTCTGTAGTGTTGTTACCACATCATGTTCATAATTTGTTTTGAGAAAATTTATTTAAAAATTGCTTATACATGATTTTTTTCACGATTACCAAAAAAAAGGATTTAAAATTTATGTCTTCCCTTGATTCCATGAACGCCACGCCACTGACTCGGAAAAAATTACACTGATCAACAGTGGTCATACCACACGAACTCTGATAGGTGATCGTGTTTTGACTACTTTACTTACCATCATTACGACAACGCACTTATATTGTTTCAATCACCCTCAGTTTTCTTGTGATGAGGTCAAGTTCATTTTTGGTATTGTAGCTATAAACGCATATGAACGGCCATAAAAATGGAGTGATCTTTATTTGTTTTCGCTATTAATGTAAATTTTTTTGGCTTTAATTACCTTTTGTGCTATTTGTTGCAAAACATGTGAAAAATTATTAGCTAATTGGAAGAAAGGATCATGTCATATGCCGTTTGCTATTCCCCCCAAGATATGGACTGAGCCTAGAGATCATGTTTCAGACCGCTATTTTTGTCTTACTCCAATAAAAGGTATAAATCCAGAGGTAAAACACACAGTTTGATACCCTAATTTATCAGGGTAGATGCTGGCTGACCACTGCTGGACGATCGCAGGGAACCAACCGGAAGCCAAATGTTCCAAAAAATCGTAGACCTCTAATTACCACATGTCTCTGAAGAACTATTTAATATTTTCCTTATAATTTATGTTTCTTCACCAAATAAAATTCATACGTGATAAAACAAACAAATAACTGCGTGTTTTTATTCACAACTCTTAATACATAGAGAAAACACTAAAAAAAGTTCGCGTGGCACGACGAAGATTAAATTTTGCTAACCAGTGTTATTGGCGTTAGACTAGAAAGGAATGTCTCATTCACCGTAAATTCCTCACCTTGCACCATCAGATTTTTAGTTATTCCATTGAGTTCGCAATCATTCGTATAGAAAAAAATTCGATTCAAATGAAGCTGTCAAATATGAGTCGATTCGTGTCTTTATTTCTATAAATAAAACTTTCTACGAAAGCGAAATTATAAAGCTAACTGAAAGATGGCAAAATGTCATCGATCAAAATGAGCAATACATAATTGATTAATGTTTGCTATTTGTATTAAAAAAAATTGAAAATAAGATTGACTGAAAAAAACGAAATGACTTTGTTGCCAACCCAATAGGTGGGTTCAGACACGAATAAACGCCACCGAACTGGGCTGCAAATAAGAAAAGATTTAAAGTACCGTAAAAATTTCTAAACTGCCCACATTGGGCGCCATTCTGTTATGATACAGCTGAGCCGCTGTCGATGCAATATGTTTATTGACGTCTGGACCGCAGTTGGCAGTTTTGGCACGCGGTTAGACCAGTTACAAGTACGGGATCACACGTAATGCTACAACTCTAATTCTATGAAAATATAAAAAAATAAAACGTACGAGCGAACAAACAGATTGGATAATAGATTCAGTCTCAGCATGAAAATATGGTACGATTTGGAGGCATTAAATTTCAACATTTTTAAAAATAAACCGTTATGTACCAAAATCAGTTCATCTGGTCATGGCACATTGTAAAGCCTTTTACGTGTATAGGGTTCTTATTACCCTCCCAACGTCTTGACTTCAACAACTTTCTTCAAAGCAAATTCTGAAAAGCACCTGATGTGTTGAATAATTGTCACTAGACATTTCACTTGCTATATGTGTGTGACAAACAGCTTTACCGCAAAGCAGGCAAATCGTTTTTTTTTTCCATTCTACACTTTCTATCATACTATGTTATCTATCCTTCATCTGCCACTCGGTGTGCATTCAAGCAATATGGGACAGTAATAGCTTGGGGGGTTTTCTCTAAACATTCATTTTTCCTGCAACTATTCGTACATCCTGTTGTCGCTGACAATAAGATGCAAACAATTTTCTCATCTCCTCCGACATTCGTTATCACAGCAACATTCAGGAAACGGGTTTGTTCTTAGTAGTATCGTCTTCTATACTATTTTACAGCCGGTTGCCATAAGTTCGACCACGAGAGAGGCACGTTCGGAACGTTAAACTTTCCGGAGGGCAGGGATTTTAATGACACGGTTTCCTGAACTGAACGTCCGTCGTCGTTGTCTCGTGGCTGTCGCTGTTGTCAGAAGAGGTGATGTCTGCATTTGAATTGTTACCTGAAAAGCTGTTTAAAGTATAGAAAGTTGGGGAAGTGGTATTTAATTTTCATTTTTGTATTGTTTTTTTTTGCTTTAGGTAAATCTTCCATGAATTGTGCGCGTCCTTTCGATATTAACTATCTGTACTTTTTAAGACCGTAGCGTTAGAGCAAACTCAGTCTCATTCTCATCTAATACTTTGCGGAATAGTGATGATTCGAAATCCTCTTGCTTTTACAGTTCCGTCCTCGGAAAAGGAAAGCGGAAAAGAATTTCCATTGTGAAGATGTTAAGGAATCGTCCCCGGTTGCGCCTATCCATCATCAACGCGACGACATCTTTGCAAATCTTTTGTAAACATTATTCACACTGCGCTTATTTGTGGAGAGAGTGCGGTGGAATGAGTGTCGTTAGGAAAATGTCGGATTGCAAGGGAAATTTCCTGATTTCTTTTTCCATTCTATTCTTTTCTATTCATCTTCTTCGTGTTTCTTTTTCTTTAGAAAAGATACGTAGATTTTTGCATGTTTTATTTGGAGGGGGGACGGGGTACCGGCGGCTAACTGTTTTGTTTGTCAGTAGTCGATGGAAAAATAAATGGAAAAATGGGGAGCATGCACTACACACTCTGCGCGGTGTTTTCAAGTGATGTTGGCTGGGGGTTGACGATTTTGGGATTTATAGTCTTAAGCGACCGAATGAATGCGAGGACACGTTCTATTATACGTGACCCTAGTTGTGATATGATTACAAAAAAATAGCACCAAATTGAATGATGTAGTTGTTGGGGTGTCTGCAATTTAATAAGGATTTAGGTATCAAATGAAAGCTTTTTGGTGGGGAGGGTCTGATTATTGTATAAATTATTTTTGAGTGGTTGGAAAATGTCATTGCGGAAGTACGACGGCTGATAATACTTGCTTAAAATGCGCTCTGGCTATTTATGTTTGCTTATGATAATTATTCCATGCAGCAACAAAAAGTGTGGGACAAAATGATGGAAAAATTGACGTCGCAATGAAGTGATTCTTGTACTTAATTGTTTTAATGCGATATGATTTAAGTCAACGTTGCGATGAAATTGGTTGCTCGAAAGATGGGCTTGATATTGTTGCAATCCAAAGTTTTGGCCACCTGGTACGTTAGTCAAGCTATTCGAATATCGTGGAAATTTTCGTTCTACCAACAACAGCCCAAAAACATTTAATTATATTACCAGAAAGTTCATGACATGAGGGCTAAGCTGGAGGAAACTAGAACCGTATTTTTACTGGAAAAGGATCACCTGATCTGCCTCTTTGAAATTTGGCTTGTTTGTAAGCAAAGTGAAAATAAAAACCTTCCTGAAGGGGACTAGGTTTTTGAATGAAAAAGTCAAATATACGGGCTTTAAATCTAAAACAATTTATTTCAAGTTAAAAAAGATTCAACAAATTCAGAATGAAATTCAAAATATAGGAAAAAGATATCTTACTATTGTATAATAACTCTAAAAACAAATCTATTGTTATTTTGGATTATTGCAAAAAATATATTTGTATTAATTTAATTAAATTTAAAAACACTGCTTAAATAGAAACAAATCAGATTATATAAGAAGAAAAGCAAAGTGCTGCATTTACTGAAAGAATGTCACAAAGGTGCACACTCCTGTCAAGATAGTCAGCACGATTACCAAGTTGAGCCAAAGAAAGAGAGAGTGAGTCGTTGCAGCGTGCTCCTTATATAGGGTTATAGTCGTCATTTTGGTTTGGATAAATCAACCATAATTAAAAATTCTAGTTACATTTTATTTTTCCCTTGATAAAATTATTTAAATTTACTTGCGAATGAAATTATCCATCGATTTCAGTCATTTTTTCCAAATTCGTCCAATAAAATTTATTGAATGCTGAATAAATTTAGATTTTGTTCATAAAATTGGCGAACCTTCGGAATTGTTGTCAAAAATTACGATTTTCGATCGAAATTGTTTCCATCTTTTTCTGCTGCATGACCCTTCCTTTCTTTTTCCCTCTCATTTGTCTTATGGAAAATTTGCTGTTGCTGTTGGCAGCACATAAAGTTAGACGTGTTTGACTTACGTCAAGTGAGTCGCGACTGACATCCATGCGTTCCGTGTTTTGACGTGAGTTAATTATTAATTAAATTGCTAAATTGTCTTGATTGGGAACTTGCAAATTGCAAATGCCGATTTGATTCCAAATGCTTTTATATTCCACACCAATCCATTTTAATTCTAATTAAATGTAATTCTGATCCATTTCAATTCAGGTACATACTTCAGGACTTCACTGGCTGTTCTTCGTTGGATTGAGTTCTTTATGTAAATTGTAATGTAGGTAACTATGTATTTGCCAAATTCTTATTATTTTTAGCCTCATAAATTATCTTTTTAGGTTGATGTGCAAACATGGCTTGTTGATGACATCTTCAGCACAGAACTTTATCTTATTCACAATGTATACCGTTGTGATCGTACCCGCTTAGCCATGAAAGTAAACTCCTTGAAAGTAAACTCTGCACTGATTTCCTTTTCAGTCTCCCTGTTGAATGTGCAACATTCCTGTCTATTAAATCCTCGTTGTTTGTAGCCTCAACATATATTCATTGCAACTCTTCCTTTTCAACATACATATGTATGGTCTATTTTTCTTCGATCTATTTTTCTAGTTAATTATAAACTTTCCTTCTTCGTTTCCTGTCACCTGTGGTGACTTCAATATTCCATCTGTCCAATGGGACTCTGGTTTTTCCCTATTGTTTCTTAAAATAATGTATCTATCGCTCTCTCATCTTTCCTTTCATTTTGTTCACTGTCCCTAACGAAAACAATAAGATCCTTAACCTCATCTTTTCCAACATTGGGCCCCTTCATCGTTTTTGTTATCTCCTTTCTTTCGAACCTTGAACCCCATCATCCGCCCCTTTTTATAGATATGATCGTTAGACTATCTAATTGCACCAGATATTCCAGTAAAACTCGTTTTAATTTTTTTTTTTAAATTACAATTTTGACCTCTTAGCCCTCAATCTCAACTCAATCAATTGGGTTAGCTCATTTCGAGTACTTTCACACTCCAATCTTCTGCTTGTGTAAAAGCAACGATGCTCCTTGGTTTACCAAGGTGTTGGTGCTAAAAATCGATACTAAAATGTTTGAGTTCTCATTCCGACCAAGGCTACGTTGATTTCTCTTGTTTACGCGCTGCTGCCAGGAATTAAATAATGCTTGCCATGCGCAACTATCTTCCGCACATTGAATCTTTTATGATTTCGAATGACCTTAAAAACTTCTGGTCATTTTGCCCCTCTTCAAAATCCACCTCAGCAATACCGTACTCCATAACATTTAATAATATCATTGCTGCTCATCGCACTGATTTTCTTTTTAGTATACTCAGACTCAATGATCACCCCTGCTGATAACATTTCTTTCGATTTCCCTTTTTGTTTCTCTTTGCCCCTAACTAATCTCCTTGAAGTTGATTTTCTTCCAGCGTCTCTCGATTCCAATTGTTCTTTCTCCTCGCCCTGAAGATCTTCCTAACTTTTTTATGAAAAATCTTGCATGGTAGTACTTATGTGTTTCCCTATCAATTTTATTTAATATTAGTCTTTGAGCTGGCAAATTTCCTTCTTTCTGGAAGCTGGCTAACATTTTTCACTTATTTTCAAATCTGGTGAATGCTACGTTGCCTGAAATTATCGCCCTATTTCCATCCTACCTTTGAAACATAGTTGACGGGTCCGGAATTTTTCATGAAACACTCAAGTCGAACTGAGAAAACAACAACACGCACACATTCATATGCATAATCGGTATATGAACGCCCAGCGTGCCAAATTCGGAATTCGGAATTGGTTACGACTATTCCGAAAGTGAGCGAAAGAGATAGAAATATAAAACGTTCTTGAAATGAATACAACTTTTGACTGGGGTATTACTGTTCATTATTTTATGAGAAACATTTGAATATTTTTTAAGAATCTCTTCTGAAGTTTGGAAGAAACAAATTTAAAATCAATCGGAATTCGTTGCGAAAATTTCACTGAGTTCGAACAAATTCCTAACAAAGTGCGAACGAATCTGTGATGGGGAAATTGTTAAGAGTTTGTTACGAAATACATTGGAATATACTGGAACTGCCTCAAAGCCAACAAAGCCGGGAAGATTCTGTTTGATTTATCCCTGAAAAAAAATGTTTTTGTTCACTCGTCAGGCAGTCCAACTTGCTTCCCTCCCAATGGCAACCCATCAACGCTCGATATTGTAATCACCAACGGTCAACTCCCTTTAACTACCCCTATCGTTATCAATGATCTGTCATCCATTCACCTGCCTTTTTTATTCGAAATAAATAGTACTATCTCTCTGATCAGACACTCTTTTTTTAGATATGGAGCAACGTCCTGGGATAAATACCGTGACCATCTAAACGCAGTGCTTAGCCTTCAAAACCTAAATTTCCAGTGCTTCGTCGACGAGAGTCACATAGACACTCTCCTCTCCAATCTATTAAGAAACATCCAAGCAGCCCGTGAGATTGCTACTCCTACCACTTACACCAGCCCCCGTTCACCTCCTCTTGATGCTGCTGCTACTGCACTTATTAAGCACCGTAACAACATCCGCCGTAAATGGCAAAGATTGCGGGATCCAATTTTGAGGTCTCACTTAAATCTACTTAATGCACAAATACGCACAGTTTTCCTCGAAATTCGCAATGCTCGCTGGAACAACATTCTTTCTGAACAAATGAAAGGCTCCCGAAAGCTCTGGAGCATACATAAACACCTCAAAAACAGATCACGCGCGATCCCTGCTTTAAAAATCAGCGATAATATGTTTACGTTTTCTGAGAATGACAAGGATAATCTTCTTGCCTCCCAATTCTTTAAATCACTCTGCATAAAGATGATCCTGTAACTAGAAAAATAGTTGCCGATGAAATTCTTAAGCTTGCCTGGTGCCCGTCCGACTTTCAACCTCTGTGTTTTTGCTCCCCTGCTGAGCTGCGTTCCCTTCTCAAAGGCTTAAAAGTTAATTCGTCTGCAGGATCTGATAGATTACCTAACATCCTTTTAAAAAACCTGCCAAGGAAAGCAGTTGTCTTAATTTCTTTCGCTTTCAACTGTTGCTTGTGGAAAAATGCTACCATTATTCCTATTTTGAAACCAGGTAAGAATCCTCAGTAACCTAGCAGCTACAGACCAATTAGTTTGCCACCAACATTGAGTAAACTTTTCGAAAGAGTGATTCTCTCTCGGGTCCAGCAGCATCTTCAAAATTTTGCAGTCATCCCAGACTTTCAGTTTGGGTTCAGGCCTGGCATTTCAACAGCTCATCAGTTGTTCAGAGTCGTCAAACACATTTAAGGTAACTTTTCTATGAAAAAATCCACTGGACTAATTGCTTTGGATATAGAAAAGGCTTTTGACACGGTCTGGCACGATGGTCTTATTTATAAGCTAATCAAGTTCTCATTCCCCGTCTATCTTTGCAAGATTATAAGCTCGTTCTTATCGTCTAGATCTTACTCTTTCAAGTACAGTCTTTCTCAAACAAGTACGAAATTCCTGCTGGAGTCCCTCAGGGATCAGTTTTAAGTCCTACCCTCTTCAACTTATTCATGTCCGATCTGAACAAAACTCCCCTCTGCAATATTGCTATGTACGCTGATGACACCACCATATTCTCTAGCAGCAGCAATCCAGATTCCATAGTCAATAACCTGCAGCTTCAGCTTCAACACATAAGCAACTTCTGCAACAAGTGGCAAATTCAAATCAATTCTGAAAAAACCCATTCTATATTTTTTCTCTAAAAAACGAGCGGCTAAGAATCTTCCAAACCCGCAGTTTAATATCTTAGGGTCGAATATCTCGTGGTCGAAAGACATAAAATACCTTGGTTTGCATCTTGATTCCAAATTAACATTCAACAAAAATATGGAAATGATTAATTCTAAAATATTGAAGTGCATTTTGTCAAACTACCCACTGATAAACAGAAAATCGAAACTTTCAACTGAAAATAAACTACTTATTTACAAGCAAGTCTTCCTACCAATAATTCTTTACGGCTGCCCAACCTGGTATAAATGTGCTAACACTCGCAAGCTTAAACTTCAGATCATCCAAAATAAGTGTCTTAAAATAATCCTCAAAAAACCTTTTTACTATTCCACATATAAGCTCCACAAGATGGCTAAACTTAGAACAATTCGTCAATTGATTCAGACTTGTGCCTCAAAATTTTTAATAAGGTGTAACACTTCTTCTAACCCCCTGGTGTCCTCCTTATGCTCCAATCATTTGGTCAGTTAATCTTAAGGCTAGTTTTAAGCAATAGTCTTAAGTTTATTTAGGTTAGGCTAAGCACTTCATTAGGTTTTAAGCTAATTTTTCCTAAAACCCCCAACGCACTATTGTAAATTTTCATACTTCATTTTGTATAAAATCCATAACTTAGCTGTAAAGACTCTGTCTAAACACTAGAATATGCATATTGTGAATCTCTGTGAAACGCCAACACATCAATAAAGCATCCATTATTATTATTACAACTGTTTTTCATGCATAAGTGCAAGTGCCTACAAAGTTTTTTGAAGTTGGGTTGTTTGAGTTGCTAACAGTGTCTATTTAACAGTTAACAGTGTCTCTTGTAACTTCTCCTTTTTGTATGCAGAAGCTGCTGTGCGAAAATTTCCGTCAAGAAGACGGGACGAGATCGAAGGTTTTTTTAAAAAAGGTTTTTTTATAGCAGCAAAGACAAGCTTAGCAAACGGGCGAAAAAAATTGTTATTTAAAATTTATAATATGAAATAAAACAAGAAATAAAAAAAAATTTCTATTGGAATTAAAAATTATAACTATTTTATTCAATAAATGTTATTAAAATGTATCCAAAAAGTATTGGAAGCATTCTCAAAGAACTATTTGAAACCTGCACAAAAATCTTCAAAAAAATCACAAAGAATTCGTAAAGAATTCGAAATGAGTTCGTAAGGAATTCGTAAAGAATTCGCAAAGAATTCACAAAAAATTCACAAGGAACTCCGGAAGAATTCGCAATGAATCTTGAAAAAAATGAACCATTGTACGAAAGCTTTTCAGGAGCTAAAGAGAGGAAAGTTTGAGCACTTTCGGCGTTTTTGTAACGTTTTCCATATACTGGTCTTAAAGACTTCGTAAAGAATAAGTTTGAGAATCTGAAACTTTTTTCTGAATTCGCTTCAATTTTCTGAAAGAATTCTCAACGAAATGCCGAATTTGGCACACTGGGCAGAATACAAGTGTGGAAATGGTGATTGTTGTCAAACCGGTTTGAGGAGTGCAAATTGGGTCTTTTGTTAATTTTGAAGTGCCACTTACACGTACAGATACCTACTTTCTCACTGTTTTTGCGTCTTTTACGTATCTATAACAGCTTTCAACACGGTCCCCTACTTCACTCTATAGCCACCTTTAAAATTGATATTCTAGCACAATATTTGGTGCTGATTAAAAAGCCTATCTATTTTGTCATTTTTGACTTTGAATTATATATTTTAATTTATTCAATTTTTATTTTCTGCTTATCATTTCCTCTTTCTATTTTTAAGATATTCTATTTGTAGTTGGGCGTTTTGCCTGTTAATGGATTTGTGAATAAATAAATAAATTGAATAAATTAAATGAATAAAAGCATCAAAACTACATCGCATAATTACTCTTCTAGGCTGGAAGGCGGAAATTATATTTTAAAAATTCTATCAAAAAGTAGAAAAGTTTGCCAAAAGATTACAAACAATCGTTACAAGGTTAATGACAAAGACAACGATGTGATGAATACGTTACAGAAACCTACTATGAAAACATTCATTCATCCATTAAATATTAGGCCACCAATGTTCCATTTTCTCGAACCGTCAAAGCTTTCTTACGCATTACTTAATGATACCAAAAAGACTCCTAGTCTTGAAAAGTGTGTGTGTGTAATTTGACGGGATTCACTTTTGACAGAAATGCACGTTGGCACTTTAGGTAAGCCTCCACTTAGTCGTTAATAATAAAACTTAAGTGTTATTAGCCGGCATCATTAAAAGTGAAATATTCCATTCAACTTGCAGTGTTTCCATCTTGTTGGAAAAATCTTACTGTGAGTTGGTTACGCCATTAAAAACAATTTGATGTTTGTACTTAAAGGTAGTCATCGGTTGGTTAGAATGATGTGAAATAATAATAAACCATTTGGTTAAATGTTATTCGATTATTAATGTTATTCGATACAAAATAAATTGAAATCGCACACGTTCAATGAAGAACTTAAGAGACCCTTTTCTTACGAAAAATTATCCGCATATAATGTTATATTTATACAAGTTAGTTTGAATACTTTCAGAGCATTAGCTATATTACGGCACTTTTTCATCACCAAAACACTCTAAACAATAGGAGTGTTCCTTCCCGTCTAAAATCCTCATCTTTGTATCCACCTTAAAGTAATATAATAGCTCTTTGTGAAACGTCTTAGCTTTAATGTAGCTTAGGTAAGAGCATAGAATATTTAAGCGGACATTATTCGTTATGTTGTCATAAAATTTTCAAAGCGGTGACAATAGCCAGTAAAATCCTTCATACGCTATTACGCTACAACAATCCTTATAAAATGTGCTCGTACCACTTGAAAGACGTAAACCGTTCATTTGGCTTCTTTTCACACAACATTGACGGACGTGTGACTATAGCTTAAAAAATTCATATAAAAGCTAATGTGGAATTGAATGGGGAGATAAGGATTTCCAACACTGTCCTTTTACCCTATTGTCCGAATAAGAAAGACTGAAAAGGAAAAATAAGATGAGTAAGTGGTCACCGTATTTCAGAATATTGCACGTTTCACTTTCGAGGAAATAGGATTATTTTAAGGTTGTATTAAAAAAAACGGGTTTTGTGTTTTATATTTCATTTAACGGAATGAATGTGACTTTTTGGGTGTGTTGCGCCTCCGCTGCGTTATGTTCTATACGATTTCCAGGCTTTTTATGAGCCTGGATATGTTCCATGACGGGACATTTGTTATGTCCCCTGGTGAAGGGAAAAGCAGAGCGAAAGAGCTCTAATCTTTGTTTCTCTAGTGCTGGATTTTGGGTGAAAAGATGTTCTACACACTCTGCCGTTTCCCCACAGTATCTGCAGCAGTCGTCCCACTTCTGACCTATTCTGTGGAGATACTTTTGCAAGAAAGGTGGCCTCTCAATGAGCCCTATGTGGAGCTTTTATGCCATTTTTATAGAGAGCCACTGCTTCTTTTGCTCTTTTGTTATCGAAGTCAAGGTATTTTTTGAGTATTTTAAACCCACAAGACTAAGCTAGTAACTTTCGATTTTTTTTCTTGGTCCATGTTTTCGTTTCCTTGTCCGTGTCCGCCATGTACGGAGAAGGACCTGTGAAGGTCATTCTTGCTCCTTCTTTGGCTTTGGTACCAGCTTCCTTGTTTTGTTGGTGCCCCTCATAGAAAGGAATATGAACTCGAGGCTGTTCTGTACCCCTATTTATTTAACGCATCTGCCACCTCTGAATTGATTTTGACTATCCGATAGGATTTTAATTCTGACCCTTTTAGTGTTCCTTATCTTCATTATATTTGAGGCTCTAAGTATGGCAGATAGTTCTGCTTGATAGATGGTGGCCTTCTTTGGAAGAGGGAGTGCATTTTGCACTCCGGACCTACCGATCTCTGCTCCTGATTCGCAGCCCATCTTTAAACCATCCGCATACCACATTTGCGCTCCTTTGTGCGAGGAAAGTGGGCCATTCTACCATTTCTTCCTTGATAAAATTGTGACCTTGAACCTCTTTTCAAAAGCTGCTTTGATTTTTATTTGATCGCTGAAGTCCAACATTTCCATTATGGGCCTGATGTACTCCAGGATTTTGAGGTGGCGTTTTAGGTCTCCTGATTTGTACCGTAGGCTAATAGCCTGCTTCGCTGCTTCCTCCTGATTTTTGAGATGTTGCGGTTCTAGATATGTAAGGGCCTACATCTCTACCTTTAGGGTGGAGCTCGTTGCTCCTGCAATGCTCCTGCAAGTTTGTTGAGCCTGCTAATAGCAGTTTTTTGTGTTTTTTTTCCACTACACTGTAGTTCCATATAGGATGATAGGTCTCACGATTTGTTTGTGTGCCCATAATGTCTACCTTGGAGATAGTCCCCAATCGCTTTTAAGCATTTGTTTTTGTTTGGGATTTGCTCCGGGTTACTCCAAGTAAAACGCCAGCGTGTCTATCTCTAGTAGTATATTAAGTGTGACTAAATAGGTGCATGAGAGAATGAGCAAGGGAAGTTTAGAACTTGTATTGCATTTTTACAGTGTTATGTAAAAGTATTTCAGCAGTTTTTTCAACCATAGTGCCTTAGTGGCCTTCAGTCTCGTTTTGTTTAGATTGTCCTAGGTGAGTTTCTTAGCTAGGTGGATTCTTAGATATTTTACCTCTTCCTGTAGACATATGACTGTGCCCTTAATATTAAGAGCTCCTATTTCGATTTTTTTCGTTGTGGTGAATAATACTATGCTACTTTTCTGAGGTTTAAAGGATAAATCCTCTTCTTCACAACATTGGATTGTTTCATTTAAGGCTTTTTGCATTCTGGATCTCTGGATCTCTCTCATTATTACCGTGATGTCGTCCACGTAGCCGAGAGCAGTTGGGCCCTGACTATTGAAGGCTCAGAACAGAGAGATTTAAGGAAATGGAACAAGCGTATACATGTACGAAATTTAGTGAAGAAATTTTACTACAAAAATAAAATCTATAACTAGAACAAATCGAGAGAATTACTACCACAGATATTCCCTTTGGTTTCTCTGATGCCTTAGTTCTACAAGCTTTTGGTTGTTACTGAGTTGTTACTTGTCAAATTCACGTACACATGGCTTACTATCTTTCTCTATCCATATTTTTCTCTATCTCACTCTATCTTTTTGTTCGCGGAGTAGATTTGCTCATAGTCCCATAGTTTTCCCTCACTACTACTAACGCTCAAATTCAGGGAAATTGCTTCAATTCTCAATGCCATTTTAATTTTCTTAAATCTCTCTCTTCTGAGATTGAGGGTCACGGGAAGGTCATCAGCTAGTAGGGACCAAAACAAGGGGAATAATATCCTTCGCTGTGGATATTCCCTCCTAATGTTCGCCCTTAGCATCAAATGTCTTTTTTATTAATTGCAACAGCTTATATGTAGCACTTTTGGTAAGCAAATTGAAATTTGTGAAGTCTCATCTTTCCCAGGAGATCACTCCCTATGTATAAATCAATCAGCTTTTCCGTGGTCTTTGATGTGAAAGATTTGAGGCTAATCGGCCTGTATGATTTTGGCAGGTCGTCTAGCATGTTGCCACCATTAGAACACAGCTCGTGTTAGTCTCCACATAATATATAACTGAGTTCTAAGCTCGCTCAAAATAAGTGGTCTTTAATGTCCCAGTGGTTCTTTGTGGCAGAGCTGGATAGATCCCATTGAACCTTTTCATACGAGATGATCTGTTTAATCAGAGGTGAATGAGGCGTCCGATCGAGGCTTTTTTTTCTCCCTCACCATCGCCACTGCTCTTAATTCTTCATCCTGGAAAGTATGTTCTAAGCAGCACTTCCAGTATGTCTCTAAGAGTGGTCGTCATCTCTCCATCTGGAGTTCTAAGTAGTCCTTTATGCACTTGGTGGCCTTTGGATAGAGCTTTCTGTATCCTGGCAGTCTCTGCGATGCTATTCAGATTTTCGCAGAAGGCGCTCCAAGCCTTCCTTTCGGATTTCGTTAGCTTTTCGTTGTATTCTGAGAGTTTCTTTTTATAGGCTTTCCAGCTCAAAATAGTTTTGGACCGGTTGAATTCCATCCTTACGGCTATTCTGAGTTTTTCTAATTTCCTATTCCACCATGGCACCCTTACCTTAGAGGCACTGGTTTTCTCAGGGCAGTTTTCGTGGCATCATTGGAGGATACCTCTCGTAATCTTGTCTGCAGTTTCCTCCAATTCTGTCTTTGTTGTGAAATTTGGATGAAGTAACGTTGTAAGGCCATTTCGCTGGCCTTCCCTGTCCGTGCGCTTTGGTATACAATATCCTTTCCTAGTTCGAAGTTTATATGCCTCTGATCAGAGATTGTTTTAGGATCTTGCACTTCTTCAATAAATGCACTGCACTGTTTGACACCAACGTGTGGTCTAGTACATCTTGCCTGTTAACTGTCAGGAACGTTGGCGTCTTGCCCTTATTTGCTATCAGCAAACTGCTAGTTAGGAGGAATTCTAAGATTGACTCACCTCTAGCGTTGACGTCAGCACTTCCCCATGCTGTGTGATGAGCGTTGGCATCACATCCAATAATCAGCATTTTATTATCCTTTCTGCAGTGGTCTACGAGTCCCTTGATGTTGTTACTTGGGACCTGGTCCACATTTCCTATGAAGTAGGCTGAAGAAAATATCGCCTCTTCTGTTCTTCCATCGAAATGGACCTATACTTAGACCGCCACTGTGTCCCTATTGGTGTATTTTGGGGTTAGACGAAAGTTAATGTATGTGTTGATTATTATCGCCGCCCTCCAGTTTTCTTCCCCTACGGCCCAGATTACCTTCTTATTTTTTGTATGTAGGCCATTTATTCTGCCTTGTATTAGCCCCATTTTATAGAGGCCCGTGGTAAACTTGCTGCTTACTTCCTCCAAGGTAAGTTTGGCAGGATACAGGTTCAACTCATACATAGCTAGAGAGGTAGATCTTTAAGACAAACAGTCAGAAAAATCTTCAAGCTGAGACAATTAATTGTCAAAAGTCTGCCTTAGAGAATGAAGTCCACTGATATAAAAACGAAGAAAATTGAAGTTCCGCTAAATTATCATCAGAAATTTTCCTGTCAAATAAATACAAAATACTTCAAATAAACTACATGGAACATTGACTGTCTTTCAATATTTTTCAGCAATCAAAATATAGTGTATTTAATATTTTGCAAAATCCTGTCTTGCCTGCCAATTCGGCCTCGAATTTACCATCGCAGTATGGCTACCATTCATCGTCTCCCCTATAACTGCTTAGCATGCAAACTATCCGTCATACGATCCGTTTTATCGATTCGACACTTTCTATTACTTCGATGATTTACTGCAAATTCAAATACATTCTGTCGGCTCATAAATAAACTATGGTATTCGTCTATTCTTATCATATTCCTCATATGCTTTTTGTTTTGTCGGTTGGGGATGCGTGCGGCATCCCAGAAGGATATTACTCGTGCTCGAATCAATTCGGGTTGTATCCCAGAAAGAAGTCTTTATTACGTTCCGAAGCATTTCAGTTAAATTTTTTTCCAATTGGTTCGATGAAAATAGACTACTAAATAAGTAATAACTAACAAAAGAAATTGCAATCTTAAAACATCTATTTTGCAGGATGTAACAGCCTGTTTAACGTTTTTTTTAACAATTGTACATATGAGTGATTAGTTTTTTTTACACACACACATGCATTCATTTCGCACTGGGAAACTGACTACTTCAATCTTTTCGATTATCCATCTATTCACTTTCCACAAGACCGAAAAAGATCTCGGCAACTGAAATCTTCTACCATATGTTTTATGATAATATTCGATGGAAAATTCATCCCCTATTCAATATTCTTCTATTTCTTGCCACACAGTATGTAACCATAATCATTGAAGAATATTCTTTCCATAAGGATTTCATATCAAACAAGGCCAATAGAAATGCTTAGGCAATGTCATTATTGCAGCGTTTGCTGTTTTTTCGGAGAAAGTGCTTAGATATAGAGAGAATAATTCGATTTTTACCATTATGTTGCGTTTACGTAATAATTTCATTGTACTTTTTAGCTTTATATAAGTACAATGTACACAAATACTATCCACAAACTTTATTATTAACTTTGATTACAGGAAAGGTATTTAATTTATTTATTTATTTTATTTTATTAACCAAGCAAGGTACATGTTAAATTAAAAGCAAATTGGAAATAAAAGATAGAAACAAAACGAAAAATTAAATAAAATAATTAACAAAATAAATCAATAATCAATTAATAAATAACAAATAAATAAAACATTGACATATAGCTTAGGATAAAGGGTTGCGGGTGGCTTGGAAAAGGGAAGATGTGAAGGACGATTTTGAGACGGTTGGAGAATACAGATTACTTATGCTATTGAATATCCTGCAGCATCTATTTATCAGCTCATTAGCTGCGTAAGTAGTGGAGTGTGGATATTCCTTAAGTAAACGAGAGGACCTGGTGTTTCTTACAAGGTTATTCAAAACTATTTTGCTATTCAGGAATTCAACTTTGATGACGCCTCTAATGACGTCGAATGTGATCTTTCTTCTAGATGCAAGTGTTAATAAGTTTAGATGTCCCAGTCGAAACTCATAAGGAGGAAGGGTATTAGAATCGTAAGAGTTGTATAGTTCTCTCAATGCAAAAAGTAAGAATTGCTTTTGAACGGACTCGAGTCTGCTACTGTGGGTTTCAAAAGCAGGATTCCAGCAAATGGAAGCATATTCGAGAATGGGGCGCACAAGTGAGATGTATAAGGATCTTGTGACCCACAGGTTACGAAATTCCTTGGAACGTCTTTTGATGAACCCTAGCTGTTTGTTTGCACGGGAAAGTATTTTATCATAATGCAAGGTGAAGCGGAGTCGCTCATCCAAGACAACACCAAGGTCAACAACGTTATCAACTCGAGCTAATAAATTATTCCCGAGGAAGTACGTGTTATGTGAGGCGGTGCATTTTCGGGAAAAACTTATAACTTGGCACTTAGCAATGTTGAGAGAGAGCTTGTTTTCATTGCACCAATGATCAAGTGAATCAGGTTTGAATTGGAGAAAGAGTGCATCGGATTTAGATTTAATGATACGATATACTTTGAGATCATCGGCATAAAGTAGATGAGGTATATTTGCTAGGACGTCAGATAGGTCAGAAATAAATATATTAAAAAGAAGTGGGTCAAGATGGCTACCTTGTGGTACACCAGAGGTAGCAAAAATATTTTTCGATAGTAGTCCTTGAAATTTTACCAA
Organism: Nemotelus nigrinus; assembly: GCA_947369275.1. NCBI lineage: Eukaryota > Metazoa > Arthropoda > Insecta > Diptera > Stratiomyidae > Nemotelus > Nemotelus nigrinus. The sequence continues at coordinate 143,688,681 of OX376373.1, forward strand.
CTGAGTTCGATTTCGAAGGTAAGAAGTCAGCTAGCTAATCAAAGATCCACCAAGTCCGAATTTCAGTAGCTTTAGAATTAAGGTAGGGTGGTCAACTCTGTCAAAAGCTTTACTAAAGTCTGTATAGACTGCGTCAATTTGGTATCCTTTCTCCATTTTACATAGGACGTCTGAGATTAGGACTGTCAAAATTGTGGTAGTTGAGCGACCTTTTCTAAAACCATGTTGTTGCTCGTTCAGCTTTTTAAAGAAAAATACACATTTCGTTCGATTGAAGCGTGTATATGCTGAGTGAAAGCTGTTTTAACTTAACGGTAAAACAGGTAAAAAATTAAATACTATCGATTTTATTTTTAGTAGCAAAGGAATTAGCACACACAGGTGAAAAATATTTATTCTACAAAAAAATATTTCAATCTTTTTACTTTCTATAATAACACTATAATAACACTCTATGTGGGCGTTAAGTGACTAAAAGTATACAAAGAAATGACGTAAAATTTTGAATCACGAACACTTCTGACAAAGTTATCAATACTTGAGCAGGTTTGGTAACTTTTTAGGCAAAATATTATAGATTGATAAATTTGATGCTTTGTTTTTACAGTCGAATTTATAGGTTAGGTTAGGTTGTACTGGCTGACCTACTGGTCCATAGTGATACCAGATAAATGGACCTCAAGAAAGGAATTCAGTCCGAGTGGCCATCAAAGGCCCCGGACTTTTTCACGAACTGAAGGATGTCCTTCAGCTTTTGCTCTGCCACGTGCGAGAGATCCACCAGCCAGGGCTCACCGAAGTATCGCAGTCTGGTTCTCCCCAGTGCCGGGCAGTGACACAGGAGATGCTGGATAGTTTCTGAGTCCCATTTTCATAGCATGTGCTGCTACAAGACAATGATCAGTAATGATACCAACGAGTTGTTTCCAGTCAATCTGCGTTAACTCGCGGAGGTACTTGGTCGATGCGAGATTGTATGACCCCCACATAATTTTGGCTACCCTGCAGGTCTGAGTTGCACCCCATCTGCGCGTCGCACCCTGCATCATTTAGGAGTCGATTGAGTACTTAATCGTTTGAATAGGAGTAAGGATGTCAACCGCTCCCAAAAGGGGAAGACTAGCCCCATACTTGGCCAACGCATCCGCCTTCTCATTTCCATAAATGCCCTTTTGACCGGGAACCCAGAAAGTTCTGAATCTTCTACTGTTACAAAGCCTGTTCAGGGCCTGAATGCAATCGAATACACACTTCGATTTGTATGTGTGAGACATCAGTGCTTTGACCGCCGCTTGGCTGTCCGTAAAGATATTTAATACTTTACTAGTAGTATCTTTGGCGTATCGCAAACACTTCCGCCTGGAAAATGCTACTGTGATTCGGAAGCCTGAAAGCTGCATCAAAACAATAAGCTGCAGCACCTACTCCTGCAGCTGTTTTCGAGCCGTCAGTGTAGATGCTAAGAGCTGCAGGGCACATTTGTCGATTCCATTCCTGCTCATCTCCCACATTCGCTCGATATCCCCGCTCAAAGCACAGAGTGGGAACCAGGTAGTCAGTGCGTCCTGCGAAACCCCGTTTAATACTGCTGTGGCCAAAGGAACCTGACTCGAAGCGTCCTGATTCCCTAAGCCTGACAGCAGCTTTTGCGGCAGTGCCTCTAATGAAGAGATCGAGCGGGGGGAGATGAAGCAGGACATTCAGAGCAGACGAAGGAGTCGAGGCTAAGGCACCTGTAATGCAGAGAGCCGCCAACCGCTGAGCTCTATGCGCCATACTAGCAAAGGTGTTTTTATTTACTGTTGGCCACCAGACCAAGCAACCGTAAACAAGGATCGGCCTAGCTATCGCCAAGTAGATCCAGTGCGTTAGAGCAGGGCTTATACCCCACGTTTTACCCAGCACTCTCCTGCTGGCATAAATCGCGTTGCTTGCCCGCTTAACTCTTTCCTCTAAATTCGTCTTCCATGTGAGCTTGCTGTCCAGAATAAGACCCAAGTACTTAGTTTGTAATTTGAGACCTAACCTGGAGCCACTTAGCATGATATGGTCTAAATCAGGGGTTTTATACTTCCTAGGGAAGAGCACAATATCCGTTTTATTGGGGTTAATGCCAAGACCCACGGAATTCGCTCACTCCTCAGCCAGCCCTAGAGAGTACTAGCTGACCAAGGGTATGTGGAAACCTACTCGAGACTAAAATTGCAATGTCGGCAGCGTAGGCCACAACCGTGGGTCCCTTGCTTTCCAACTTTTTCAGAATTGTGTTTGTTACAAGGTTCCACAAGAGAGGGGATAGAACCCCTCCCTGCGGAGTGCCTCTGTGAACCTTTCTTGTGATTCGTGCACCCGACCACTCCGCTGATATGATCCTGTTCTTAAGCATGTTGCTTATAAAGCTACAAATAGCGGGGTGAGTGTTGTGTGCGTGGAGGCTTTCCATAATAGCTGTTGTGTGCACATTATTGAAGGCACCCTCAGTATCTAGAAAGACTCCCAAGGCGTATTCTTTGTAATGGAGTGCCCTTTCAATTTTGAGGACTACCATATGGAGAGCTGTTTCGACAGATTTCCCTTTCATGTACGTATTTTGGGCTCTCGATAGAGTTTGAGTACCAAGTCTTTGTTTGATATGTAGATCAAGTAATCTTTCGAAAATTTTTAGGGAGGAAGGAAGTCAGGCTAATTAGCCTGTAGTCCTTCGGATACGCGTGGTTGATTTTACCTGCCTTAGGTTAGGTTAGGTTAACGTGGCTTCCGATCTTCAGAGGCCTGAGGACCAGCACACATAGGCACAGGAGAGGCCCGTTGTGATACCACAATATTTTAGTGACTCTCTTCTACTCACTAAAGTCAGGAAACCATTTGCTTCCTTTGAGAAACCGGACTATCTCCTTTAGCTCTACCAGGGACAGTTCCGTCAGGTTTGAGAGAAAGGGTGCACCAAGTGCCGCCAGTCTTCTCCTTGCTAAAGCCGGACACTGGCACATGAGGTGAGGGACGGTTTCCTCCTCATCCTCAGAGCCACAGCTCCGACAGAAGTCATTAAACTCTACGCCCAAACGTTGTGCATGCCGTCCTATGAGGCAGTGGCCCGTTAGAACGCCCACAGTGCAACGAAGGGCGCTTCGAGTTAAGCCTAAAAGCTGCCTGGTGCGATGCGCATCCATGGATACCCAGGACTGCCTTGTTATCACACAGGAAGATTCATCTGCCCAGGACTTCTTAGCGTCCTCAAGATATTTTTGTCTTATGCCCAGTTTGACCGATGTTATCGGTATACCTATTGAAGAGGAGCAAGAGACCTCAGGTAGCAAAGTTCCAAGCCTTGCTAGCTCATCGGACTCACAGTTGCCTTGAAAACCCCTATGTCCAGGTACCCAAATCAATTGAACAATCGAATGTCTCCCTAAGAGATGCACGGCATTCAGCAACAATCATGGACACTGTACAAGGACCAGCAAGGGACTTAATAGCCGCTTGTCTAGCCGTGAAAATACCAATATTGACCCCGAATATTCGATTACACAGAAGCCAGTCGACTGCCTGATAAATAGCCGCTACCTCCGCCTGAAAGACACTACAGTGGTCTGGTAGACGGAGGGAGAGCTTAAGATTCAGCTCCTGCCTTGGGTTTAAATACAACCTTAGCGGCCCTCCAGCCTGCAGGTACATAGCTTAGCACTAGGCAACCTTTGTAAATGTATGTTAGCCAGGAAACGGCAAGCATACCTTTGAAGCATGACCGGCAGAATTCCATCCGGACCAGGAGACTTGAAGGGCTTGCAGGTGTCAATTGCCCAGACAAGCCTCTGCCTGGTGACAACTTCGCCAATGCCTTCGACTACATGCAGATCAGACGCCTGCACACGAGTGAAAGGAGTGGAGTCATCCAAACAGCCCGGAAAGTGAAACGGCCCGCAGACACGGAGATCTGGTCGTCGACTGGATCTCAATTGATTTGCCACAGACACAGAATGTAATCGCAACTTGAATTGCAATCTCATTCGAACGTTGTTTTCGTTGAGGCAACACATGCTTTGGAATGGGTGTTTTCAGGTCATTTTCGTTGTAAGAAAATGGAGGACATACATTGTAAGCATTGTTAGCAAATGATGTTTTACGTAAAGTAATTTCGAACAGGTACATATACTCGGGTATATGAGGTATTTGTACTTTCTGTTTCAGGCATCTGTAGCCTAGTCATAGATCCCTCTAAATAATTTTTTAGTTGGCGGCATAACCAGGCAGTAATTGTTCTTATTAGGGGTGTATTAACTGATTTTCGAAGAAAATTATAAATTTGAATGTATCATGAGCTGGCAGCAATTGTGCCTTAACAGGGTTTAAAATGATGTTTCACGTAAAGCTATTTCGAACAAGTATGTACGGGTATCTAGGCATTTGTACTTTCTGGTTCAGACACTAGTAGCCCTCTAAATACTTTTTTATCGAATTTTAATTGACGGTCATCATAGGCAGGGAGCACTGAAAATAAATAATATCAATTGCTGCCAAATGTTTAAAGATATTATTGTTCCACATCTATTTTTTTCGTTCATAAATATTTCCTCAAATATATAAATCTTTAATGGGATCATGAGGTATGCTAACTGGCTCTTGTTGAGCATATTCATACACAATTCAGTCCGTTAAACCAATGATTTCGAATTATGTTACACTAAATTCAAATGAGATCAAAGGGAAAGAAGTGTAGAAAAAAAGGCACAATCTCCAGACACACATCTACGACCGTTTACTATATGTATGTCAGCCTTAATATCTTTATACTTTGAAATATAAGAAAATTATTCAATCAAACAATGCGATCATACAATTCACTTCTCTCAATCAAATGTTTTCTACCATTCAAAAACAAAGTCACTAAGCTATCATTCTCTTAATTCTACACATACTTTCCAATTCCAAAGAAAGTCATTACCTCGTCACCCTCCATTTGCCAGTTTAAGTTCTTCCAGTTTATGAATAAAATCTTCACAACAGCAGGCAATTTAGCGTACCGTATTCGCAGTTAGAATCATTTGCTATGAATTTTATATGTATTGTGGCTCTCACGAGGACGACTCGCAAACTTAAATCATGATATTTTATTAAAGGAAATCCTTTCTACCGGCCAGATTATCATCATTCGCCTCAAAAGCCAAATAGAAACGTGTTATGCCAAATCGAAAGACTGTGATTTTTTTCACTCGTCCAGTTGTATGATACGACCTACCGTCTCGCTGCTATCATTTGAATACACGTAACTGACATACAATTCCTCTAGACTAATAAAGTGGACGATGCAAGTTAGTGTACAATTGTGATGGACCGTTTTTAAGGTAACGTTTCGAACGTTTTATTAATCCAAAGATTTAATAGCTCCCGGACTTTATGTGCAATTTTCTGCATTATCGTTTTCAGAATAATAAATCTTTCACGATTGCGGTCATGCAATTTCAAGGATTTTAAAGCATAAACAATAAAAATCATGGCTTCATTTTAGTTAGCATTACTGCAAAAGCTGATGCTTCGGTCTGTCCGTTCACAAGTTCCAAGAATGTAAAATACAGACTTGAACGGTAAGCAAGTCAATAAAAATGAAATTTATGTGCACACGTAGATATCCTTAGTGCCTCGAGGAGCGAGCTTTGGCTGCTGCAGAACAGGCAGGCCGAATAGCAACAGGTCCTTCTAAACTCTATATTTAATTTATAATATTCACTCCATTCAGAAGAATACCTGATGAGAAATGATTTCGCTGCTGGATTGCTGTTTTTTTTCTGGTCCAGGACTATCTCTTTCATTTAGTGATATGTTTGTTATAAATGGTTACCGTTTGGTCGTGCTGGTTAACGTATGGATGCCATGCGGAGAGCATCAAATAATGATGAATGATAAATGGATTGACGTGTTAGGATGAACTAGTCTTGTAATATTATCGGTGATTATGATTTTAAAAAAATGTTTTGAAAGTAGTAGAAAATTAGGTAATACAATTTTTCGCAATTAAGAGTCGATAAAATGGCATACGTAAGAAATTTAGTGTATTAAGGCTGTTACTGCGATAAGCGTGAAGATAAATTTTGACAAGTCTCCATTATAGGGTTATTGTTTTGAGTGGAAATTTTGACCATTACAAACGCAAACTCAACAATTAATTAATTAGTTTTTTTTGCTGAATACGTAACATTGTCACGGCACAAGCTTTTTCTTGCGGACGATTTCTAGGGCACTTTTCGGCCGGGGATTTGCCCGGTTGTGTATTTGCCCTCCTGCTGGTTACAATTTTCAGTAATGTAATTGTATACAATTTGCAGTAATGTAATGAAATGGACTAATATGCCCTCCTCCACCCTCCAGACACAACGTTCCCAAGCTAGAATGGTGATGGTGCAAGATTACCTTCAAAGAATACCGAGTCATTTGTCTGTGCAACTTGTCCGTAACTTTCCCATGGTCGGTCAATTATTTGGCAAGTCTTTCTCCAATCTAGGGGCCATCTAAAGAAAAACGATCAAATTCAATCAATTTCATTTTATTACATACAAAAAAATACCTCCTGTATTCGTTCAAATGACAAAAGTAAAAAAATTACTAAGATAGGACTAACTGATTCTGTTGTCATCTATATGACTTTTCATCGAGCGATCTCTGATACCAAACTTTTTCTGGCTAATCTAAAACAGTCGGATTTCCACTTCGCATCACTGTGGCATGAAGTTTTTATTAAGCAATAAAAAAAATGTTCCGTTTATTAAACATGCACCTACTAGGGGCCAACCTCTTCCGTAAGGCTGGGCATGAGTCCAGGGCACCTTACCTCCCATGGTCTCGTAAATTTTACAACCCCGGTAGGTATGGAGACACCATCGTGGCGACCTGCAGTCAGGACGAGGGCCTCAGCACACCCGGAGACGCCAACTGATGAACCAAAAAGAATCTCAACCATTTTCTCCTTGGCACTTTTAGTGCTACTTTTAGTTTTTCTGGCGGATTTCATTTTGCCGTATCTTCGAAACTAGGCCGATTTTTCCCAGACTTGTATAGAAATTTCGCCCGAAACAACTCAGAAAGGTCCCCGAATTCATGCTAAATAAAAAAATTTTTTGGAAAAAATGGACGTTTTTGCCCAATTTCCCCTATCAAAAATATTTTGCCCTTAAAATATCACTAATATACTCCCCGACCACTTCCAATCATCGGAAGCGCGGTAAAGACAGTTTTTGCCAAACTATGGCCAAAAAGCCCCTTACTCCCCTACAAAACCGAAATTTTTATATCACAGCAATAGGTGTTGGCCCGTTATGTCCCAAACCACTCTAACCCAAAATTGGCCGACTTTGTCCGATTTCAACTCCTTTTGCCCTAAAAACTTTTTGAATATTTGAATAAAATACTTGCAAGAACGAAAATACTGGCAAGTACGAAAATACTGTTTTCCGCAGCTAAACAGTTTTCCACTGCCAAACAGTTCGTTTTAACAAACGAAAAACGGTTCGTTAAAAAAAAAACGAAAAACGATGAAAAACGATTCGTTTTAAAAAAACGATTCGTTTTAGAAAAACGATTGGTTTTAGAAATACTATTCGTTGTAGAAAAACGGATTATTTTAGAAATGCTGTTCGTTTTCGAAAAAAAATTTCGTTTTAGAAAAACTGTTTGTCACTATTTGGAAAAACTGTTCGTTCGTTTTTTGCAGCCAAACGTTTTTTTCAAACTGTTTGGCGTTTTTAAGCCCATCACTAATCTCAATAGACCATTATCCCGGTGGGCACAGTCTCGACAAGAGGCAAGTGCTAATACTATCACATGCTCTGCTCTGTAATGCAATAGCATAAGTTGCGTACCCACGTTGGGCGCAAGACAAAAACAGTTGTTTATGGACACAATAAGGAAGTTACCTTAGCGGTAAGCAACAATAAAATTGTCGCAATCTCTTTGTTTTTTCACTTAAAAACTGTATAATTTTAGCAAGAGAAGTATAATCAGACTTCTCTTCAGAAATGTATGTGTGAAAGTAAAATCTATTCAGTAATTCATCAGACTTTTCCCATTGCGGAAACAATGCGCCAGTAACAAAATATTGATTTCGCGTGCCAAAATCATGCGAAAAATTGTGGAAATTATGCGAAAATCAGGTCAGCTTTTGGATTTTTTAATTTAATGTAATAACTTAGTAGATAACAAGGGAAAATCATCAACTCATCTTTATACTTCTTTACACATGCTTGGGCAAATCTTATTGCCTTCCTAAACTACAATTCTTCACTAGTCTTCTCGGTTAAGATGAGTGATAAATTCGTTGTGAATAATCAATCATTCACTATTCTTCTTGACAAAATAGAGAATTCATACATAAAAATCCATTAGCTGCAAAATAAGCCCGTAACGCTACGAGTATTGTAGTAGCAATCCTTTTATCCTTGATAGAATTCTGTGATATATAGTCTCAGAATTGAATTCATTTTTCTTTTCATTTGAAATTGCGCCAATAATTCCACCAAATGAGCAATTTCACTTCATCTTCACAATTCAATTCGTATCTTTTGAAAGCAGACTTGCGTAAGTTCCCTATACTTCAATTCTTTTATGCAGCGAAATATATAAAATATTTTGTTCGACGTTCTTTTCATACGTCGCTTCACAAATGATTTGAATAAACCAACGGTACGATGAAAACGACATGCATATAAAAAACCGAAGTGAAAATGGGAGCACTTAACCTTAATGAGGCATTCTTGGAAATGAAATGGATGTATGTTGGTGTGTGCGCATAGGTATAGCTAGGTATGGCAGCAAATTGAGATGGCATAGATTGGAAAGTGCTTTTGGTCGACATCAAAGAATATTTTAAACTTTATTCATACATATTTTTGTCGACAGGATTAAGAAGAAGTACTCCAAGGGTACCTTGGAGCAGTCCAAATACGAAAAGCGTCCTCAGATGTAAGTTTACACTTACTGTATTCGCCTTAGGTTAGTATAATCCCTATAACGATCTGGTTTAATAATTCACCTCTAAATCCTGCATTTCGCTTGCCGGTAATCTGCTCACCATACACCGCTAGCTCGCAACAATAAATCTTCGCGTATAATAGGTATCACCGGAGCAAGCAAGAAAATCCAATCTGGCGTTAGAGTCCGTATTACACGTTTTGTCAATCGATTACTTAATCGATTAGTGGGTAAGAGGGAGCTTGGCAGCGAATAGCAAATCAGATTGCTGATGGCGTAAATGCGTTTGCCATAATTCACTAGGAAATTAAGCGTCAGACATAATCCGCTTGCAGGTTACCTGCAATTGCCAAATCGAATTCCATTTCCCGAGGATTCACTGTCAAATTATTGGCAGTGCAGACCAAATTTGTGGACATCGGTTTGCTTGTACTGTACACATATTCGAATCACTTGAATCTTGTGATGCTACTCGCGGCAAAGCAGAAGGTTCTCAATTGTTTTCGATTACACATTATTACGACAGATGGAATGATGGCATCTGAACTGGACTTTGTAATCAGCTTCTGTATTTCCTGTTCGATCAAACTAGTTTCGTATCGTGGGATCCTAAATGACATCCTAATTTGGCCAGTTCAATTGTAGGGCTAATGATTGTTTCGTCGAGAAACTACCCGGGTAGCAACGTTTATGTATGATTAAGTGAAAATGCTATCTGATATGTCAGAGACAGATATTGAAGGACAAAATCTGAGCTACAACCAGAAATCTACGAACAACCGATTTGAATTAATATTGACAGTGAATTTGAAAGTGAACATGTCCGTCTATTATATAAACAGTGAATAGTTCAGAATTTTTCCTACACATTTTTAGCAGCCTCCAGTGGCGGAGGTCATAGAACTTCGATTCGGTTTGCTGATGGCACTTACTGATAATTAAAGTTCTATATCGTTGTTTGAAGAGACGATAAGGTAATGCCGGCTGTTCAAATCAATTTAAAATGAAAATAAATAAATAAAAGTCTAGCGCATCAGAGCCGCTACAAAACTTTGTTTCGAAGATATTGTCTTTGAGTGACAAAAAAATGTGGAAAGACGTTATACACTTTTTTGTAGTATCATATCAACCATTCCTTATCCAAAGCAACAAAACTCAACTATAACACAAGTGATGAAAATGTTCAGTGCTGGCAACACTTTCCCAACGAAGCAGCAATAAGTTTACCATAACAAGCTCATACTTAAATCAACTTATCCTTTGAATTTCGTTCTCATCGCAGGATTCCATCGAAAGTTTCAGCGGTTAAACGTGGTTTGAGGCTGCCATCCGAAAAATTTTCAAAATTCGGATAATTTAAAAATCGATTCCTTATTTTTATTGCAAATGCTTTGCATATGAGTATGTAATTTGAAGCATCTGTTGGTGCAATAATTACAAAATTGTCTGATGCTGGTTACCCTGTGTTAGCAGCAAAGCAAAATATATACTAAATCTGCTTCACGTTAAGTTAAACCCAACCTGTGAATTTCGTTTCGATTGTATCATAGCGCTGGAAGTTAAACGGGTGAAAAGAATTTTAGAGCTACCACCCTCAAAACTTTTCAAATTTCAATGACATAATCGCTTAGTAAAGAAATTTCAAAAAATTACAAAAATGGTCATAGCTGGCAGCCCTTTCATGATTTGTTTACGAAATTCCTACGATATTTGGTTTACATTAAGGTAAATTTACTGCATGAACTTCGTTTTGGTTTCAGCCTGTGCCGCAAGTTATAAGGAAAAAAGCTTTATTTTGCTGAGCAAATTTGCAAGATTTAGGAGAGCAAAATCACCATAGCTGGCAACTCTATTCTAAGTTTTCAACCAAATTTCCACCAAATAGGTCCAAATATTGTGTAAATTTCGATAAACTGTGATAGCTGAATCGGAAACTATAGCCCAAAAGACAGTTTTTTCTCAGTGATTTTTCAAGATGGTACCACTGCCACAGGGCTGACCTGGTCCTAGTTAATACCAACATGTTCTGTAAATTTCATTATGATCAGATTATTCGGTCGTCAGTTCTCGTGAACAGAAGTTTCGAGTGTCGAAAATAGAGGTAATTTGGTGATAGGTTGCCGTTCTTGTGCAAATCGGAATTTTGAAAATTTCAATTTGACGTGATGGACAAAACTAAAAATTTATCAAGGAATTGAAGTTTTTGTCAAAAAACAAAAAAATTTCAGGACGGTCGATGATTTTTTTCAGGAGCCTGCCGTAGCTACAGGGTTACGCGCACAATCTTAAAGGTCCATGTCTGTTAAGTCTTTATTGACATCAATAAGCTCTACAATTTTCACGATGATCCAATGTTTCTGTCAGAAGTTATGACAAATTAAAATTTGAAAAAAAATCCTTGCCTACGTTTAGGCCCTCAGCACCCACGCACGGCTCAAAATTTCCAATTCTTTATCATCGGCAAGCTTAAAACATAATAAGTTTTCATTCCCAATACTTTTTTAACAAAAATTGACTCTACTTCGAAATATAGGAGCACAAGAAAATTCACTAAAATGCCCGCCGCCGCCAAAACGTTAAATGAATTCTAGCAAGTCATGGACCTACCCACTATATACGTCTATCAAGGGCGGCTCGTCGATGTACGGGAAGGAAGCAGTGCTTCCCTTGCTTGCTTCCTTGATTAAATAATCAATATGGAACAATTAAAAGATTTACAATCAATATTTAAGAATCAAAGTGATAACATTTATTTTCTTACAAAAAACGAAACTCCATTGCAACTATGGATCAAATGGTTTTATTTTATAACAGTCCAACTACAGAGCTCCCAAGGTAAATTTACAGCGACACAACGAAAACTCAAACGTTTTACTACAAACCATGATACAATGAAAACAATATAATCCATTGCGCATGTCGCTCACTATCCCATTCTCGCGCTGGTGACAACTGTGAGTGATTTGCCTTTAAGCCAATGTAAAATTGGGCAACTTCAAGAAGGGCGTTTGAGGTGTAAATGGAGGGATATTTCGATTTTGATGATGGGGTTTGTCCTAGAAACCCGCAAGAAAAAAGCTGTTGTACAAAGCACAATGATGAAAAACTCAATAGCTTATATTTGCAGAGAAGATATTAAATCCACTCACGACAACGAATAATTTAGAGTGTTCTTATGGGTACGATGTGAGTGTTCTTATGGGTTATGGGTGTTCTTATGGGTTGGGAAAATTTTCGCAGTGCGAAATTTCGCAGTTTGAATTTTCGCAGTGGGAATTCTCGCAGTGCGAATTTTCCCAGTGCCAAATATCGCACTACGAATTTTCGCAGTGCGAATTTTTGCAGTGCGAATTTTCGCAATGCGAATTTTCGCACTACAATATTTCGCAGTGCGAATTTTCGCAGTGTGAAATTTCGCAGTTTGAATTTTCGCAGTGCGAATTTTGTTCTTCGAAAATCAGTAATAAAGTGCATGGATCGCTTAATAGAAAAATTTGGGATGTCAACCGACGCTTTAAATATACTAAATTGCAGTTGTGGACTTGAAATAATCACATAAAATTACATTCATCAGATCTGATTTTTTTCATCTGGAACGTTTTTGATATAATGAGCTCCAGAGATTCTAGAAAGAATTATTTCAATACCTTATCTCTCAAATTATCGATACTTTGCTGTACACTATTTTTGAACGAATCTTTTTTTGATAAGCATAGAAGCTCTAAGTCGCACAGTAAATATGGTTTTGGTACCATATTGTTAGTTGGTTTGGAAGGTAAATGGTTTGGTAAATCATGTGAAATTTGCAAAGAAACGAGCCAAGATCACGAAGCTTTCCTAATAAAGTGATCCATTTTAAATGATTAAACAAACAATCAATGATGAAGTAGTGTAGGCAGTGATGTACGAAAGATTTTTTTAATCCAAATATACAGGTTCGCGTCACAATAAATCGTAGGGACGACCCAGACCCTAAGAGATCTCAAGTAACTGGGCATATTAGGTCTTAATATCTTCTGCATGGTAAACCCCCAATAATTTCCCTCGTCATTTACGAGTTCGTATGACACCTGCCCCATCTTGCCGTTGATTGTAGCTCTAAAAAAACTTCAAGGCAAGCTTGGCAATGAACCAGTCAGCTGCGCAAATAAGTATATAGTTTCGCACCCATAATATTTATTTATTTATTTATTTATTTACTATTATTCAACAGATCAAATCCAATTATTGAATATAGAAAATATAAAATACAAATAATTCACTAATGAAAGAATGAAAAGATGAACAAAATAATAATGAGATGATAATGATACAAAATAAAGAACAATAATAAACAAAATCAAAGTGAAAAAGTACAAATTCAAAATAAGAAAAATAGAGAAAAAAAAGGAAAAGGAAAAGAAAAAAAAACTACATTGAATTAGTAGTAAGCAAAACATTATTTTTTAAAAAAGTTTTAAAGGCATATAATGTCGGCGGAAGAGGACCAAACCGTAAATCATTATGTTGCCTTAGTAATCGCAACAGCGGAGAATGAAAAAAGATATCAGTGCGCGCAAATGGCACACTAAACTCAAAAGTAGAGCAGGTGCCATGCACTGCAGCACGGACAGAAACGTGGCTGCTGATGTCGGAATCTACCAACCTATGGAACAATTTGAAGAGTAGGCACTCATCCAGGAAAAGTCTCCGTGATTCGAGGGAAGGAAGATGAAGGAACGACAGACGATCACTGTAAGGACGGTAAGGAAGCTGAAATTTATAAAACAGGGTGCGAGTAAATCTGCGTTGAACCGACTCCAACGCAGTATTCAAGTAGACAAAACGAGGACACCAAACTTGACAGCAATATTCAAGGATACTACGTAGAAAGGAAAGGAAAAGGTGTACACAGGTGGAAATGTTAACGAAAGCTTTAGAGGATCTAATAATAATACCGGATAATTTAGAGGCCCTGGCAGTAATGTAAGAAATATGCTTATCAAATTTGAGCTTAGAATCAAACATTACGCCAAGATCTCTAAAGTTATCAACGACATTAAGAGGATAGCCACAAACAGAGTAGGAGAACATCAAAGTTGAAATTTTCAAAGAGAATGACATTTTGTGACATTTCACGATGTTCAAAGTGAGAGCATTGGAAGCGCACCAAGTCTGTAGGCTGTTGAGATCGTTTTGTAAAACCATACAGTCATCTTGTGACTCAATCACTCGAAACATCTTGAAATCATCGGCATACAAAAGACAAGAAGATTGGATTAAAGGAGGGAGATCGTTTATGAACAAAAGAAAGAGAAGAGGACCAAGGATAGACCCTTGCGGAACACCTGATGCAGGATAAAAGGGAGTTGAAGAGGAGGAATTAACAGTTACAATACAGGTACGGTCGTGAATGTAAGAGTTAAACCAGGAAAGAAGAGGACCAGCAATGCCATCGTACTTTAACTTTTGAAGAAGGAGGTTATGGTTGACGGAGTCGAAGGCTTTGGAAAAGTCGGTATAAAGTACATCAATCTGCTTTTGATGGTCAAGAGCGGATGCGACCGTGTGTGTGAAGGAAAGAAGGTTGGTTAAGGTAGATTTACCTTTGACAAAACCATGCTGCTCATGCGCGAGAGTAGGTTGGATAAAGGAGTAGACTCGCTTGTAAACCACTTTTTCAAGGATCTTGCTAAAGCAAGGAAGAAGGGAAATAGGACGGTAGTTTTTGATGCAAGTACGATCACCGGCTTTATGTATAGGAAATATGTTGGCAATTTTCCAGCGAGAAGGAAAAGAGCCAGAAGATATACTTAAGTTGAACAAGATAGAAAGAGGGACGCACAGAGACGATGAAAGAGATTTAGCCAGGATATTAGGAATACCGTCGGAACCACTACCGGTATTGGCATCGATATCGTTCAATAGAAGTTCAATTTCAAGAGGGTTCGTTCGAAATGAGTGCAATTCAGGAGAGGATGTGGAGGGAAGATTTAAGGAATTAGAAGAGGATTGTTGTGAGAAAAAAGAGGAAAAGTAAGAAGCAAAAAGCTCACACACTTCTTGTGGAGTGGAGGCAGCTGTATCACCCAAGTGCATACCATTAGGGATACTAGGACAATTTTTCAAAGAACGGATGAATGACCAAAAGGATTTCGGGTGATTGGTTCTAATTGATGCTTCAACGCCAGCAATGTAGGAGCGCATCGCCTGTCTAACAACTTCTTTCGCTTTAGAGCGAAGATCCTTATACAAAAGAAGGTCAACAGGTGAACATGATCTTTTATACAAGTTACGAGCTGCATTCCTGGTTTCAAGTGCGACTGCAACTTCACTGCTGAACCATGGAGCATTGCTCGGTTTATTAGGACGATTAGTTGGTGTGAATTGTGGAATAAGGTTTGATAGGAAATTATACAACTTGCACAAAGCATCATCAACGTCAAGGCCACGAAAAAAAGAAAACCAGTTAATTTTGTTTATTTCAATCGCCATGCCTGTAAAATCAGCCCTGTGAAAGTTGTAACGTATTAAGGATGGGATTTTGTTCCTCATAGAACGAATATTAGAAATTTCCAGAACAAGAGGGGGGTGATGAGAATCAGGAGGAACATAAGGAAAGAGAGCAGCGCTTAACGAAAGTGATGATTTTGGGAGATTGGACAAAGCAAGATCCAGAATTCTATTGCTGGCATTCGGTATATTGTTGAGCTGAGAGAGGGAACAAAGTAAGAGAAACGAAGACGTTATTAAAGAAACACTACTAGTCGAGATGATAACCGAATAGTCAACATCCCAATCTAGAGTAGGGAGATTAAAGTCACCACATAGCAGAACGTAAGCGGTGGGAAAATGGCTGTTGAGGTAAGAAGAGAGTTCCGCCCGGAATTGTTCATAAATCGACAGAGGAAGGTTACAGGGGATATATATCGAAGCGACGACTAAGGTTTTAGCAGAAGGTAAGGAGATACGCACAAAAATACATTCAATAGGAGGACAGAAAGGGAAATCACGACAGAGTGTTCCGTTGAGTGCTTTATTTATACCGATGAGGACGCCTCCACCACTGGATTTACCACTAATTAAACGGTCCCGGTCCTTCCGGAAAACTGTATAGTCGGGTAAGATTTCTGAACTAAAGATATCATCAGTGAGCCAGGTTTCTGTAAGGCATATTATATCGTCCGCAGCTAAAGTGGCAGAAAGCCTGAACTCGTTAGTTTTGGTCCTCAAACCTCGGACATTTTGATAATATATCATTAATCCTAAGTTCTGGAACTCCCTGCTCCTCTCGGACGAAAATTCCTTCGAGGAATTCTGGTGAATTCCTTAACTAGAACCCCAGGGGGCCAAAAGTCCTTTCGTAGTAGCTCATTAACGCCCGCAGATACAGTGATACGAAACGATGCCACTTCCTGGTTCTGCAAGTTATCCGGTGTCAGTTTTTTGCAGAGAAGAAGTGGTGGCATGTAGCCAAGCTTAGTAGCCGCAAAATTCTTGATCGTCTCGGCTGACGTGTTGTAATCGATACGGGAAATGAAGACCTGCAACGGCGGGTTCACCACTTTGAAGTGTGGAAGTGCGCTATTAAGCCCACCATGCGCACTGGGTTGACTAAGAGGAGGACCATTCGTTGCTATGACATCGGTACGAGATCCGGAAGTAGAAGGAATATCATGCGTACTGGGTCGACTAAGAAGAGGACCATGCGTTGCTATGACATCGGTACGAGATCCGGAAGTAGAAGAAATATCTAAAAGTAATAACGGAGAAGTAGGAGGTCGATCGTGAGGCTGATGCAGCGGCTGTTGATCATTAAGAGTAGTCGGCGGCAATTGAAGTGCAAAAGGTTGCGAAGTTTGGGCACGAGATTTGCACTTATTCCGAGTCACGACTCCAGCAGGAGGCTTAGCAGCTTCGGCAGTGTCAATGATTGCACGAGAATGAACAGCAATAGTAGAATTGACCGAATTAACAGGTGCAATTGTGTCAAGCAATGGTTGTAGGCCTTTCAAAGTTAGCTTGACCTTCTCTTCTGCGGCAACAAGTACATTCGTCACATCCGCAAGACACTGTTTAGCGGCAAGTAATTTAGTTACGTAATGTGCCATGGAAGACGAGCGGCAGCAGCTACAGAACCAATACAGACCTGCAGTATCATTAAGCGCATCCCCGATCCGTCCTGAGAGGCCTACGCAACCGACATGGAACGTTTTGCCGCAGAATCCCGAACATATAACGTAAGGCGCACTGTCAGATTTGGTGGTGCAAGGAGTAGCACTACACTGGGACATTGTAGAAGCAACAGAAGATATCTTTCAAACGAAGATTATACACAGCGCAAAGATGGCTGAGAATAAATAAGATATCGTATAGATAGGAAATCGGCAGCCAGATGGCAGGTAATAGGTTTGAACCTTGAATGTCACGATAACACACCAAACTGTTATACGCGAAGTTATACCACAAAGCACTAGGTGACCGAGCTTTACTTTTATAAACAAACCGCTAAGGCCCGTTTCACACGAGACACTCGGTGTCCGGCCACTGTGTCTCTAGCCACTGCCGGGGCATAGAAATAAATGAGAGCATACAAACAGAGCCACAGTGTCCGGGCCACAATTCTATACAAAAACAGTGGCTGAGGATTCAGTGGCCGGACACCGAGTGTCTCGTGTGAAACGGCTCTAAGGCCCGTTTCACACGAGACACTCGGTGTCCGGCCACTGAATCCTCAGCCACTGTTTTTGTATAGAATTGTGGCCCGGACACTGTGGCTCTGTGTGTATGCTCTCATTTATTTCTATGCCCCGGCAGTGGCTAGAGACACAGTGGCCGGACACCGAGTGTCTCGTGTGAAACGGGCCTAACGCTATTAAAGCAAAGATTCAAATCGGTAAATAGGCAAGTTGAACCTAAAACGCAAACCAATAAATGTCACTAGCACTGACGATTCGAAGCGGTAAATTAGCAGAGTTATCCACGAATAAGTCTAAGAATAAGATTCTGACGAAAGCACTGAACCGGCACTAAGAAAGGTATCGTAATGGCGCAAAAAGTATTTAAAGGAACACAATCTTTCAATGTAAAGCGCGAATAAATAAAGATATAAAGCAGTCACAGTAGAGAAAACGGTAAATTAGCAGAGTAATTCATAAACAAATCTTAAAAATAAGATTGTGAGGGAGGCACTGAACCGGCACTCAGGAAAACGGTGTATTCACGCAGAAACAACTTTTATAAAAACAATTGAGTTAAGCGCGAAGGAAAAATGATAGTATGATGAATTCAAAGCGAAAAGAAAATCGGAGTAAAAATACACTATGTTGACAGTCTCACGGGTGTCACGATAATACTTGGCTTAACTCAAAATAGCGAAACCAAATTCTCTAATCAGCTGCAGACTATTTCTCTTTAAAACAGTCATGGGTCTAGCACGTACCTATTTGAGTGGAGTAAAACCTCGCCGTCCTCAAAAGCATTCAGATCTTTTAACAAAACATATTCCGAACCATCATGAATGGTATGATACTTGCATCAAAATCTTCACTTACATAGACTTATATTGCTGTCAGTATAGACTGTTTCACTCTTTCGGATGCATTGGCATGTGGTGAATATAGAGGATTTAAACAATGCTTAACTCCATAATTGACAAAGAAATTCGGAAAAAAGCTTTTGAGACGAATCATACCCTATTATCGGTGTTAATTGTCTCTGGCACGTCAAATGTGGAGAAAACATTCTGAGTCAAGATCTTGATGACATTCGCAGTGGTAGTTTTCGGCAAAACCTTAAATCACATGAAATTGGTTTAATGATCGAGTACCACCAGCAATTAGACTAATATACATGAGCCCAAAAAATATATAAGCAAGTGCTGCATAGAAAACCCAACCCCATAGATGCGGTCAGAAATATGAATAGTTCCATGCAGCGCCAGGCCCATTTCTGTGGTAAAAGTTTCGAAATCCCCAACTGCTGGTTGCTCAATTATTGCACCAAGTTTGTGGGTTCTCCGTAATTTGTTATGCCCATTGTCAGTGCAGTGCAGTATATGTATCTTAGAAGGATCTTCATGAAACCTGACACCCCGATCCACACCGGATTGTGATGATATGTTTCATGATGATATGACCAGTGCTGCCATTTATTTTTTTGCAATAATGCTAGATTCAATTATATTTAATGCTAAATAATGCTAAATCCTGAAAATAATAATGCTAAATAATGCTTTCTTATTGGATTAAAATAAACATCTGTTTATATAATTGCCGTGTTCCATTTTTACTAATTAGTACTTGCAAGTGCTTGGGAGTAGATCGCAAATGGAACGCCATCTTCGTTCATACGAGCAGATTCTAACCTGCCAAATAGTATGCAGTTTTCAAATTTAAAGAGAGAAAGCAACGAGTATAAACTACCACAATTGCTAGAAAATATAAAAGCAACTAACGGAAAATTACCTCCTTTAACTTTTTACACATTATGAGGGCTATTTCTAATTTCCATCGAAAGCATTCAACATAACCATGAAAAAATCAAAGCCACCTATTGACAACTAAATAACCACCTCAAGGCAAAAAAAATGGCGTAACTACTCATGAACTACCTATATTTTTCAAAATATCATTTGGAATCTCACAATCAAAACAGCAACAATTATTTATTTTTGATTGAAGAATAAGTATTAGTGTCGGATGACGAAAATTTCGTTATCCGTGCGATTGCTTGCATTTGAAACCCTAACAAATCAATTAATTCACATTATTCAGGAAAAAAATATATAACTACCAACCTGAATTTCGGGTTCCTGGGAATTTTAACACTAATTTTTAGCATCATGACGATTTAATGGAACGAGAAAACTGAATTTACCATATTTAATGTAATCCAAAATTGCCTTAATATTGGAATATCTAACTTTGCATTTTATTTCCCTTAATATTTCGCTTTTTCTGCAACATTAATAGCACTTTTCACTAGCACTGGGATTTCCTGGGAATTCCTGGGAATCGTAGACAAAGAATAGAAGATCCACTATATATCCTTTGTTCCCTTGAAAGCACAAAGGTGTAGGACTAGTTTTAATGTACTTTTGGTCTGCAGCAAAATCATTGGCATTAGGTAGGTTTGGATTGATCGGTCGACAACGGTTTCGTTCGCTGGGGGTAGGCTTACAGTTGACATTTTCAAAATACTCTAGCCTAAAGCTCATATTTTTTGAAATGAGGCAGGATTACATCATGTTTTCAAATGTTAGGTATGTTCGCGTATTGCTCTATGCATTGCGTTTTTGTACGCTTTTTGACTGAACATTGAAATCTTTTATGAAAAAGCATGAGATTTCAGTTGAATTTAAGCTAGTGGTAGATCTTGAAAAGTGTCAAACGATGTGGCGCGAATACATATTTTCAAAATCCGCCGCAAAGAAAATATTTTTCGCGCAATGTTATTATGAAAATTGAATATTTTTGTGGATATACTTTATTACTGCTTAAGATGAATTTATAATCACTATCATTATTTCATAATCAGCCAACTGTCACTTCTCCCACCACATGATTCAGGAAGTTTCAGTCCATGAACGCGGTTGAAAGCACACTGTGATGATTATGGCCAAGATTGGAAATAGATGAGTGCCATATTATTCCGAAATCTAAATTTAAGGGGCTATTCTACTTTAGAGCCCTATAAAAATGCTAATTTTTGCGATTTTTTTTGAGAAGTCGTTAGATGTATCGTTATAAATCTTTCTGGCATTGAATAAATAAACTCTTGAACTTCACAAAAAAATTTTTTATTTATATATATATAATTATATATATAGTCAGAACGCATACATTCTTGTTATGTCATAAAAAAGGGGGTGCACTTGTCCGTAAGATTTCTCAGCAACGGAGAGTCTGAAACACAAAATTCAAAAAGATTCTTAGTTTGTATAATAGCGGCTATGGTTGGTACTAGAATCATGAAGTTTTAGGCAAAATCAACAAAATGGCGACTGTTTGAAATTTTTTTTCGAAAAAACCGGTTTTTTTTTACCGATTTTTGCTGAAAATAAATAGATAAAATCAATATTTTGACACGATTCTAGTACCAACCATAGTTGTATGTTTGACAAATATGTGGTAATAATTTCAGGAGGATCGGTTCATTAGTTTCTGAGAAAAGCTTTGGACAGTATCGAAAAACATGATTTTGAGAAAAACGCGTTTAACGCGGTTGAACGACGTACAAGCCTCAAAATGAACTAAGACGCGCTCGAGTAAAATGATGAAATAGAATGCTCGGATCATTCTGAAATTTTAATACGATATTCTTGAGATCATATACTTTCAAAAAACGTAAAAAAAACAAAATCGATTTTTTGAAATTGACAAAGTAGAATAGCCCCTTAAATGCTAAAAATAATGCTAGATGCTAACTCTGAATTTCTAATGCCGTTTTGAGAAAAATAATGCCAGATCTAGCATTCAAAATGCTAAAATGGCAGCACTGGATATGACCATATATGGCTATTAAACCGAAATAGATTTACAAAAATAGAGCTGTTGGAACCAACAAGAGCTGAAGAGCAGAGTCATAATGCACAAAACAATAATTTGACTGTAAGTCTATAGGAACTTTTGTACAAGCAAAGTCGAGCCTTCAAAGAGAGAGAAAATTAATCGCGATAAAAACCCTAAAAACCTTAAGATTTCACCTAACCAAACGGAGGGAGACATCAAGTGAATCTAACGTAAATATTTCCGTGGAAACATCAGAAGAGTTTCCATCAAATGAGAATATTTCCAATGAATTGAGAATTCCTAGAATATTCCAAACAAGGAATATTTTGCCGGATGTTTGTGCATCAAATATTATAAGTCAAAACCAAATTATGTTTCCCAAATTCGTCGACTGAGCCCCAACTTCACTGTAAAATAAATATCCCATTTAATTTCGTGTATTAGTGTACGTATAATACAATAATGAAAGTTTGTTAGATGCATACTTCTCCTTCATAAATGAGTCCAAGGCATGAGTCGAATTAGACGAAATTCCCGTACAACCCAACAAAAACTAATATAAAATGATACTCCTGCGTTCATTAATTTTCATTCTTGCTAGAATTTCTATGCATACCATCCAATTTGATTTTTTGCAAAAATATTAAGTGTCAACAAATTATGTTATTTTTTTATCCATGCAAACTACCGTCTACCACCATACCCTCAATGCCAGCTCACCAAGATTTATCTACATAGAACAATGCATGCATACACACTACTAGCGCATTGCATACAGCTTCATAAAGAATTTAGATTTATTGCACTTGTTTCTTTTTCGACTGTTGTCGTCTGTGTGTTACGCTTAAAGATTTATATCGAGGATACATAGTGCCATACGAACGAAAGCATAAGTAAACAAAAAACAAGATGAAAACGAACGAGAAAAAACGACAAGTGCTAGTAGCTAGACAGCTCTTTAAAATAGCGTAAATTCAAAGTTTCTATATCAAAAACGTAGAAAGTTTAACATTAGCAGAGATTTCGTTTGCAAATCTTATGCTAAACTGCAGGAAGATGATATAGAAAAGGAATCAAAGAAAACTGTAATATTTTCTTCGAAAAGTTCTTAGCATATGTTGTTCACATATGTTGTGTGTTGAGGTTAATTCTCAAAATTATTTTTGTTCAATACATACTAGACTAAAAACCGTAGCAAATCTTAAATTTTTCCAACCCTTGCTCGTATTCTATGATTATTGAATGAAATTGAAAATACTCATCGCATTTTACT
Organism: Nemotelus nigrinus; assembly: GCA_947369275.1. Taxonomy (NCBI): domain Eukaryota; kingdom Metazoa; phylum Arthropoda; class Insecta; order Diptera; family Stratiomyidae; genus Nemotelus; species Nemotelus nigrinus. The sequence continues at coordinate 143,711,403 of OX376373.1, forward strand.
GGGCAAGCTTGACGTAGCTAACTGCATTGCTAGCTTGACAACATTTGCATATTTTATCTTCGATCTGAGTGTGAATGAATCTCGCGTAGTAATCATTTTATACTCATTAAATTAATATTGAATTTCAAGCTCATTGAAAAAAATCAACATCGCTCTAGCTTTTCCAATATGAAATTATCAAAATAAACGAACAATTTTATTGCAATTATCATTCATGCATCTCAAATGCACCCGCGCCAAAAAAAAATCGCGCCCTTGAGGTGAGGCACTTTATGTTTCATCGTTTTAAACGAATGGATCAGTTCGACCTCTGGAAATTTCGAAAAGATTTTGACGAAAATGTAAAACAACATACTTTCTCGATCAAGTCTTTTAACTTTATTTTCGTTGTATGCTTGGATTCTCTTATTTTTTGCCTACGTTAGATTAGGTTATACTGGCTGACACTAGGCCCCACACACTGAAAAAAATCCACATAGCGCCCAGAGCCATGTAACATAGCGCCTTATTTATGGCCCCATACGCCATGTACATAGTACTCTGAGCCATGCAATATGGCTCCCAGCGCCATAATGTCAGAATCTACATAGCGCGTGGTGCCATGTTACATGGCGCAGCATTTATGGTGCCACACGCCATGTACATAGTACCCTGAGCCATGCAGTATAGCTCCCAGCGCCATAATTACATGGCGCAGAAATTATGGCCCCACACGCCATATTACATGGTGCTATGAACCATGTAATATGGCTCATGGCACTACAATTATAACTCGCAGCCATGCTGTGTGAGGAGATGTATAAATGTCAGCAAGCTTCTTGAAGTTATTTATCCCCCGAGAATTTTCAGTTCGGAGCATCGAACTGAGAAGACTCGTGGCGTTTTGTTGGATGTGAACTGGATCATCTTCAGATGCACTGAAAAAACACATAGCGCCAGAAGTCATAATTTATAGACTTCTGGCACCATGTACATAATCGATTTCACATAGTTCCACACGCCATAGTGCATAGGAGCAAACGCTATGCTTATAGCCCTCCACGCCATGTACTATAGTCCTCCACGCCATGTACTATAGTCCTCCACGCCATGTACTATAGTCCTCCACGCCATGTACTATAGTCCTCCACGCCATGTACTATAGTCCTCCACGCCATGTACTATAGTCCTCCACGCCATGTACTATAGTCCTCCACGCCATGTACTATAGTCCTCCACGCCATACAGTATAGTCCTCCACGCCATACAGTATAGTCCTCCACGCCATACAGTATAGTCTGCCACGCCATGTACATGTCGTGGAGGCCTATGTACTTTTCGCCAAGTATTATGGCGTGTGGCGCCATATTTTATCACAATCCCTAAATCGACTATGTACATGGCGCCAGAACTCTATAAACTATGGCGTCTGGCGCCATGTGTTTTCTCAGTGCATAGACCTATTTGGTCTAGAGTGATACCAGATAAGTGGACCATAAGAATGCAAGTTCAGTCCAAGCTGCCATCGAACGCCTCGGACGTTTTCGCGAACGGAAGTATGTCCTTCAGCCTCTGTTCTGCTACGTGCGAGAGATCCATCAGCCAGGGCTGTTTGGTTTTCTTCAGTGCCGGGCAATAACACAGGAGATGCTGGGTTGTTTCTGAGACCCCCGGCTCTTGACACTTCCTACAGGTGTCACTGGTTAGGAGTCCCATTTTCATAGCATGTGCTGCTATGAGACAGTGGCCAATAATGATGCCGACCAGCCGTTTGCAGTCGTCCGCGTTAATTCGAGCAGTATTTTAGTCACTGTGAGATTGTATGAACCCGATATGATTTTGGTTGCCCTGCAGGTCTGAGTTGCACGCCATCTGCACATCGCACCTTGCATCATTTTGGAGTCAATCAAGTACTTGATCGTTTGGATAGGATTTAGGATGTCTTGGCGAACGCATTCGCCCTCTCATTTCTGTCAAGGCCCTTGTGACCGAGAACTGTTGTTTCTCAGTCTATTTAGGGCCTGAATGCAGTGGAGTACACACTTCGATTTGTATGCCGCTTGACTGTCTGTAAAGATGCTGATTTCCTCACATGTAGTATCTTTAGCATATACTAGATCTGTGGCTTTATGTATCGCAAAAACCTCAGCGTGGAACGTACTACAGTGATAAGGAACCCTGAAAGTTGCTTCCGTAGCTGCATCTGCAAAATATGCTGCAGTACCCAATCCTGCAGCTGCTTTAGAGCCGTCAGTGTAGCTCCTAAGAGTTGCTGTGCCCATTTTCTGATTCCATTCTTGTCCATCTCTCACACTCGCTAGAAATGCTCGCTCGAAACACAGAGTGGGAGCTAAGTAATCACTGCTTCCTGCATAACCCCGCTCAATACTGCTGTGGCCGAAGGATCTTGACTCCTAGTGCCCCGATTCCCTAAAACTGACAGCTGCATTTGAGGCAGTGCCTCTAACAAAATGGCCAGGGAGATGAATCAGGACATTGAGAGCAAGCAAAGGAGTCGAGGTTAAGGCACCTGTAGTGCAGAGAGTCGCCAACCACTGAGCTCTATTCACCATCCTTAAACAAGGATCGGCCTAGTTATCGCTCTGTAGATCCAGTGCGTTAAAGCAGGACTTAGAGCCCACGTTTTACCCAGCACTCTCTTGCTGGCGTGAATCTCATTGCTTGCTCACTTAACTTTCTCCTCTAAATTCTACTTCCATGTGAACTTGTTGTCCAGAATAAGACCCAAACACTTAGTTTGTGACTTGAGACTTCAAGTGGCGCCACCCAACCTGACTGAGTCTACTTCAAGAGTTTCGTACTTCTTTTTGAAGATCAGTCTTATTGGAGTTTATGCGAAAGCCCACGGTATTCACCCACTTCTGAACCAGCCCCAGATCATACTTAATGAACTGGCCGAGAGTATGCGAAAACCTACCCGAGACTAAGATCGCAATGCCATCACATAGGCCACAGCCGTGAGTCCCATGCTTTCCAAACTTCTCAAAATTGAATTTGTAGCCGGATTCCACAAGAGAGGGGACAGAACTTCTCCTTGCTGTGTGCCTCTGCAGAGCTTCCTTATGATATGTGCCCCCACCCACTTCACTGATATGAGTCTTTGTTTAAGCATGTTGCTTATCCAGCTACAAATGGCGGGATGGGTGTTTGTTGCGTGGAGGCTCTTCATTATGACTTTTGTATACACATTATTGAAGCCACCTTCAATATTTAGATAGGCTCCCGAAGCGTACTCTTTGTAATGAAGTGCCTTTTCTATTTCAAGGACAACCCTATGGAGAACCATTTCAATCGATTTCCCTTGTAAATTTGTGTAAACTAGGAAACAGTGAGCATACTTGTCTTTGAAACATGGCCGGTAAAATTCCATCCGGACTTGGGGACTTAAAGGGCCTAAATGTATCAATTGTCCAGACTAGCCTTTGCTTGGTGACAGCTTCGCCAGTGCCTTCAATATCGTGCAGGTCAAACGTCTGCTCACCAGTAAAAGGGGTGGAGTCATCCAGACAGACTGGGAAGTGAGTATCTACGAGGATCTTCAGCGTTGCTGAGCTGTGGCTTTTCAACTTCCCATCCGGCTAACATACCAGCAGATTTTTGAGTCTCACCATTTCCGAGGTGGTTTTAATTCTGCCGCACAGCTCTTTCCAGGAACTCCATTTGGTTTTCCTTATTTCCGATTTTACGTCCTTGTATTCGTCTCAACATTCCCTGCAATCAGCTACTTTGGCTAACTTGAAGAGTTCTCGTTCAGCTCCCTGTTCAACTATGGTAGCTTAGGTTTGCGCTTTGGGACAGGACCGTACGGAGGTTTTTACTGGTTTGCTCGTCAGTGGGTTACACGCAGCCTCCAAGTCAGTTAAAGAGTAAATCCTGGGATTAAGGCCTAAGCCGTTGGTTACTTCCCGTTTGAAGTTATCCAAGTTGGTATTTCTGAGATTGCGGATCGGCCGACAAGTGCGAGTTAAGTTGAATTTTACACTGCAACTAATGTAACAGTGGTCAGAGAATGATGAGCCTTCAAAGACCCTCCAGTTCTCTATTAATTGCTCATTTGAGTCATTGCGCATAGTTATGTCTAGCACTTTTTCACTGCGAAGAAAAACTCCTACCTGCAAATAGGGTATTTCCTCGGTTTGTTACGGCTAAATTGTAGTTAATAACAAAACTGACTAAAGGCTCACCTCTATCGCGGATGTCCATGCTGCCCCAGACGGTGTGATGCGCGTTGGCAATTTGTTCCTGCCGAGCAACTCTGCGGTGAGTTTTGTAAACTCCCCCGGCGGGACAGTTCTGTCATGTGCCACGTAGGCGGCTTCGAGGTGGAAGGTTGTTGGACTCTTTGCTGACTGGTTTCGTTTTATGGCATCTTAGTCGCTGGTTTTTCGCCCTCAGCGAACATCTGCCTTTTTTCTGCCAGCCTCTTGGACAAGCTCTACTCCACATTGTTGTTGTGGAAAATAGAGCCCTTAAGTGATAACTTGTCCTTGTTACCGAGCATGTCAACGATGCGCAATGCCACCTTGCACTCCACCCGTGCTCTCTTGCGCTCTTTGTTTGGCTAGGGTCTGTTCGCGCTGGTCCCCAGAAGAGTCTGGGACCAGCGCTTTTGCCTTGCGCAGGTGATTTAAGGAGCTCCTCCCCCCCCCCCCTTTACTTGAAACCATGCTCTCCAAGTCCGAGTCTGCGAGTACTCTGGCACCCGAACGCATTAGCCTCGCGCAACTTGAATGGTGGCCAGCGGAGGTGCTAGCTTCCTCATTAGTTGTTGTTCGAGGTGGAGATCGTTATAGCTTGGAGCTCCTCCTGAAAGGGTCCGCCATCGATTTAACCACCTCTGCGCACCACTTGTAATTGTATCTGCTACGGTAGCCAAGTGATCCAACTCCATAGCATTGCATTCGATGGATAATGACGACCCGAGGCCTGCTCGATCACCCTGACGGCCGCCAGTAATGTTTTGGTTTTGAATTCGGGGTATACTTCCCCTCTTAGCAAGGCAGCAACGCATCTGGCTTGATGAGCCACTGTTCTGAAGTCTTTCACTGCGACAAGATGACGCATCGTATAGGGGGCTTTTTGCCTATTATAGCCTAAACGTTTTCAATTAAATCCAGATCGGGGCTGTTCTCAGACCAGTCCAATGATTGAATTCTCAATTGTGCCTTATATTCTTTTATCTGATAAAAGAAAACAAAGCATAATTTATTTCTAAACATCTAAAAGTATGTGTTTCAAGAAAATGTCAACCAAGCCAGCTCGATGGCATGGAGCAGAGTCATCCTGAAAAAATGTGGTTTTCGGAATATTCACAATATGTTGCTTTATACTTGGTAATAATTGCATTAACAGCACCTTTTTTTAAATAACACCTCACCAAATCCATTTACTGTGTACTGTAATACAGCCCAGAACCACGACATGTGGAGAGTGCTTAACAGTTTTTGTAGTGCATTTATGCGAAAATCTTTCACGTTTTTTCCTAGGAACTAGACCTCTTCCATCAGTACCAAAAAGATAAAAAGAAAAAGCATTTATTTTCCAATTTGCTCTTTCTTCTGCGCATTTGAGCCTTTACTGTTTCATAGAAGGTCTGACTTTCGGACGCAGTCCTCGAACTCCTTTTTGATTGCGGCTGAAGTTTTAAACAGGTCCCTCAAGCTGATTCGGCACAATTCGCGTTGATCCCCTTTCTTTTTTCCGCCATAGTGAACCGGGTTCGCGATAAATTTTAAAAAAAGATCCTACTGTTGGTTCATTTCGTTTTATCCTACGCACTATATCGAGAATCGATCGTTTAAAACGACTAGTTTGGTAATGAGCGCCATGATTAAATTACATTCCAAGTTAACATAAACTTGAAAAGTCACAGCATCAAAACGTCAGATGACACGATCTGTTCTTATTTTATTGTTCATAAAGTAAGAGTTGTCATACGTACAGTATCTGAAACAAGCAAATCTTTTTCGTGAATTCTGGAGCAAAAAAAAACCAAAAAAAAACGTCTAGCGCATTAAAACCGCTAGAAAACTGATTTTCGAAGAAATTATCTTTGAGTGACTTAAAAATCTGTGAAGACGTAGATACTTCTTTGTAGTATCATATCAACCATTTCTTACTCAAAGGAACAAATATCATTTTTTGACAGCATGTCCTATAACACAAATGATGGAAATGCTCAGTGCTGACAACTTAAGTCTAACACAGCAGCTATAAGTCTACCATATTATGCTCGTGCTTAATCAACCTATCTTTTGAATTTCGTTTTCATCCAAGGATATCATCGAAAGTTTCAGCAATTAGACTATAGCGCCGGACACAATAATCCATTCCATTCCAGAATAAACATCAAAATTGGCGGCATAGAAATTGTACGAGACTGAACACATAAGGTTGGAATGGAATAGAAAGGACGAGTTGACCAACTTTCAACTTTTCTGGATCAGAAGAGTATTATTATTATTAATAAAAAAAATGTTGCTGTGGTTTTTGTTTATGCAAGGGTACAAAGCTTATTAGCATTCCAAATAACTATGGAAAATTACTATCCATTCTAAAATAATCACGCAAAACTGAAATTTTAAAACTTCAAATAAACTGTCGCACACTAAGCGGAATAGAGACTATGTGTTCAGTTTGCTGGAATGGGCATGAGCTGGAGAGTGCTGGATCGGAATGGAATGGAATGTGCTGGAGCATTGTGGCCCGCGCTTATGTCTGGAGTTGCAATCCGAAAAATTTCCAAAACTTAGAAAATTTAAGCATCGGTTGCTTATTTTATTGGAAATGCTTTGCTTATGCATACAAAATGGAAGCATCTGTTGGTGCGTTATTCACGAAATTGTCTGGTGCTGCCACCATAGCTGCTTCACGTTGTGTTAGACCCACCCTGTAAACTTCGTTTCGATTGGATGACTGCGCTGGATGTTATAGGAGGGAATAAAATTTTAGGGCTACCACCCTCAAAACTTTTTCAATTTTCGAAACGTAAATATTTGTTGTTAATTGTCATTGCAGGATCATTCTCATTTGGAAATTTAATGACAACATCGCTCGTTAAAGAAATGTCAATAAGCTACGAAATTCATTATAGCTGGCCGCCCTTTCATGATTTTTCAGTGAAATCCCTACAGAATTGGAAATACTGCAAATCACATGAGTTTCGTTTTGATTTCGTTACTGCATCGAAAGTTATAGGGAAAACCTGTATTTTCCTGAGCAAATTTACTATATTTAGGAGACAAAAATTGCCATAGCTGGCAGCCCTATACTAATTTTTCAATCCCTAAATTAATTTATCAATCTGTCTTAGAGTAAGGTTCACCTACTGCGTGAATTTTGTTAAAATCTGGTGGCTAACTCGGAAGCTATAGGCTAAAAATCAGTTTTTTTTTCTCGGTGATTTTTCAAAATGCGACCACTGCCCCAGTGTTGCCCGTTCTTGTGCATCGCGGAATTTCGAAAATTTAAATTGGACATGGTGGAAAAAGGTAAAAATTTATCAATAATTTGAATTTATTTTAAAAAATCAATAATTTTTCAGGAGGGTCGATGGTTTGAAGGATTTTTCTTCGGGAGCCTGCTGTAGCTACAGGTTTACCCGCACAATATTGAAGGTCCATGTGTGTTAAGTCTTTATTGACATCAATACGCTCTGCAAATTTCACGATGATCCCTTGTTTTTGTTAAAAATCGAAATTTGAAAAAAAAAAATCATTGCCTACTTTTAGGCACTCAGCGCCCACACAAGGCTCGAAAATTCCATTCTTTTGTCATAAGCGAACATAAAACATAATAAGTTTTCATTTTCAATATTCACTTTTAGCAAAAATGTACTCTGCATAGAAATATAAGGGTACCTGAAAATTCACTAAAATGCCGCACGCCGCCAAAGGGTTAAGGATATCTGAATTCTAGTAAGTCATGGACCTACCTGTTGTATACATCTATGTTCTCCGAAAGTTTCATTTCAATCAGATCAGCCACTCCGGAGATTATCTCCCTTAATCTTTTTGCTGATATATAATAAATACAATGCTGATATATAATATAAAATAAATAAAAACAAAAAAATATATATATAAATATTTATTTAACGAATTTTCGGCGAAACGAGTTTAATACTAATTTTCTTCGAAAATCAGTAAAAAAAACCGGATGCTCGAGATATTTTGGCGTGGGGTCTGCATTCCCAACAATGTCATAGTTTGTTCCAACTTCATCTACATCTTACTGAATCCTATCGCACGCATAACAAGAAGATATGTAGCCACTGTATTCACCACCCCAACTCAATTACTTGCGCTCAGCAGGTGTAAAACACTATCCCTCTTCACCCCCAACGAAAAGCTCACACTCAACTGACAGCAAAGCTTTTCTCGAAAACAATTCTCCACAAAATACCAGACGAACATTGAATGTATCGCGTATATTTTGGAGACTACTGCGCAAAGAGGGTGACTTCCCTTTAGCTTTACCGACTCTTTGCCCAAGAACATAGTTCAAGTTCAATTTTACCAATAAGCTTTTTCGTTTCCATTCCTTTTGTTCCGTTCACGATAGACGGCCTCCATGTTCGTCATCATATCGCACGATAAGACCGATGGAGGAAAATTTCGAAACAAAAATATAGTAAAAAATAATATGGTATTTATCTTGATTATGTGCTAAGTGGCTGAATATTGGAAAAACTGATAAGGCAGAAAGTTTAGTGTTCGTGGATTGGCTTGTCGTGGCGAAGGAGATTTCGGCTGTGTAGTGACTTTTACAACTCACAAAATATTGTTGCAACATGTTGTAGAACGAACGTTCCAAGGATAAATTCATTCTTAATATGTTTTAAAATAAAAGTGATATCAGTGCAAGTTACTTAAAGTCAGAACAATTTCAAAGGATTATTGAACCAGATTCACCCTCAAACGGAAAAGGATTAGCAAAATTTTTCGCCAAACAATATGTCGTCCGTACAAACAGGTTGGTATTTGGAAAAAACACAAATTTTGAGGTTTCATTCGAATAATGATTTTGAGGAAAGCTCAATTTTCAATATTTGACTAGATTTGATTAGGCCTTGCCTTTTGGTTTTTGTCTTGTCCGTGGCTCGATTCAATTCCATATTGTTCTTCAATCATTCATTCATTCGATTTTGGGGAGCAAATAGAAAATAAGTTGAGTGATTGCTCACAAACATGTCACCCTATTGCTTGTAGTGACCATAGGGTGTAGGTATTGCAAGAATGAAGTTCGTGATTGTGTTACATATGTGGTAGGTTTTGCGCAAAGTATTTTATCGAATTGTAAACGTGTACACATATGTTTAGTTATGTAGCTCTAACCACATACCGTTTTTACGTATAAGCGTATGTTTAGATTATTTGATAGAATATTTCATTATGAAATAAAAAATTAACTAGAAAGACTAGAAAATAAAAACCCACTGCAATATTAGGTGCATACATCTGCAATGACCAAATTTCAATTGTATCTTAAGCTAGATGACCACAATACAGTACAGCCTCAATTATATATTCGTGAAAATTAGCCATATGTGACACGAACTACGTACTAAAATATTAGAGGAAATATTCAAACTATGCAGTTGCTGAAAAACTTAGGGTTAGTTATAAAACAAAAATACATTCCATCAAGTGTCAAAAGAAATTATCCTTACACTTATATATTCTGCGCAATTAAACAGTGATTTTCCAAGAGTTTTATGAGCTTACAACAGAAACTTAGTACTTAAAAGAGAAATAACTATTTGTGGTACAGTACGTGGCATGTGTATTTCTACAGTAGAATGACATCTTAAAAGAAAAAAAATTCTTCAATCATGAATATGTTTTATGAAGAGGTAAGAAAAAAACAACTTATCTTTTTAATGACATTTATAATCAGTTATTCACAAGTTACTACTGTTGTCACGTAATTTCTGTAGAAATTTGTATTTCCACCTACAACGTTTTCTCTCGATTGTACGCAAGTTCATTTCGAAGACAACACAATCATAAGTACACGTGTTAAATCAGTAAATGATGACTGGGTGCATATAAATGATGGATTCATAACAGCTGTTTGTACTCTTAGATTTATTTCATTACAATTAGATTATAATATTTTTATTCAGCGTCTTATTATATTTTCAATCCACTTAATACTATGTAAAATTTATTTATATTTACATCTAATTGCTTAAGGATGGCGCTTAGGCTTTATTTTCTCATTCAAAACATGTCATTTCACAACATATTTTAAAATCTAACATAGTTTCTTAATTTGATACGTGGCCGGTTTCCTTTTGTTTTTGCGCTGAATTGCTCTCGTTGTCGGTTGCGTTCCTTGCTTGTTGATTTCCCCTGGGGTTCCAGTGGTACTTTTTCGATGGTCCTTATTTGGATTCAGCCTGAAAATGTAAAAACAAATGTTTCGTTTTCGATCTCGGGGGCTATGAGTAGCCACTACGTTCAAATAAGCCTCGAATGGTAAAGGGTAGATATAGCTGGGGGTCTCCAGAGTAGTTTTGGAGGAGGGTTTGGGTGGTTCTGGCATTTTCCCAGAAAATTTCCACTAAGTTCTAGTAGGTATTTCGGAGGAGGAGGCATGTTAATTCCTTCATATAACTCTGTGTTCGAAAAATAGCGGCTATCAGATTTAAAATACTTCCTGTTCAGGTTAGGTTAGGTTAGATTAAAGTGGCTGCCGCCCGACACACATAGGCACATAAGAGACCCGTTGTGATGCCACACTAATTTGTGACTTTCTCCTACTTGGCTTGACAAGACTCTTAGACGTCTGAGAAATCACAGAAACAAACTTTACAAGCTAATGAAAAATCAAGTCGTCGTATTAAAGAAGAATACGATTTAATTGCTCATGAATTCTATACTAAGTCTCACGAAGCGTATGACAGATACATTAGAACTACTGGGGAGAATATAATCCGCGACCCCAAACAATTTTTTGATTTTGTTAATATGAAGCGGAAAACAAGTGGCTACCCTCTTCAATGTCCACTGAAAATTCGTTGTTATCTTCTTCTCCTCAGGAGATCTGCAACTTTTTTGCTAACCATTTTCAAGAAGTTTTTGGTCCAGTTAGCATCTCAACATTGTATCGATTCCCGGGTGCGCCTGAAACAATTTTTGTTGACGATATGACCATATCGAGTAATGAAATATTTACTGCCATTATGGAGTTTGACAGTAACAAGGGCCCTGGACCTGATCTCCTCCCTCCTACTTTTCTGATCAAGTGTGTAAAACAACTGATCTCGCCCCTTCATACTATATTCAATAATTCTCTCTCCTCTGGGATATTTCCTTCGTATTGGAAATCTTCTTATATTATACCAATTTATGAAAGTGGCGATAGAGGTTCTATTCAAAATTATAGAGGCATCGCCATTCTATCTGCTATTCCCAAACTTTTTGAAAAAATCATCTCCTCTGAAAAAATCATCTCCTCTCCTCTGGTCGACGCTCGACTGAACGAGCAGCAGCATGGATTTAGAAAAGGTCGTTCTACTACAACTAATCTTATGGTGCTTGTTTCTGATGTTTTGTGCACAATGGAGAAAGGTGATGAAATTGACGCAGTCTATACAGACTTCAGCAAAGCATTCGACCGAGTTGATCACTCTATTTTGATCCCCAAGCTGAAACGATTCGGAACTGCAGGATCTTTACTAAAGCGGCTTGGATCCTACTTCCACGACCGCTTGCAATTCGTGAAATTCCAAGGTCTTATTTCTAAGAAAGTCGACGTGAAATCCGGTGTACTCCAAGGAAGTCATCTTGGCCCTCTTCTTTTTAATATTTTTATATCTGACATGTCGGAGTTTTTATCTGACATTCCCCATTTACTATATGCGGATGATCTCAAAATCTACCATGTCATCAGGACACCATCTGACGATAGAGTGATTTCCCGAGCAAGTAAACAACTTGGTTTCATTAAGCGACGAGCCAAAGAGTTTAAGAATCTTTGGGTTACTAAATCCTTATATATTTCACTCGTGCGTCCTCTTCTCGAATATGCGTGCACTATCTGGAACCCGGCTTTCGAAATTCACAGCCGAAGATTTGAGTCTGTTCAGAAGCAGTTTTTACTTTTCGCTTTGAGGGATCTTTTCAGCCCTTATGATTTCACTAATCTACCTTCATACGAATATCGCCTTAAATGTATTAATTTGTTACCCCTTGCGTCGAGAAGATTAATGTTATCTGCCTGCTTCAGCTTCGATGCCATCAGAGACGTGGTTAATGTCAATTTACTTGAAAGAAAAGTTTGTACTCAATCAGCCCTTGAGAGTCACTAGATCCCGACGATTGTTTATTGAATACCAACACAACACAACATATGCAGCAAACGAGCCAATAAATAGGTGCTGCAGGCTATTCAATAGCATGAGCGAGAACTTTTCCCCTACGATCTCCAAATCAACGTTTAAAAATAACATCATCAAGGCTCTCTCTTTATAATCTCTCCCACCCCCACCATACTAACACATATGCATTGAATATTCATTTTAAATTTAAATTTGGTATTTAATTTGTTAGTCATTTATTTGTCATTTGTCATTTATTTATTACTTTATTTGTTGTCTGTATATTAATAAATTTAATTATGCACTATTTATAAGTCTTGTATTTATTTATAATTTGTTTTATTTTTATTTTGTTTCATAATTTTATGCATATACTATTTTATTTCATTCTTTTTTTATACATGTACGCCTTGATTGGTAAAAATAAATAAATAATTCGCGTTATCCCTTTTAAATTGACCAGGGACAACTCGGTCAGGTTTGAGAGAAAGGGAGCACTAATTGCCGCCAACCTTCTCCTTGCCAACGCCGGGCACTGACACAAGAGGTGGAGGACGGACTCCTTCTCATCCTCAGAGCCACAACTCCGACGGAAATCGTTAAACCGCACTCCCAATCGTTCTGCATGCCGTCCTATGAGGCAGTGGCCCGTAAGAACTCCCACTGTGCAGTGTAGAGCGCTTCGAGTTAAGCCTAAAAGCTGCCTGGTGCGATGCGCATCGTTGGATACCCAGGACTGCCTTGCTATTGCACAGGATGATTCATCTGCCCAGGACCTCCTAGCATCCTCGAGATATTTTTGCCTAATGGCCAGTTTGACCGATGAAATCGGTATACCTATTGAGAGGGAGCAGGAGACCTTCGGTAACAAGGTTCCAAGCCTTGCTAGCTCATCGGCCTCACAGTTGCCCTGAAAACCCCTATGTCCAAGTACCCAAATCAATTGAACCACCGAATATCACGACATCTCCCTAAGAGATGCACGGCATTCAGCAACAATCATGGAAACTGTACAAGGACCAACAAGGGATTTAATAGCCGCTTGGCTATCTGTGAAAATGCCAATATTAACCCCGAATATTCAATTACACAGAAGCCAGTCGATTGCCTTTAAAATAGCCGCAACCTCCGCCTGAAAGACACTACAATGGTCTGGTAGACGGAAGGACAGCTTGAGATACAGCTCATCTGAGTATACACCACTTCCGACTCTATTGTTTAGCTTTGAGCCGTCAGTGTACACATGGATAAGCCCACTTTCGAAGGTGACACCATCACGCCATTCAACCCTACCAGGAATGCGAGCTGTGAGCTCCAAATCTAGTAGGCACTGCGGAGCAATCTAGTCAACACCCGCTGGAGGGGGAACTCCCTCGACCAAAATCCTCGCATGGCCGAATTCTGTTATATTCCATGCCGAGATACAATTTAGTCTCACAGCAGCAAGATTAGCTTGCTGTAAGATAAGTAGATTGGTTGGCAGCCAATGAAGCAATACGGAGAGTACCTTAGTAGGGGTGTAGCAGAGCGCACCAGTTACAAGTAGTGCAGCCATTCTCTGCACTTTTTCAATCTGCCGTTTCCAGGTAGCTTTAATAGCACCCTGCCACCAGAACGCCACTCCAAACAATAGAATTGGCTCAACCACAGCAGTGTAAAGCCAAGCAACAGTACGAGGTTGTAATTCCTAATCCGCTCCTATGGCTCTTTTACAGCAAAAAAGTGCATTGAAAGCCTTCAGAGCTCTTTCTGCTACATTATAGGTCCATAGTAGCTTCGAGTCAAGGATCAGCCCTAAGTACCTGACCCTCTGGCTCAAGTTAATGGAGACCCCATTCAGTTTGGGTAACTCAAAAGAAGGAACTTTGTACTTCCTTGTAAACAGCACTAGTTCCGTTTTATTGGGATTCACATTCAAGCCGCACTCACGACTCCAACGTGAAAGTATGTCAAGAGAGTGATTTAGCCTCTCCGATAGCGTGAATAAATACTTTCCCGACACTGCTACAGCTATGTTGTCTGCATAAGCAATCACTTTGCAGCCGGCGCGGTCCAACCTCACTAGAAGAGTATTCACCGTGATGTTCCACAGCAGGGGCGAAAGGATTCCACCCTGAGGTGTGCCCGTACTGACTCCTCGACTTACTCTGGCATCCCCCAGGGAAGAGATAACCATTCTACTTTTGAGAAGCTGCACAATAAAAGCAATCAGCTGCTAGTCCACATGCAGCACTGAGAGAGCCTCAACAATTGCGTTAGAGTTTACGTTGTTAAAGGCCCCCTCGATGTCCAAGAAGGCGGCAAGAGTATATTCCTTAAGAACAAAAACAAGGGGAACGCACAACTTTTCTTCCAAATTTTGCCAACTTTTTTCATGGCTTTGAGACATTGTCATCCAGATTGGGAACCCGTAGCTAACTACCTGTCGGCACATAAAGAGCTTTGTCTTTTGAGAGAGAGTAGAGTTGATGATACGCATAGTGAACTTTCACTAGCGTATTTTTCCCATGTAGGTCAAATTTATTTCTATCGTCGAAGGTGACCAAGGTATGTTACTGGTTTATTCAATTGGACTTCAGTACCGTTTATTTTCAGGCGGTTTTATTTCTTTTTGCTGGCAGATGGTTTGACAAGAAGGATATCGGGCTTTGCAATGTTAAGTTTGATCCCCATTCTTTATAATTATCACTCAGTGACGTAATTTGTCTTTGTACACGAATTGTGGCATGCTTAGGATTAAACGCCGATGCGTAAGTAAGGGAGTCATCAGCATACAGAAGGGTTTTTGGCCTGATTACTTCGTTCACATGGCTTATGTGCAGTGAAAATGTTAAAGAAGATGAGGCCTAGAACTGAGCCTTGAGGCACACCACTAGATATCATTTTGATTGGCGAGATTGATTTGCCTATTTCGACGAAGAAGCGCCCGTTGTTGAGGAAACTTTGCATCATTTCGACAGTGTCAGCTAGAAAGTTGTGCTGTATGAGTTTATACAGAGTCAAAAGCTTTCCCAATGTCCAGAGAAGAAGCTGTGGTTGGTTGGTCTGTTTGAAGCACATTTGAGATGTCGCACTGAAATTTTAGAAGGTAATGGGTAGTTGAGTGTTGCGCCCTGAAGCCAAAGTAAACAGTAGGTACAATGTGTTGAAATATGAAACTGCATTTTCCTAAGAATTAATCTTTCTAAAATGCTATGTTACGAAGAAATGAAATAGGCCTAAAATTACATCGTTTGGATTTCCTTTCTTAGAGATCGAGAATATTTTTGCAACTTTCCAAGGGATCGAAAAGTAACAATTGTTGATACAGCTGTTGAAAACAGCTGCAAGGGTAGAACTGATATGAAGATGTTTTAGAACACACATATAAATGTTGTCTGTGCCAGAAGACTTTTTTTGTTCCCTGTTTTGATGATTGCGGCCAGATAAACTGGGCTGATGAAAATTCTCTAGTCAGTGAGACACATTGCTAAGTTGTCTGTCGTAAATGAAGTCAAATGTGGAAAATGATTGGCTTCCAAGAAGGATTTTATAGTGTTCTCTACTTCAAAGGAAAGCTGTGGATGTTCAAAATGATTCGAAGAGTTGAAGGCTCTTGCAAACCGATCCGCAAAAGCTTCTGATTTTCGCTCATCTGAACTCAAAAGTTGATTGTTTAGTGAGACTTTCTGAAGAGAAAATGACTTACGTCCAGTTAACTTATGGATGTATTTGAACATATCTGAACCTAGTTTCACTACCTTTATTGCTGCCTTAAACTTTAAATCCTGCCAGTTTGTTACAACTTGAGCTATAGTTGCGGACATAATTTTAATTTGCTTTAATACTTGCCTGTATTCGACGTTAGCTCTATTAAGATTCGTGAGATAGATGCGATTGAGCCTTTTTCAAAGTGTCTTTTGTTCTTTGTAAAGGTTTTTTGATTCTTGTGCAAGCGAAGTGATGTTCGCGCCTTGTAATTGTCTATAGTGGATTCAATGGCAGTTGAAACATTGATTACGAGAGTCTCCAGTCTATTGATTAATAAGGGTAGTGAAATAGGGGTTCTTGTAGGACTATAGATGGCTTTGAAGAAATATGGAGGAGAAGTTTTACAGCCATATGATCTGATTCTGCAGTTTTGATTGCAACGCACAAGCGGTTAGCATCATGATCGAGAAGTGTTTCGGTTATGATAAAGAAGTCAATGTATAATCATACCATATGCAGGGGCGGATTTGCCACTAGGCCCGGTAGGCCCGGGCCGGGGGCGGGGGCGGCAAATTTTCGATTTTTTTTGAAGCAGCCACTTTTCGATTTTTTTTTTTTTTGGGTCGGCAGTTTTTTTTCTGTCGTATATGTACATATATCTGAGTTGAATGAGCCTTACACCTCAAGCCAACCAAATTCTCTAAAAAATCAATGCACGCAAAAATTCACCTCTGATGATTTTTTTCGGACATTAAAAAGTTTGACTTATAATATATATCGAAATGCGATCACGGTAAAGGACCAAAGAAACTCAAAAATACCTAAAAAGTACCTAGAAAGTATCTGAAAATACCTGAAAAGAGCCTAAAAAGATCCTAAAAAGAACCCAAATAATACCTCTTCAATTTAGGAAAAGCTTATCAAGGTAAATATTTGCGTGCATTGATTTTTCAGAGGATTTTTGATTTTTTATTATTATGGTACAGGGTATATCAACTGCATGCGAATCTCTTTAATTTTCATTACTGAAATTAATTTCAATAAAAAAATTTCTATAAAATAAAATCTAGAACATCATAGGTCAAAATATTTCGGATTCATCCTTAACTAATAACATATCGAACATTAATTTGCAGTAGTCGAGTTCATAGTTGATTTCCAGTCAAGTGCGGAGGCAAACTTTGAACGGAAGAGTAAACTTACTTTTAAAAATATGAGCGAAGATGTTCGAATTATATGCGATGTAAAGGTGTATACGGTTTTGGACTTGGTATTTTTGGATTCTTTTTTTTAGGTACTTTTAGGTTCTTTACCGTGTGTGTACTTTAATAATTATTTGTGTGGCAAGGGCGCAATAATAGGGAATTTTTACGAACGAATCGGTGCCGGTTTTGCTCTGATATTCCTTTTTCGTGAGCTCGGGCGCAACGAAAAACAGCGAAGTATTCTGGGGAATAGAAAAAAAATCGCACATTGTTACATATAATTCACGAAAAGGGCGGCAAATATTTCTGAGGCCTAGGGCGGCGAAATGGTCAAATCCGCTCCTGAATATATGGTAATCATACTATATCATATCAATGTATAATCATACCAGCATGGAATAGAACAGAGTTCGGCCATGTGAAGATTTTGGCTGAGGGAGTTCCCGTTCCAGCGGGTGCTGACTACATTGCTCCGCACTTCCTGCTAGATTTGAGATTCACTACTCGCATTCTTGGTAGCTATGGTGTCACTTCTCACATTCCTGGTAGGGATGGTGCCAACCTCGAAAGTAGGCTTATCCATGTATACAACGATGGCTCAAGGCAGAATCTCAAGATGTTCCTCCGTCTACCAGACCACTGTAGTGTCTTTCAGGCGAAGGTTGCGGTTATGTTTCTGTTAATTGGCTGGCTTCTGTGTAATCGTATATTCCGAGACAATATTGGTATTTTGCAGGGCTTTCTACAGTGTCCGTGATTGTTGCTGAGTGACGTGCATCTTTTAGGGATACATCGAGACATTCGGCTGTTCAATTGATTTGGGTACCTGGACTTAAAGGTTCCTGTGCGATAACAAAGCAGTACTGGATATCCATAGGTGGGCATTGCACTAAGCAGCTATAAAGCTTAGCTCAAAGCGCTCAGCGTTGTACTGTGGACGTTCTTACGGGCCACTGCCTCATAGGACGGTATGCGCAACGATTGGGCGTAGAGTTCAGCGACTTCTGTCGTAGTTGTGGCTCTGAGGAGGAAGAGGAATCTGATGGAATGATATACCAATCAAGTTCCAAGATGTTATCATGCATCCAAGAAGCCAACACCCTTCCATGTGCATTGACCAATTAATCATTCCAGTCTGGATGTCTGCTGATGAAATCGCCTCCAAAAACAATGTGTGAGAAATTACGAGCAAAGATTTTAAGCATAGAAAGGTGTCCTCTGAAATCAGCGCATCTGGCAGTGCACGGGACATAGATAGCACATAAGAGGACACATTCGCTGCTCTGCAGCAGAAGCTAACTGGTGCAGAACCTTCACTGTATTTAATGTGGGTGGAGTTGCTTCTACAATATGCAGCTCTTTCTTGAAAACGATTGCTGTGCCTTAGCCGTTATCACACCTGAGAATGGTGTGACCTAGGAATGAAGGTTTATGACGAGAAGTGAGATAAGTTTCAGAGAGAAACATTATATCAGGCTTATGTCTTGCAAGAATTTTCGAAGTGCAAGACTTTTAGCATGTGAAACAACGAACCCTACATTTAAACATGTGATTTTTAAGGGGCTCAAACAGTGTAACAGCAAAAAAATAAGGCGATTTTCGGGAATTTTTTAAATAAAAAGTTTTGAACTGATTGTTTTGAAATTTTTTGAGTATATTGATGCATAATTAAAGTATATTTACAATTTTTTTCAAATGAAAATATTCTATTTTCTTTTACTTATGCGCTATCTCTCAGAGGTCATAAAAAAGTTTCCGCACTGCTGCCCTTGTTACGGTCTTTACAGTGCCTGAAATAAAATCAAACAAAAAAGGCATTAAAGTAGATAATATCTCCTTTTGATTGACTCAGAAATGTGGGGAAAAAATGAAATCCGAAATATTGGCGCACCCTGAATTTTTTTTTTAAAATTTAGCTTAAATACCTAATGGTATTTGACAATTTTCATTCGATTAAAATATCGGAGGGTCATTCAATGCAAAAATAAATACTTAAAACGACGAAACAAGATTTGAGTCGATTGGATAATTATTTTTCAAGTCACAGTGTCAACAAATTTAGAAAACGCTCTTTTGAGAAAAACCCGTTTAAAGAAAAAAATACTGATCTCACATTTATAAAACGATAGATATCATACCTAATCCTAATCTGCTATTCCAGGCCCGTATAATTCCCCTTCCTCTTCTTAAAAAAGCTGGTGTTGGTTTGCTGCAGCTCTCCTTCGAGCTGTACGAGCCTCTTGTGTGGCTGCCTCATGCCGGTACTCTGCTATGCGAAGCCTCGTTGATCGGCATAATTACTTGCTGCATGTCCGATCGTCACTCCCATGACACTGAATATCCTTAGGATGGATGAAAATCCATCATTGAATATTACATTTCAAGTGTTTTAAGCCGCTATGAAGGTGTTTCGGAGCAAAATGCCAGAGCAGGCCATTGTAACTTTAGTTGTTGTTCTGGATGTTATTCCCTTGACATCTATCGAGCAACTCACGTCTACTCAAGTCTTCGTCTATTGGTTCAAGAATTTTTTGAACCTTTGGGTCAATTTGAAAATAATCATGCTTGAACTTTCGCATGTTCTGTCCCTGAGCCTTAGCAACACGATAAGCACACCAGCTTTTAGCACCTTCTGGGCATTTTCCATGGTTTGGATTTTTATCACTAGAACTCAAATGATAGAATGTAGCCCATACTTTTTATCCATTTCATCAACATTATCTTGGTATCTTGTGATCGCTAGGCCATAGTATTTTTGGAGTTTATTGATCAGCTTATCTGATAATTTGACTGTATTTTTACTCCTTCCTCCCAAACCTTTATTTAGTTTTTTCGCGTTGTGGCATCGAGTTCCCATTCTTTTTTTTCTTTTCTTAACACTCAAGTTTTTCTACGGTACATCATATGGATCTAATGTTAGTAGTCCTGTATATGTGGCACTATCACCATAGCCAATATACCGCGTATATTTCACGCCGTATTTTTCAATCGAGCTTCCGAACATTTCCTTTACAGTATCAACTTCCATTTTTGAAGCTGAACCTGAGTGATTTATATCGCAATGATCATACTGGGAAAGCCATTCTTCGTACTCTTCAGGTTCTGTTTCTCTCTTCCTCTCCCAGTATATACATTTTTGACAGAATGTAGATTTTACATGTGTATCGATTATCTTTTTGCAATACTTTTCTACAAGAGTTATTACCCCAAAACGTGAAGTATGACCACGTTTTATTCCACGTACCATCCCCAGAAACCGTCAAATTCGTTTCTGATTTTTCAGATTCTGATGTCAGCTTTCGCTCTTCTTCAACGGATAATTGATAAACCGACTCAGCTGCTTTCCAAAAATTTTCTAAACAGCCAGCGTAAGTGACATTATTGAATTTGTTCAGTAGATCCATCAAACCACAGAATAAATTCAAACCATTTATCCCGATACCTAAAAGCCGCATCACACCTACTATACGTATATTCACTTCGATTGCATTTCCAATCATAGGTCCAGAATTTAAAAACGATACACCGCATTCACACACAACAGCAATCTTGAAACCTAAACCTCTCGGATTTGTTTGTTTAAAAGTAACATTTTTCACACAAGTTTTGCACATCACTAGGTTGCTAATAGCAGTAAAAAAACGACAAAAACTGAATAATACAATAGCCATGAGCAGAATCAATAAGAATTTCTTCATCGCCAGAATGTAAAAGTTTTTCAGAAGCCGTACTTGTATTTGCCATGGACTGCTTGAACGTATGTTGATTTCCAGCAAATTTTCTTTTTTTCGACCTCGATCTATGCGCAGGTTTAACATGATTACCTTTGTGGAAAGTATCACTAGATTTCTCACTCATTTTCACTAATTTTCAATTCTCGATAGCCCGTTGTGCTCTATACAAAGTTTATGAGGGAACTGAATAAATCGTTCAATTTGAATACGTTTACCTGCTCCAAAAGAAGTAATATCAGCAACAGTGTACAAAAAATTTCACAGGTAAACATCTACGAATATAAATTGTTGTATTCAAATGTCGGTGGGAGGGTCCCTAACTTCATAATAATACCCACAAGGCCGTCAAAGCCCAAGCAATGACTCAGGTAGAAACTGGCTTACTCGACTCACGCGTTTTCTAAATACTCCGAAACTGTTTCAGTCACGTATCTGAAATTTTAGTATGTTTTTCTTTAAGGTATAGACAATCTAAAAATACCAAAAAAAATTTTGATTTTTTGAAAGTTTCACGCTGGTTGAGCCCTTTAAGTTCATGGTGGGCACATGGTGAAAACAAAGCAAATAAAAGCAAGATTTTTCTCTTGCTTGTCACTTATTTTCCTGAACTCAGGAGGAAACTCCTGGTCGTTTTTTATTAGGCTGAAAAGATCCACACCTGTGATGTTTATGCTGTCTTTGATGCAGAAATCAAAAGCATCCTGCTCAGCCACTTTAGGTTTACTAGGGTGTAATATTTTAAGTTTTTGAGATTGGGTTTACCGGCAGCTACACTGGCATATGAAATTTTGTTATTGGTAAATGTAATTACTGATTTTTTGATAAATTGTTGTTTTGGCGTATTTTCCTCACGCCTGGCTTCCATCTGCTTCTTGATTTGGGTAAACGTGCTGCACCCTCGGTAATTTGCTGGGTGCCTATACGAAAGCCTGGGTCTCCTCGCTGGCGTCATTCTTTCCATGCTGGCACTCTCCTGGCAGATGTGTGTCGTTGCACTTGACACAACGATAATTCATCCCACACTTTGTAGCAACATGACCGTATGCTTAGCATCTGAAGCACTGCGTAATACCCAGTGAGGTAGTAGAAATGGAGTGGACATGCCCATAAGATTTACATTGAAGGGGATGATAGTAATTTTTTGTCTGCTCATTGTCAAATCGGGTCAAATCCAAGTAGTTCCCCTCCAATTTGACAATAAGAGCGAAATGGCGGAAAGGTAGCTTTAACATGCTTTGTGCGCGAGAGGATTGAAGGGGCTAATTGTGGAAAGTTATACCGTCCTGTGTCCACTCCGTTTCTACTATCTCACTGGTAATACCTCGTAGTCGTAGAAGAATTGAGGAGGTATCGGATTGAGGCTAACTGCTTCATTTTACCGTCCGCTAGTAAACGAATCCCTCGCTGTTTTATTTTATATATCGGAGATGATTTTTTATTCGCGTGCCGACAGTATTTTTCTGATTTGGGTTTGGGATTATTTGTTGTAAATCATTGTCGTAAAACGCACTTATAAGGTTAAATCTCAATGGAGTCACGTTAATTGAAAGTAGATGGTTATCATTTTCACCAGGAATAAAGTTGATTTTCAGACGATTCAAGTCTTCAAGAACAATTATTTCGCCTTCTTCTGACACGGAAGCTGTTGTAGAAAATATTAATTATTTAAAAATGATCTGATGATTCAATTTTTTCCCACTTTACAATAAAGATTTAACCACTTCTATCGATTAAATTAAATAAGTACACCTTATATCAACCTAAATAGCTTCGATAAATAATTTCTCTGAAACATTTGACCGTCAACATTTAAAAACCCCTGTCTGAACATCAAACCAGGGAAACTGTTCATCATCATTATTGAGGCTGATCTAAGCTAGATTTATTATACTGATAACGGTAAAAACTATATGCAGAAAGATTGTGTGGAAAAATAAGCAATTCAAATTTAATTAGCTCAAAAACATTTTGTTTCAAACGAAGGTTAGCCTAGTATAGGATTTAGGCCGATAAATTCAGAAGTAAAGGAGAGATCAAAAAAATTGTATTTAAATCAAAATATTGATTTTTTAGTTGTTAATGTTATATTCTTGGAAATGTGAATGTTAATGTAATTTGTTGCAGTTATTACTAACTTGTCATTTAAGCTAGGCATATTTACTTTCAACTTTGAAACGGTCCGAAAAGATTTGTTTCGCCGTTCAAATAGAATCCGAAAAGATATTTTCGGATTTCGATTCTCTGAAATAATTTCGGTTCGCTCGAGTGTAAGCGTTTTTTGACTACGGAAGAGTCACAAGTTTGTGTCTAATTTTCATTTTTCTAAAATAATTCCACTATAACCCATTATTATACTGTTTCAGGCTTTCTATTCTTCTTTTTAGACTCAGTCGAATACAAAGAACGGCTAATTGCCTCGGTTAAAAAAGAAGTTAAACAACTAATGGAAGAAGCAGTCACACGAAAATTTGTGCATGAAGAAAGTGGCTCAGTAACGTCACTTTGTGCTGCTGTAGAATCATGTCTGAGTCAAGGACTGCGACGACGTGCTCTGGGACTATTCAAAACATCATCGACAACCGCGCTACTGCACAAAGTGGCAAAACATTGTCCGGAAGCCGATTATATTAGCCGTAAGGTACAGAATATTGAAAATACCGATCCCAATAAGAGATCATCATCGAGTAGTGACAGTACAAGTAAACCACCAATTCTAAAGAAGAATAGCAGTAATTCAGTGACGACAGTTAGTGGACCACCAGCAGCTCCAACAGTCAAGTATATACTACCGACTGGGCATATGGATTTAGTGATTTGTTAAATGAAAGTTTTTCTTTTGTTTTTCGTAGGTACCTGTGGATACGGTTAGCTTTATACGAAAAAAGATTGGCGAAAATTATCGAACATCTGGTGACAAATGCAACAAGATACTATGAGCGGGACTCATTAGTTGCTGATCCGGATTATGGATCGATTCTCAGTTCATTGCTCGTTGGACCTTGCGCTTTAGACTATTCACGAGCCAAAACGCCCGATCATTTCTGGTCTGACCCGCATGCTGACGAATTGGTCCAGCGTCATCGAATAAGTTCAGGCAATCCAACACCACCAACATGCCGGCGGCCAATCTTGAATTTTAAAAGAAGCCTACATACTAGCTCGGAAGAAGCGAGTACCGGATCGTTTAAGTCTAGTACTTCGGTTACAGCGAAGGATTATGTTGAATCGCTACATCAAAATAGCCGTGCTACATTGCTGTATGGGAAAAATAATGTTCTTGTATTGCCGGTGGGTATGATTACATTGATTGTAAAATTAATTGTAGGAAAACACCTGCATAACACTTTGGTGCGGGGTTCGGTATAGATATATTAGTGATAGGCGTTTCTGCTATTTTCACAAAACGAAAACGAACTGTTTTTTTTTAAAAAAAAAAACAATGTTTTTTAAAACTGTTTGAAAAAAAACAGTTTGAATTTCACGTACTAGGCATAACTACACTCTAAAAAGTGGGTCTATAATTAATACTTTGATAATAGGAAATATATTCATTTTTTCGTTTAAAATAACGAATCACAAATTTTTTTACACATTCCATGTGCATTTTTTGCTTTTACTTCATATCAGCTGAATAATACACAGCTTTTTGTAAATTGAAGCAAAAAGAGTGTAAATTTACTAGTTTGCTATTCACCTTTGCGCCAAAGCCATAAATTTGCATCATTATTTAGGGTAAAATTTCACCATTTGGTCGTAAAAAAAATATTCTTTTTACGCCCTTTTGTAAATTTACATCTTTAATAGTAGGAAACCAGTTTCCTACTATTATAAGGGTAAAATTCAACCAAAATTTTTTTGAGTGTAGTACGAGTACGAAAAAATACCTGTTCCAAATACCTGTTTGAAGTATGTACATATATACATACAATGCATACGATTTGCAGTGATGTAATGAAACGGATTGATATACCCTCCCCCACCCTCCAGGCACCACGTCCCCAAGCTAGAATGGTGATGGTGCAAGATGACCTTGAAAGAATACAGAGTCATTAGTCCGTGCAGCTTGTCCGTAACACTCCAATGGTCGGCCATTTATTTGGCAAGTCTTTCTCCAATCTAGGGGTCATCTAAATGAAAACGATCAAGTTCAATCAATTTAATTTGTTTTTCATTTTATTGTATTCGTTCAAATGACCAAAGTAAAAAATTACTAAGATAGGACCAACTAATCCTGTTGTCATCTATATAACTTTTCATCGAGCGATCGCTGATACCAAACTTTTCCTGGCTAATCTAAAACACTCGGATTTCCACTTCGGTTCACTGAAGCATGAAGTTTGTCGAAAATTTAATTAAGAAATGATAAAAAAAAATGTTTCGTTTATTAAACATGCACCCACTAGGGGGCATACCTCTTCCGTAAGGCTGGAAATGAGTCCAGGAGCACCTTGCCTCCCGCGGTCTCGTAAATTTTACAACCCCGGTAGGATTGGAGACACCCTCGTGGCAACCTGCAGTCACGAGGAGGGCCTCAGCACACCCGGAGACGCCAACTGGTGAACCAAAAAAAATCTCAACCTTTTCCTCATTGGCACTTTTAGTGCTACTTTTAGTTTTCCGGCGGATTTCATTTTGCCGTATCTTTGACACTAGACCGCTTTTTCCCAGACTTGTATGAAAATTTCACCCGAAACAACTCAGAAAGGTCCCCGAATTCATGGTAATGCCTAGTACTATACTCTTCGCGAAACGAATTCAACGGTCAAATCCCATACAAAAGAGCTTTACTGACGAATTGAAAAGCTCTTTTTGTATGGGATTTGACCGTTGAATTCGTTTCGCGAAGAGTATAGTACTAGGCATAAACCAAAAAAAAATGTTGGAAACAATGGACGTTTTTGCCCAATTTCCCCCTATAAAAAAATGGTTTGCCCTTAAAATATCACTATTGTACTCCCTGACCACTTTCAATCATCGAAAACGCCGTAAAGTTAGTTTATTCCAAACTATGGCCAAAAAACCCCTTACTCCCCTACAAAACCGAAATTTTTGTATCACAGCAATAGATCTTGGCCCATTATGTCCCAAACCACTCTAACCCAAAATTGGCCGATTTTGTCCGATTTCAGCTCCTTTTGCCCTAAAATTTTTTTGAATATTTGAATAAAATACTTGCAAGTACGAAAATACTGTTTTTCGCAGCTAAACAGTATTACACTGCCCAACAGTTCGTTTCAACAAACGAAAAACGGTACGTTTAAAAAAAAACGAAAAACGATTCGTTTTATAAAAACGATTCGTTTAAAAAAAACAGTTCGTTTAAAAAAAACGGT
Source organism: Nemotelus nigrinus (assembly GCA_947369275.1). Lineage (NCBI taxonomy): Eukaryota > Metazoa > Arthropoda > Insecta > Diptera > Stratiomyidae > Nemotelus > Nemotelus nigrinus. The sequence goes on from OX376373.1 coordinate 143,737,690, forward strand.
TCGTTTGAGAAAAACGAAAAACGATTCGTTTTAAAAAAACAGTTCGTTTTAAAAAAACGGTTTGTTTTAAAAAACAGTTTGTTTTACAAAAACAATTCGTTTGAGAAAATGAAAAACGATTCGTTTTGAAAAAACAGTTCGTTAAAAAAAAAACGATTCGTTTTAAAATAAGAAAAACGATTCGTTTCAAAAAAACGATTGGCTTTAGAAAAACTGTTGGCGAATAGTTGGAATAATTGGTTTCAGAAATACTATTCGTTGTAGAAAAGCGGTTGGTTTTAGAAATGCTGTTCGTTTTAGAAAAAAAATTTCGCTTTAGAAAATCTGTTTGTCGCTATTTGGAAAAACTGTTCGTTCGTTTTTTTGAAGTCAAACTTTTTTTTATATATATATATATATATATATATATATATATATATATACATATATATATATTTTATGTGTTTTATATACATATATATATATATATATATATTTTATACATTTTATATATATATATATATATATATATATATATATATATATATATATACATATATATATACAATGGCGGACAAAAGTCTACGGCAGCACCTTATATTGAGGTTCTGGTTAATTGGAAGCTCTAGTTAAAAATCCAGTGACTTAAATATATTAATAAAAATAAACAAAAATAAAGATAAAGATAAATTCATAAAAGCATAAAAAAAAGTTAATGGAAAAGAGTCTAGGGCAATCAGTGCTGGCTGACTTATACAAAAACAAATTCCAACTAAACGTATCGGAATTTTTAAAATTATTTGCTGGCTTAATACTTGTTTGGACTCCTTTTAGCAACAATTACTGCTTGCAGTTTTCAGGGCATAGAGGCGACTAAATTGCCAGTTTCAGCGGATGTAATTTTCTCTAACTCTGTAATGAGCGCTTCCTTCAACAAATTTTTATTTTTTATGCACCATTTCCGAATTTTCCGCTGCAGAAGCTCCCATACATGTTCTATTTGGCTTCAATCTGGGCTTTGGGGAGGCGCATTAAGCTGCCTGGGGGCGTAGTACAACAACCAGTTCTTGACGAAAAGTGCTGTGTGCTTCGGATCATTGTCTTGTTGGAAAATCCAACTCCCTCCAAGCACAACATCTCAATTGATGGCTTTAAATGTTGCTCCAACAGATTCTTGTAAACATAGCGGTCCATAGTAGTATCAACAAAAGCCAATCTGTCGACGTCAGATGCAGCTATGGCTCCCCAAAACATAACATTACCTCCACCGTGCTTGACAGTAGGAATCAAATTTTTGATCTCTAGAGCTATATTTTTTTCCTCCATATTTTAACGCCGCCACGACTCCCGGAAATGTTAAACTTCGGCTTATCGGTAAAAAGGACCCGATTCCAAAAATCAATGTCCTTGTTAATATGGACATTGGCAAACTCTAGGCGGAGAAGTCGGTTTTTGGCGGATATTAATGGTTTTTTACGTGGAGTTCTGCTTTGAAACCCATTAGAATTTAATGGTCTCGTGATTGTTCTTGCATGGACTTTCTTTTTCCTTACCGTAACGACATGTTTCGCCAAATCTGGAGCACTTATTTTCAGATTTTTGTTCACTTCTTTTGAAATGTAACTAATTTCTTTCCGTGAAAGCTTTTTCGGTCAGCCAGTTGGCGGCTTATTTTCAATGGAACCAGTGTTTTCAGAAATTATTGATAACGGTGTAGTTGGTTTATTTTCATTAATTTCGCAATTTCCGAGCACGATTTATTGTCTTTTTTATACTGGTCGACCAAATTTCGCACATCACTAGAAATTTCTTTTCGCGATGACATTTTGTGGTCCTTACGGTTCGAAACTAGCGATAAAACTATAATAGAGTTGCAGCTGCACATGTACTGAATGACAGTAAGAGCAAATAAACAAGTATTGAAGAAATACCGTTAGAAGAAATACCGTGTGTATAAGTCAGCCAGCGCTGACTGCCGTAGACTTTTGGCCTTTCAATTTTTATGTTTTTATGAATTTATCTTTAAGTTTGTAATGAAAAGTTTTTGTTTTTGTTTTTTTTACAAATATATTTACGTTACTGAAAAAATGCGCATCAATGGATTTTTGATTAAAGCTTCCAAGTAATCAGAACCTCAATATAAGGTGCTGCCGTAGACCTTTGTCCGCCACTGTAATGTTTACATCTATACTGCTTTACATAACTTTTTAATTTTCCATTCTCGCCAATGCAGAAAGATGTTAATGAACCTATGCCCGGCTACTTAAGTTTACATCAAACAGCACAATCTCTAACCATTAAATGGACACCGAATCAGCTAATGAATGGCTATACGGAAGTCGAAGTGACAGACAAGAGTTCATATTGGGCATATGCTCTTAATATAAATGTCGACGAAATTGTCTATGTCCATTGCCATCAGATACGCGGCGAAGATACTGGCGGAACTATCATTTTAGTTGGTCAAGACGGTGTTCAACAGCCACCAATACATTTTCCCGAGGGTGGACATATGGCAGCGTTTTTGAGTTGTTTGGAAACAGGTTGATCATAAGTTTGTCGAAAATAAGCTAATGAATTTATTTTCTTCACTATATCGCAGGTCTACTACCGCACGGTCAGTTAGATCCGCCATTGTGGTCGACTCGCGGAATCGGTAAAATATTTCCATGGCCAGCGAAAGGGCGCAGGCGCCTTCTATCGTCCGTTTTGGAAACTAACGAGGATAATTCTATTGACTATGTATTTCGTGTTGTAAATAAGAGTAATCATGAAGAGTTCTGTAAGCAGCCTTGTATAAGCTAAACCTATAAGCTGTTTAAACAATTTATTTTGATTTTTAGTGGCGACACATCAAATATTAGAAGTTGGCCGAACAAGTCCTAGGAGAACGCAGTTAAGCAGCTGCTCGACAAACGAAAGTAGTGACTGTTCCAGTAAAAGCATGTCCATCGATCAAACTATGCCCGATACGCCACAGGTAACTTGAACATGAAAACCAATGCTGATAATCTCTTGTGCCACTTTGACACTTACCTGTTGCTTAGATTTCGTACTTATCAAAATTAACGGTTTCAGGTTGGTGCAAATCAATCTGCCAGCATAGCACTGGTATGTTCGACAATGCGAAGGCAAATCATTTCCAGAGCATTTTATGGTTGGTTAGCATATTGCAGACACTTATCAACAGTTCGAACGCATTTATCAGGCTTGGTGATTGGTAGAATAACACCAGAGGGTAAGTTTATGCATCTACATTTTTCAAGCATTTTCGTATCTTTCACATTTTATTTATTACATTTTGTCATAGCCTACTTGTTTTTGCTAAATTTTGTTGAGATTTAAATAAATCGGTAGAAAAACGCGGGTTTTCACCGTAAAAGAGTTGTGCCGGTGACTCGGCGAATCCTTCACGAATTAGATATCTTAATCCAAGAAGAATAAGGAGCAGTGTTCTCGTCCAGGACGCAATCAGCTCCGATAGCCGATTTTAGTGTACGATACCATTTTTCCAAGAAACCGTTGGCCGTTGAAGGTACGTTGTGAGACGTTTGCGTTCGAAGCCCTAGAGTCGTCTTAGCTCAGCATAGAGGAATGACTCAAACTGTCTGCCCTATTCGGTGGCAATGTATTAGAACGCTCCCCCAACCTAGCAAATAAGTAGAGCAGAAGCACAGTGTTGCGGAACAGCAGCCGCCACCACAGCGAATTATTTAGGCAGAACTGCTACCCTCGCATGACATAGAGGGTCGGCTAGTCACCGGTGTCGTGGGCGGTTTGGAGGAGCAGGCCAAGCTCCAGCTGCGTCACGCATTTAGTATAACACAAAACCTTAGGGAAAACGGAACAGGAAGCCCACTGATCCATGACTTTAAAACATCAGCAGGTCCACAACCATGGCAGAACATGCTGATCGGCGACACGGGACACTTCTAATACGAATGTTCCAGATCTTGGCAGTTCTAGCATCGAATTCTTGTCCGGCACAATCGTCCAAAGACCTCCGGATCTGCTGGAACTACCAAGAATGGGGCATTTGAAGATTGTCCCGTGCCTCCGATCAAGATATTATGCTATGGTTGCGGAACTCCTGATGTATTAAAGTCTAGATGTGGACGATGCACAGGGATTCGAAGAGAAATCAGCAATGACATCCAGAGGCCACGGATGTGGCGTCAATAGGATGGCGAGAATTTTCAAATGCTCCAGTTCAGACGGTAAATATCACTCACAATGCTACACAAGCACCTTCGTCAGCAAATGAGCCTCTAATAAAGTTTTCAGAGACACCTGCTGTTGGTTTCCGTCACTTGCATCTAGAGGATCAGCGGCGTCTAGAGCTTGTCAAACAACAGTTTTCATCATTCAATATTTTGGGACTTGGTAAAACTTCTTTACTAAGTCAGCACATTGATGCTGGTTCCAGCCAGAATCAATGTGTTGACTTAGTGTCTCTCCAGCGGTTCAGAAGCTGTTGTTTGACGGAACTACACCGAATCGTTAGGCGTGATTGAGGAAAGTCACACCGCATGGAGCTCACCCGTGACGTTAGTACGCAAGCCGGGTAAAGTACGTCTACGTCTCGATGCCCGGAGTTTGAACGACGTCACCATAAAGGATGCGCACCCATTGACCTTAATTGAAGGTTTGCCCTATCAACTTCAGTTTACAAAATACATAACAAGTCTGGACTTAAAGGATGCGATTTGCTAAATTCCAATAGATTATGAATCTAGGGAGAAAACAGCGTTTTTTGGCAGACTCCTGTATCATTTCACGGCCATGCTTTTTCGCCTATGTAATAAACCACAACTTTGTTAACACCTTGACGACTTACTAGAAACTATTTCGACATTTGATGAGCATCTGGTACTTTGGTCCACCATAGCTCCGCTGTTACGTGCAGCTAAGCTTACGATTAATGTCGAAAAAAGTTCGTCCAGCGGCAAATCAGATATCTTGGCTATGTAGTCAGTGACGATATCCCAAAGACAGAATCGGATAAGGTGTCTGACATCGTCTCATACCCAGTGCCGAAAAATGCGAAAGACGTGAGATGGTTTATAGGTGGTTGATATCGTAGTTTTGTCCCTGATTTCGCTTCTGTAATAGTATCACTGACAGACTTGTTGAAAAACAAAAATGCTTTTCAGACGCGAGAAATGCCTTCGATCCAGTCAAGGAACAGTTAGTTTCTGCTACAGTACAGGTGAATCTTGATTTCATCAAACACTTTTATATTCAGTATGCTGCCAGCACCAGAGCATCGGGAGTGTCCTGTTCCAGAAAGATAATTATGGTGGAGAGCACTACATTGCCTATGTGTGTCACCTAAATTAAACGCTGCGCAGCTCAACTACAGCATCACAGAGCTAGAATGGGTGACTACGCTGCACAGTGTAAACAAATTTCGAGCATACCATGATCACTGGTCATGCCAGCCTTAAATTGTATCTAGGCTTGCTCCTGATACCACCGCAGATGACGTAAAGTAAAATGTTGAGGGAATCCTTGAACATACACAATACTTCATCCCTAAGGACTGTGTATCAGCTATTAAGATAGGGAATCGGCATCGTGTATCATAATTTCAAATTATAGCACCAGATTGTTGCTTTGATTCCATTGCAAATAGCAATTTCTGACCGCCGAACTCTGTTGTGCATGAACTCGTCAACAAACGAATAAGTAAATCAAGCGCTGCAACAAAAAATGGGAAAAACTCATCTCAGCACTTTACACCAACGTAAGTGGGATGCGATCTTAACTTAATAAGTTCTATGAGCTGTCGAACTCTGAAGCTTTTGATGTCATTGCGATCACCGAAACGTGGCTTTGTGCAAATATTCACAATGCTGAAATTTTTAATTCGGAGTATACTATTTTCCGCCGAGATGGACATGGAGAACTTACTGACGCTCCTGTCGGAGGTGATGTTCTTCTGGCGTTTCACAAAAAATTCAAAGTATCTCTAATAGAAATACCGCATACAGATAATGAATTTATTTGTGCTCAAGCCGAGCTTACGTCAAAGAAAATATTTTTTGGTGTCAACTACACGCCACCAAACTCTTTGTATGACGTTTACGCTTCGCTTATATGTACATATTATGCAGCTCATATGCGACCTTGCGGACAATAACGACGACGTCGTCTTAATGGATGATTTCAACCTACCTAAAATCAACTGGTGCCCTTCAGCGGACGGCACTTTCAAAGTTCCGAGCTCTACTGCTATTGGAGGACAACACGACATCAACATTGCAAACGAGTTTATATCACTTGGTTTGTTTCAAGCCAATTGCATCCGAAACGCAAATGGAAAAATGCTGGACCTGATTTTTTCGACTGATGCCTTTTGATGCCTCGAGAAATGCCTGCTGGAAAAAACATCTACAGCTCTGCTACTGAATCCTACCTTCAACCTCCCCGAAAATGTGATTTTACAATTTCACATCGGGTGGCTGCCGGGAGACTTCATGACATTTCAGATCATGAATGTTGCCAACGAAGGAGGGTGAGGGCTTGTTTCTCGCGCCTTAAATCGGGAACATTAACCAGACTGTCCCTCCAGGCTGGGGTTGGGCAATGGGCCGATAACCCGTTCCCGTAAAACTTGACTTATTCAGGAACCTGATACTTCGCCTCGGATACTTGAATTGGATCAACGGAAACGACCACGCAAACGAAATATGGACTACTCTATTGGAACCTGGAACGTGCGAACCCTGTACAGACCAGGGGCCATCAAAGCCCTCCTGGAACAGGTCACTCACTACAAAATAAACATTCTCGCTGTCCAGGAAACGAAACTGTTTGGTGCTGAGATTATAGACATGAGATCGTACACAATCTTCAAAAGCGGAAAATCATCGGGAAGTCACAAATTTGGAGTGGCCTTCATTGTGGACAAAAAAATGAAACCGCAAATAATCGACTTCAAGCCTGTCAATTAAAGATTGTGTGCGATCCGCATTCGTGCAAAGTTTTTTAACGTTTGGCTCATTAACGTGCACGCCCCTAGTGAAGATAAGGATGAGGCAGTGAAAGATAATTTTTACAACCTTCTGGAAAGGCTATATGATTCACTGCCATCAAATGATGTGAAAATCCTGCTGGGCGACTTCAACGCAAAGGCTGGAAAGGAGGAAACACATCGCGGAACCACCGGCCAATTTAGTCTCCACGACCTATGCAACGACAATGGCCAACGACATGTCGACTTTGCGAGTAGCAGAAACCTCATCGTAAGCTCCACGTGTTTCCTGCATTGCGACATTCACAAAAGGACATGGGCATCCCTGGACGGCCGCACCTTTAATCAGATTGATTGAGAAGGTGGGCCTCCAGTACCAACCAAGAACGGATAGATTAAAGCTAGTTCCAATACAACAGGCTATAGCCTTCTACAATACATTGCCAGATCCGTTAAAGAACTCAACCAATATCATGAGTTTCAAAGAAAACCTAAAATTGCACATAAAAATTAACAACGCACAATGACGAATAACACCAGAGTTTTTTCTATACTTTTCTCTGGGCACAAGTCAATGAAGACAATAATAATTTAATAAAAGTGAGTCTATCTTATTGATATTATGTTGTCCCTTATACCAACAAACTAGTTGTCTGGGAAGCACTATGAAAAACTTACTGGAGGGTAAAGATGGTGCACATGGACTGTGCACGCTGATAGAGTGATGGAGAGAGTGGAAGGAAGGAGGAAAAAAAAAATTATTAAAAATCTCTGTGATCGACTGTCGAACTGTTTGCGATCGACCGTTTGCCCACCCCTGATCTACAGCATCACTTAAACGATTTCTGCATAAGAATAATTAATTTTTATTGTATGTGTATAGTCTGGATTAGACGAATTTAATAAATGAATGAATGAATGAAAGAGCTCAATAGACCCAACGAAACACCAAGCTTCTAACAAACAAACCTTTTAGCATACAACAGGTCAAACCTACAATTGGTGGTATCGGAAATCGATGGCTTTTACGAATCGTGATAAGCCAACCTAATCCTCGTCAAACAGGATTCAGTAAACAAGAAAAAAAACATATTTGCTGTCTAATGTTGTTATGAAGGTCGAATATTTTTGTGGCGATAATTTATCGCCGCTTAGGATGACTTTATAATAACTATTGTTCTCCCAAAAACCGAAAACTGACACTTTTGGTTGTCAATTTTCAGGAAATGCAATGAGAGCGTTCCCGTACTTTTCATGAATTTCCCCACCAAATGATTCAGAAAAATTCAGTAAAATTCAGGAACAGATCTATATTTTTCAATTCATAATTTAAATGACTTATAATGCTTTTCCCTAAACGACTTACATTATTCATAGATGGCACTGAAGGAGGGCTCACAACACAAAAATGGGAATCTCTTCATGTCAACGGTGTCGTGTCGGATAGTGCAGAGGTATTCAGGCTTGTTTATTACGGCGGCGTTCAACATGAAAGTCGAAAAGAAGTCTGGCCCTATTTATTGGGTCACTATAGGTATTACTACCATTTTACATCTTTTTTTCACATTTAAAGCACAAAATAATATTTACACTAAATTTATTAAGTTTCGGAAGCACACTGGAAGAACGTCAGGAATTAGATGAAGCGGCTCGACATTACTACGAAACAACGATGAGCGAATGGCTGGCTGTTGAGGCAATTGTTCGTCAACGCGATAAGGAAAAGACAGCACATGCTGTGGCAAAACTAAGCTCAGAAAGTGGTAATGGTGCCGATAAAGCCAAAGGTGTAGATGTTGATGCCGAAATGGAAAACGATGTTTTCGAAGATAATGATTTCTCCGACATATCAGATCCTGTTGATTATGATGCTGGTAAGAAGAATGCAGAGTGTACGGAGACACCAAAGAAACCATCACGAGCGAACAAAAGTAGTACAGATTCGGGCAATGTTCCTGATGAGGAAGTTAAAGGTGAAGAAGATACCGAGGCGGAAAAAATGGATTTGGAGGCACAAAACATAGAAAATGAAAAATCTATCGATCCAGAAGCTTCAGATACTGAAATGAAAGATCTTGATACACCCGGGACAGAGTTTGACAAACCCAATAGTGAACTGGAACTAAAGGAAAACTGCTTTGGAGAAAGCGATTGTCTCGGAGTATGCAAAGAAAATATCAGTAGCAAAAGCTCGCCGTCTACCTCCTCTTACGAAACAGTTGGCAATGAATTTACCGATATGAATGAAATAAACAATCTGGAACGTTTGAACAACACAAAAATTCCAGAATTTCAGAGCGTTGATGATATACAAATGGAACTGACGGAATACACAGACGAAAATCCACAGAGAGACGAAATAGTACAACCAGCTTCTCCACCTCGAGCGTCAGTTATTGTAACTAAGGCATCGATTGATGTGTCCCAGTTGGACAAGGAGGAAGAAGATAAGGCTGCTGTCATGTCACCGGTTAAAGAAGAGGCTGGCGGACTAGATGCACTGCAGGAACCCAAATCGGCGTGTGTCTCGCCAGCAAGTTCAAATGGCGGAATATATAGCGTAAGTGTAAAATTTTCACTGCGAGGTTCATGTTTAATTTTTTTTCGCCATCGACCTCTTGTTAGTGTGAGCTGCTAGAAACATTTGGTCTAAATCTTCACCGCATCGAAAAAGATGTGCAGAGATGTGATCGTAACTATTGGTACTTCGCTAATGAAAACCTGGATAAGCTGCGTAATGTGATTTGCACGTGAGTCCTGTCACTTGTATTCGATTTTTTTTTCAAAATGAAATTCATTTTAATTTTTATTGAAATTTAGATATGTTTGGGAACATCTTGATGTCGGCTACATGCAAGGAATGTGTGATTTAGTTGCACCACTCTTAGTTATTTTCGATGACGAATCACTCAGCTACAGTTGTTTCTGTCGATTGATGGAGCGAATGATCGAAAATTTTCCAAATGGCGGTGCTATGGATATGCATTTCGCAAACATGCGGTAATTTAAAATAACATGAATTTGAAATGTATATTTTTTGATTTAACAATTATTTTCAGATCACTTATACAAATACTGGACTCCGAAATGTATGATCTTATGCATGCTCATGGCGACTATACACATTTTTACTTTTGCTACCGTTGGTTCTTGCTCGATTTCAAACGGGAATTACTGTATGTGGACGTTTTTTCAACATGGGAAACAATCTGGGCAGCAAAACATACTTCCAGCTCGCATTTTGTATTATTTCTGGCGTTGGCATTATTGGAAACGTATCGCGATATAATACTATCAAATAGTATGGACTTTACAGATGTGATCAAGTTTTTCAACGGTAAGTTTTTCATAATGGCTAGTACTAAGCAGACACTTTGGCAAGTCTCCATTACCTGATGATTTTTCGGAGCGAACATTTTGACACTGGAGACAGGTGGAAACTCTGCCTGATGAGAATTCTAAGTGTTTTCGAATTTCGAGTCTTTGACAAAAATCTCGGGAGTGTAGGAAAAAAATTAGGGAATTCTAGAACAAATCACAATATTCCAGAAAAAATGAGAAGACTCTAGGAAAAATTAGGGAACTTTAGAAAAAATCAGGGGGTTTTAGAAAAAACCAGGGAACACTAGAAAAAATCAGGGCACAGGGCGTAGCTCGAGCTACTGTGCGGGTCATAGGTAGCGGATCATGGACAGCCTACAGTAATGTAGGTTAGCTGCGAATAACAAATAAGCAGTTCCCGACAAGAGCGGTAGAGGAGGGTGGGGTGGAAATGCCTTAGAAACCCAATGAGCGCTCTACAACAGGACGAGTTGGCGCCGTCCTTCAAGTATGCGTCCAACCTGGCCGCAGGTATAAAATGCTATGAGAAGAAACCCAAAATAATAAAACAACGATGGAAGTAAAGGAGGATAAAATTCGAACGGAAGCATACGTTCAAGCATAAAAAGTTTTTTGACTTCGCGAATAGAAAGCGAAAAACAACTGGCTATCCCTCTTCTATGTGTGATAACACCTCAATGTCTTCTTCTCCTCAATAAATTTGCAACTTTTCCGCAGATAACTTTCAAGACGTTTTTAATCCAGCAAGTACTTCGTCATCCGGTCTTTCCCCTAAAGTAACTAGACGAATTTTCGCTGAGGCTATAACCATTTCAAGAGATGATACTTTGAAAGCTATCTTGGAGCTTGATAGTAGCAATGGACCTGGACCTGATCTACTTCCTCCAACATTTCTTATTAAATGTGTCGCACAGTTAATCTCTCCTCTTCACATCATATTCAATACATCTCTTTCTTTTGGGCACTTTCCATCGTATTGGAAAACCTCTTACGTTACACCAATATTCAAAAATGGTGATAGAAGATCAATTCAAAATTATAGAGGTATTGCCATTTTATCCACTATTCCTAAACTCTTTGAAAAAATCATATGTGATAAACTATCCCCTCGACTTAACGAACAGCAGCATGGTTTTAGGAAAGGTCGTTCTACCACTACAGACCTAATGGTGCTGTTTTCCCATGTTCTTTGTTAAATGGAGAAAGGTGATCAAATTGACGCAGTTTACACTGATATTAGCAAAGCGTTTGACCGTGTTGACCACTCCATTTTGATTTCCAAGCTGCAGCAATTCGGAATTGCCGGATCTCTACTAAGATGGCTTAGCTCTTACCTCCACAGCCGCTCACAACATGTGAAATTCCAAGGGCTTATCTCTAAAAAAAATTCATGCCAATTCAAGTGTGCCTCAAGGTAGCCATTTTGGCCCTTTGTTTTTTAACATTTTTATATCAGACTTGTCAGAGGTTTTATCTGCTGTACCTCAGCTACTCTATGCAGACGACCAAAATTACCACAAAATGATTTCTCAAGCAAGTAAACGACTTGGCTTCATTGAACAACGCGCCCGGGAGTTTCAGAACCTTTGGGTTACAAAATCTTTATACACCGCGCTCGTTCGCCCTCTTCTTGAGTATGCTTGCATTATCTGGAACCCAGTTTTTGAAATTCACAGCCAGAGATTTGAATCTATTCAAAAGCAGTTCTTGCTATCGCTCTCCATCTTTGTGATTTTAACAATTTACCGTCATATGAATTTCGCCTTAGACTTCTAAACTTATCACCTCTTGCATCCAGAAGATTAATGTTATCCACCTGCTTCAGTTTCGATGTCATTAGAGACGCTGTTAATGTCGACTATATACAGGAAAGATTTGTGCTTAATCAGCCCGTGAGAGTCACTAGATCCCGACGAATGCTAGTTGAATATAAGCATAGCACCGCAAATGCTGATAATGAGCCAATAAACAGATGCTGCAAAATATTCAACAGTATGAGGCAACACTTTTCCCCCACGATAGGCTCTCTTATCCTACCCTTTCTAGTCTACCGGCCTAGTATATCCTCTTATGGCTTAGGACTAATTATTTTTATAATTGATTAATTAATTATTTAATTTCATTTTGCGTGTTTAATATTGTGACCTACATTGTGATTTAGCTATCATGTATTTATTTGTTGAATGTTTATTTATTTGTATTGTATTTATTTGTATTTTATACCTTTTTTAAATCTGTTTTTAAATTTGTTGAATTTCTTTTTGATTTTTATATTAATTTCATTTATATGTAATATTATTATACCTTGTTTGGTGAAAATAAATAAAATAAAATATTTGATAGGCGCTGCGTTTACGTATACGTAAACGCAGCGCCTTTTGACGTCGATCTCCGACATCCCAGAACCGCGCACTCTCAAAACTGAGTAGTACCCTCTCTAAAGAGAGCAGGGAACCCGTAACAGATGTGTTCACAAAACTAAGGAACCTCATTGTTGATCTGATGGAGTATGTAAACCCGCATCATAACGTTCATAACGCGATTAAGGATCGGGTACGGGCAATAAGATCGACTTACAACAAGGTGAGACATGAGCAAATAGCACATAGGGCTGTGAAAACACAGGCCACGGTAAAAACAGGTATGCAAACTACACCGAAGGCACCTGTCAGAGAAAGATATATTCCGCTAGGTGCCGTGGCTAATGATAGTTGAGTCACAGATAAAACCGAAGAAGAAGAAAAGGAAGAAGCTACTGATCTACGCGAGCCAGAAACCATTCCAAAAAAAGCGGATGAGCACACCAAATAAGTTTCTTTCCAGTGTCAAACTGGGGCAAGAAGTCAGTAAAAAGCCTTGGAAACTAGCGGAGGGTAATGCCAAGCAGAAGAGTGCGGCGTGGACCAAGGTCGAAAGGTCAAAAAAGAAACAGTTGCAACGGAGGCCTCGCCTGGAGGCAATGATTATCACTGCTAAGGAGGGTGATACCTACGCGGACGTCCTGCGAAAAGTTAAGGCAGACCCCACTTTAAAGGAGTTAAGTGACAACGTGACCCGCATTCGAAGGACACAGACAGGCTGCCTGTTTGACCTTAAATCTGAGGGATCCAAGCATGTTGAATTCAAGAGGAAAATTGAGGCCTTTCTTGGCCAACAGCAAAACGTACGCGTAAATTGCCAGCGAGTATTAATTGAATAGCGCAATCTAGATGAGGTCACTACGAAAGAGGAAATTTGCAGTACTCTTAAGGACCAACTGTGGCTGACTAACGTGGAGGAATCAGACATCGCGCGACTAAGAAAATTTTTCAGGAGTACCCAAACAGCCACTCTACATCTTGCTGTTGACCAAGCACTAAGGCCTTAGCAGCAGGCAAAGTCCGAATCGGGTGGGTAACTTGTAGGTTACGGGAGCAAATTTATATTAAAAGGTGCTTTAAATGCCTCGAATTCGGACACATATCGAAAAACTGCAGAAACCCGCAGGATCGTTCGAAGCTTTGCCGAAGATGTGGAGAAGAGGGTCGCGTAGCCGAAAATTGCACTAAGGACCCGAATTGTCTCTTCTGCAGTGAAACCGAAGGTTGCGATAACAAGCACGTAGCGGGTATCAGCAGGTGCCCTGTTTTCAAGAAAACGTTAAACTCCAGACGAAAATGAAGATCACACAACTGAATCTCAAAGCCGACGTCGCCGTAATTTGCGAGCAACATCGAAATCTCCATAGTGGCGTCTGGGTGACGGCGGTGAAGCGCCAGTATGGGCGTGCGGGAATCGAGCGTAGCAGAAGGTAATGCAACAAGCGACGACCGGATAAGTGTGGATTGAAGAATCAGGAGATTCTAGAAAAAATCATAGGACTCTAAAAAAATCATAAGACTTTAGGAAAAATCAGGGGACTCTAGAAAAGATCATGGGTTTCTAGAAAAAATCAGGGGACTTTAGAAAAAGTCAGGGAACTTTGAACACATCAGGGAGGGGACTCTAGAAAAAATCAGGTAACTCTAGAATAAATCAGGAGACCCTATAAAAAACCACGAGACTCTAGAATAAAGCAGAAACCTCTAGAAAAAGTTAAAGGACTCTAAGAAAGACCAGGCACTCTACACTGAACCTGGGGACACTAGTAAAAATCATGGGACTCTAGAAAAAATTAGGGGACTCTACAATAAACCATGAAACTTTAGAAAAAAATCATGGGGGCTAACAAATAAATCAGGGGCCTGTGAAAAAAAACCACGAGACTCTAGAAAAATCATGGGAGCTTAGGAAAAAATTAAGTGACTTTAAAAAAAACTCTGGCAGTCTACGAAAAAAAGCATGGGAGCTCCCACAAAATTAAAAGAACGTAGGAAAAATGCCAGGAGTCTAGGGACAAATCACGGAAGCTTAGAAAAACGAGGTCTAGAAAGAATTTTACTGAGTCTGAAAAAAAAACTGGGGAGTCTAAGAAAAACTCATGGGGCTACAAGGACTTTTTATAGAGTCTTTTAATTTTTCCTAAGCTCCCAGAATAATTGTCTAAAGTCTCTTGACTTTTTCTAAGCTCCCTCAATTTTTTCCTAGACTCTCGAAATTTTTTCTTTCCCCTCTTGATCTTTTCTTAGTCCCTATGATTTTTCACTAGACTCGTGAGTTATTTTTTTGACTCCCGAGATTTTTCGCTAGACTCTCTGAATTTTGTCCTAAACTCCCATGATTTATTTCCAGCCTCCTAGGTTTTTTCCTAAAGTTTTTTGATTTTTTCTTTTGATTTCTTAGACTCCCAGAATTTTTTCTAGTCTTTTGGTTTTTCCTAAATTCCCCTAGTTTTTTTTTGCCTTAACACGAAGCTCGGTAAGAAACGAATAAAGTCATGCTAACGAGTTATGATGTATGCTTGATCACCTGTATTTCGAACATTCTCGAGTAATGCCACGCAGGTACTAGTGGGAGTTATTCCACTTAATTTTGATATAATGGTTATCTCTTGAGCCATATCCTTTAATATACGGAAAGAAATCCCCTGAACAGTGGTGGCTGGGTGACAGATGCTCGGATAAATGCATTTACTCAAGCAGAACTCCAGAAACTTCACGACATTGCGAAGATGGCAGGCTTGATGGATAAAGAGTGACTTTAAATTTACTTAAATTTTAGAGAATTAAATTTACTTTTCAGGCTTCATTCTGACGAAACGCGGAAGTATGAAAGATCGCCAAAACCGTGTCTGCACGTTGACACTGTTTGCAGTTTTAAGCATCAAAACCTCACCCGGTGGCATGAAAGCATTCCGTTACCACAGGTCACACGGAGCCCCGACCTAGATCATAAGAATCTTGCCCTGTCCCGTGAGGTAAGCTCCCTAGTGGGAGTATCATGGTGACTGTGGTTCAGAGCCTAACTGCATAGGGTTGTTTGAGAGGTCGGTAGCTCTGCTGGCTAAGGCGCCAGTCCAAAGCAGTAATATGCTGGCCGCGAGTTCAAATCCCACCGTATGCTCATGGTTGTGTTTGTCCCGCTTGTGTGCTCTTAATAGCCGGCGGCTGAGCATAATACCAGGGCTCCACTAATTAAGTGTCACATCAAAGCTTTAACGCTGGCTGGGCAAAACACCAGCACTTCACAAGAATAAAGTGTGGCACTTAAAGAATAGTGGAATTAATTGTAATCAGCTTCTCCCATTTATGTCTCAGCTGAGCATTCGCTTCAAAGGATAATCCTCTGAGCTTTGACATGATCATATAGAAAAAAACATCTACACAATAATTTAAAGTAGCACTGGTTAGATTCATAGCTCTTGAGCTGCTGAATCGGCGTAGATTCACGTTTTTCTTGGCCGGGTGCTGGACCCCATATATGGCAGAGGTTTGGATAGGACTCACATCCGCTACAATGGTGTCTGAGTCTGCTCATGGGCCTGCCAGTTCATACTGGGGACCAGGCTTAGACACTGGTGGGTGCGAGGCGTATCCAAACCTCTGCCATACAGTACAGCACCCGGCCAAGAAAAGCATGACCATTGCACGCCGATACCAGTTTTATTAGTACTAAGCGAAAATGTTGTATAGAAAATTGTCATTTAACCCGAACTGTCTACTGGGTTCATTAGTCAACTAAACCAAAATCATATGAGGAAATAAACCACTTTCTTTTCATCTAGCAAATATGTAACACACTGCTAAAACGATGTATTACATAGACTTAGGTGTAGTAATCGTTTGAAAAAAATTCAATATCCTTACGACTTATATAAAATCTAACTCAGTAAATAAAAAAATTATTTTTTACAGAAATGGCAGAACGACACGATGCAGCTGCTGTATTAAAACTGGCTAGGAGTTTAGTTCTCCAACTGCAGACAATTATCGAAAACAAATAAATTATCATGTAGTCGTATCGCTGCTAAAATAGAATTATAAAATATCCACATATAAGTACACAACAAGCGCGATATCTAGCTTTCATATTTTGTTTTGTCTTTATACGTACATTTCTTCAAGCCAAACACATAAATGACAATATATACAAAGAAATTCATGCATTTGATACATCTTCAGTTTTGTAAATACTGAGAACTTTTTTTTTTATAAAAATAAAAACAAAAATCAAATCTAATTCTATATTGCACACTTGTTATGTAGATTTATGTATTTTGTAGTTGTTAATATTTATATCTATAGACATATATTCTTTATAAACTTTGTTCAAAGTCTAACAGCATGAACTGTTCATTTGTAAGAATTACTGAAAAGCTATAAATAGTAGAGGAAATAGGTATTAATAATATCACCAACGACAAAAAAAATTAACAGTTCATGAAATATCGCTAATCGTACCAATGCATCTATTTTGTAGAGGAATATGTAATGAATATTTAGTGTGAGTCGATGGCTACTTGAACATCATTCAAATTGTCTAACTTAATAGTATACAATCCATGGACTCGAAATAACTATGATAATTCTGTTTGCAGGATAACGAATATTTCAGGACAAACTATTGCTTGATATTTTCCTTGCAAATTTACAAAATAGTTGACAACTGCTATGTATTGAATCGAATTGTAGAGAAACTCTTTTCAAAATAATTACCCTCAATAATTATCTTATAAGCAGTTTTTGGTTCTTTATTAATTATTTTAAGAATAATTTTCAGCATTTGACGTCTTTGAATTTACCGCCACCGCTGCGTTGTTTTAGCTATGAAAATTAATGTAATTTCATCAGTTCACTGTACCATTTTCAGCTGTGATAACTAACTAAAAAATCATAATTATGTACCGTTGTTCCTATTACACTGATCCTGTTTAACTAGCTGAACAGCCTAAAAATCTTTTAGAACTGATGTTTTCTCAACGCAAATGGGTCTAAAAGATGAGCATTTCAAATTACCTATAATAAAATGAATGTCAACTGTATTGAAAATATCTATTACCTGCGCTTATTGTCATTTAATCATAAGTTAATTTAATCTGTCAGATTCTGTATTTTTTTGCAATCGAAGCTCATTTATCGCCACTTCGCAAATATGAAATTCAAATGGCAATGAATGGTTTTCCAATCAATGAATAATTTTACCTTCCTCAAATAACCACAACATTTGCTAGAATTATCGCAGCAAAAATCGCAAAAGTTATCTCCTGTATATTCTCTTCATTTTAAATCAACGAATCAGTACTAAATAAACGAAATTACAATGAATCAATTCAAATTCATCAATACATTTTGATTTCAAATAAAACTGTATATGTGTAAAAAAAAAAAAAAAAATCTACTAAAAAGCACTAAAAATCATTTTTGTACAGAAAAATCAGAAGCAGGTGAAATTTTAAAAGCCTCCCCAAGAATATTTGATAGCTGGACAAAATTTGAAATCGAAGAAATCAACCTCTAATAACCATTTATCATTAGCTCTATAAACTTAAGGTACAAACATACTATTTATATTTTTTTTTTCGAAGGATATGCGAGATTATAAATTTCAAATGAAGGGAAAGCTTTTAAAAAAACAGTGTGATATATGTAGCTGAAAGTATGTACATTTTATAGAAACATTGCATACATATATGTCAATGTGTATGCGTCACTCTAATCGTATCATCATAATATATCAATTTTCGGGTCAAACTGAATAGAAGGGAGCAGTAAAATTACATACCTGTATCAGATCAATGATGTTTTAACACTATGTTGAATATTTAATTATTAATAAAACATATAGTGACACATATTTTTGATATTTGGGGTGCACATAAGAAAATATTGGGCCGATCGTTAAGTAAGTATTCGCTTTTTTCGATCAATAGTCATGCCAATAACCAGCTTCAATACTACCGATACACTTACTGGAATTTAAATTGTTTTTTCGTATTAGTATCGAAATTCCAACTACCGTTATTCTAATAGGACCACAAGAAACAAAAGACGGAATTCTTATTGTACACCACGAAACGCTTACAAAAATCTAATTGGAAACAACAAACAGGCGGCCGAAATTAAATTTGACATCACGAACAAACAGCGGAATTCTAATAGGACACTTTGGAACTCACGTCCATGCGCTTTTTATGAGTTTTGACGTTTGTGTATTTCGAAAAGATACTTAACCGATCGGTAGGCAAGATGTGGCCACTTCAATTAACCAATAGCCATACCATCCATACCATCAACCACTGCCGAAATACATTTAGCGCGTTCAAACCGAAAATTAGCTCGTAATAGTACGAGAACCAACTAATTGTAACATTCAATATTCTAATTAGATGCGATCAAACTAAGGAGCTCCCGATCAACACACCCGCACGCTGCGATACGAGCAAGAGATGAACATCTAGTAGGACACGAAACGAACAAACTTCACAACGCACACACGGCGGCACGTTTGCGCACTTTTTTATCGAGCTCGACCTTTGTTTATTTCGAAAAGATTCTTATCCGATTGGTAGGCAAGTTGTGCTTCAATTAACCAATAGCCATACCATTATCGCTACCGAAATACACGTATCGAATCACAATCGAAATTCTAATTGGAAGCGAAAATAAACCACAAAACTCCTGACCAACCCGTCCGCAAGCTTCAAAGCACCGGTTCACTTTGCTTGGGATCTACACCTACACCCGGCAAGCGTATTCCGCTGTGAAAAGGTACAGTCACATTAACAATACTGAGACGACGACAACGGAAATCTAATTCGCGCCACGAGAAAAATACCGAACACACACCGTATTGCCACTAGTAGGTTGTTGCATACGCTTGTTCAATCGTAATAGTAAATAATACAAAAAATCGTTATTCTAATTGGACACCACGACAAAACGACGGATTTCTAATTGGAAATCACGAGCATACAACGAACATGTAATAGGAAAGGACGAATAACCTATGGAACTCAAACTCGGCTCGGCGCTTTCCCGCGCTTTTTTACCATTTTCTGACGTTTAGGTGGGCAAGGCAAGTATTGGCTGCTCTAATTAGCCAATAGTCATGCTTCAATCAATATGTTTCCAGTTTTATCATTGCCTTTATATACTTACCGCGTTCTATCAATAGTACCAAAACCAACATTTTACGGAACGCAACGAATGAAAATACGGATCGATCAAACAAACGGAACTTCCAACCTGCACATCCGCACATTTCAAGCAACCGGTTCACTTTACTTTTCATCCATACAAGACTGTACCGCTGTGAAAGGATGCAGTCACAATGGAAATTCTCCTTTAACAGCTATTCACAATAGTTTCTATAGCCGCCATTTCATGCTCGATTTGACGTTAGCTTTCGAAACATCAAATGCCGTCGGTCTAGCCGGGATTCTACGTCCGTTTTGTGTAAAACCCTGTCTGTTCAGGGCGCTTATATCTATGTGATACTTTTAAGTGGTGGTTATTGATTTTAAATACCTTAAGAACACGGAATGCATTACGCTGAGCCAACTTTCGAATTGTAGTTAAATTAGGTTGTGCCGGACATTTCGCCATGTCATCTGAAGTTCAAGTAAAGGAAGAACCTGTTGACCAGGGTTACGAGAAAACCTTAGCTACCGAGCCGCTAGCGGGGGCTTCGACAAACGAGCAGGCTATTGCAAATGATTCAAGTAAACCATCAGTGGCAAAAGAGAACAATGATTCGACTCAGAAAGATCAAGACTACGAAGACGACGACCTGGCATGGGTCAACGATGAACTCGATTTTCTGAACGACATAGAGATATTTGATGTAGACGATGCCTCACCGGCTCCAGCTAAAATTAAGGAAGAACCTGGCATATCTTCTGAAACTACAACTGCGGAAAACCGAGAGGAATCATGCGACAACCTAAAGTTGAGTCAGAAAATAAAATGGGAGCCAATCAAGAATGCTTCACTTCCCGAGGAAATAGCCGCAGCGATAGAAAAAATCAAACAAATGAAAGCAGGTCTACTGGAACAAGGAATGGCATCATCAAACGAACAGCAAACTGGAGGGTCAACAACGCTGCCTGAATATTTCGACATTAATAGGCGGGCGGCAAGTGAGTCCAGCATGTCGCCGCGACGAGGGCGCTTCCGTCAGAGAAGGCCAAGGTCGAGAGGTAGAACTCAAAGTCAAAACTCCAGTCTTCGGGAAGAGATAGATATTGTAGTTCAGAGAATTAAGCAAATGAAAGAAATGCAACAAAAACAGGCCTTTATTCCCAGACAAATCAAAATGGAGAAGCTTTCGCCGCCGAGAGATATTGTAAAGCAGGTCGCAACAACGCCAGCATCTGAGGTCAATTTAGGCTGGGAAGCTTATGTTAAACAAGAAAGAATCTCACCGCCACGAATTCTACAGCCGCCACTGCCTCGGGTACAGCCACTGCCGCCGCTGCCCCAGACACAGCCACCGCCGCCAGAGACAAGACCACCACCACCAAAAGTACAGCCACTACCACCAAAAGTACAGCCACCAACAACTTTGCCTCGAGAACGTGAGAGCCGTAGGTCATCCAATACAAATGATGATTACGCGTTTCTGCAGAAACAGAAGGAGAAAGCTCTAAAAGACCGCAGGTTACCCGATCGGCCTTCCACATCGAAGGATGAACCGCCTGCAAAACGCAAACCTGTCTACAGGGAGTTTCCTTTGCCGCGACAGATTAAGACTGAGCCAATGGAGGGCATTGATGATTTCGCATCAGCTGGAAACAATGTCCAGCAGTCCGCAGCTACTGAGTTCAAGGCACCAATTATGAAAAATCCAGTTGCGTTAAAGCTGATGCCACAACCGTTACGAATAAAACTAGAGCCCGTTGAAGATTTCGAACAATCGATTAGAAACGATTCAGGAAACAGTTCTAATAAAGGTTAGTAGTATTTTCAGCGTAGTAAGATTATAGCTTCAATTTTTCATAAGCTAGTAGCAATACATGAACATTATTTTCTTTCGATTTCTCAGCGGAGCACTGGGATGAAACACCCTTGAGTCATAGGGAGAGAGGTTTGTTTATGATATATTTATATTTATGTTATTATTTTTTTCCAAATTAATTCTAGTGTTGAAATTCGTCAAAGAAACTTTGAAAAATTTTGATCTTTTTGAAAATAACGTAAAATTAAAGCGCCGATTTCTCTATACACCAACTACATTGATTCGAGAAAATGCCGACAAATTATCTGAGAATCGTTCACCTTTGAATGGCAACAACAGTATCCAGTACGAATTCAGCTCACATGGGCCACAAATCAACACCGAAAAGTTCGGTGTTTGTAAACTGGGAGAGAGAACGGCGAAAATAGTTAGGCTTTTAGGCTTTAATGCATATGACTTTACAAAGTCAATGAAGAAGAAAACTTTGGAAAAATTCGAGAAAGAAGAAGAAGAAGCAACAACAAGTAGAGATCCAGACGCATATTATATCAATGCAGCATGCCAGACAGATGATCTGAAGTGTAATAAGTGCATAGTTCGAAAATTAAAAAAATTCTCCGATCGATCTGTTCAAGCTTCATTAGGATCGAACGATGTTGCCACGACGCACTCCTCGGGCGCGATGTACGATGGAGTTGGACATGGTCTTCTAACCATACTTTCGAAATTGGGCCCAACTCAACAGACAGCTTTAAGGGAATTTTCCGAGCTTATTTTAGGACCAGCACCGATGTCCTCAAACGATGTCAGCAAAATGCGTGAGCAATTAATGGACATCTTTACATTGGCTCAGAGTCAAGGTAATAAAAAGTCCACTTCAAACTCAACATCAATAGCGACATTATTCAATCAACCTGATCATAATCGTCAACAACCACTTGTAAATCGCCAACATGCTTCTATTCAACAACCAATCGTAAACCGGCAACAGGAATTTCAACAGCCACTCGTAAACCGGCAACAGGAATTTCAGCAGCCACTCGTAAACCGGCAACAGGAATTTCAACAGCCACTCGTTAATCGCCAGCAAGCCTCAGCTCACGCAACAAACATGAACCATCAGCAGAATATGAATAGGCCGTTGTTTCCTGCCGCTGCGTCTCAACAATCGAACATGTTGCCGCCAGCTGGTCTGCCAATTCAACCACATTATCAAGTTCCCGTGCAGCAAAACTTCCTTCCGGCACCGCAACCAGTCCCTTCACCATACGATGAAGCAAATCATCACTATCAAGTTGCTGCGGCTCATTCCGGTTCGCCATTGTATGCTCAGCCACATGGCAACAATTATAATCGACACAATCCTGGCTCATATCCATTTCCGCCGGGAAACATGCAATTGCCAGTTGGTCCGGATGGGCTTCCACGTAACTCTCAAGCTCATGCATTTCGACGAGATCCACGGGGCAATGTCAACATCCAAATTCCAAGACTGCCGTGAATATCGAAATTCAATTTCGATTCTATAAGAATTTAC
This sequence comes from Nemotelus nigrinus, assembly GCA_947369275.1. NCBI lineage: Eukaryota > Metazoa > Arthropoda > Insecta > Diptera > Stratiomyidae > Nemotelus > Nemotelus nigrinus. The sequence goes on from OX376373.1 coordinate 143,760,837, forward strand.
AGTTTTTCTGTGTGATCTGTGACGAAAAGCTGAATATGTATGTCCTCTCTGCAGCTACGATATGAATCGAAAATAAAAATGTGTACGTGCAGGGCTTCAGAATCTTTTCGTTGAAAAAAACCACACAGTGTCAGTAGTTCTTTCGAATACTTTGATGAATTCAAATGTTTATGTTATTTAAGTTGAAAATAAATATAGAAATAAAATCAACTTTAAAGCTGACTTGGAAATGTGATTTTTATTTAAACTTATTTAAGTAATCTTTCAAAGCGGCTGGTCAACTCCACGAATATTGAGAATTTCTTCCTAAACCAAGTATGTTTCGAATGGTACCTATCGAACACGTGTAAAATTTCTTAAAACAGAAATCAACCTTTACACTAATCATCTAAAATTGCATCCAACCACTGCTGAAGGTCTTCTTTACACTCAGGGTTTGTTGCTGATCGGCTTTCGTTTGAAGCCAAATTCTTATGGTCGGAACTCTTCAGGTCTTCTGTAGCATTTTTACCCGTAGTAACATCCACATTCTCCTCTATGTTCAAATTTGCTACACTACTTGTCATGTTAAGGAGTTGGTCTAACTCATCAACTTCTTCAGCCTTATTGTGCTTTTTCGAAACGTCCCCAGGCTTCACTTCAGTTTCTTCCGATGGCGACTGTTTTTCACTTCCAGTTGCTTTTTTATCTTGCTGTTGTTTGCGGAGATTTTTATACTTATGCTCAGCCACTCCTGCTGCAGCATCCAATCGATGTATTTTTGCTTCGGAAACCTTTGACTTATCTGAATCGACTCGATTGTAAAACGATTTAGGTACGCGTAGATCAGGATCTTTGGCGAAACGATCTTTTTCGCTAGGTTCTTTTTCTTCGTAGCGCGACCAGTTACTTTCAATAGTACGCCTGCTGAAAGCAGCTCTGTCCGAATCGCTCTCCGAATCGGATTCTTCTATTTCTTGTATGGTCTTAGTGTTTTGTAGTTGTTTGTTCTTATCAGGTTTTAGTTTATGATGCTTTTTAAATTGTTTCATATGTTTGCGTTTTCTAAGGGAAATATTTTATAGGTAATTTTTGAGAATATTTCAAAGTGCCACTTACTGTTTGCTCCTATTGTCTTTGCCCTCCATAGCAGCTGCGGTAATCCCCGTGCAACAAAATCAAGCAATCCAAACGACTTACTTACGTTAATGCTTGTTACAGTGGCACGCCCGGCACGCCGTGAACTAGCTTTCATTTACGGCTAAAATATTCCAAAACATCACCATCGCCTAGAAAGACTCCCCCGTATATTTTGACATATATCAATTCTTATTAGAGTACACAGTCGTATGAAAGTTGACTTTCAACCTAAACAGTCCACATATGATTCGAGCCGCTGTAACAGTATGCTAGTATTTCACCACATTGCAAATTCGCTGACAGTTTGCTTTACGTCAAACTGCGGAAGAGATTCGATTCCTCGTTTTATCATGTCCTTTACGTGCATTAATTGTAACGTGAAATTTCAAGAGGCCAGTGCACATCGCGATCATTACAAAACCGATTGGCATCGATACAACCTGAAACGACGCGTTGCTGAGCTACCGCCCGTCACAGCTGAGGACTTCAATAATCGCGTAACCCAACAAAGAATCCTCGATGCTGAAGCACAGGAAACTTTGTACTGCAATGCCTGTCGCAAGCCATTTGCTACGGAGAATGCACATGAAAATCATTTGAAAAGCAAAAAACACCAGGAACTTTTAGTCCAGTTTGAACGAGAAAATGGTGAGGGTAAGGACGTGACCACTAAGAACGTAGTGCACCCCGATTCTCCGCAAATGGAAGAAGAAGAGGTAAATAATCGATAAATATTTTCAATTTACAGATCATGTTACTGACGACGATAATCGACAGGTTGATTCGGACGAATGGGAAGCGATGCCAGACAATCCGATATCGACAAATAGCTGTTTATTCTGTGATACCACCAGCTCTGACTTTGTTGAAAACATTAAGCATATGTCTGTGAATCATTCGTTCTTCGTGCCTGATCTAGACTATTGCGTTGACTTGGAAGGGCTAATGTTCTATCTGGCTGATAAAGTGACGAACGATTACATTTGCTTGTGGTGTAACGATCGCGGAAAGACATTCTACTCATTGGATGCCGTTCGCAAGCACATGGTTGACAAAGGACATTGTAAAATGCTTCACGAAGGGATTGCCTTGGCTGAATATGCTGAGTTTTATGACTACAGCTCTAGTTATCCAGATCATGTAAGATATAATAATAACTCTTCATCTGTCTTGTTGTTAATTCCGATAGAATGTTTCATAGGATGAATCAATGGATATTGACGAGGAAATCGAACCGGAAAAGCTCGATGGAGACGAATATCAACTAGTTTTGCCGTCTGGTGCAGTGATTGGACATCGTTCGTTGTTGCGTTATTATAAACAGCGGCTGAATCCGAATCGGACCTTGGTTGTTCCTAAGTCGAATCGAAAACTTCATAAAGTCTTATCGGAATATAGATCGCTGGGTTGGACAACGACAGAACAAGAGGCAGCCGCCAAGAAAGCTCGCGACATTCACTTGATGAAACGTGTACAATCCAGATGGATGATGAAATTGGGTGTTAAGGCCAACAAATTGCAGAGACATTTCCGGCAACAAGTGAATTTCTAAGCATAAGAATCGGTTCAGCGATATTCAATTGTTATTCAATATTTTTTATTGTATTAAACGAAATATAGTAAATTTTCAATAATGTGTTGTTTCTGTTGGGATTGAGGAGGTGAATAATTGGAACAAAACATTAGAGCTGCCAATAGCAAAAAAAAAATACAACTACAAGCTGTGCGAAATATTTAACATCCGATTGCTGAAGCTGCGATGGGCTGCTACCGTGCAGCGAATGGGCGACAACAGAGTAACTAAAAATGTATTCGAAAGAAAAATTTGAGGATCGAAATCAATAAGGAAAGCCAACGAAACGCTGGTCCTTTTGAAACCAAGGCAATGTTGAATTTCAAAAGCGTTTTTCTCAGTATTCGCTGTTATTACTTTGAGATTTGTCTCAGATCAAAGTGTTAACGCACACGAAACTTCTTGTCACGCCACACATGTCTACCTTGACGCCGTGCCACAAAACGCCACTACTATCTAGCAACAGCTTTGTTTTGGTTTGCACACCGCCGATTTCATTGAGAACAATACTTCTGGGGGGTCTATTATGATTCGAATTCCGATATCGGAATTCGTAAAATTTTCCGACTCGCCGATGGTAGGAATTTCGTAATATAAAGTATTCCAAAATCAGAATTTAATTCTCTTTTCAAACTGCAACCAATTCACTCGAATGAGCTAAATCGATTCCAATTTTTTTTCTCTCTTCATCAGTTTGCACGGTCCATGTGCATCATAGCATCATCAAACATAGCGTCTTAGTAGTTCCCAGACAATTGAAAATTGGTATAAGGGAAAGTACAATCGTTATCAATTGTAATTACACTTCATACCTTAAGTTATATGTTTGTCCTCATTGACATGTGTCCAGAGAAAAGTCTACAAAAAAACTCTGATATCTTCTTTATTAAGGATTGGTGTTTTTGATGTGTGATTTCAAGTACACTTTAAACTCTATTATGTTTTTCGCTGATTTTACCGAGTTCGGCTATCAATCATAAAATGCGATAGTCTGCTGTATTGGATCCATTTTCAATCTATCCGTTCTTGGAGTCGCAAGAGATAGATTTCTAGCAGTTCTGGATTCCCGGTTAGTTATATCCAACACAGTGCGGGAGGTGTTAGGCCATTTCAAATTGTTGCTCAGAGTATTAAAAATCACTTCTCCCCTTTCCAAATTAACTAATTGATGACTGAACAATCCTGTTCGAATGTACACAGTAACTGTTGGTGTTAGACTCGGTATTCTAAACATAATTTTAATTGCTCCCAATCAACTGCATGTTGTGCTTTGTTGCCTGACCCCATAAAATAGCTCCGTATGTGATACCTGATAGTATATAAGCATTAAACATCATTGTTTTAGTAATGGTTTCCTAGAACTAATATTAACTTAAAGCTGCAATCATTGGTTCGACTTTATGTCTGATGTGGTTTATGTAGTGTATCCATGAAATTTTCTCAGCCAGGATCAGTCCAAGGTATTTCATTGATTCAGCTTTTTCCAGACGGATTCCATTAATCTGAATAAAGGGATTTATAGGACATTTGTTCTTCTGCTGGAATATGATGTATTTGGTCTTATAAGCGTCTATAAGCAGTTTGCAAAACTTGATATGTTTCCAGATCTCAATAAATTTTATGCTCCAGAGATGGTTCATCCTTTCCCGAACATAAAAAAAGTGTGCAATCAGCGAAAAGGACCAATTTGCCGGACAGCTGGAGACGTTGGATGCAGTTTACATACAGGATGAATAGCACAGGTCCAAGAATTGATTCCTGCGGAATGCCTATGTTGATGAAACGGTTCCCGACTGATGCACTGTAATTGTTTTGTCACAACCCGCCTGTCCAATAAATAATCTCTTATCATCGGATTAAACTTCTTGCAAATGCCATATTTTTCGAGACGTTGGTTCAAAATTCTGAGATCAATAGTATCAAACGCCTTCTTAAGAATGACAAAAATGGCTGCTACACAGTTAGCTTTATTTGTTAATGCTAATGAATTGGACCGCGTCTAATGTGGCCGCTATTGTATTACTGTGTTCTTGGAAACCGTACTGAATATGTGCTCAAATTAATGTCTCGTTGATGTGTTGTACTATACGGGTTGTGTACTATATGTGTTGTACTGTACTATTCCCTCAAATATCTTGCTCATTACACTAGCAACGGCGATTGGCAATAACTTGAGAGATCCGCAGCGTCACCTCGCTTGAAGATTGGTGCTAGTCGTGCTAACTTAAGGCAAGATGGAAGTAGCCTTTAAGTGTCTATTAACAATTTTTGTTAGAGACTCCGCTATTTCATTTTTAAGCATTTTGACGTCTTCGGATGTTAAATTATCGACACCTGGAGAAACTTTGGTTTTTAGTTTGCCTATAATTTCCACTACTTCGCTTGGGACTGTAAGTCTTAAATGTATACTGCAGGGCGGCTCGTTTTTGTACACAAAGGAAGCAGCATACACAAGAAAAATAACTTAACAAAACATATTGAAATTCAAAACAAATCAATTTATTTTACACGAATTAGCATCCAACATCAATAAAAAAATTTACAAAACAAAAAACACTATTCATCTCATACACGAGATAGTTCTAACAGCCACACTACTTTGAAAGTAGCTTTACAGCAACGCGATAAGATATCTTGCGTTTGAGTGAAAGCCTCAAGCATCTCGTACCATTGTAAACCAGAACGCTCACTTCATTGCAGCGTATTGAAATATGCTACACAGAACACTAAAGTGATCTTGCCTCAATGCATGTACCATGATGTGTGCATACATCCCATAGCAAGCATTACACAATTGATGGTCGCAAACACTTTGCAATTAATGTTCCCAAATAGCAGCGCGGACGCTGCTCAGCTCACCGCGTCTTCCTTGGTAGAGAGAATCAAAAACCCCTTGCTTATTCGCCCGCTAAATGGCCCAGAAATATTTGTGCTTGGACGCAGCACGATTTGCAGCGTTTTCTGTTCAGTTTCTATTTCGCTTCAGAACTGGGAGCTGGTTTGCTTTGGGCGACTGAGTTTAGGATATTATTTGTATGTATGAATACTGTAATGGATTCATTGTTTAACATTGGATGTTATTTGTATGTTTCGTTTCTGTAATGGATGTATTACTGAGTTCAAGAGTTTAATGTTTGCTGTAGATTGAAATTCTTTTAATTTGTGTGTTTGCTTGTTTGTGCAAAAAGTGCGTAAGTTAGTATTGGAATGAGTAAAGAAAGATAGTTGTTTTTTTCATGTAAATAGCACAAGACTATTAACGTTCGGCATACAACGTGAGGTTATTTTAACGTTATTTTAAAATGGGTCAATCTGTATGGGTGAGGAATTATTTTCATGTTGTATGCCGAAATTTTAATTTATTTTTTCTTGGAAATTAAATTTCACCATAGAAAATCTACTGTAGTATATTTTTCTCTTAGACTATTTGAAGACCAAAAGGTACTTTATAGATTCATGGTGACCAGGACCACTAATTTCATGTTTTTTTTTTTTTAATTGTTCCAACTTGAAATACCTTGTACCATTTAAACATAAATGAGATTGATGGTAATCATAGTGAGTAGAAAAGTCACTGAAGCAAACAATTGGAAATCGAATGCAACTTTTGATATATTTGCTGCGCTGAAATACCTACTTGTTTATGCTGGAAAAATATGCGAAAATACATCTGCTTCTCCGAGTCTTAAAGACACGAGCCGCTACTGGTATACTGCCATAGCTCTCAGGTATTGTACAATCACTTTGCTCGAATGCATTATGGAATTGTTGGGAGATGTTAATTCGAATCGGTGGAAAATAATTATGAAATTTTTCTGCGATAGATTCAGGAGTTGAAATTAATCCATTTATGGATAATTCATGTTGCCTGCTGCGGTACTTTTTATCTGCTTGCATTAATTCGTTTATAATTCTCCAGTATTTTGAACTACTTCCAGCCGATGCTTCAAACTTTTTCGAGTAAAATTCCTGTTTAGGTTTTTTTGTTAGTCGACTCGACTCCCTTTTTATTACTGTGTAGTTCTACTTCTTTACTGCGGAATTTTTATCTGCCATGTATATTTTGTAAGCCTTGCGCTTCTTTTTCGAGACATCTATAACTTTTTTGGTTATTCTTTCTATACTCTTATATGCTTGGTTGTTGTTGCTCTGGTCTTGGGTTGTGTTAATATGCCAACCAATTCTTCGAAATTTATTACTATATTGCTACGTAGATCATCGATCACATATTTTTTTGAATTTTAACTTGCATGTAGTATTAAGGGCTATTTTTTTTGAGGTAGCTTGGCTTTTACACAGCTCCTTACTGACAAATTTATTATTCTGTGGTCCAGGTCTGGCCATTTATCATCTTCATATGTGGTTCGATCAGCTAAACATGCATTTTTACAACGACATGATCTATTAAGGTTTTCGAAGTTTGTGTTTATTCGAGTTCAGTAAAAATCCGTTCTTGTATGTTAAAATATCATAGTAGGCTCTCGCGATATTAGATGCAGCCTGCAGGTCAATGTTAGTGTTGGTCAGCGTAACAAGCTTTCCATAAGATGAATATGACTTAAATTCATAGTCATCTTCAGAAGAAAAATGTACCGACTTGTAAAATGTACCAACTTTTTTTCCCAAAATTAAATCAAGCTTAATTATGATAGTATTAAAGCTATCAGATACATTGACGAGCCTTGAAAGGATATTGAACTTGACGAATATCGCTGTGCCGCCTCCACGGACCGACTCTCTGCAGCAAAAGTAGCCATTTTTTTTTTGTTAACTATAATACTGTATCGCAGCAGGCAACATGAATTATCCATAAATGGATGAATTTCAACTCCTGAATCTATCGCAGAAGAATTTAATAATTATTTTGCACCGATTGGAACATCTATCATTGGGCACATAGATTTGTTTTTCATTATTGTACACATTTCACTTAGGACAACTACATCGATGTTATTTGAACTTACGTGGACATTCATGTCATTAATTTTGCTACGAATGCATCTTATGTTTGCATACATTATTTTTAGAGTATTGATGGTTTTATTCATAATACTTTTAGCAATTGTAATCAAATTTATTTATTTAACCTAGCAAGGCGTACAAAAAAACACAATGTTGATTACTTATGCTTATACAGCCAAATCTCGCTACTTGAAACCTCGCTTCTATGCCACTTTCGCTACTATACCAGTTGGGCACAATTCCTCCAAAATTACATACAAAATAAATTTACTATGCCACCGCCTAATGTCGCTACTATGCCACTCGCAAACTCAAGCGGGCAGTCATATTAATCTTTTCGGTACCTCTGTTACACACGCACGCATTTGTGATGTCGTACTGTAGTGAAGTTCAGAAAGTAGCCTTCAATGTCAGCTTAGAAGCGCAAGTCGACTGAGTTTGCGCTGAAGAAGAAGAAAGAGTTCATCGATGCCGCGAAGAACGAGCCGAATCAGTCTAAGCTGACCACAGAAATAAGCAAAAAATGGGGTATCGAAGTCAAGAGAACCACCGTGAGGGTCATTCTCAGCAAGAAGGATGCAATCGAGGTGGCCATCAAAGTTGGAGTTCCATTGAAGCGCATGAAGCTAAGGTAAGCTCATAGCCCGAAGTTATATGAGGGCATGCTAATGTGGCTAAAGCAAGCAAGTGGGCAGAATCTGCCTGTAAGTGGCGATCTGATGTAGTAGAGGGCAATTAAACTGCCCGAGCTGATGCACCTCTCGAAATTCATGGCGACAATTTCAAAAAATCCACGGCATCGCGTTCAAGACAACGCAGGGCGAAGCTGGAGCAATAAATTCACAAGCTCTTATTGAGTGGCAACTACAGGTTCTCTGGTCCTTGCTCGGGCAGTTTTCTGCGGAAGACGTTTTCACCCTGGACGAAACTGGACTCTTCTGGCAGCTGCTTCCGAACATGACCATGGCTTTCAGGGGAGAGCGGTGCACTGGAGGAAAAAATGTAAGCAACAAAACACTCTTTTGGTTGGAGCAAACATGAGCGACAGCGAGAAGTCACCTCGTCTGGTGATCGGCAATTCCAAGAAACCCCGTGCGTTCAAGAACAAGGAGATTCCCGTGAAGTACAAGGCTAATTCCAAGGCATGGATGATGGCACAGATTTTCGAGAAAATATGGCATGCGTGTGACAAACGACTCGGTCAGCAAAACCGTCTCGATAACTTCACTGGTCACCCTCCCTATCTCCGTTTGGACAACATCCAAATGCTCTACTTTCTGCCCAATACGGCAGCCAATTCTCAACCAATGGATCAAGGAATTATAGAGAATCTTAAGCGCCATTACAAAAACCTCCTGCTGTTCCGCCGGCTCGAGGCCATGGACAAAGGAAACGAGTTCAAGTTCACGTTGCTCCACGCTCTGCACTACGCCCGGCGTGCATGGGAGCAAGTCAGTGAGTCGACCATCAGGAACTGTTTCACGAAGGCCAAGTTCATCGATGAAGAGATCCACACGGAGTCAGAGGATGCTGTGCTGCTCGAAATCTGGGAAGCCTTGCCTGCTGTGGAAAAGACACAGGAGGACGACACAATTGAGCTGTATGACTTTCTCACAGTCGACGAGCGCCTCTCGGCTGGTGGGTCTTTCACGCTAGAAGAAATAGCGGAAGAGGTAGTGCACAATGAGGAGCCGGTGGAAAGTTAAGACGACGAGGTAACTGTCGAAGAGGAAAATGTTTCGTTCACAACAACCCGCACTATCCGAAAGTTCAAGCAGCAGAGAAGCGGAAAGCTCAGTGTCATCCAGACGTGTGTTCGGCTAGACAACGAAATGCACGATACCCGTAGGAAGAAAATGCGCTAGCCAACAATTTTTGAGAGTTTTGGGCTTAAGGGGTTAGTCCATTGTTAAACTGCTCCAAATGAACTTTTTTTTTAAACAGATACCAAAAAAAAAACTATTCAAGATATCGATTTGAAATTTTACATGCTTCTTTATTGAAGTTTAAAGTTAACATTTTCTTTGGAGAAAAATATTAGAAAGCAAAAAGGCGACCATCTGTCTTTGTAATAACCATAACACGGTATTACCGTAACCATAACACGGTATTACATAAGATATACACCCCAATGGATCGCCGCAGCACCGCCGAAAAAAAAATCAAATTACGCCTCGTAAATTCCTGGACAAAATAAGCATCTGTGAGCAAACTACCAAAAATATTTCATTAGTTTTGAATATAAAGGACTGCACGGGCCTAAATTTGACAGTGTTAACTGATAGCTTGACAGTGTAAATCCGGATACTATGTATCACCCTTCAGTAGTAGCAGTAACTAATATAACTTTGAATTTAAATACATACAATGTCTTGGTTTATTTCAATCCCAAAATATATACTTTGATTCAGTAAAAGCAGTTCGTCGAGACGTTTTCCCTCGGTACTATGCCACTCGCGCTACTATCTCACTTTCGCTCGGTCCCGCCGGGTGGCATAGTAGCGAGATTTGATTGTACTTATTACTTATGAACTTATGTTGATTTTAGACCATCCTTTTGTATTCTTGGCATTGGTAACCATCGGAACGATGATTAGTATGGCTATGTCTCTTTTGGATGCAGTGAGCGCATCTCAGAACACTTGCAGAACATGAGTTTTTTTGATGATTTCCGGCACATACATCTTTATTCTGGCAAGAAGATGTTTTGTGATTGAAACTATGACATTTGTTACACCTCATAATATTGTGATCCTCAATGATGTAGTGGGACCCAAAGTTTCGATTAAACAATTTCCCTCCCACTTCAACGAAAGCAATCCATTTACCTGATTTTCATACCTGCCTCATGTGGACATTTCAAATTTATCGTTTGAGTCGATCGAATGGTTAAGGTTGATAATTTCATTCTTTAATACCTGCATTGCATATTTTGTAGGCCTTTAATTAATAATCGCCGAGTTACTATTTCAACAGTATAGTCGCCTTGTAGCTGTTCTTTTAGTATTCAGCATTCTCTAGCGATTTTTGACAATGAAAAAACCACCATTACGTAGTGGTTTAACGAATCGTTCGTCCCGAATCGTTTTTGCCGAATTCTGGTCTTTTTTGGGCTTGATTACTAATCATCTGTAGCATGTCTCTTTTTTGAGTATTCGGACAGTTTCAAAACATTTGCGAAAGATGTTTTTGGCTCATTCTTGATATTCATTCACTTTTTTTACCAGCCGGTGAGTTGTTTCAATTTGCGACAGAATTCTGTTGTCTCGGCTTTTGTTTTAGAGTAGCATCGCATTTCCTGCAGAACCAGTTAACTTTTTCGCCCAATTGTATAATGCTGTTGTATTCTTGAGGAGAGATGTTGATGCAGGCAATATGGAACCACCTATCGCCTCGCATGCAACACTTTGTTGGTCGTTCTCCACCACTCTTCGGCATTTACCGCAGTTAGTACCGTCATTCATGCTTCCCAAGATATTTCCAACCAGGTGTCAAAATAGCGATTGAGATTTTAAAAAATGGGACGAAGTTTCAATGTTTTTTTGCTAAAATTGACTATTTATTTTGTTTCGCCTAATCATGGTGAGTCGGAAGAAGCAAAAAAAAAAAGAAAAATTCAAATTGTATAAGTCGAATTAAGTCCAACAGTTAAAGAGAATCTTATAAGAACATAATATTACAAATTTTAAAGTTAACCGTAAAATTTCGACTTATAATTCACGGTATCTATCAGCTACCCGATGGCCAGGTTTTACTTATGCATATCAATCGAACCGAAAAATCAAACAAATATGAAACTAAAAATGTCCCCCAGAATCCGTCAAAAACTGCGACTACACAAATAAGCTGTCGGATTGATTAGACGACTCGCCTTCGGAATTTACATTCCGAAGTTGGTGGATTCTCATGAACGAATCATAATAATCATAAAATAGATTGCAATAAAAAAATACTGTATACGACATCAAATTTCGAATCGTCAAAAAAAAATCCGCCAAAAGCCGCCAGATTAGTGTAGCATCCAGTAATTTTTATATTTTTTTCATTTAAAAATTACTGGTCACACATCTCCGACCCACACTGTATGGATCGGAGACGCTACAACATTTTGCAATTTGAAACTACATTTCAATTGCACGAAAACAAAATCCCGCAAGTCCACCGGGTGACCTTATTGTTGTTTTGCACAGCCAAAAGAAAATCCCGTTAGATCTTCGTGGCTGTGCAAGTGGCATTTGCGAGCTGGAGCTGATAAGCTCGTGGCAGTCGTTTGGGTGTCGCGGTAGCGACGAGTTGTTGGCGGCGGGCGGCCGAGAGTAAAAACCGGTGTATTATGAGTTCCATTTTTGTTATTCAGAGAAGCGGGTCTTGATTCGCCATAAAGCAGATTTGCTCGCATCGTTTTGTCGTCGGATGAAAAGATACTAAATTCAGAAAATCGAAACAATCGGAAAAATTCAAAAGTTGTAGAACATATTGCATTACGGGAAAAGATAATGAACAGTGCTCGTGTGTGCGGTCGGATCTCTTTGGTGTTTCAGGCCGCGAACGAATGCAAATGCGAAGTTTCAGTGATAGCCGGATTAAAAGCAATTATTACAGAAAACCCCCCTTTCGGAGTCCGACATTAGAGTTGCGCTTAAAATAATTGAGATCGCGAGCTCCGATTTCTTTTTTTTTTAAAAACCGCATGCGAAACCTTATAAGAAACCTGTCTTAATTCTTTAAACCAGTCTGAGATTCATCCAGTAGTTTGTTTCGGGATCGGGAACAACTTAAGTGCCGCATTGAGACGTCCCATTGTGCGTCCGTTGACGATAAAAAAAAAATATTGTGATTATAACCCCCCCCCCCTTTTTTGTTGGTCTAACTACTGAAGATCGAAGGGGCTATTTAAGGAAGTGCCGAGAAAAGTGGCGCGAAAACAGTTATTAGTGGGAACGGGTTGGTTGAACGATAATCAATATCCTGACATGCACGAATGGTACCCACAATGAATTTGTATTCAAACTCTGGGTTACGTTTGCGTGCGGGGAGGACAAGCGGGTTGGTCTAAGTACTTTCTGACTTGCATCGACGGCCTGGTTCGTGAGGAAGTATCTGTGCACTGCAAACTCCATATGTATATAAGGTTGGCGCTAGCAGAAGGTATGTGATTAGTTCAACAGTATGATAATGTATAGGTATAGGAACGTTGTTCTGCTCTACATGAGGAAAACGTGCCCATTGTAAGGAAAGGGGTTGCTTGGATTTTGAAATCGACAATCTTGATTGAAGGGCATTTTTTGGGTTGAGGAGCAGGGTCCAGAACCGAGGACGGGAACGCTCCAGCACCATCCCCACGACCAACATTTGCATTTCACACTTATAACCGTGCACCAGCTCATGCAGCCTGGTAGTGTTTAAATGAGGCCTTTGGTTTACGGCGCAGACACGTATCTGCTACCTAGCTGACCGACTATCGCGATGGATCTTATCTTCCCACTGGACCGCGTATCATGTTGAAAACAGCAAGCATAGCACGCGGCGCAATTCCGTATTCTATGCCTGATAGCATTTACGTAATGCAGTCATTGACGTAAGCAGGAACAACTGGTGAAGGTGACGAGCTGGATGTCGATACGGGTGATGGGTTGGACTTTGCAACACAAACACCACATCTGTTCGATCATTTGCACCATCAGTCAACACCCTGTTGTAGCTGAGTTAATGAAACGTTAGAAGAAATATCCCGGTGTTTGAACTACCCAACAGATTCGTCGCCATTGGTAATAACAAATAAAAATATAGAGAAGAAAACATTCACGGGACGAACGTTTATCCGAAAAGAGTGTCTTTAGCGTAAAAGTCTAGTTGTTTTTTTTTATATTTAAAAAAAAAAAAAAAAAAAAAAAAGTAATTAACTATATTGAATATATAAAGAAAATAGTGAACAAAAAGTAAAAGTTTTAAGCATTTCTTTTTTTGATTATCCAAAGTCTTGTAATTAATCAATTTGCGCAATGCAGTTCGATAAATATTATCTTTAAAAAAGAATGGAAATGATAGAAATTAAAATAGTATTAAGAATATAAAAAAAACACGTGTATGAAGCTGTATGAACAGATAATACTAGAATGATTAAAAAGAAAACAAAAAGTATCTTAAACAAAATATGTTGAGAAACATTGAACGACGATAACATATATTTATGTAACCTGAATGCGATACACTATTGGATAGCCACTAGGATTATATATTTCGATACTATCTACTTTGTGATAGTAGTTTTTCTTATATATGTTTAGTTTCCATATATATTTATCTGTTTATTGGATACTGTTAGACAATAAGTATTATTAACCTTACCTAGAGTTACGATAGAAGAGTATCGCGGAGTCATGAGGGGCTAGTCGGTTATTTGTTCTTTCTCGACTTTCTTTTTTTTTTTTTTCTTATAAATTTTCCTCTCGCCTCTAGGAAACTATGGTAAGGAAAACTATGATTTGGGCAATATTACTACCCCCATAACCAAAAATTTCTTTTGCGATTTCATTGAATCAGGATTTTTTTTGGGGTATTCAGTTTGAATCTCGTTTTCTTAAAGCGTGTGCCATTACCATATGTTCCTGATTGTATACAACGTAATTGAAACAAAAAAAAAAAATGAAGTCGGTAGTCGACAAGTGAATTACGTCATTACTTTCGAAAGAATCGAGCACGCCTTGGTTGAATATAATGTTGGGTTTAGTAGACGACGAAAACAAACATAATATTGTACGGAACACACTTGGTGCAGACAAACTTATTACTATAAATAATCGCTCGTTTTGAAAAGAAAAATAGAAAACAAACAGGAAAAAATGTCTTTCATAATGCCACCGAAGAATGCATTCTTTAGGGGTTTATTTCTTTTAGAGCAAGTTTTCTTGGTTTAATAGACTCGAGTAATTCAATTCACGTTTTATTTGATCAAGCTTTGTTCCTTATATGCTACTTTGAAAGTTCTGGAGATCTTTTGTTGGCACATAAATGGAAATTCCATATGTAGTTGTAACCTATAAAAGAAAGAAAAAAAAAAAAAAGAATTATATAACACTAACAATATAATTTTTTTTATAATGTACTTCACTGTTATTTGAATTAAACTAGCAACTTTATTAGGAACAGGAACACCGAATTGTAATTTTGACTTTATTATCTTTACGAATAAAGTAGAAATGTTTTGTTAGCTTTGAAATCGCTGGCCTTCTTATTGGGTGAAAGCCCGAGAAGTTCTTTTCTTTTTCAGGGTCCGCGCGTGGCCTGGCTGGCCTATGATAAAATGATTGATTAAATAGTTTTTCGTGAATTTCTCAGCTCTTGCTTATAAGGGAGGGATACTGGCCCAACTAGTAGTTTCCGTGATTTTTTTTGTAAATTTTTGAATTTTGAATTTTTGAATATTGGGGGCCAGTATCAGAGGGTGGAGGACCCCAGACCATCGGGGTCAGGGCTCCACTACCATCGGGGGCCCGGGGCTGTCTGCCTCACCCGGGTTCCTTGTAAAGAGAGGTAGCACTTTTTCCTTTTTCCTTTTTTTTGTAGATTTTCAATTTTCTGGCTCCGTGCGTTGTCACGAGCACTGGGACTGCTTAGTCAGCCCATGTTGCAGAGCCTGGGTGGTTTCCTGTACGGAGCTATGCCCCCTTTTTGGTCCCTGGATATGTTTTCATATCAGTTTGCGGCTACAATTCATGACGGATGAATATACGTAGCATCCCGTTTTCTTGAGAGCAAACTAACCCCATTTTGTTTAAAGAACCCACCCCAGCCGCAGCGAGCTAGCAAAGCGGCACCCCAGCATCCGTCGGGGTTGGTTAAAGGGTGCTCCGCTAATGCGGACAAGGGGCCTTCACGGCCATTTCTAGGGCACCCTGCTCTCGGGGCAATTCTTTTTTTTTGTTTTGCCTCTTGAATGGCATGAGCCATTCCACTTTCTGACCTTAGCACTCTTGGTTCTGGACTTCGGTCTGGTTCTAAGTTGTGCTAAGGCTTCTTCCATCCACAATTTCGCTACAAATGGCGCCCAACGTGGGGCCCGAAACTTGTTTTGGGCAACCCACACCAAAGTGAGAAAATACTTATGAGTTTCGACTCATACTCCCCTTAAGACTTCACGTCTTTAAATCCTAATAATTCCATTCTCACTAGCAGGTCTTAGAATCGCCTCCTTTGCGATTCGATATACTTCGTTCGAGAGAACAAAACCCATTTATTAAGACCTGCATCGCTCGCTCTTTCCTTATTAGCCGCAAACATCCTTCCCAATCCTATCCGGTTAAATTCAATTCCTAGTTAGCTTACCTCTTGGGCAGCTTCCTGTTGTGTTGTCCTTTTGAGTTTTTTTTGACTCTGGGTGCAACCTGGAAGTTGGCCGCGGATAACAGGTTGTGGTGGTTTACCGCCGCTCCTGTCCCGGTCAACCGAAGGGCCCCTGCCCCACTTTATGTTGGGAAGCTGTCCCAAATTTTTATATCCTTGCTGTCTTGATCCAGCTTCGGCTTTTGGCTTGGGTTTGGTTCAGGCTGTGGCGGATTACGTGAGGTTGGCGTGGTGCCGCCTACACGTCCCTGCAGCTTGGCCAAACTTGAACCATTTGCTGAAGCTGAGTCAAGCGGCAACATAGTTGTTTTTGGTCCCTTGCTCCTCTCTTTTCGAGGAATTTCGGGTGGGAGAAACAGTCCCACATACTGGGCGGTACCCTTCCGGAACCGACCCAATGTAATTTTCACTTTTGTACAATTTGTCAAGCATTCATATTTTTCACATTAAATATTCACATCCTTAAATCATTTTTCATATAACTTCACACTTAATTAAAACCATCAATAGCTATAAACCTAATTATCACTTTCTTGCGTTCTGAAATCAACAGCCAGCCAGCCAGCGGACCTGAATTGGGGAGGAATGGATCGGGCTCAGCTCAATGAGAGGGCCATATTTTGATTCGACATATTAATTTTTGTCTCTGAATCCGCATTTAGTGCGAAGAACTTAGAATTATACAATAGTTAGACACGTCCATTGCAGACGTGCATTTGAGATATTCACTTGTTGGATACGCGCCGCGATCACGCGCGCGTCTTAGTTTGTAAGATACTTGAAAAAGCAAAGCGTTTTGACGCTGCTTTAGTTTAAGCTTCTTGCCAGACGCAACTCTTATATTGTGCATTTTTTATAGAATTTCATATTTTCCGCAAGACGAGATGCCACTCACAAGGAGTAACGAGGACCTGTCCCGTGTCCAGGTGGAGGAACAATGCTCCATCTGCCAGGCTCCATTTACGCCAGACAGGCCTGCTTCTACCACCTCCTGCGGCCACCAATTTCATGGGCCATGTCTCGAAAAATGGCTAAAGACGAGGCAGGATTGTCCGCTGTGCCGTGGAGCGTTGAGACTCCCCCTGGAGGCGGTACAGGTCTCTTCGGCAGGAGCAGCCTCCGGAAAAGGCGCTCGTCCTAAAACAGGTAGAGGAGGAGTAAGAACCCGTGGTATGGACCGTCAGGAAGAAGGAATTCGGGACTTCTCGATGGAAGACCCAAATGGGGAAGAAAGTTTGGGTAAATCCCCAGATCCAAAAAGGCACATCCAGCCCATTTCGGAGGAATCCGCAGCGGCCGTTGGTGTTCGCTCCATTGTTCAAGAGGAGCTGAGCACATTTCAACAACAAATTCTGGATCTGCAGCGGACCATGCAGTCCTTATTAAACCAAGGATTTGACCGGAGCCTTCCACCACCATCCGATAGAGTTGAGTCGCCCAGACTCAATCCTAGGGCGAACTCCTTTGTGCCACTCCCTAGGCCACCTCACCAAGCTCCACTTTCTCACCGAGATCCCCATAATTATGAACCACCTCGCGGAGGGCTTCGAAACTTCCGAGACGAGCGTCTGACGCCAGACCGTATCACTACAATAATGGCTGGGTGGAATTTATCGTTCAGCGGCCAGGCAGGAAGTATGCCGGTAGAGACTTTCCTCTACCGGGTCAATGCACTGACACGTCAGCAACTCCAAGGCGATTTCCGGGCGGTCACCCGACATATTGACAGCCTGTTGACAGGTGTCGCCGAGGAGTGGTACTGGCAATACCATCGAGAAGCAGAGCTCCACGACTGGCATTCCCTGAGGGACGCCATGAGGCGCGAATTCCAAGATTTCGCATCCAATAGCGAAATCATGCGGAGGATCCGCCAGCGACGACAGAAAGTGGGCGAGTCTTTCGATGAATTTTATAGAGATCTCCGTCGAATGGCAAGTAGCCTTCCAGTCCCTCTGCACGACAATGACCTCTTGGATATCGTGCAGGGGAATATGCTCCCGGAGTTGCAGTGGCAGCTGGTGGATCGCCAGTTCATTAGCACCCAGCAGCTTCGAGAGCATGTTAAAAGGCGGGAGAGATTGGCCAAAGCTCTAGGCCAGCCAGAGAGAGTCTTCGGGACTCGCCGGCATCTGTCGGCGCTGACGGATCCGCCGGATTGGACTGAGTTAGACGGTGAGCTAGGGAGCCGGTCGAGTGAGAGACCCGCAGACGAAACACTATGTGCTGCGACAGTCCTGCCTACCTGCTGGAATTGCAGGAAGGTGGGACACAGATTTGATAACTGCTTGGAAGAAAGGCGTGTATTCTGCTACGGTTGCGGTAAGGAAAACACTTACAAACCTCATTGCGCAGTATGCCAATCAAAAAACCGCCAACCGGGAGTGCCGAATTCCAGCAAGAGCCTCCCAAACAGTGGGACACACCCCCCTCCGAATTCCAGCAGATAGACAGGACTGAGGACAGGCAAAAGTCTCTCGCCAACCCTCACGATGCCTCCAACGTTTCTATATCTGCGCCTACCGGCCCTGACAGTTTTCCCCCAGCTATAACACAACACGCACCATTGGCTTTTCTGCCATACCACCTAAGATGGCGGAAATATGCGGCGGTCCGAGACCGAATTTTTAATTCCGAAATTTCACGACCAAAACCTATTCGTTCCAAAACAAAGCGCTCAACGCGGAGAATGAGAGCTTTCTATTCTCGCTTTCGGCGTTGGCGTTACCAGCTTAACTGTGCCACTTTGATGGACGTGCCTTCAGGTGACGTCCGTCCATACGCGCAGGTTCTGCTGTTCGACCAACCAATTGCAGGCTTGATCGACACGGGGGCTTCCGTGAGCGTGATGGCGGCTGACCTGGCAAAATCATTCCTCGAGAGGAACGCTTTTCATTGGAAAAGAGCTTCTCTCGGGTTGAAGACTGCAGACGGCACACAACATCAAGCCGTAGGCCGAGTGTCAGCTGACATCACGTTCAGGGGAGTTACCAGGTCCTTGACGCTCTGGATAATTCCCACTCTCAGCCAAAACTTATATCTGGGAGTGGATTTCGTGCGTCAATTCGCCTTAGCAGCAGACCTGTTTGCGCCTTCCCAACAAGTCAACACCACTAGTAGCCTCGAACAACTCGACGATCACGCCCACCCTCTCTCACCGGGGCAGCGTCACAGACTTACGTCTGTGATTGCTAGCTTCCCGGCGTTCGCCGTAGAGGGTTTGGGAAAAACAGCGCTGATCGAGCACGAAATCGACACTGGCGATCAGAAACCGATTAAACAGAGACACTTCTCTGTTTCGCCAGCTGTCGAAAAGCTCTTATATAAAGAGATAGATCGTATGCTCGCGCTGGGCGTGATCGAAGAGTCCAAGAGTGCGTGGTCCTCGCCAGTGACCCTAGTGGTCAAGCCCTCCAAGGTGCGCCTGTGCTTGGATGCGCGAAAGGTGAACTCGGTCACAGTGAAAGACGCCTATCCCTTACCATTGATAGACGGCATCTTAAGCAGACTCCCTAAGGCCACATTTATTACGAGCCTGGATCTAAAAGATGCCTTCTGGCAGATTCCTTTGGAGGAACGGTCAAGGGAGAAGACGGCTTTCACTGTGCCCGGGCGACCCTTGTATCACTTTGTCGTGATGCCGTTTGGTTTGTGCAATGCACCCCAAACGATGTCACGACTCATGGACAAAGTGATACCTCCGCATCTTAAGCACCAAGTATTCGTGTACTTGGATGACTTGTTGGTGATAACCGAGGCCTTCGACGAACACCTGAAGGTACTGCACCAGGTCGCATTCCATCTGCGACAAGCTGGCCTTACCATCAATGTGGAGAAGAGCAAGTTCCTCTTGCGCGAGGTAAAATATCTTGGCCACATTGTTGGTAATGGAACGATCCGTACAGACCCCGACAAGGTGAGATCCATTATGGATTTCCCTCTTCCGACAACTACGAAGCAGCTGCGGAGATTTTTGGGAATCTGCGGCTGGTATCGACGCTTCGTCAGAGAATATGCGTCTTTGTCAACGCCGCTGACAGACATGCTTTCAAAGAGGACTCAATTTGTGTGGACCGACGAGAGGCTAAATGCTTTCAAGCAATTGAAAGTGAGCCTTGCTTCGGCTCCAGTGTTGCACAGCCCCGACTTCAACAAGCCCTTCTCCATCCAATGTGACGCGAGTCAACATGGAGTAGGTGCCGTGCTAGTGCAACGGACGGAAGAAGGAGACGAAGCCCCCGTCGCCTATATGTCCCACAAATTGAATCCCGCTCAGAGAAATTACACCGTCACTGAGCAAGAGTGTCTGGCAGCGGTGTTGGCAATCAAAAAGTTCCGTGCCTACGTGGAAGGTCACGAATTTGAAATCGTGACCGACCATGCTTCCCTAAAATGGCTAATGCACCAACCAGATCTAAATGGTCGCTTAGCCCGGTGGGCCCTTAAACTTCAAGGGTTCAATTTCACCATCACCCACCGAAAGGGAAGCCAAAACGTAGTGCCGGACTCTTTGTCGCGCATGTTCTCTGCCGAGGCGTTGACGCCGGCGGAATGCGAGGAGACTCCAATGGAGCTAGATTTGACTTCGCCGCATTTCAAAAGTGCTTCTTATTTGGAGCTAGCGGCGAACGTCCGGGCAGAACAACACCAACTGCCGGACCTAAAAGTTGTAGACGGGTTCGTGTACAAGCGGACTGAGTATGCGACCGGAAACGGACTTCAAGACCAGTTGGCTTGGAAGTTGTGGGTGCCGTCAGAAATGACGGCAGAATTAGTGAAGGGAGCTCATGACCCACCCTTGAGTGCGCATGGTGGCGTGGCCAAAACCCTCGGGCGATTACGTCAATGGTTTTATTGGCCACGAATGGCCGCTCAAGTCAGTGAATATGTGGGATCATGCCTCACATGCAAAACCACCAAAGCCCCTTCACACACCCTTCGTCCACCAATGACGCTGCAGTCCGTTCCCGAGCGCATATTCCAACGCTTGTATATCGACATTATAGGCCCCTACCCTAGGTCCAAATCTGGCAACATAGGAGCCCTCGTCATCCTAGACCATCTCTCGCGGTTCCCATTTATCGAGCCGCTTCGAAAATTCACTGCGAAGGCAGTAGTGGACATCTTAAAGAAGAGAATCTTCCACCTTGTCGGAGTTCCAGAAACCATCGTGTCGGACAATGGTGTACAATTTCGGTCGTCTATCTTTCGGACCTTTCTACAGGAATTCGGTGTCGGACACACCTTTACCGCCGTGTATTCCCCTCAAGCCAATGCCTCGGAACGTCTCAACCGCTCCATACTAGCGGCCATCCGTTCGTACATTGATCCTGCTCAAAAGGAATGGGACGCCAAAATCCCAGAGATAACCTGCGCGCTACGCTCAGCACCTCACGCGACGATAGGGACTTCGCCCTATCAGGCAGTCTTCGGCCAACCAATGGTCACCCATGGCCGCACTTACCATCTGTTGCGGCAACTGCATCTTTTGGATGACCCCGAGACCACCCTGCCACCTCCTGACCACCTGGCAATCCTACGCCAGTCCATCCGCGACCTCACCACCAAAGCCCAGTCTCGCAATGCCAAGGCCTATAACCTTCGTTCCAGGGTGGTTTCATACCAGCCTGGCGAAGTGGTCTACAGGCGCAACTTCCGGCAAAGTGACGCAGCCGCGCACTACAATGCAAAGCTGGACCGGAAGTTTTTACCTAGTAAGGTAATTAAGAAGATCGGCGGTGCTTATTACCAGCTAGCCGATCAAAATGGACGATCAGTGGGCATCTTTCATGCGAAAGACATCACTAAGTGATATACCCACTAGTTCACCAGTTCACGATCTGTTTCCAAATTTCATTTGGAGATCGTCCATTTGCGCCTATTTCAGATGTCACTCCTGCTTCAATTGAAAAGTATCTAGAGATGTTCACCTCGTTCACCATTTCCTCTACCAAAGATACTTCCATTATTAAGTCAGTATACGTTGTTCACGATATTTCCTTCATTAAAAAATTACCCCTTTTAGTTCTGTTCACATTCTTCACGATTTTCTTAAAAGGATTGGATAATAACTGACATGATCACCTGTTCACGTCATTATATTTCCCTTATTACATCCATCCTTCAGCTCTTTCCACGCACTTGCCCTTGTGGAAAGACCTGTGTTGTAGCATCCAGTAATTTTTATATTTTTTTCATTTAAAAATTACTGGTCACACATCTCCGACCCACACTGTATGGATCGGAGACGCTACAACATTTTGCAATTTGAAACTACATTTCAATTGCACGAAAACAAAATCCCGCAAGTCCCCCGGGTGACCTTATTGTTGTTTTGCACAGCCAAAAGAAAATCCCGTTAGATCTTCGTGGCTGTGCAAGTGGCATTTGCGAGCTGGAGCTGATAAGCTCGTGGCAGTCGTTTGGGTGTCGCGGTAGCGACGAGTTGTTGGCGGCGGGCGGCCGAGAGTAAAAACCGGTGTATTATGAGTTCCATTTTTGTTATTCAGAGAAGCGGGTCTTGATTCGCCATAAAGCAGATTTGCTCGCATCGTTTTGTCGTCGGATGAAAAGATACTAAATTCAGAAAATCGAAACAATCGGAAAAATTCAAAAGTTGTAGAACATATTGCATTACGGGAAAAGATAATGAACAGTGCTCGTGTGTGCGGTCGGATCTCTTTGGTGTTTCAGGCCGCGAACGAATGCAAATGCGAAGTTTCAGTGATAGCCGGATTAAAAGCAATTATTACAGAAAACCCCCCTTTCGGAGTCCGACATTAGAGTTGCGCTTAAAATAATTGAGATCGCGAGCTCCGATTTCTTTTTTTTTTAAAAACCGCATGCGAAACCTTATAAGAAACCTGTCTTAATTCTTTAAACCAGTCTGAGATTCATCCAGTAGTTTGTTTCGGGATCGGGAACAACTTAAGTGCCGCATTGAGACGTCCCATTGTGCGTCCGTTGACGATAAAAAAAAAATATTGTGATTATAACCCCCCCCCCCCCTTTTTTGTTGGTCTAACTACTGAAGATCGAAGGGGCTATTTAAGGAAGTGCCGAGAAAAGTGGCGCGAAAACAGTTATTAGTGGGAACGGGTTGGTTGAACGATAATCAATATCCTGACATGCACGAATGGTACCCACAATGAATTTGTATTCAAACTCTGGGTTACGTTTGCGTGCGGGGAGGACAAGCGGGTTGGTCTAAGTACTTTCTGACTTGCATCGACGGCCTGGTTCGTGAGGAAGTATCTGTGCACTGCAAACTCCATATGTATATAAGGTTGGCGCTAGCAGAAGGTATGTGATTAGTTCAACAGTATGATAATGTATAGGAACGTTGTTCTGCTCTACATGAGGAAAACGTGCCCATTGTAAGGAAAGGGGTTGCTTGGATTTTGAAATCGACAATCTTGATTGAAGGGCATTTTTTGGGTTGAGGAGCAGGGTCCAGAACCGAGGACGGGAACGCTCCAGCACCATCCCCACGACCAACATTTGCATTTCACACTTATAACCGTGCACCAGCTCATGCAGCCTGGTAGTGTTTAAATGAGGCCTTTGGTTTACGGCGCAGACACGTATCTGCTACCTAGCTGACCGACTATCGCGATGGATCTTATCTTCCCACTGGACCGCGTATCATGTTGAAAACAGCAAGCATAGCACGCGGCGCAATTCCGTATTCTATGCCTGATAGCATTTACGTAATGCAGTCATTGACGTAAGCAGGAACAACTGGTGAAGGTGACGAGCTGGATGTCGATACGGGTGATGGGTTGGACTTTGCAACACAAACACCACATCTGTTCGATCATTTGCACCATCAGTCAACACCCTGTTGTAGCTGAGTTAATGAAACGTTAGAAGAAATATCCCGGTGTTTGAACTACCCAACAGATTCGTCGCCATTGGTAATAACAAATAAAAATATAGAGAAGAAAACATTCACGGGACGAACGTTTATCCGAAAAGAGTGTCTTTAGCGTAAAAGTCTAGTTGTTTTTTTTTATATTTAAAAAAAAAAAAAAAAAGAAAAGTAATTAACTATATTGAATATATAAAGAAAATAGTGAACAAAAAGTAAAAGTTTTAAGCATTTCTTTTTTTGATTATCCAAAGTCTTGTAATTAATCAATTTGCGCAATGCAGTTCGATAAATATTATCTTTAAAAAAGAATGGAAATGATAGAAATTAAAATAGTATTAAGAATATAAAAAAAACACGTGTATGAAGCTGTATGAACAGATAATACTAGAATGATTAAAAAGAAAACAAAAAGTATCTTAAACAAAATATGTTGAGAAACATTGAACGACGATAACATATATTTATGTAACCTGAATGCGATACACTATTGGATAGCCACTAGGATTATATATTTCGATACTATCTACTTTGTGATAGTAGTTTTTCTTATATATGTTTAGTTTCCTCCTTGTATATTTCACTCGTGCGTCCTCTTCTTGAATATGCGTGCACTATCTGGAATCCAGCTTTTGAAATTCATAGCCAAAGATTTGAGTCTGTTCAGAAGCAATTTTTACTATTCGCTTTGAGGGACCTTTTCAACCCTTATGATTTCAGTAATCTACCATCATACGAATATCGCCTTAAATGTATGAATTTGTTACCCCTTGCGTCGAGAAGATTAATGTTATCTGCCTGCTTCAGCTTCGATGTCATCAGAGACGTGGTTAATGTCGTCTACTTGAAAGAAAAGTTTGTACTTAATCAGCCCTTGAGAGTCACTAGATCCCGACGATTGCTTATTGAATACCATCACAATACAACATATGCAGCAAACGAGCCAATAAATAGGTGCTGCAAGCTATTCAATAGCATGAGCGAGAACTTTTCCCCTACGGTTTCTAAATCAACGTTTAAAAATAACATCATCAAGGCTCTCTCTTTATAGTCTCCCCACCCCCCACCATACTAACATATATGTATTGTATGTTCAATTTAAATTTGGTATTTATTTTGTTAATCATTCATTTGCCATTTATTTATTACTTTATTTGTTGTCTGTTTATATCTTATTTTATTTATACACTATTTAATTTGTTAGTCATTCTTTTGCCATCTGTCATTTATTTTTCACTTTATTTGTTGTCTGTTTATAACTTATTTTATTTATGCACTATTTATTAGTCTTGTATTTATATAGTTTGTTTTATTTTTATTTTGTTTCTTAATTTTATGCATGTACTATTTTATTTTATTCTTTTTATACATGTAAGCCTTGCTTGGTAAAATAAAATAAACTGTAAACAGTTTCCATATATATTTATCTGTTTATTGGATACTGTTAGACAATAAGTATTATTAACCTTACCTAGAGTTACGATAGAAGAGTATCGCGGAGTCATGAGGGGCTAGTCGGTTATTTGTTCTTTCTCGACTTTCTTTTTTTTTTTTTCTTATAAATTTTCCTCTCGCCTCTAGGAAACTATGGTAAGGAAAACTATGATTTGGGCAATATTACTACCCCCATAACCAAAAATTTCTTTTGCGATTTCATTGAATCAGGATTTTTTTTGGGGTATTCAGTTTGAATCTCGTTTTCTTAAAGCGTGTGCCATTACCATATGTTCCTGATTGTATACAACGTAATTGAAACAAAAAAAAAAATGAAGTCGGTAGTCGACAAGTGAATTACGTCATTACTTTCGAAAGAATCGAGCACGCCTTGGTTGAATATAATGTTGGGTTTAGTAGACGACGAAAACAAACATAATATTGTACGGAACACACTTGGTGCAGACAAACTTATTACTATAAATAATCGCTCGTTTTGAAAAGAAAAATAGAAAACAAACAGGAAAAAATGTCTTTCATAATGCCACCGAAGAATGCATTCTTTAGGGGTTTATTTCTTTTAGAGCAAGTTTTCTTGGTTTAATAGACTCGAGTAATTCAATTCACGTTTTATTTGATCAAGCTTTGTTCCTTATATGCTACTTTGAAAGTTCTGGAGATCTTTTGTTGGCACATAAATGGAAATTCCATATGTAGTTGTAACCTATAAAAGAAAGAAAAAAAAAAAAAAGAATTATATAACACTAACAATATAATTTTTTTTATAATGTACTTCACTGTTATTTGAATTAAACTAGCAACTTTATTAGGAACAGGAACACCGAATTGTAATTTTGACTTTATTATCTTTACGAATAAAGTAGAAATGTTTTGTTAGCTTTGAAATCGCTGGCCTTCTTATTGGGTGAAAGCCCGAGAAGTTCTTTTCTTTTTCAGGGTCCGCGCGTGGCCTGGCTGGCCTATGATAAAATGATTGATTAAATAGTTTTTCGTGAATTTCTCAGCTCTTGCTTATAAGGGAGGGATACTGGCCCAACTAGTAGTTTCCGTGATTTTTTTTGTAAATTTTTGAATTTTGAATTTTTGAATATTGGGGGCCAGTATCAGAGGGTGGAGGACCCCAGACCATCGGGGTCAGGGCTCCACTACCATCGGGGGCCCGGGGCTGTCTGCCTCACCCGGGTTCCTTGTAAAGAGAGGTAGCACTTTTTCCTTTTTCCTTTTTTTTGTAGATTTTCAATTTTCTGGCTCCGTGCGTTGTCACGAGCACTGGGACTGCTTAGTCAGCCCATGTTGCAGAGCCTGGGTGGTTTCCTGTACGGAGCTATGCCCCCTTTTTGGTCCCTGGATATGTTTTCATATCAGTTTGCGGCTACAATTCATGACGGATGAATATACGTAGCATCCCGTTTTCTTGAGAGCAAACTAACCCCATTTTGTTTAAAGAACCCACCCCAGCCGCAGCGAGCTAGCAAAGCGGCACCCCAGCATCCGTCGGGGTTGGTTAAAGGGTGCTCCGCTAATGCGGACAAGGGGCCTTCACGGCCATTTCTAGGGCACCCTGCTCTCGGGGCAATTCTTTTTTTTTGTTTTGCCTCTTGAATGGCATGAGCCATTCCACTTTCTGACCTTAGCACTCTTGGTTCTGGACTTCGGTCTGGTTCTAAGTTGTGCTAAGGCTTCTTCCATCCACAATTTCGCTACAAATGGCGCCCAACGTGGGGCCCGAAACTTGTTTTGGGCAACCCACACCAAAGTGAGAAAATACTTATGAGTTTCGACTCATACTCCCCTTAAGACTTCACGTCTTTAAATCCTAATAATTCCATTCTCACTAGCAGGTCTTAGAATCGCCTCCTTTGCGATTCGATATACTTCGTTCGAGAGAACAAAACCCATTTATTAAGACCTGCATCGCTCGCTCTTTCCTTATTAGCCGCAAACATCCTTCCCAATCCTATCCGGTTAAATTCAATTCCTAGTTAGCTTACCTCTTGGGCAGCTTCCTGTTGTGTTGTCCTTTTGAGTTTTTTTTGACTCTGGGTGCAACCTGGAAGTTGGCCGCGGATAACAGGTTGTGGTGGTTTACCGCCGCTCCTGTCCCGGTCAACCGAAGGGCCCCTGCCCCACTTTATGTTGGGAAGCTGTCCCAAATTTTTATATCCTTGCTGTCTTGATCCAGCTTCGGCTTTTGGCTTGGGTTTGGTTCAGGCTGTGGCGGATTACGTGAGGTTGGCGTGGTGCCGCCTACACGTCCCTGCAGCTTGGCCAAACTTGAACCATTTGCTGAAGCTGAGTCAAGCGGCAACATAGTTGTTTTTGGTCCCTTGCTCCTCTCTTTTCGAGGAATTTCGGGTGGGAGAAACAGTCCCACATACTGGGCGGTACCCTTCCGGAACCGACCCAATGTAATTTTCACTTTTGTACAATTTGTCAAGCATTCATATTTTTCACATTAAATATTCACATCCTTAAATCATTTTTCATATAACTTCACACTTAATTAAAACCATCAATAGCTATAAACCTAATTATCACTTTCTTGCGTTCTGAAATCAACAGCCAGCCAGCCAGCGGACCTGAATTGGGGAGGAATGGATCGGGCTCAGCTCAATGAGAGGGCCATATTTTGATTCGACATATTAATTTTTGTCTCTGAATCCGCATTTAGTGCGAAGAACTTAGAATTATACAATAGTTAGACACGTCCATTGCAGACGTGCATTTGAGATATTCACTTGTTGGATACGCGCCGCGATCACGCGCGCGTCTTAGTTTGTAAGATACTTGAAAAAGCAAAGCGTTTTGACGCTGCTTTAGTTTAAGCTTCTTGCCAGACGCAACTCTTATATTGTGCATTTTTTATAGAATTTCATATTTTCCGCAAGACGAGATGCCACTCACAAGGAGTAACGAGGACCTGTCCCGTGTCCAGGTGGAGGAACAATGCTCCATCTGCCAGGCTCCATTTACGCCAGACAGGCCTGCTTCTACCACCTCCTGCGGCCACCAATTTCATGGGCCATGTCTCGAAAAATGGCTAAAGACGAGGCAGGATTGTCCGCTGTGCCGTGGAGCGTTGAGACTCCCCCTGGAGGCGGTACAGGTCTCTTCGGCAGGAGCAGCCTCCGGAAAAGGCGCTCGTCCTAAAACAGGTAGAGGAGGAGTAAGAACCCGTGGTATGGACCGTCAGGAAGAAGGAATTCGGGACTTCTCGATGGAAGACCCAAATGGGGAAGAAAGTTTGGGTAAATCCCCAGATCCAAAAAGGCACATCCAGCCCATTTCGGAGGAATCCGCAGCGGCCGTTGGTGTTCGCTCCATTGTTCAAGAGGAGCTGAGCACATTTCAACAACAAATTCTGGATCTGCAGCGGACCATGCAGTCCTTATTAAACCAAGGATTTGACCGGAGCCTTCCACCACCATCCGATAGAGTTGAGTCGCCCAGACTCAATCCTAGGGCGAACTCCTTTGTGCCACTCCCTAGGCCACCTCACCAAGCTCCACTTTCTCACCGAGATCCCCATAATTATGAACCACCTCGCGGAGGGCTTCGAAACTTCCGAGACGAGCGTCTGACGCCAGACCGTATCACTACAATAATGGCTGGGTGGAATTTATCGTTCAGCGGCCAGGCAGGAAGTATGCCGGTAGAGACTTTCCTCTACCGGGTCAATGCACTGACACGTCAGCAACTCCAAGGCGATTTCCGGGCGGTCACCCGACATATTGACAGCCTGTTGACAGGTGTCGCCGAGGAGTGGTACTGGCAATACCATCGAGAAGCAGAGCTCCACGACTGGCATTCCCTGAGGGACGCCATGAGGCGCGAATTCCAAGATTTCGCATCCAATAGCGAAATCATGCGGAGGATCCGCCAGCGACGACAGAAAGTGGGCGAGTCTTTCGATGAATTTTATAGAGATCTCCGTCGAATGGCAAGTAGCCTTCCAGTCCCTCTGCACGACAATGACCTCTTGGATATCGTGCAGGGGAATATGCTCCCGGAGTTGCAGTGGCAGCTGGTGGATCGCCAGTTCATTAGCACCCAGCAGCTTCGAGAGCATGTTAAAAGGCGGGAGAGATTGGCCAAAGCTCTAGGCCAGCCAGAGAGAGTCTTCGGGACTCGCCGGCATCTGTCGGCGCTGACGGATCCGCCGGATTGGACTGAGTTAGACGGTGAGCTAGGGAGCCGGTCGAGTGAGAGACCCGCAGACGAAACACTATGTGCTGCGACAGTCCTGCCTACCTGCTGGAATTGCAGGAAGGTGGGACACAGATTTGATAACTGCTTGGAAGAAAGGCGTGTATTCTGCTACGGTTGCGGTAAGGAAAACACTTACAAACCTCATTGCGCAGTATGCCAATCAAAAAACCGCCAACCGGGAGTGCCGAATTCCAGCAAGAGCCTCCCAAACAGTGGGACACACCCCCCTCCGAGTTCCAGCAGATAGACAGGACTGAGGACAGGCAAAAGTCTCTCGCCAACCCTCACGATGCCTCCAACGTTTCTATATCTGCGCCTACCGGCCCTGACAGTTTTCCCCCAGCTATAACACAACACGCACCATTGGCTTTTCTGCCATACCACCTAAGATGGCGGAAATATGCGGCGGTCCGAGACCGAATTTTTAATTCCGAAATTTCACGACCAAAACCTATTCGTTCCAAAACAAAGCGCTCAACGCGGAGAATGAGAGCTTTCTATTCTCGCTTTCGGCGTTGGCGTTACCAGCTTAACTGTGCCACTTTGATGGACGTGCCTTCAGGTGACGTCCGTCCATACGCGCAGGTTCTGCTGTTCGACCAACCAATTGCAGGCTTGATCGACACGGGGGCTTCCGTGAGCGTGATGGCGGCTGACCTGGCAAAATCATTCCTCGAGAGGAACGCTTTTCATTGGAAAAGAGCTTCTCTCGGGTTGAAGACTGCAGACGGCACACAACATCAAGCCGTAGGCCGAGTGTCAGCTGACATCACGTTCAGGGGAGTTACCAGGTCCTTGACGCTCTGGATAATTCCCACTCTCAGCCAAAACTTATATCTGGGAGTGGATTTCGTGCGTCAATTCGCCTTAGCAGCAGACCTGTTTGCGCCTTCCCAACAAGTCAACACCACTAGTAGCCTCGAACAACTCGACGATCACGCCCACCCTCTCTCACCGGGGCAGCGTCACAGACTTACGTCTGTGATTGCTAGCTTCCCGGCGTTCGCCGTAGAGGGTTTGGGAAAAACAGCGCTGATCGAGCACGAAATCGACACTGGCGATCAGAAACCGATTAAACAGAGACACTTCTCTGTTTCGCCAGCTGTCGAAAAGCTCTTATATAAAGAGATAGATCGTATGCTCGCGCTGGGCGTGATCGAAGAGTCCAAGAGTGCGTGGTCCTCGCCAGTGACCCTAGTGGTCAAGCCCTCCAAGGTGCGCCTGTGCTTGGATGCGCGAAAGGTGAACTCGGTCACAGTGAAAGACGCCTATCCCTTACCATTGATAGACGGCATCTTAAGCAGACTCCCTAAGGCCACATTTATTACGAGCCTGGATCTAAAAGATGCCTTCTGGCAGATTCCTTTGGAGGAACGGTCAAGGGAGAAGACGGCTTTCACTGTGCCCGGGCGACCCTTGTATCACTTTGTCGTGATGCCGTTTGGTTTGTGCAATGCACCCCAAACGATGTCACGACTCATGGACAAAGTGATACCTCCGCATCTTAAGCACCAAGTATTCGTGTACTTGGATGACTTGTTGGTGATAACCGAGGCCTTCGACGAACACCTGAAGGTACTGCACCAGGTCGCATTCCATCTGCGACAAGCTGGCCTTACCATCAATGTGGAGAAGAGCAAGTTCCTCTTGCGCGAGGTAAAATATCTTGGCCACATTGTTGGTAATGGAACGATCCGTACAGACCCCGACAAGGTGAGATCCATTATGGATTTCCCTCTTCCGACAACTACGAAGCAGCTGCGGAGATTTTTGGGAATCTGCGGCTGGTATCGACGCTTCGTCAGAGAATATGCGTCTTTGTCAACGCCGCTGACAGACATGCTTTCAAAGAGGACTCAATTTGTGTGGACCGACGAGAGGCTAAATGCTTTCAAGCAATTGAAAGTGAGCCTTGCTTCGGCTCCAGTGTTGCACAGCCCCGACTTCAACAAGCCCTTCTCCATCCAATGTGACGCGAGTCAACATGGAGTAGGTGCCGTGCTAGTGCAACGGACGGAAGAAGGAGACGAAGCCCCCGTCGCCTATATGTCCCACAAATTGAATCCCGCTCAGAGAAATTACACCGTCACTGAGCAAGAGTGTCTGGCAGCGGTGTTGGCAATCAAAAAGTTCCGTGCCTACGTGGAAGGTCACGAATTTGAAATCGTGACCGACCATGCTTCCCTAAAATGGCTAATGCACCAACCAGATCTAAATGGTCGCTTAGCCCGGTGGGCCCTTAAACTTCAAGGGTTCAATTTCACCATCACCCACCGAAAGGGAAGCCAAAACGTAGTGCCGGACTCTTTGTCGCGCATGTTCTCTGCCGAGGCGTTGACGCCGGCGGAATGCGAGGAGACTCCAATGGAGCTAGATTTGACTTCGCCGCATTTCAAAAGTGCTTCTTATTTGGAGCTAGCGGCGAACGTCCGGGCAGAACAACACCAACTGCCGGACCTAAAAGTTGTAGACGGGTTCGTGTACAAGCGGACTGAGTATGCGACCGGAAACGGACTTCAAGACCAGTTGGCTTGGAAGTTGTGGGTGCCGTCAGAAATGACGGCAGAATTAGTGAAGGGAGCTCATGACCCACCCTTGAGTGCGCATGGTGGCGTGGCCAAAACCCTCGGGCGATTACGTCAATGGTTTTATTGGCCACGAATGGCCGCTCAAGTCAGTGAATATGTGGGATCATGCCTCACATGCAAAACCACCAAAGCCCCTTCACACACCCTTCGTCCACCAATGACGCTGCAGTCCGTTCCCGAGCGCATATTCCAACGCTTGTATATCGACATTATAGGCCCCTACCCTAGGTCCAAATCTGGCAACATAGGAGCCCTCGTCATCCTAGACCATCTCTCGCGGTTCCCATTTATCGAGCCGCTTCGAAAATTCACTGCGAAGGCAGTAGTGGACATCTTAAAGAAGAGAATCTTCCACCTTGTCGGAGTTCCAGAAACCATCGTGTCGGACAATGGTGTACAATTTCGGTCGTCTATCTTTCGGACCTTTCTACAGGAATTCGGTGTCGGACACACCTTTACCGCCGTGTATTCCCCTCAAGCCAATGCCTCGGAACGTCTCAACCGCTCCATACTAGCGGCCATCCGTTCGTACATTGATCCTGCTCAAAAGGAATGGGACGCCAAAATCCCAGAGATAACCTGCGCGCTACGCTCAGCACCTCACGCGACGATAGGGACTTCGCCCTATCAGGCAGTCTTCGGCCAACCAATGGTCACCCATGGCCGCACTTACCATCTGTTGCGGCAACTGCATCTTTTGGATGACCCCGAGACCACCCTGCCACCTCCTGACCACCTGGCAATCCTACGCCAGTCCATCCGCGACCTCACCACCAAAGCCCAGTCTCGCAATGCCAAGGCCTATAACCTTCGTTCCAGGGTGGTTTCATACCAGCCTGGCGAAGTGGTCTACAGGCGCAACTTCCGGCAAAGTGACGCAGCCGCGCACTACAATGCAAAGCTGGACCGGAAGTTTTTACCTAGTAAGGTAATTAAGAAGATCGGCGGTGCTTATTACCAGCTAGCCGATCAAAATGGACGATCAGTGGGCATCTTTCATGCGAAAGACATCACTAAGTGATATACCCACTAGTTCACCAGTTCACGATCTGTTTCCAAATTTCATTTGGAGATCGTCCATTTGCGCCTATTTCAGATGTCACTCCTGCTTCAATTGAAAAGTATCTAGAGATGTTCACCTCGTTCACCATTTCCTCTACCAAAGATACTTCCATTATTAAGTCAGTATACGTTGTTCACGATATTTCCTTCATTAAAAAATTACCCCTTTTAGTTCTGTTCACATTCTTCACGATTTTCTTAAAAGGATTGGATAATAACTGACATGATCACCTGTTCACGTCATTATATTTCCCTTATTACATCCATCCTTCAGCTCTTTCCACGCACTTGCCCTTGTGGAAAGACCTGTGTTGTAGCATCCAGTAATTTTTATATTTTTTTCATTTAAAAATTACTGGTCACACATCTCCGACCCACACTGTATGGATCGGAGACGCTACAACATTTTGCAATTTGAAACTACATTTCAATTGCACGAAAACAAAATCCCGCAAGTCCCCCGGGTGACCTTATTGTTGTTTTGCACAGCCAAAAGAAAATCCCGTTAGATCTTCGTGGCTGTGCAAGTGGCATTTGCGAGCTGGAGCTGATAAGCTCGTGGCAGTCGTTTGGGTGTCGCGGTAGCGACGAGTTGTTGGCGGCGGGCGGCCGAGAGTAAAAACCGGTGTATTATGAGTTCCATTTTTGTTATTCAGAGAAGCGGGTCTTGATTCGCCATAAAGCAGATTTGCTCGCATCGTTTTGTCGTCGGATGAAAAGATACTAAATTCAGAAAATCGAAACAATCGGAAAAATTCAAAAGTTGTAGAACATATTGCATTACGGGAAAAGATAATGAACAGTGCTCGTGTGTGCGGTCGGATCTCTTTGGTGTTTCAGGCCGCGAACGAATGCAAATGCGAAGTTTCAGTGATAGCCGGATTAAAAGCAATTATTACAGAAAACCCCCCTTTCGGAGTCCGACATTAGAGTTGCGCTTAAAATAATTGAGATCGCGAGCTCCGATTTCTTTTTTTTTTAAAAACCGCATGCGAAACCTTATAAGAAACCTGTCTTAATTCTTTAAACCAGTCTGAGATTCATCCAGTAGTTTGTTTCGGGATCGGGAACAACTTAAGTGCCGCATTGAGACGTCCCATTGTGCGTCCGTTGACGATAAAAAAAAAATATTGTGATTATAACCCCCCCCCCCCCCCCCCCCTTTTTTGTTGGTCTAACTACTGAAGATCGAAGGGGCTATTTAAGGAAGTGCCGAGAAAAGTGGCGCGAAAACAGTTATTAGTGGGAACGGGTTGGTTGAACGATAATCAATATCCTGACATGCACGAATGGTACCCACAATGAATTTGTATTCAAACTCTGGGTTACGTTTGCGTGCGGGGAGGACAAGCGGGTTGGTCTAAGTACTTTCTGACTTGCATCGACGGCCTGGTTCGTGAGGAAGTATCTGTGCACTGCAAACTCCATATGTATATAAGGTTGGCGCTAGCAGAAGGTATGTGATTAGTTCAACAGTATGATAATGTATAGGTATAGGAACGTTGTTCTGCTCTACATGAGGAAAACGTGCCCATTGTAAGGAAAGGGGTTGCTTGGATTTTGAAATCGACAATCTTGATTGAAGGGCATTTTTTGGGTTGAGGAGCAGGGTCCAGAACCGAGGACGGGAACGCTCCAGCACCATCCCCACGACCAACATTTGCATTTCACACTTATAACCGTGCACCAGCTCATGCAGCCTGGTAGTGTTTAAATGAGGCCTTTGGTTTACGGCGCAGACACGTATCTGCTACCTAGCTGACCGACTATCGCGATGGATCTTATCTTCCCACTGGACCGCGTATCATGTTGAAAACAGCAAGCATAGCACGCGGCGCAATTCCGTATTCTATGCCTGATAGCATTTACGTAATGCAGTCATTGACGTAAGCAGGAACAACTGGTGAAGGTGACGAGCTGGATGTCGATACGGGTGATGGGTTGGACTTTGCAACACAAACACCACATCTGTTCGATCATTTGCACCATCAGTCAACACCCTGTTGTAGCTGAGTTAATGAAACGTTAGAAGAAATATCCCGGTGTTTGAACTACCCAACAGATTCGTCGCCATTGGTAATAACAAATAAAAATATAGAGAAGAAAACATTCACGGGACGAACGTTTATCCGAAAAGAGTGTCTTTAGCGTAAAAGTCTAGTTGTTTTTTTTTATATTTAAAAAAAAAAAAAAAAAGAAAAGTAATTAACTATATTGAATATATAAAGAAAATAGTGAACAAAAAGTAAAAGTTTTAAGCATTTCTTTTTTTGATTATCCAAAGTCTTGTAATTAATCAATTTGCGCAATGCAGTTCGATAAATATTATCTTTAAAAAAGAATGGAAATGATAGAAATTAAAATAGTATTAAGAATATAAAAAAAACACGTGTATGAAGCTGTATGAACAGATAATACTAGAATGATTAAAAAGAAAACAAAAAGTATCTTAAACAAAATATGTTGAGAAACATTGAACGACGATAACATATATTTATGTAACCTGAATGCGATACACTATTGGATAGCCACTAGGATTATATATTTCGATACTATCTACTTTGTGATAGTAGTTTTTCTTATATATGTTTAGTTTCCATATATATTTATCTGTTTATTGGATACTGTTAGACAATAAGTATTATTAACCTTACCTAGAGTTACGATAGAAGAGTATCGCGGAGTCATGAGGGGCTAGTCGGTTATTTGTTCTTTCTCGACTTTCTTTTTTTTTTTTTCTTATAAATTTTCCTCTCGCCTCTAGGAAACTATGGTAAGGAAAACTATGATTTGGGCAATATTACTACCCCCATAACCAAAAATTTCTTTTGCGATTTCATTGAATCAGGATTTTTTTTGGGGTATTCAGTTTGAATCTCGTTTTCTTAAAGCGTGTGCCATTACCATATGTTCCTGATTGTATACAACATAATTGAAACAAAAAAAAAAAATGAAGTCGGTAGTCGACAAGTGAATTACGTCATTACTTTCGAAAGAATCGAGCACGCCTTGGTTGAATATAATGTTGGGTTTAGTAGACGACGAAAACAAACATAATATTGTACGGAACACACTTGGTGCAGACAAACTTATTACTATAAATAATCGCTCGTTTTGAAAAGAAAAATAGAAAACAAACAGGAAAAAATGTCTTTCATAATGCCACCGAAGAATGCATTCTTTAGGGGTTTATTTCTTTTAGAGCAAGTTTTCTTGGTTTAATAGACTCGAGTAATTCAATTCACGTTTTATTTGATCAAGCTTTGTTCCTTATATGCTACTTTGAAAGTTCTGGAGATCTTTTGTTGGCACATAAATGGAAATTCCATATGTAGTTGTAACCTATAAAAGAAAGAAAAAAAAAAAAAAGAATTATATAACACTAACAATATAATTTTTTTTATAATGTACTTCACTGTTATTTGAATTAAACTAGCAACTTTATTAGGAACAGGAACACCGAATTGTAATTTTGACTTTATTATCTTTACGAATAAAGTAGAAATGTTTTGTTAGCTTTGAAATCGCTGGCCTTCTTATTGGGTGAAAGCCCGAGAAGTTCTTTTCTTTTTCAGGGTCCGCGCGTGGCCTGGCTGGCCTATGATAAAATGATTGATTAAATAGTTTTTCGTGAATTTCTCAGCTCTTGCTTATAAGGGAGGGATACTGGCCCAACTAGTAGTTTCCGTGATTTTTTTTGTAAATTTTTGAATTTTGAATTTTTGAATATTGGGGGCCAGTATCAGAGGGTGGAGGACCCCAGACCATCGGGGTCAGGGCTCCACTACCATCGGGGGCCCGGGGCTGTCTGCCTCACCCGGGTTCCTTGTAAAGAGAGGTAGCACTTTTTCCTTTTTCCTTTTTTTTGTAGATTTTCAATTTTCTGGCTCCGTGCGTTGTCACGAGCACTGGGACTGCTTAGTCAGCCCATGTTGCAGAGCCTGGGTGGTTTCCTGTACGGAGCTATGCCCCCTTTTTGGTCCCTGGATATGTTTTCATATCAGTTTGCGGCTACAATTCATGACGGATGAATATACGTAGCATCCCGTTTTCTTGAGAGCAAACTAACCCCATTTCGTTTAAAGAACCCACCCCAGCCGCAGCGAGCTAGCAAAGCGGCACCCCAGCATCCGTCGGGGTTGGTTAAAGGGTGCTCCGCTAATGCGGACAAGGGGCCTTCACGGCCATTTCTAGGGCACCCTGCTCTCGGGGCAATTTTTTTTTTTTTTTTTTTTGTTTTGCCTCTTGAATGGCATGAGCCATTCCACTTTCTGACCTTAGCACTCTTGGTTCTGGACTTCGGTCTGGTTCTAAGTTGTGCTAAGGCTTCTTCCATCCACAATTTCGCTACATTAGATATAAATAGACGTCGGACGAAATGCCTCTCATTCATTTCTCTTCTCTAGTTGGATTCTTGTGTGGCTAAGTGAGATTTGCAGGGGGAAAGGGGATGTGGAATATGTTAGAACTGTATAAACGACGAAGAAATCCGAAATAATCGCACGGCGAAAACTACGACAATGGAGGAAAATTCTATAAATCATTGAAAATTGAAATTCAGAATTGAATGGGGTGGGGACTATTATTAATCAAATACGATTTGGTATCGCATTACGAATCATAATAGTCCGGGCGGCCCCTGAATTCAACAAGGCGCACTTAAGCTATAGCATTGGAAAAGTATCCTATTTTTTAGTGGATGAATTATAAAAATTTAAGTAAAATAAAATACAAATGTGAAAGAATCATTAAAATATCTCTAGAAATAAAAAAGTTATGGGACTTTGAAGTTGCGCTGCAAGAATAATTTCTTTACACGCGGGCGGCGCTCGAGTGTGTGACGTCACGCGACCTAAACGACGTGGCTCGTATTAGCTGAATAATCACTGCGCGACGATATTGGATAGGTCAGATGACGTCACAAGCGAGTTAGAGACCACACGTTCCGCGGTAAAATACGTAAACTTAATCTGTTTCTCAGTCATCATTTATTGATGGATTTCAATTATTTTCAGGGATTTATTAGCTTTGATCTATATTTTAATTCCATTACGTTAAATATAGTATTTTCAACAGCATGAAACTTGTCCATTACATCAAAGGCGATTTTCTCAGAAACGAGCTAGGTTTAGGGCTTTGAACTTTGTTTGCAGCGAATCTGAACAAATAAAATTCAACCCTTTCAGAGCATCTGCACAAGCTAGGATATCTTAGTAAGCTAAATATTTTGGGTTCTGCACAAACTTCAACAAATTCATCTCTCTCAGCGCATGTATATGAAAAAATGTCATAAAATGACAGGAAAAAGACACGTTTCCGAAACGAATTGTCACTGGCAACGGAAAATGGATCGGATACAATAACAGCGTTCAGTGAAAAGATCATAGATCAAGCTGTAACAATTTCAAAGACAGAATTGCATCAAAAGAAGGCTGTGCTATTAATCTAGTAAGATTAGAAAGAAGTTCTATATTATGAGCTGCTCCCAAGGGACCAAAAAATCAATACGGGCGTGTACTGTTGTCGCCAACTGGATAAATTGAATGCTGCGATCAAAATGAAGCGCCCAGAATTGTTCAATCGCGACATGACAACACTAAACCACACACGCACTTCTTTGGTCACTCGAAAATCGTTGAATGGTGAAATGGTAAACACTTCAGCTCAGATGATCAGGCCCGGCGGACGCCTTGGGCGGTGTGGGTAGTACTACCCACCTAGGAAATCAAACGGTGGGTAATTACCCACCCAAAAATTTCGATCCTATATGTCACATTAATGTAATGAAACTATTGGTAATTTATTTCTCTTTTTGTGGTAAAGTAGAATAAACAAAACGTGAAACAAAGACAGAGTTTACGAATGTTAAAAACATTTGCCAAGCAAAACTACCACCTACTGTTAAAACATGCGATTTTTGGTAGTTTCTAAGGTACCCTAAAAGTCGGATGTGGTAATATAGTCTCATTTAAAGGCGCAAATTGTAACCAGTATTACAGTCAAACACACTTTCAATTAATTTGACATATTGCAATATTTTACGATCGAATGGATGGTCTGAAGCTGATAGCCCCAAGCTAAATACGTATTCTTACAATCTCCAGATCCACAGATTGCGGAGTTAAACTTCAAATCTCATGACTATTCTTAATAAAACCAAACAATATACCACTACATCACGGACTTATCATACAAATCCGATTTGATGCAGACGAGCACCTTTTGGGTGATACGGACCCTGCCTCAACACCCTATCTCTGTCACCATAGAGACAGCCAAAACGCTAAAACCAATGTAAAGAGATTCGACATACAAAGGCAAGACAAAAAATTCGAACTAGAACCGATGATGCAAAAAAGGTGGGCTGCTTGGTTTTATGAGCTAGGGTCCTCATTTTATGAGCTAAAGCCTCAATTATGAAAATGGCGATGATGAACGAACATCAAAACTGGGCAGCATTGAGTAAATAGAGTGCTTCTTTTCTTTGTATATTTATTCTATAGTTAAAACTACCCAGCAAATCTACCCTGTTGCGTAGGGTAGATTTTTTAAGCGATATGTATAGCGCCTAGCCACATACTCTATATTTTTTGGTAGCCAATGCACAGCATAATGTATTCGAATAGTGCGAAATCACTTCCTTTAGCGTCTGGAGCCGGCTTTTGGCTTGTGTGACCGGCCTTGTAAGCATCTACAAATTATATATACGCAGCAACAAGAAAGAAATAACGAAAGAATTAGGACAGAGAGTAGGAAAACGAAAGGGGAAGGCTCTTTGGGAATCTTTGCAGCGATATTCCTTAAACGAATACACTGTGGGGCACAGCATGTCTACGATCTCGAAGTTTTATTTCTAGCCCCATCGCTACAGAAGCAAAATCGTAAGCCGTACTACGCACATGCGAAAGGGACAAAGGAAGAGAGTCAAGCATTAAGAATAGTATAGATTCAGCGCTCACACTTTGAATCATCACGCAAAGTTTTTTAATGTGCACATTTCCACTTCATATTTCAAAGTGAAAGCTCTGTCACGTGATTTCAAGTAACGGTAGTAACGTTAAAAACAAAATGGACAGGTTCGTCATAAAGTTAAAAAGTATTAATGAAGGACTCATGGACAATACTTCCAAAGTCGCGAAACAGCCAAACAATTGTACTGTTTCCTTGACATCATCTAGCAGTCCCAGTGATGGTTGTCGGCGTGATCTTAAAACTAGTACAGTACAGGTAGCGGTAAGCTCATTGTTTAAAATTTGGCTTATTCGGCTTCTACTTTCCTCTATATATACTTTCTTTTGTGATTCGCTAATGAAGTGGATATTTCCCATCGAAACGTTACAGACAGCTAGTATTAACATACGTATGCATATAAAAAATTTCCTTATGGCTTTTCAGATTCCAGTGTTTCAACATCGCTTATACGCAAAGCATATCAGAGATGCAAAACCCAATTCCCGTTCCTCGATACAAATGAGGCTGGGTTTTTGATTTGTAAAGTTTGCACAGACGCGAAATAATACTTTCTTTTGCTGCCTGTTATTTACAATCAAAGGAAACATGGGTGGACAGAGGAGCTATTGGAAGCACAGAGTAGAATGGATCAAAGCACATTCGAAAATTTCTTTGCATTTCGGCTTTAAAAAATCATGACTCACGTAAACGTTAAATGATTTGTAAATATATCCCAATCACCCACTTATCTACACTAATCGACAGTTATTTACCACCCACCCCAAAAATATGTGTTCCGCCGCCACTGCAGATGATGCTATTAAACAGCAGCACTTAGAGCAATTCTTGGCTAACAAAGACTCAACAGTTTTTCGAATGCGGACTTATTGTAGCTATCCTAAAGATTGCAAAAGAGTACATACCTCTATAAAGTTTCTATTTAATATAAAAAAAAACCTTCTTTCATCTTTGATGAAAAAACAGCAATCAATTATCAAAACACTCCTAATAGTTTCGTTTCCCAAATCTCCCACGAATGACGATGTTACCAAATCAGCATCTAGAACAAAGCGTAAGAACGAGAACATGATTATAGTGAAATCGTTTTTATTTCCTTCTGTCTCATAAATATTAAGTTTATTGCGAGAGAAAGCTACAGGCTATGAAATCAAAAGAATTAAACTACAAAAAAATAAAACAAACCTGGACAAAAATAAAGAGGAGAACAGAACCAAAATTTGTAATACAGGAAACCTACTCAAAATACAGAATTTACTAAAACTTATATCAAACTGGATCACTTTACGACATAAAATACGCTTCCTAAATAATTATCAATAATTAGAATTATAATATATACGCTAATTACCTTATTCGCTAATCGAAAAATGTATGCTTAGTGTTAAATATTTTCCTGTGTAAATCAATGAATGACAACAGGACTCTGTTGAACACAAACACCAACCATTGGTGAATCGTCGCGATCATTTTTATTACCTTTACTTGATGAATCATTGCTCGATGGCGGCTGAATAGCACCCGGATTCGTTCGTGATAGTTTGTTCGGTGAATTGGTTGGTTGAATGCTACTGCTTCGATTTCGTCGCATCAAACCGTCATAATTGTTTCCGGACATGGTCATCGAAGCATGATCGAAGCTCTCTCTGTAGTTGGGCGATATTAGGGACATTAAACTTAAATTGCTTGAACTGCTGTTTGTCATATTGTTGGGAAGTGATTCGCCTGAT
This sequence comes from Nemotelus nigrinus, assembly GCA_947369275.1. Taxonomy (NCBI): domain Eukaryota; kingdom Metazoa; phylum Arthropoda; class Insecta; order Diptera; family Stratiomyidae; genus Nemotelus; species Nemotelus nigrinus. The sequence goes on from OX376373.1 coordinate 143,802,714, forward strand.
ATTGCATGGTGCATGCTGTGGCTCACGCTCTGTCCGAGATCCAGTGGTAACGAAGCCGGAGCGAAGTTGATTTGGTTTGCGTTTGACGTGAGATGACTGATGCCGCTGTGTTGCAATGATGACGCTGAGGATGATGAACCCATATTAGTTGATGCAATACGCGCATTTGAGTTGGGATTGATAACGTGCTGCGGTTTATACGAGCGTAACAGGTTCAAATTGCCATGCATCGAACCATATCGTGGCGGCTGTAATGATGATGATGATGACGAATGTTGTGCTGCAGGCGGCAGTGAGGATGTCGATGAAGATAAGGACTGTGGCTGTGTTGAAGAGCAGGAAGGAAGTAATGGGGGATCGCAGTCCATAGCAAGTGGATACACTGCGCCGCCGGGCTGAAGCGAGTGACACGCTGTATTGCCTTGCGATGCTGACGACGACGAGCTGGACGCACCCGATGAGGGCGAGAGTAATGTATGGACTCCACCATGATGACTATGGGCACTATGCAGGGATGATTGTGTCTGAAGTAGTTGTGGAGTTGATAATTGCTGCTGTTGCTGCTGTCCTTGCGTGTGTTGCTGCACTGGATCAAACAACTTCATTATGTGATCGATACGAACAGCACGTGTATGTAAAGATGCCGGCTGCTGTGATGATGACGACGCCGTTGATGATGATGAAATGAGACCAGTTGATGACGTTGAAGACGGTTGTTGTAGCGATTGTAGAAGAATACCTGAAATAATTGATTCACATTAACAATAAATCTCTGATTTTACAATTCATATTTCATATAAACATTCAAATCGAAAATAATATTCAACAAAACTTTCCAATATAAATTGCATTACACAAAAAAATAACATTTCTTCTCCTAAACTATAAGTTCTTTTCAGTTTTTTTTCTCTCCAGTGAAGTTGATAGCCAAAGATATGTTTCAATTATAGAACGGAATGCGAACGAAACGTGAAAAACCAAGACCAATAAATATATTATCCATGCCATTGACGAAATAAATATCAACTGAATAAGTTCATATATGTAGAGTGTTTAAATAATAGAAGAAAGTACTTACTTACAGTCTCCGTAGTTGGCTAGATTAAAATCTGAATAGTGCAATTATGAAACCGATTTACTTTCAGATACAGCCATTGGACATACAAATAGCACAATTTAGTAAAAAAAATTAAATGGATCAATTTTTCAATATTTTAGTAGAATAATTTTTATATTTTATGGGGACTGCTACTTTTTACCATGAATGTACATTAAAATTTTAAGAAAGTACCTTATTTTTATCATTGAGACGTGTAGAGTGCCAGAAAAATTTGTTGACAACCGGAAATCAGCAAGTCTTGTTATCTCGATTGAGGGAGATTTTGACAGCTGAGAGGACATCGATCCGGAAACCTTTGAATTTCCAGATGAGGAAACGAAGAAGTCAGGATCTCGCTCAGAAAAAATAAAAAAGCTTAGAAAAGAACCCTATGATGATGAATTTGGTGCTAAAAATGGCTTCCGATATGCAGCAACAACCTGTGGACATGACAGATCAATTGGAGAAGAAACTTAGTCAGCAAACTCCGAAACTTGATTAATAAGCGCAGAAAAACTGGACCAAGAAGCGCAAATTGTGGGCGTTATTCGGACTGAAGCAACTGACAGTAAGTGGCTCAAAGCGCCAATTTTCGATGGGGAGTCTTCTTGGACTATACACGAGAAGCAGTTTGAAGCTTTTGCAGAATACAATTATGGGAAACATCGGCTGCGTGCGATTTCAGAAAGGTGACACTAAGAAGAGATGCAGCGGGGTTTCTTCAGAGAATAAAAAGTAATAAAGTAAACCCACGACAGCCCTTGCACGGGCCTAGGAGTTGAAGCTGGTAGAGAGCTTCATCAAAAATTAACAATCAATGTGAATACGACTGTGGAATGATTAGTTCCACGACCTCATTTTACCCCTTGTCGCTTGTATGCGATTCCTAAGTAGATTCGCCACCTTTGAAACAGGGACACTCTAAAAGGAGTGTATGTAGTTGTAGTGTATGTAGTTGTAGTGTATGTTTTGTTTATGTATGTGTAGGTATAAGAAAAAAAGAAGAAGGATCACTCTTGCATTGAACATCGAAAAGAAAAAGCGTGTGTTATTTTCATTTCGCCGAGACACCCCTGATTAATTGAGATACCTATTCAGAGCTAGGTGAACTCAAAACTCGGTGCACGCACCCCCGTTTGAACCTGAATTCAAAGCAGGAACCCCACCCACAAGAAGCATTCAGACGATACCAGTTGAAAATAACTCCAGTTATTCCTGTTTCACACATACTCTTGCTATGCGGTACGGTGAGGGTCACTTGAAAGAGGTGCATCGGACACAGCTACGAACGCGCATCTAGAAGACAAAAGAAACGTTACAACAGCTGGCTCAGAATATTCAGCGTCTGATACTTTTGTTCCATCCTATATAGTTTGTCTATGTCAGATCCGGAGCATCGAAATGAAACGGCAAAACGTAAACTCCTTATGACGATGGCTCACTCAATGCTGCTGTATGGCGCGGAGATATGGGCCACTGCGTTAAGGTTTGAAAAGTATCGAGCTAGGATTGTGAGCGTCCAGCGTAGGTGAGCGCTGCGAACCGCAAGCAGCTACAGAACAGTTTCAGGAAAAGCCGTGTTAGTGATAGCTGGAGTCATCCCAATTGATATATTGGCGAGCGAACGCAGGGAGGTGTTTCTGAACAGAGCAGAAGTAGGAAGAGAAATGTTGGCTCCTCAAGCACGAGCGCAAACGCTTGAGCTTTGGGAGGAGCGCTGCGCAACGAGTTCGAAAGGAGCATGAACGATTAGGCTGATTCACGCCTTAAAACCTTGACTTAATCGCGACCACGGTGAAATAAACTTCTACCTGTGCCAGTTCCTATCGGGCTACGGCTACTTCAGGAAATACCTTCACAGAATGGGGAAAGTCAGGACGGAGTTCTGTAAGTATTGTGCTAAGGAAATTGATGACGCTTTGCATACCTTTTTCCATTGCGCCCGCTTCAGAAGGGAGCGACACATGCTTTCCTCTGCAATTGGTCCTGTGACATCGGAGTCAATCGTGGAGATGATGCTGCAGTCAGATGACGCCTGGTCAGCTGTGTCAGCATATGAAGAGCTGGTATTGCGTTTGAAAAAAGAAGAAGGATGCCTTATAGATTCCTGAAAGCCTGACAGAACGGAAGTAAGCCGACGGGATACCTGATTGGTGCAAGTAGCACGGCCGATTTGAAGTAATGCGAAAGTGGTTCCGGCTCGGACTTTCGTGGTCGGCGATGTTTTTTGGTGTCGCTGATGTTTTTTTAGTGAGTACTAATATCACATAATCTTGTATCGTTCGCAGGATACCTATTGAAGGTTTATGACACCGGCTCCCCAAAAAAAAGCGAAGTCAGAAGAAACTAGATTCGAAGAGCAGAAGTTAGCCCGCAAAGCTGATGCTGAACTATCACAGTTGTCAGACTGTATTTCCGGGAAATGATTTAAACCTTCAAGGAAAAGTCGGCGACGAAGTCTGTAGCACCACAGTCGACACGGGAGCTGCTAAATCAATCTTAAGGGCAGATATGGTTAAGTCCTGGAGACTTAACACATGGAAGCGATATGTGCTTCTACTGTTGAATCAACATCAATTTATGGCGAGATCGTACGGCAGATATAGCTCAGAGATTGTGTATTTCAGAACCGATTCCTAGTAGCGCAAACAGCTGCTAAATGCATACTTCTCAGGGAACGAAAAATTAAGTAGAGGAACCTGGCCTGGAAGAAGTATTTGCACCGGTCCAAACGGAAAAGCATATTAAATGAAAGTTCTCGCAAAAGGCATATTAGATCGAAATCTAGGGATATCACTAGAAGACTGCAAGACGACAATGGAGTATGATTCCGGATATGGCTAGACTTTATGCAAAAAGAAATGAGGAACGCGATGAAAACACAGTACGATTTAAGAGCGAATTCAACTAGGTTCTAGGAAAACGATTTATGTGCCTGTATAACCACCGTCAGCGGGAATGCGTAAGTCCTAAGCTGCAACCGAAATATGGTGGGCCCGTATCGCATCGCAAACACCGATCCCAGATGAAGATTGTGCACCTAGATTGACTTGCACCCTGCAAATACTAACAAGGTACTGAATTAAACATATTTTATTTCTCAAATTGTAATGTTTTTTTGGTTTGATTTAAGGATGTATATCTCTTATTGTGCTATTTATTCGTAATTCATAGTAAACTTTGTATGTGGATTTAATTAACTAACAATTTCACTTTCTTGAATATCAAAAACTATATATTTGTTTTGCTATTTCGAATTTAATTATTTGACCGTGTTTGTGCTATTTTTATGTCCATGACTGTAGATTAACATATCGTTTATTTGAAAAGAATATGTCGCCGAATTAAGGTTAGTCATTTATCAACAAATATATTCCAGCACGGTATCCTGCTTCTTAATTCGTGGAAATAAATAATCACTCAGAATTACTGAGTATTCATTGAAGCATCTGAATAAAACACTGTTCGAACGACGTCTTGCAAATGAAAAACACTGTAAATTTGTTTATTACTTTCTTTTATCCATTTTTTTGGTTTTTCACAGATTAGTAAATGTGTATTATAGACTCGTACTCGCTAGTCTGTTCAGCCACTACTGTTCATCATTCATTCAATTTCCCTTTTAATTATTCATACGATGATTCAGCTACTTTTTCCCTCATTAAACTTCCTTAGCTTGCTCGATACCATTTTATATTCGAGAGAGAAACAAATATTTTTTGTTTATTTTGGTCGTATAACATATATAAAAACCTAATAAAGATTGTTTTCCATGCTTCCACGTTCTTTTTTCAAATTTCATATAGGGTTCTTTGTTGTTCTTGTTTTTTGTGAACATTTATATTCATTTTATTCCGTAAATCGAGGCCAAAGTTTTATTATTTATTTTAAATCAGCGCTTTTAGCATTGTGTACATGTTTTTTTATTCCGATATTTTTCACTTAAGTTTACTTCGTATTTTCTTTCAATTAAATGTCAGTTTGTTTGTGTTTGTGTGTTCATTTTGAAATTTAGATTGAATTTCTGCAGAATGCAATGTGTCTCGGGGCCAATTTCTTCCTACGAGCCTACGTATTTTCATAAAAGAATTGTATTTGGGTTGGCTTATTTTCACAAAAAAAAAAAACTATTTTTGTTGATATAGTCAGAATTTGAAGTTTGCCGAGTGGAAATAAATGGAAATTCCATTCGAAAAACTTTTAGTAGGTTTACAAGAATACTAGTTCATCGGCAGCAAGACTACACTTTCTATTGCGTTTATTATAATCCAATGGGTTTTTTGTTTAGTTCCATCTTTTTCTGATGGAGTGTTTGTTTGTTTTCGTCAGACTACGTTTGACAAGTTGTTTTATGAAAAAAAAACCGAATTTCCATCCTTTTTTACTATTAATCGATGCTGCTGATCTTCTAGAATTATATTTACTATTCATGATTTTTTTCGATTTATTCGTTTTATAACATTATTTTATTTTGTTTAATTTAGTGATCACTATTTTTTACTTCTTGTTTGATGATTTATTTCTTCATACATATTTACACAACTGTAAAGTTTCGATTAAGCTTTGTATTTTTCTGCATTTTTCCGCTCTCAAAAATTAATTAGACAATTGCTTATTTTTTTTAATGAAGATGTTATGAAATGCTACTTGATTCAAAGGATTTTTTTTTTTATTTTCCTTTTTGTATTTTCTCTATAGCCTTTGTATACTTGTTTGCTTTTGTGTTTGTTTTTTTTAACTTTATATCATACCTACACAGCAACGCCATTTTATTTAAATCTACTTGTATGTTTTATTATTTTTATTATTTTTTGTGTGCCTGTTTTTATTTTCACTTTTTCGTTTCGGTACAAAATTTTTTTTTTTTAATAGTAAATGTAATTCTTTGTATATTTTAGTTCATTTTGCGTTTATAATATAGTTTTAGCAATGAGTATTATTGTGTATAGTTCGTGTTTTGATTGGAAATAGTTTGTAGCTTTCAATGCCATGTTTCAGGTAAATTTAAAGAAAAAAATTAATATTGTAAAGAAAATCATCAAACTTTCATAGAATGATCTGGGGCAGACGCTCATTTTTCATGCTGTTTTAAAATTCATAGAAGTAATATCAATGACAACGGCGTAGAAATTTTTCAGTTGTACGATCTACAGTTTTATGCCGTAAACGGCACAGAAGATCGGATGAGAGCTCAGAAAAGAAAAGTTCGTAGAGTGAAGAAGGGCTATTACAGGGGATATAGATTGAAGCAACCAATAATAATGAAGTAGGAGCTAGAGAAACACGCACTAAAATAAATTCCACTGAGGAAGTAGTAGTAAAATCGCTGCAAACCGAACTAGCGAGAAATTTGTGAATGCCAACGAGAACCCCTGCACCATCAGACTTACCAGAGATTAAGCGGTCACGATCCTTGCGGAAAACAGTGTGCTGTGAAGACGGGAATCGGCAAAATGATAGCTCGTATTATCATCATTACCGAGGATTTGTTGATGAGAAAAATCTATGCCTAGCTCATCCCGAAAACGTTGACGGACGAGACGCAAAGAAAAACCGTGTGCTTGTTTGCGGTCTTTCGAAGAGTGATCAATATTACCCCGCAGTTAGTAGACAATGTAATAACCAGTGACGAGCCATGCATTATTGACTACGATCCCGAGTCAAAACGTTAAAGTTTCGAATGGCACAAAACAGTATCGCTACGCCAAAAAGGCTCTCGAATGAGGAAGTCGAGGACTAAGAGCCATGCTCATTGCTTTCTTTGACGGCAAGGGGATAGTCCACTACGAATTTGTAGTGAGGAATAGACCATCAATTTCGATTTTTACGTGGAAGTCATGAAAAGATTAAAGAAAAGAAAGGGTCAATCGAGTGAGGCCAGCTGTCCACGCCATTTGAAAGCTACATCATGACAATGACCGAGTAACACCTGTTTCACCGTCAACAACTACCTGGCATGGAACGGCATCGCAACCCTTCCTTAGCCCGGAAATATAAACCATTGTGATTTTTTTTATGGCGGTAATTTGTAATTTATTGTGAAGCTCGGAAAAGATATTGGATATCGATCGGGGTTCGGATTTGCATTCAGAGTGTGTTAATTTTTCCTGTGCCCGAATAGACTGAGTACAAAGATACATACCATCAGTGTAATTTGAATTGGAACAAATGCGTTCCTGGACTAGAATCCATTGTGTGCCGCAGTGAGGTCGTTGTATCTTATCATTTATACAATACTATGTATTTGTTATTTGTGCTTTGCATTAGTTTTTTAAGTTTAGTTTAGATCGAACTTGCAAGCTTTTTTGGTTCTGAACCCTTTCTGGACATGACCATATGTTTCAGCGAATTATCTTTCCCGATCGCAATCGCGACGACGATGTATAAGCAGATAATGGAACAGCTGCATCCTCATGGAGCTTGAAAGTTGTGCTTGAGCAACAGTCTACAATGAATTGAAAAATATTCAACTGATTTTATTACGCTACCAGAGGCAGATGCTTGTCTTATTGATTTCAGGTTTCCCTGTCCTGAGAACACTCTTTAGTAAGTGTTATTTCTATACGGACTGAGAGTATGTTATTCCTATACGGACTAACTCTTCTCTCCTGTGTTTTTTAATATTGCGGCTACTGTATTTTTGTTGACGGATGAAATTATGTAGCGTACCTTCTCCGGAGCAAGATACACAATCTATGCCATGGACCGACCATAGCCGCGATGAGCTAGTGAAGCTGTGGACTTAAAAGTGCTCCGCTAATGCAGACTAGGAGCATTTACGGCCATTTTTAAGGCATCGTCCTCCAGAGAAATTTTTTTTTTTTGCCTTTTTAATTAGCAGGCTCTCCACGCCAGGTTCAATTTGAGATACACTGGCTTCCAATTAAAAAGCATTTGCTGCACTATTTTTTTTGCAGACGAAAGCAAATATAAGAAGATCTGATGATAACAAATATGTTTGGCGACAATCAAATACAGAGCTTCAACCCCAAAAAAATATGTAGCTTGCTTGAACATGGTAGGGCGGTCTTGTGATGGTCGGGGACTATTGATCGGCGTTTGGACTGGGAAATTTAACATTTATGGAAAGGAATATGAATCGAAAAATATACTTAAAGATATTACAAAATAATTTAATTCAAAGTGCGAAAAAATTAAATATTAAAGACAATTTTCGATTGTATCAAGACAACGATTCAAAGCACACGTCCGTCATCACTTGTGCAGAATTGGCTCATATGGAAGTGCCACCACACATCATGCAGACACCCGCACAGTATTCAAACTATGTGATTGAAATTTTTTGGTTTGGACTTAAAAATTAAAATAAAAACTATGCAAAATTACAGATTGATTTGTTTTTTCTACAAATATGTCTGGATTTTGAACTATTTGGATGTTTTGCTACTATGACAGCATCGTTTAAACTGTGATCCACTCACTGTAGGTTCATCAGAATTTTGAGCAATCTCCAGTAAAAACGCATTTATCACATTTTAGAAAGTAATGCTTCGTGAAAAATCAAATAACGGAAAATGGAATTGATCGCTAAGAGTTTAAGTCTTTTCAAAGGAATAGTTCTGCTCGATATGATCGTAATGTCCTGTGACAGAAGAATGATGCTACATTTCAATGTCCGCGCTTTTCAAGCTAATCAATCAATCAAAACAAGAGTATAATTTAAGTTTTAACAGCATGCCATTTACACGCACACGAAATATTCACACAATAATAATGATACAATGCCGCATCATTTAATGTTTCACTTTTTGTATTATTCGCTATCTCTCTTGGGCCTATTCTTATTTTAACTTCTTCGATTTCACATTTTCGCATTGTTTATGGTTTATTTTAGCCTCTATCTTACGACAATTAGGTAAATAATATCAATTACTACTTTATTGTTAATGTTAATTCTAACTGGTTTATCATAAATATATAGTATCGTAATTATTACTTTGTATTAAAATTATTCTTTTAATTAGTTTTTTTTCTGTTTTTTTTCGGCTTTGTAGGTTTGGATCAGTATTATTATTATTCACGTTTTTTCCATTTCTTATTTTTATACAACTATAGATCATTACAAAAACTATTTAGTTGGAGCCATTGTTGATGTTGTAAGTGATGATAAATATGATGTTGTTGTGGTGGTTGAAGCAACAGTCACTGTTGAACCAATACCACCACCACCAATTATTGCAGCTGCTGTGGATGATGATGAAGACACCGACGATGATGATGCTGATGATGATGATGACGACGACGAAGACGAAGATGATGTGTTACTAATGAGATCCCGAGGCACTACCAGTCATCGACGGTCATCTTTTCCAGCGTAATTATTGTTTTTTTTAAATATTATTTAAGAGTAATATAGAATGTGACACATCCATTTGAAATCGGTTTAAATCCATTATGTCACAGATGCGTAGATATTATGGTTTAAAGATAAAATATGCAGAAGTAGTACATACGTCCAAGAAAGCGAAGCAGAAAAAAATGGGAGAAAAAGTTGCATTTAAGTAAATGAATGCACAAATTCCACGATTATATTTTGTGAAACGATAAATAAGTATGGGCCATCAAACGTAGCCAATAAACGACTAAATCCGATTAATCCATTAACAAACAAATTTTCCACAAAACAATAAATGCAAATAATTTTTAAAGGTGACAGTTAGTCATTCGACACAAGAAGATATGTTAATAGGTAGGCTTGTAGCTAAGGTAGGTAGCTAGATCAAGTGGCTGTGGAACGGGGAACATTCCAACCGAAAGACACACATGGGTACAATAAAGAGCAGTTTTGATACGACAGATATCAATCTCCCTCAGCCACTATAATCAGGAAACTATCAAGTTGTTTTTAATAAACTACACTGTCAGCTGTTTGATCCTTTGGAGACAAAAGCCTCTTCTCTTGGACATATTTAATGTTGTGCATATTCATATATATTCATGACGGATTAATATCACGTAGCGTACCCGTTTGTTTCCAGGATTCTCCAATGATTCACCCCAGCAGCACAGAGCTAGCAAAGCGGCCAACTAGCATCCGTCGGGTGTGGACTAAATGGTGCTCCACTAATGCTAACTAGGGGTCTTCACGGCAACTTATAGGGCGCCTTGGTCCAGGGACAAATAGTCCCATTTTTTTTGCTTATTTATTTGATGACCATCAAACTTCTGTTAGAGATCTTGACTGGACTTCGATCTAGTTGAGATGCTTTGCCAACCTATTGACTTGAAAATCGCTGCAAATGATGAAGCATAAGTCAGTCAGACCTGAGAGGAAAGAAGCCTCGAGTGAGGGCATTCTTCTCCTTCCCAAAACCAGGAACCGGCATATAAGATAGAGCACGGATGCTTCTTTATCCTCCGAGCCAGAGCTCCGATAGAAACCACTGAACCATTGCGCGTGCCGTCCAATGAAAAAATAGACCTTCCAGACGGCCCCGAAACAGCGGAAAGCACCACGGGTTAAATTTAATAGCTGCCTGATACGACGCGCATCCATGAATATCGAAGACAGCCTTGCGATCGGACAGGATGATTCTTCAATCCAGGACCTCTTATCGCTCTCGAGGTATTTACACCTGATGGCTAGTTCGCCCGGAAATCGGTGTTGCTTTAAGGAATGTAAGATCTCCGGCAGCAAGGGGCCAAGCCTTGCCAGTTTGTCAGACACACAGTTGCCCCGAAAACTCATATGTCCAGGCTCTCAACTCACCAATAGTTAATAAACATAATTTATATGATTTTAAGCTTTAATTTGGTTTTCCATCTAGGGCGCAAATTTTTTTTTTGACCAATCTTAAAAGTTTGAGCTAAGGATACAGCATATATTTTCAAATACGAACGAAGAATAATTTCTCGCCAATTCGACCGGAGATAAATAATAAATTGAATTCTGCGAATAATTATCACTTTAGTAAAATAGCTGAAGAATTAATAGATTTGATTTTAATATAATCTAACAATTGAAAAATTGCACATATTTTTTTGCATGTTTATAACGGACTCTTATTTGAAAACTTACTGCTTTTGCCAATATTCTATTTGAATCGATATCACATTATAGATTGTATTGTAGTTATAATTTTCTCCTTGGTTAATCCAAAGCAAAATATACTACAGTTGCCTTAAGGGTTCATTCTACTTTGCAGCTTAATAAAAATCGTTTTTTTTTCTTTTTGCATTTTCTGAAAGTGTATAGTCTCAAGAGTGCTGTGTTAAATTTTCGTTGAGAAATTCCAGGTATTTTAGATTATATTTAGGTCGAAATGCAGGTAGTCGCTGCGTTTATTTTAGCCCTTACCACTTACATGTGAAGCTGGTTCTAGCGTGTGTTGTATATTTGTACGAGAAATTTTGAGTCAAACGCTGATGAATATTCCTACTAGGGTACCTAGCTAACCTTCTAGGATACCTACCTAACCTACTAGGACTAGCGTATGCGTTATTTCAATGGTTGGAGCTGTTTAGTTTGTTTTCGTATATCGGTGAAATTAGATCGTGCGAAATGGATCGAAAATTCAGCAAAACAAACTTTAGACGACCAGGTCAATCTGGGAAAAAAAGGAAATTCCGCGGTAATCGGTTTACTTTGGAAAAAGCACCAGTGATAAGTCAGGCGAGTACGTCAGCGGCAAAGCTAAAAGATACCACCGGTTTTGAAGTGAGTTTTGATCCGTCGTTAAACTATTGTATTTTAAATTTCGCCTTAATATTTGTCAAGTTAACGGAACTATTGAAGTGTAAAGATTGCGGTAGAGAAGTGAATTTTACAAAGCGTGGACAAAGAGGTTTGGGATTTAAACATTTGGTAAAGTGTTATTGTATAAAGTGTAAACTTTTGGTAAGGGAAACTTGTATAAACTCATGCCCACTAATAGGTAGATCCTATGAAATAAATCGTCGGTTTGTTTTTGCAATGAGAATGCTTGGCGTTGGGATTCAGGGCATCCAAAATTTTTGTGGTTTAATGGATTTGTATCAAGGTTTTACCAATAAGACATATTGTGCGATTATAGAGCATGTAAGGACTGCAGCAAAAAACGTTGCCGAAACGGTCTTTAAAAAAGCTGCGAATGAACCGAAAAAACTGAATACACAGGCGAGAAATGAAGAAACTTATTTGACGGTGTCCGGTGATGGATCATGGGCAAAACGAGGTTATACTTCTCTTTTGGGTGTTGTTACGTTGATTGGAAAGTATAGTAATAAAATTTTTGACATAATTGTGAAGTGTACTATAGTACATGTAAAGCGTGTGAAGGCTGGAAATATAACGAAGACACTGTTGAGTATAACACATGGTACGAGAACCATAAAGATGAGTGTACCGCAAATCATAAGGGCAGTGCTGGAAAAATGGAAGTTGACGATGTGGTTGAAATGTTTCAACGGTCTGCCGAACTACACGGAGTAAAATATGCCAATTATATCAGTGATGGTGATTCAAAGACATTTAAGACTTTAATAGATATTAAACCATATGGTGATGATTTGGTTGTTAAAAAAAAAGAATATGTGCTACATGGTAAAAAAACGAATCTATAAAAGAGCTACAGAAGCAAAAAGACAGCTCGCGCAGCTACGGAAAATAATGAGGCCAAGTGAAGACGCCGAAACATCGCAGGCTGCAAAATAGCGCAAAACTGTTAAACTTGTACAACTCATAAATAAATTGATAGCTGATCTGTCAATTTATTATGGACTGGCAATACGTCGAAACCCCAATTCAGTGGAGGACATGAAAAAAGCAATTTGGACAACATTTTTTCATAAAATATCTACAAATGAACAACCGCAACACGAATATTGTCCACCAGGTCAGGATTCGTGGTGTAAATGGCAGCAGGCGCAAGCTACTGGGCATGCTTACCAGCATCCACCTCCATTAGATAAAGATGTTCAAGATATTTTGAAGCCTATTTATGAAGATTTAACTCGCGATGATCTCATTGAGAGATGCCTAGGTGCAAACACACAGAATAATAATGAAAACTTCAATAAATGTATATGGCAGTTAGCTCCTAAACATATATTTTGTGGAAAAAAGGTACTCGAAATTTGCACCTACTGTGCCGCATGCAATTTTAACGAAGGATTTCAGCTTCTTTTAAAAATTATGAAGGACGTGGGGATCACCATTGGCCCAAAAGCTATGGAACTAGCGCGCAAAAAGGATGCAGTGCGAATTAATTATGCCGAACGCATTGCTTCTCACGAGACAAAAGAGGCCAGGATGGCTCGAAGAATGCAAAGTTAAGCTGAAAATGAAGAGTTTGAGGAAGCTGAAGGAATCCTGTATGCAGCTGGTATCGCTGATTAAGCGTAAGTATACATTTAATATAGGCATTTTATTCATAAAAATTTAAACGCGATTTTCTTAAAACCATATTTTTCTAATCGACGGGATAGATTTAGAAAAAACTAACCAACCAATTTCTCTGAAATTTTAATACATTATTAAAGATATTAGTGGCTATCGTTGGTACTACAATTATAATTCTATCGTAAAAACTTAGTATTTTTTATGCCAAAAAATTGCAAAAAGAAGTTGTATTTGCCACATTTTAATTTTCAAACAAATATAACTTAGTTAATTTTTTCTTTAACAGGTTAATTTTAGTACCGACGATAGCGATAAGGCTGCTTAGTAATAAAACAGTTCCTTTTTTCATTTCAGGTAAATACTTTGGGCCGAATCACTCCCGCCATTGAAATACATACCTACCTTTGTCGACAATTTTTAAAACTCTAAACAAATAAATTAATAGATAATATGTATTGTTTTGAAATGCCAAAGACAATATCTTTAATATCAAAAAAGACTGAAGTTAATAACCATTGTAGTTCTTGAGAAACAAATATTCCAAAAAATGTATTTTTTCTTCTCTCGAAAGTAGAATGAACCCTTAAAATGTCAGAATCCAATACGAACTATAAAATATACACTATCAATTCGTTCGCGAATACCAGACTCCTGACAAACTGAAATCAAGAAACCTATTTTTTTCCTCCATGTCAAATTTCCCTAGCCTGACCACTTGGATATCAATTAATTCTAATTGATTTTATGATCAACATTGTAAATATCTACTAGATCAAAACTGAACTTACCATGACTTTGCTGATCTGGATGTTGTTGCGGATGCTGTTGACTTAATCCCGATGTACTCGAACTAACTGACGGCGATGAGATTGCTATACTCGCTGTATTTGTGCCTTCGTCAGCCGTACGCTTAAAGAAATTATGTTGCAAGGCATAATACGGTGTAACACGTGTTTTCGGATCGAAATCCAACATTCGCAATATCAAGTCTTTAAATTTCAAATAGTCCGATACGGAATGTCCTGGCTCGTCTAATCTCCGCCCGCCCGGACCACCAGTCTCAACACCTAATATATCGTGCAGTTTACGCGATCCGGGTGGCTTATATTTTCGTCCATTCTGACTTTTCTTCAGCACGTAACTGCCATCCGTTACGAGTTTATCGAAGAATTTTCGAGTTTTGTGCGCTTGATCTAACAGATATTTTGGCGGCATACCGAGTACTTCAACAATTTTATTCATTTGATCGACTTCATTACAGCCCGAAAACAATGGTTCACCCGTATGCATTTCGACCAAAATACATCCTAACGACCACATATCTATCGCTAGATCGTATGGTATGCCCAGTAAGACTTCAGGCGATCGATAGAATCGTGATTGAATGTACTGATATATCTGAAATGAAAGGTCAGTCGATTTATTAGTCTTGACTATTCAATTTACACCTCTAAATGTATCTAAAGTATCTACTGATCTTTCCACTTTTATGTCATTGTGTGTAAAGAACTACTTACCCGTTGTCCCAATTGACACGAACTGCCAAAATCAACGATTTTTATAGCTGACCGTTTTGGATTACACAACAAAATATTTTCGGGTTTAAGATCACAGTGAATTATGTTCAGTTCGGGTGTACTCAGAAAAAGTAGAGCAGTGCACAGTTGTTGCGCAAACTTTCGCGTTAGATTCAATGAAACACCACGAAAATTTGTATTTCGCAGTAGATCGTACAAGTTGTAGGAGAGCAATTCGAAAACGAGACATAAATGATTTCGCCACATAAAATGCCGTTTAAGTTTAACTGCAAAATAAACGAGAAGTTCACATATCAATACAAAATTATAACATCCTTTGATTCATTGGGACAAGTAGTAATCTCGAAGAAATCTTACCTATATAATATTTGTTTTCGGCGTCTGCACGATTCATCATTTCAAGTAATTTTACTTCTATTTGTGCCTGATTTAGGAACGGTTTCTTATTTTTAATTATTTTAATAGCAACATGACATTGCTCTTCGTGGTCGTATGCCTTAACTACTTGCCCGAAACTGCCTTTACCTAAAATTAAATTGTTTATTTTATAAATATACTACTTACACAAAAGAGCTTATAAAAGATTTTTTCTAATGCGCTATGAAACATATGGATCGATGGATTGATGTTCAACAGAAAATATGTCTTTCAGTCTTACCAATTAAAGAATCGATCTCGTATCGATCTAAAAACTTTTCACCATTTTTTATTATATAGTCATGGTTATCGTCGTCATAGCCGGCATTGTATAGTTTGCGTTCCTTCTTGTTCGAAGAATCGTCTTCACCTTGTGTCTGCTGTGCCCGTCTTTTCTTTTTAGCGTAGTAAACCTTAAAAGAATTGAAATTCAATTAATTCAATTAATTGTATTTTCAAAAAGATATAAGCGTATCTCGAGAAAGCAATTAATACAGTTTTTCTAAAAGAAATCAACTCAAGCTCAAATGTACATGATCCGCCATTTTATATTTAACTGCGTACTTATAATATCAACAACCTAATTAGTAAGGGCTGTTCCAATAAAATTTGATCTTTTTATCTTTGTGAATATTTTCGTGTGTATACCTGCAACAGATATTTAAGCCACATGATACAGAAAACTATATTAGGTTAGGTTAGTAAAGAGGGCTGCCGGGAAACGCGGCTTGCATTAGGCCACCAGTTTGGGCCCATTTGCCACCCTCCGCTGGCTTTTTAGAGCTGCCAAGTGACCGCTTCGCCAAACTGGATCAGCTGACTCAGCGTGACGGTACTGGCCACCTCTGCTAACCCTTGAAAGTGGTATGCACCAACAATTTTGAGGCGTTTATTATTTAGGGCCGGACAATCGCAGAGAGTATGCTCGATGGTGTCCTCTTCCATCTCGCACCTCTTGCATAAACTGCTGGATGTCAGTCCCATTCTCTTCGCATGAGATGCGGTAAGGCAGTGCCCTGTGAGCAAGCCGACCGTGGCTTTCAAGCAGTTTCTGCTGAGCTTGAGCAGTTTCCTGCTTTTGCTTGGATCAGGTGATGGCCATAATGTCCTGGCCACCCTGTAGTCCAGCCTGTTTTCCCATTCGGACTTTAGTTTGGCCCATATGGCGGCATCAAGTTTGTTTGTGGCGTCAGCGATTGACCGAGGTACAGTGATGCAGGGGCAATTGCTAGCTCCTGAACCTTTCCTCGCCAATTCATCAGCTTTTTCGTTGCCTATGACCCCACTATGCCCTGGCACCGACATAATCCGGATAGGAATATGACTTGCCTTTTCATTGAGAGCCACCCTGCAAGTGTTAACAGTTTTTGAAGAACATCTGTAAGACGCAAGAGCGAGAATGGCTGCCCTACTGTCGACGCAAATGGTCATTGGTCTGGTTGATATTCCGCTAATGGACTCAACTGCCATGCGTATAGCATGTAATTCAGACTGAAAGACGGTAGCATGGTCCGACAGTCTACACCACAGGTTAAGGCTCAAATCCGTAGAAAACACGCCCGACCCAACTCCTGTGTCCGTCTTTGACCCGTCCGTGTAAATCCAGGCGCCCCCATCGGTGGTAGCTTCCTTTTTCTTCCAGTCTGTTCTTGTGGGTATCTTGACCTGGAAATTCCTGCCAAGATGTATTATTTTGCTCATGTGGTCCGTGTCTTCTGCAACGAGTCCAAATCTTTTGCGGCATTCTGTAAGAATACCGCTGATAATTTTCAAATAATTTTGGCCAGTTCGTTTTTATTTTTATTTTTGTTCTGTAATGTTTTATTTCAATTTTACATTTGTCAAGTAACTATGAATTTAGCAATGAATAAGTGGATAAAATATCATTTTGTTGTAATAAAAATTGAAGGAGTTATTTTGATTTCATTCAAATTTTTCTTCGTGATTAGCGTTGTGTAAATAATTGCGGCCACGACTGTATGCGGACTTCAAGCAGATTCCTGCCCATGAATTTTACACTGCTAAGCCGAAGGGTGTAGTAAAAGAAATATTTAAGGAGAGATATACACCTAGAATGTATTTGTATTTTCTTGAAGGTTGAGGTCTCAAAAATATCTGGTGAAAACGCCAAGTTAATATTTGTATAAATAAGCTAGTTACAGCCGAAAGAGTGAAACGTGCTTTGCGGCGCCGATCCGACAGGTAGGTAGCGGCAAGTGACTCTTCGAACAATACCTGTCTTTTCATATTGTCAACGAAGTATAGATCTATTTTATGATTCTATTGTGTTTTTGGGCATGCTTGGCTGCAGGTATAACGAAAATGCCATACAGTTTATATTCTTTGCCATAAATATATACGTTTTGTCAGTAGCCTACCGTTTGTGCAACAGTGCGTTACAGTGAATTTTCGTTTATTAAAAAATATTGTGAGGAAAATGGATACGAGAAATAAAGGCTCTCGAGAACTTCATCGATCCGGATCTACTCGCAGAGATCGGAGCAAGAAGAAAATACCGCCTAAAAATCGACATTCTGCGAAAAAAGTCACCTACGAGAATATTAGTTCCAGTGCCAAAAAATTGAAGACTGCTCGTGAAACATCCGCACCAGAAGATCCAAACATCGGATATCGAATTTTAAATTTTTTGACTGTGTTTTCTTGTTTATCGGAATGTGTGAAATGCAAAAAGTGTGATAGTGATGTTCGATTTTCAATAGAAAGCACTCGAGGACTCGGTTTTAAAATTGTAGTTTCATGTTCATCGTGCGAACCCACTTTGATTCCTTCGTGCCCGTACATCAACACAGCTCACGAAATAAATACACGGTTTTTTTTTGTTATGCGCTTATTGGGGATTGGTTTGCGTGGAGCTATGAAATTTTGTGGACTCATGGATTTACCACCTCCGCTTCAACAAACGACGTATGATATGATAGCAACATTCATCATGCGGCTTCAAGTATTGTACAATTGGTGTTAAATCAAGCTGTAAAAGAAGAACAACAGGAAATAACCAAACAAAATTCGAGTGCCGATATAACGAAACTAATCGTTTCTGGAGATGGTACGTGGCGAAAACGTGGTTTTACCTCTTTGTACGGAGTTGCGGTTCTCATTGGACAGTTTACAGGAAAAGTTGTTGATTTTCTCGTAAAATCTTCCTATTGTGGTGAGTGCAACTATTGGAACAAGCACAAAAATACTGAGCAATACGAGGAATGGAAATCGAATCACGATGGAAATTGCCAGATCAATCATGACGGATCGGCAGGTAAAATGGAAGTAGACGCCATGAAAGAATTGTTTTCACAATCTGTCGAAAAGTATGGTGTTATGTACACTAATTACGTCCGGGATGGCGACTCTAAGACGTACACGGGATTAGTGAATGCGAAACCGTATGGTGACGAGATTGAAATCACAAAAAAAGAATGAGTCGGACACGTTCAAAAGCGAATGGGAACCCGTCTTCGCGAATGCAAGAAGATAAATCCCGGAATCGGCGGCAGAAACAAATTGACGGCAAATTTTATAGATAAACTGAGTATATACTATGGCTTAGCTATTCGCAGAAATTGTAACTCCAAGGATGACATGACAAAAGCGATATGGGAAACATTTTACCATTACGACTCAACAGACATCATTTCTGTCCTGAATGCCCCGAATCGTGGTGCCAGTGACAACAAGCGAAAGCTAAAGGCGAATTGAAAAATTTTCGTCACGATTATTCAGCATTGCCAAAAATGGTGTTAGATGTCATCAAACCAGTATACGAAGACCTCAGCAATGAACAATTATTGGAACGCTGTGTTGGCGGATATGCCCAAACCTGCAATGAAAGCTTCAACCAACTTATTTGGAAGATAGCTCCAAAAACGATGAACAGCGGGGCCAAAATCGTTAATATTGCAGTACTTCTTGCAACATGCACGTTCAACAATGGTTTCAACTCATTGTTGGAAGTCATGAACGTGTTAGGAATATCGGTCGGATCGGGAGCGCACTTGTATGCTGCGCAAGAAGACGAAAGTCGCATAGCGAAAGCCGAGTTGCAGGCGCAAGAACAGGCGAAAGAAGGTCGAATACGGCGTCGGCAGCAAAATTCGGAAGCGATGAATATTCCGCAGACCGTAGAAGACTTGCACTATGGGCCTGGTATCGATGATTCCATGTAAGTTGACAAATTTAATGATTTATTCATTCCCAAATTTTCAAATGCGATTTTCTTAAAAATTCGTTTTCCAAATCGGTACCCAAAATTTTTCAAAAACCAATGAACCGATTGCCTTAATTCCTTTTGTGATTATTTAATACAGCATTATCTAATACTTGTCATAGGATTTTTTTTTCGTTACCTAGTTTTTGTTTTATAGGCAAAATAATAACTAATTTTTGGGCCAAAAACTAAAATGCATGTTCAAACGTCCGCCATTTTGTCATTAATCGATATTTTCAAAATCGGCTATGACAAGTACTAGATTATAGCATCTAATTTAATAATCTTTTTCATTTTTTTTTCAGATGATTTTTGAAGAAACACCAGTGGCTACCGTGAACGCTGTTTTTTTTTACGGCGCTCCAAGGATCATAGAATATCCTTATTTGTTGTTTACATTTTGATATAAAAAAAACTAAACATATTGTTGAATGTGTATACTTTTAGTTAGTTAAACTCCCAATCCGATGTCCAATAGTTTTCCTTAAAAAAATTCACAAAAATGACCTTTTTCCGGCTCCTAGGTGTTTATCTCTCCTTAAGTCGAAGAAAACCAATTAAATTTCCTAAAAGGTACATGGTGTGACAGGCAATTTGACTATGTGGTCTAAGGAGCGATATTTTTACAGCGGAAGCCACAATCAATGCCCAGGTTTGTATCGACAAATGTCTGCAGAAGCGATTGCTACTTTTCATTAATCGGCATGAAGGGTCCTGTGTTGTTTTGGCCAGACCTAACATCAAGTCATTAAGCTAAGAAAACGTTGGAGTGGTATGAAAGCAACCACTCAGTTTTATCGTCAAGGATGCTAACCCACCAAATTATCCTGCGCTTAGACCAATAGAACGATACTTGGTTCAAATGAAACGATTATTGAAGGAAAGGAGTGTGCAAGCTTAAATGCTAGATAGCTTTGAAAAAAAAAATGGAAAGAAAACCGTACGAAATCGTAAATGAGTCCTCTGTGAAAAATAATGTCGGACCTCAATCGAAAAACTCAAATTTTTTACTCTAAGTGACACGAACGTTTGCAAATGTAGTTTCTGTATATTTTTAGAAGATAAGCTATGATAAAAAATAACCCCTTTTTCCTAAACTCAAAAGGTATATTTATGTGCTGCATTAAAAGGGGCTAATTTTAATGGAACAATCCTTAAGAGCGTAATTAATAATTATAATACCAACAAGATAATTAGCAATTGCGTAATAGCAGCAAAGAGGGACTTGACCATGACTATCACTAGGATCAAACGAATCAACTGGCCGGCTCTTTGTGAGAAGGCTAACCCAGACCTGTGGGTACATATTGGTCTCCCGTAGATTTGGTTGCATGCGGTCTAGTACTCTCTAGCGACATTAATGGAGCGGATCGTTGGTTTGCTGTTCCCAGTGCATCTGCCAAGGGCAGACGATCTCATTATTAGGCGTGTTTTTTTGCTCCCCTTATCTATAACAGAACAATGCAGACGCATTGGGAACAACAACAACTCCCCCTTTCCATAGCAGGAGTTATTGTTGTTTCCAATGCGTCTGCATTGTTCTGTTATGAATAAGGGGAGCAAAAAAAACGCGCCTATTGTTAACCACGCAGCTGTGCTCTCCTGAGGAGCTGAATAGCGCAGTGTCCAGGATGAGAAACCGGAAGGCTCCGGGCCCTGATGGAGGTCTTTTCAACTCGTCTTGCCACAGTTAAAGTTGTGGCAGAGAGGAGGTCTTTCCAACGCGGTGGAAAGTGACTAGATTGATGCTCATAGACAAGGGAAAGTGCAACCCCGGTATCCCATCAGAATACAGTCCGCTGTGCATACTGGAAAATCCGGCGAAGCTTCTTGAAGGGTTACTCAAGCAGAGGCAGTCATATATGCTGGAGATCTTCCTGACAGGGTGTGCCTCCTTTTGTAAAGGGCATGTCAGATGTTGTTGGGGCTATACAGTGAGCGAAATTGATTTAGCTGCACCCTAGCTGTGCAATTAAATTCGCAAGTTACGATGTAAAAAGGGTAAATAAATAAAAATAGGAATTATTGTATTTTGCATTTATTATTTGAAGATGATGTCAGAATGCTTACGTGTCCAATTAATATCATAGCTCAAACTAAATAAAAAAATCAAAACTGAATTACTATATTTTAGAGCGATATTGAAACACAGTCTTACAAACTCAACTTAATCTACTGTACATTTTCATTTAAATTTAAAGAAAATAATATCTGTAATTAATATGACCTCCATTTGTACTTAGAACGCCAAAAATTTTCAATTTAAATTGCTTCCCAACATTGTTTGATTTCATTTTTAAGGCTTGAAATGTTGCTAAATTGTCGACCGTCCTTGTATACTTCCCTAGCTAAGATCCCACATAGATTTTCTATGGGGTTTAGGTCAGAACTACAAGCGGGCCAATCCAAAAAAGAAATATTTCGTGCAATAAACCACTGCTTTGCATGCCCGGAAACGTGGATCGCAGCATTATCTTGCTGAACAATTAAATTCTCGTCTAAGCGTTGCTCCATGAATGGAATCAAAACTCCTTCTAGTAGTTCCACATAATATTCTGCATTCATTTTATTGAATATAAAACAAATTGCTGTCCTGGCGTGGTAACTAAAGGCTACCTAAATTATAAGGCTTCCACCTACAAAATTCCGTTTCATTTTGAGGGGATTATTTTGGCGTAAGTCATGCCAATAACAGCTGAATGAATCTGTCGGGTTTATCCAGATTAAATTTTTTTCATCTGAAAAGATGACGGTTTTCCATTTATCCTCCATACCCATACGATTTTTCGCAAGCTCCAGCCGACTTTGTTTATGGTGTAGTTTGAGTAACGGCTTTTTACAAGATTTTTTGTACATTATGTGGTCAGTGAATGATGAAATTTGCTGCACTCGCCTTTTACTAACAGGCGACTCCAATGCGCTTACAATCTGACTAGCGCTTAAATATTTTTTTTATTGCCAGAGGTATTATTTGACCACATTGTCTCGCAGATATTTTTCTATTTACTTTTTTATTACAATTTTTGCCGTAATTCTCAAGTAGTTTAACGTAGTTTTTTACTACTTTCTTGAAACGGGAGATTTTTAGAGCGATTTCCCGATTTGAAAGGAGTGATTCTTTAAATGCCTCAGTTTGAGGCCTTTCTTCTCCAGTGACATACTTTTATTTCGGCGTGTTCATGAACATTCTTGTATTACTAAAATTTATTATACTCTTAAGCCTCGATTACACTCTCCCCGAGACATGGCAAACGTTGACGAGGTGGGAGTGCAAATGATCTCCTCGTCTATTCTCGCCTGCTTGTTTTATGGCAAGCATGAATGTGTAAATGGCTTCCTCGTTGGCTCTCGCTTATTTTATGAGGATATAAATAGCGTTTTATGAGAGTGGCTGAGTGTTTATGAAGGTTTCGTCCTACCTCGAGGCCGCTCCGATGATATTTACAAACCTATTTGGTTTGCCCATGAAATCATGGACAAGATCCATCATATCGGACAAGACGCATGCGTACGGTTAGGTACAAGGCACACTGTTCTAATATTTGTAAACAAATTTCTGAACAGAGAAAATACTACCTACCTAAACGATATTACCACTTAAATATCACACCATGCAGAAGTTTAAGTCATGCAGAAGGGTGCGAAGTTTAAGTGTACAGATATGCATATCGCGTAGGTAGGTAGGTATCCTTTCATAATGCTGGAATTCCACACAGTGACAAATTACAATGTTGGCGAGCTGAGAGTGTAAATGGTCACCTCGTCTATAATCCCCTGTTTTTTCAAATACCAAAACATGGAGGGAAGTAAATTTACAAGTTGCTCGACGAAACGTTCGG
Source organism: Nemotelus nigrinus (assembly GCA_947369275.1). Classification (NCBI taxonomy): domain Eukaryota; kingdom Metazoa; phylum Arthropoda; class Insecta; order Diptera; family Stratiomyidae; genus Nemotelus; species Nemotelus nigrinus. Next base: position 143,826,169 of record OX376373.1, read on the forward strand.
GGAGAGTGTAATTGCGCCTTAAGATAAGCCATCTTCACCCTATGTCTTGCTGAAAGTCTCGTCGACTGTTTTGTCGAATGCCCTCACGAAACGTATGTCATGTATGTAAACTGGACATTAGAGGACAATAAATACTTACTAATCCGTACGCGTATATTTCAAAAGACACCTTGAAATATTGTAAAGTTTTCTGTTGCGGCTACATCAACTTCGCACTTTGAACCAACCAAAGGCAATATCTGGCAATAATCTCGCACACGAAACCAATTAAAATTATCAGTAATCCCTAAAATGAAACACTTACGTTCAGCTCTGCAATAAAATGTCTAAACATGATCCTGCTTGCAACAAAATTTCGAGGAATAACAGTTTTCGTCAGAAATTATTTGTGCGGCTAAATCAGTTTTGCTGGCTGTATAACAATTGGTCCGTCGAGGTCGAGATCAGCAAGTTGTTCAGGTATCTGAGAGTGATCTTACATACTAAGCTGACTTATTGGGATCACATCCGCAAGGTGTGTAAAACGGTTCTAGGAGTCGTCGCTTTACTGACGATGGCCAACATCGGCAGACTTACTAAGACGAGACGCACTTTGCTGATGAAATTTGGGCCGAAATTTGGGGAGATATCCTCCGAACTTAGAATTTCCGGACGCTCATTGCCAGTGCCTAGCGCAGAGGTGCCCTGCGTATCACCTGGAGCTACCGTACCAAAGTAATCCCGATATATCTACTAGCAAGAGAACGCAAGGAAGGGCAAGACTCTTGCTCAGAACTGAACAGAACTGAGGCTCGAACGTGCGCGTAAGTAAACCCTCCAATACTGGCAACAACGTTGGAGTGAAAGTAGCAAGGAACGCTGGACTAAGAAAATTTTCGCACAGTCTCAGCATAAGTTGAGAAAGTACTGTGCTTTAAACGAGAAGAGGGTTGACTTATCGACCCAGAAGCTTTGAAATCCGTCGACACCGGTAAGTGAGTCAGGATGTCAAAGCAGTGCTTAGGCAGATTCCGACTCTCAACTTCGTGGGCTCCTGGGCAGTGCTGCCATTTTAGCATTTTGAATGCTAGATCTAGCATTATTTTTTCCAAAACGGCATTTGAAATTCGGAGTTAGTATCTAGCATTATTTTTAGCATTTAAATTTAAATTTCGGAATAATCTGCCACTCATCTATTTATAATCTTGCTCATCAGATTTTTCTCAATAATAGCTCTGTTCGTGTACTTTCATTCGCGTTCATTAAAGGAAACTTCCTGCATCAAGTGGTAGCGGAAATTCATGAAAAATACAAAAACGTGCTCATGGCATTTTCTTAGAAGTGACAACCAGAAGTCACAGTTGTCTGATTTTGAAATAATGGTAGTGATTATAAAGTCTAAAATATAAAGATTATAAAGTCTTTTGTATTGCTTTAAATATGGTAACGTTCAATTAAATCGTGATGATGCTAAAAATCAGTGATGTGGTCCCATCCACTTCAGACTCCCAGGAGCCTCGGGCATCTACAAGTTCAAGTTTACCAAAGTATGTGCATTCTAGTTAGATATTTTTTCTTGAATAATGTGAATCAATTGTTTTGTTAGGGCTTCAAATGCAAGCGATCGCACGGATAACGCTGGAGAAAAACCTTCGTTATCCGACACTAATACTTTTTCTTCACTTAAAAATAAATAATTGTTGCTGTTTTGATTGTGAGATTCCAAACAATGTTTTGAAAATTATTAGTAGAAATGAGCTTTACACAAGAGAAGAATATTTAGATATAACTGATATGTCTGTAATAGATATAGAATCATTTTGAGATGTAAATTTTAAACTTCTAATTTGTTTTTGTTATACATACGAGGGTTGATCAATAAGTAATGATAATGAATATAAACCAAGGTGATTAAACTTAAAAGGTATATTTATTTTTCAATATAGTCTTTTAGCAAGTTAATACATTTCGTCCATCTTTTTTCCAAACCCAGGATATCCTTAGAAAATTTTTTTTTATTTGGACTCTCCCGAAATGCCTCAACAGCAGCCATCACTTCTCTATCATCTTCAAATTTCTTACTCCGAAGGTGTTGTTTGAGCCGAGGAAAGAAGTAGAAGCCACTGAGGGCTATATCTGGCAAATAGGGTGGGTGTTCAAGCAGTTCGAATCCTGTTTCTTTAATTGTATCCATCGCAACTGCAACCTTGTGAGCCGGTGCGTTATTTTGAAGAAACAAAACTCCTGCTCGCAGTTTGCCGTGCCTTTTCTCCTCCATCGCCTCTCGCAATCTTTTTACTTGTTCAGCTTAGTAAGAGCCTGATATAGTGGCTCTTTTTCCAAATATTCCACCATAATAATTTTTTCAGCGTCCCAAATAACTGATGCCATAACCTTTCCTGCCGAACTTGACACTTTGAATTTCTTCGGCATCGATGAAGAGAGTCGCTTCCAGGTCATCGATTGCATTTTGGTTTCTGGATCAAAATGGTGGATACAGGTCTAGTCCATGGTCACGGTGACAAAAAATTCTCCTGATCTGCCTGGAACTTCATCCTGGAAATGTCGACTCGTTTCTTCTTATGCTCGTCCGCTAACATTCTTGGTATCCAACGCGCAGAGACCTTCTTGATATGTAATTTATTGGCAGAGATTTTTCGAACACTACCATATGAGATCCCTGTGGCCTCAGCTACATGCCTGATGGTCACATGCCTCTGGTAGACAGTTTTTTCAAACAGAGGTACTTAATGACAGCTTTAATATCGTTTTTCCCCATTTTGATGTTCTCTCTTCGACTGTTCGTATTCAAATGAATGTAGCTCCCTGAAATCGACGCCTATTTATATATTTCTTTCATGCTGACTTAGTGAGTATGTGTAGTAGTAAAAAACACGCTTGTTGTAATTTTATGCGAACTGGAAATAACCGATTATCATTACTTATTGATCAACCCTCATATAAATGTACATATTGTTTCCATATTGAACCATGTTTATTTCAATTAAATAAGAAAGCATTATTTAGCATTATAATTTTACAAGATCTAGCATTATTTAGCATTAAATAAAATTGAATCTAGCATTATTCCAAAAAAAATAAATGGCAGCACTGCTCCTGGGTCATATTTTTTTAGTGAATCAAACCTCATATACCCAGTGGTTTGATAAATCACCCCGGAGATTTGGTGTGCAGATTTTTTTTTGGCCACCTACGTTAAGGAAAAAATTATCATTTACAACTTTCTGACCTCCATTTTTTCAAGCAATATGACGTTGCTTTCCCACATATGCGAAGTTTTTTACCACATAATAATGTGAACTCAAGCTTCCGCGATAGGATTCAAAAATATAGCAACAAATAGGAGAAATTTAAAACTATAAGAGCAACATTCAGAGGCTCAGAGACTACTTTGAAAATGTTCGTGCAAAAGCCTCTGACTGGAGACTCCAATCGAAACCACAACTAGTGTCTCAATGTGTTTTTTTTTTCGAAAATCATATCTCAAATTTCGTATCACGTACATCTGAAAGCTCCAACAACTGGCAAAAGGATACTTGACGTAACTAAACTATACTATTGATATGCGTGCCTATAAAAATTACTTCATCAGTCATTACCGGGCAATGGGAACGATATGGGCAATTGAAAATCTAATAGCTCAGACAAATACTAAATTAACTTTCTAACTAAATATGACATAAAAATCCCGAAGCAAATCGAGAAAAGGACGAAGGTAAGCCAAATAAGAGGTTTCATACCCCAGCCTTAAAACAATTCAGTAACGCTAACAATCAAAGTTTAGGAGGTCGCAACTGCACTTATGACGAAGAAGAGAAAACCTCCTATTTTCAAAAACTCCACCATTTCTGTTTCGTCGTTCAACACTGTAGCAGGGGAAAAAATAGACGACATAAGAGCAGTGCAGCTACTTCTACTCTCATTAGTCGCGCCATAATCATCATCATCGTCATCAATCCAAACGTACCTTTGTTGTTGTTGCGTTCCTACATTGCTGCAGCCTGCTGCTCTGTCGAGGACGAATAGACTAGTTGGTATAAGAAGGATGAGAACGATCGATATAAGCCGACAGTAGCATGCTAGGCGCGCTCGGTGACTGTGTTAATGGTAAGCATTGCTGCTGGCAGCGAAACTTGCAAAAGGAGGCATATTCCTGCTGAAGCCCGATGCTTACCGTGATGTCGTCTTCTGAATAGACTGCACATATTTCGATACAATCGACTGCATGAGAAGAGGGCGAGCAAGCGAGCGACCAACAGAAATGCTGAAACACACTCGAGAGAGCTATTTGATCCTATCTATTTTGTATGTATACACAGAAACTGAATAACATCCTTTAGCAGCCACAGAATTATGCAGACTATATAGTACTTATTGTAGATTCATGTCGGTCTGCTCATTTATAGCAATTCGTTCATGTCATACGTTTATGCTCTTCATGACATATTTCACGTTGTTCAAGATTCTGCGGGCAGTGAAAAGCTTACGTGTGAGGAGAGCCTTGCCATGTTTTAATGCATTTTGCTCAATTTATTTCAAATTTTCAGTTTCAGTTTCCTTATCGAATAACAAAAGTAATGAAATAGAGGCTGTTTTAAGAAAACATGCACACATATAATTTAGGATGCTCTGAAATCAGATACAATCTACATATCTTTGCTCTGATTATCGAGAAATGTAATGCACTACATAATGAGAATATGTTGCGATGCTGACAGCTGACCAACTTACGGCTGATGACATTTATAAAACCACATTTTATGCAGAATGTCAAGTTGCTTCGTTATTTTATCTTCTTGCTATTAGTAGTAGACAGAACAATTATCGTACATTCATCAATTGATTCTACAATTGCAGCTGTTAGACAAATAGACAAACGAAAACCAAATATTAATTTTTTTTCGTCCGTCATATCCTACGAATAAAAATCAACTTACTAGTTCATCCTCGATTCCGCCCAAGCCAAGTTCACTGTTTGTCGTGTTGCCCCAACAATAAACTGCCATTATTTTATGTGATATCCTGCGATCATAGATGTTCAACTTTGCTAATTATTAAAGCGAATTATAACACATTCTAGAAAAATCGCAAGTTGACATATTGTTGCGATGCTGACAGCTGAGCAACTTACGGCTGATGACAGCTATAAAATCACCAGCCCCTGGACACGGACGGTATAACCAATGCCTCCTAGAAGTACGGGCCGTAATGCAGAATAATGACGTCCCACTAGACTGTCAAAGTGTCGCGAAAAACACACGCAGTCTTATGGGACGTCCGCGGGAAAATGTTAATTGTACAGGTTGTGTTAAAGGGAGTGAAATGAAAATAAAGTGAGATGTGCGGACAGCCCCTGGACACGGACGGTATAACTTTCCACCATTAGCCCCTTCAATCCTCTCACGCACAAAGCACGTTAAAGTTGCCTTTCCGCCATTTCGACCTAATTGTCAAATTGGAGGGGAACTACTTGGATTTGACCAGATTTGACAATTAAGCCTAGTAATGTATTCGACGAACGAAATACAGCGAAAACGTCTGTGCGGAATCGAGCGAAATAAAGTTCCGCACACCGACACCGGGGGCAGTATAAATTGCCACTGATGACATTTGGCAATTGCATTACATTTGAATTCGGTGCATATAAATTTAACTAACCGGCATCAAAAATGATATCGGCTAAACAAAAACTACTGTTGCAAGGATGCGCTGTTCATTCATCCATTTTTACACATTTTTCAATAAAATATCCGCAAACTCGAATGAAATTATGAGCTGTCACATTTTTCGCATCAATTTAAGGTACCTGGGTCATTAAATGGCCGCGAAATTTAACTTATACATAGTGCAGCGCCATCTGAGAGCGAGTCACTGCGCTGTCTTCGAAGACAGTTATACGTCTTAGAACACATTACTGACGAGCAAAACCAAACGAAACGAAATTCCGCGCCAGGCTGATTTTGTATGGGATTTGACACTTCGTTTCGTTTCGCGTCGAATACATTTCAGGGCTTTAGTAGCTAAAAAATTACTACCATCCCCTTCAATGTAAATCTTATGGGCATGTCCACTCCATTTCTACTACCTCACTGTGTACGGAACAGTGCAAGTGAGCAGCTAAAATATACCCTATATATTATGTGTGATATACCGCTTTTGCGGTTCATGGAAAAATTTTTTTTCGAAAAGAACAAAGGGGGACTCTTGGTTTGACCGTGGTGGAAAGCGGAAGGAAATTTTTTTGAAAGAACGAAAAGAGGAATCCAGAAGTTGGATTTTGATTTAAAGATAGGAAAAAGTGAAAAGAAATTGTTTTAACATCAGTGATTGATGGTGTAATTGCAATATTCGTGAAAATCCGAAACATTCTATCCTGGCATTTTATGCAGAAAATTTGGTAAATATCATAATTTGCTGAAAATCAGTTGCAGAAGTTTGAAAATTTTCATATTGGTCGAAAGGAGCATTTCAAGAAAATCGGTGTTATCAAAATATACGGCAGACCTCATTAATGAGAATTTGATCTAGAATTGCTAACGGAATCTTTGATTGATCGAGGGAGATATGGCGAGAGAGAACAACTACTGGATGGTCATGCTAAGTACTAAATAATTTGTTTCGAGGTTCGAATATTTTCTATTGATCTAAGCAAGAGAATTGCTAGTTATGAATTGACGAAGTCATTTATTTTAAAAAAAGTAAATTACTCAGAGAATGGTGATCAGACAAAAAGAAACAAATAGTTTAGTATAAAAAAAGTAAAAATTTTCTAAATGTATTTATATCAGTATCAATACTTGTTATATCTCTTCTATTCGTTGATTTATTTGATGATTTATTTTAATTTGAATTTTTTTTCATTGGTGTGCTAATTGTATTTGATTTATTTTCATATACTTTATATATTTGAATTTTTATTTACATAATTTTGAATTTCTATATCTGATATCTGCATGTTAAGATCGGTGTGAACCGATTCCGATCGGAATTGGGTGGAATTAATACTCACCGACAGCAGTTAATAGCATAAATCAGTAGAGATCTTGCTAAAGTGCATTATTTTTTTTTTGAAATCGATTTATTAGGTGATTGTTATTCCTCTTTTGCTGAATACTTAATGTTTTTATTTGTTTGTTTTTATTTACTTTGCCAATTCTGATAATTGATACAATAATGAACGAAACAATAAAGAATGTTATAATGATGGAGTAGACTTGGCCTTTTACAAATAATGATACCCACATGGAACCTTCACTATCCTTCCCCTTAGGCTGTGTGTGTTTGTGCTTGTTTAGTGTGCGTGCCGTATAGCGAATCCAATCCCGGGATCCCGGATCCCGGGATCCCGGGATCCCGGTCAATTTCTGGTCCCGAAAATCCCGGGATTGATGAGTTCTAATCCCGGGATTTTCGGGATCAGAAATTGGATGGGATTTCGGGGCCGGGAGTCAAGCATTATCGGCAATCAAGTTACAGCAAAACTCGAAAAGTGCAAATAGAATCCATATTTATGAGAAAACAATTAGCTCACATCAAAATGCGTAAAGAATAGAGCAAAATAAACCGATGTAACAGTTAACAAGAGAATACAAAGGGGTTTGTTAATAAATAAGTATGGACTGTTTCGCATTTAGTGCATTCGTTACATCGAATGATTTGAGGAAATTAATACTAGCGAATGCATACACAGATTTACCAAAATCCTTAACAACAATCAAAAAAAGGTTGTTGGCTATGCAAGCAGGATAAAGAAAATAAAAAATAAGATATAACAGGCTAGTATCTCAGGTGAACGGTTCAGTTTGATGTTTGATGAATGGATCTTGACTGCAAATAGGCGCTTTATAAATATAAACATCTACTTAGTAAATTCTTACTGGAGCTTGGTGCGAGTAAGAATATCAATGACAGCTGGAAACTACCTAGATATGAGTTTAATGTTTCTCTAGGAAAAGACATTGTTACCATCGTAACTGATGGGTCAAACGAAATGCGAAAAGTAGGCAGACTAGTTGGTACAGAGCAACATATTTGTTTGACGCATAGCATCCACTTGGTAGTTTGCGATGTTCGCTATAATATGAGGTCCATTCCAGATTAAAGTGATTTCCCGATAGTCTGAACGACGACCACGAAGATTTGAATGGTCCTGCATCAGCTAACTACGTTGAAACCGGTCGCCTGCAAGACACGCTAGATCAGACGAAGGACATCAGCGCATGCGTAAAGAAAGTTCGTTAGGTAGTTTTGTATTTTAAAAAAGCTCCAACGAAAAATAATAACGATCTTTAAAACTATGTCGGATCCGAGCAAGGCATTTAACTGTCTCCTTTAAATGGATTGTAAAACAAGATGAAATAGTCTCTTGACAATGCTCGAATAGTTTCCCATTTTGAAAAATAGTATACATTAATAGGCCTGCAATATTCAGAGCAATTAGAAGCAACAGAGTTTGATTCGATTCAGAAAATTATTGAAGTTTTACTCCCTGTCAAATTGGCTGTGGCGGCCTTTAGTTGCAGACTTGCAAATTTATGCACTGCTAATACTTCATCAAGATTTGTATTTAGGCTGTTAGGAGAAAAACGGTCTATTCTTCTGAATGCTATGAAAATTGCAATATTGGACCGAATAAAAGAGCGTCAGTGTACCGAGCTATCTGGTATGCTAAGCTATCTCCAGAATCCACATTGTACCAGCAAAAATTTACCAAGTGAAATAAAATCTCTATTTTTGAAACTAAGCAACGCAAATATTAAAAAAACATACTTCAATGATCTAGATGCTGAACCCTATGCTTGATAGCCAAAGAAATGAAGAGAACCCAGTAGATACCCATATTGAATCAGAACAAGGTAGTCGTCAATTAACGCTACAAGAAGAGCTGCAAAAGTATGAAAATAATCAATCATGAAATGCCGCAAGAAACTAATCTAATTAAAACCATTGCAAAAGAAATGAATCTTTTCGAAAGTGCATAGTTTGCTTAGCTTGCATAGTTTGGAGCAGGCGTACCAATATTTCTCGACCGTTTCCGCGGTGTCCAACATCGGGAATAAATTTAGAAGCAGGCTTGGAGACGATACTTTAGATGCTTTGCTATTGCTTCAATGTTACTTCCGAAAAACCCAATGAACTTTGGTCGAATTTTTTATATGTTACTTTATTATGTATCTCAATTCTAAGAGTTGTGTTTTGTTGTTGTGGTTTTTGGTCGTGATTTTTTGTTGTAATTTGTAATAGATGTAATTTTTAATATCTGTCTTCATACTGTCAACGTTTTGGATAATTAAAATTATTGTTTTTATTTGCATCAATAATATAAAAAAGTAATAATGCAATTTTTTATACAGTTTTGAGCTTACTTATTGTTGTAGTTTTGAAATGATGGCAAATAATATAATCTGTTTACTAGAAACTTGACTTATTTTGTTGTGTTGTATTATGAATTTCAAATCCCGGGATCCCGGGATCCCGGGATTGAGATTTTTTAATCCCGTAATCCCGGGATTGAAAATATGGTTCGGGATTGGAATCCCTAGTGCCGTAGCACGAAGGAATCGTGGTCCCAAATACCCACGACCAGACTGAGCTAGTCGGCGGGGTTAAGGCACACAGGGTAACTTTAACTACGATTCTTTAAACATAATTATGCTGCATTGATGACGGCTCGACAGAGTTTAGTCGGTCGCAACAAATACTGGCAGCCGACAATAAGAGATGTTACCTAGGTCATTAGAAAAGTTCAAATGTATTGTATTTTTCCATTTCACATAAACAGCAAGCTAGTTATATTGTCATCAATATTTCTAAAAGTTTCGTTAAAAACCTATTGCTTTTTATTTCCATTTTTTTTAACCTGTTTCCTAATTTTAGGCATATATTTCCCACTTAATGGCCCAAAGTATATCCTTCAGTTTGCGGCTGCAACAGACTGCAAATTCATATCAGTCCTACATCCTTGGGAGTTAACTCTCTCTCTTTCTCTTTCGATTTTCATCTTTCACATTAAACATTGTCTGCCTACATGTATCCTATATAATAAGACCCACGAGCCGGAACGCGATACAAAGCTGTCGGAAAATCCTGAACGAAACGGAAACTTTCGAGAGTTAAGTAGAGGGTGGACGGCGTATGGCATTTCGAAAAAATGTTTTCAGTATTGTAAAATGAGGTAAAATTATCGTGTGATAATTTTATGGAATTCATAATTGAAATCAAACTAGAAATTCGTTCATTCATAAGCAAATCAATAATTTCGAATACTAAGTGCGAAGATTTTATTTCAAAATAATTTTAAGTATTGTAAATTGATGTTGTTAAACAGTGTTGATTTTTCGTTTAAAATCTAGATATATTGGATCTGGGAAAAAAAACCGGGCGTTTTTTAGTAGTAAAATTTAACTGGTTTTCTTATAATGTAAAAATGATTTCATTTCAACCAAATATGCTCCATTATTATTGACAATGTTTCACTATTTTTCGGGTAGAACCATGACGCCATCGGTGAAGTGGTTTTCACAAGCTTCTTTTGAAAGCAGCTTAATTCCATTGAGAGAGTTCTGCAGGGATCGGAACAAGTAATAGTCAGAGGGTGCTATGTCTGGACTATACGGTGTATGTATCAAAACCTCCCAAACAAGATATTGCAATTTTTGACGGGCCATCAAAGAAGAGTGTGGTCGGGCGTTATCTTGATGGAAGATAACGCCTTTCCTATTATTCAATTCGGGCCGTTTGCTTTCAATTGCTTGGCGTGAGCTCTCTAGTTGTTTACAGTAGAATTGAGAATTAATCGTCTGACCAATTGAAAGTAACTTATGGTGGACGATTCTCTTCCAATCCCACTACACATACAGTCAATCCTGGCTTCACGAACGCTTGTGACGGCTCACCATCCCTTGTCCACGATATTTACGCTTCCGATTGTCGTATGTGATCCATTTTTTATCACCAGTTATAAGACGTTTTAGAAGTGGATCGACTTCATTGCGTTTCAGCAGCGCATCGCAGATGTTCATTCGGTCTATCATGTTTTTCGCGCTCAACTCATGAGCAACCAATACATCGAGCTTCTTCTTGTAACCAGCTTTGCGTATATCCTTTTGTGATCAGTGCCTAGTTCCATACCAATATTGATACTGCTGATATGCCTAAACTTTCTGCACTTTTTCAAGAATTTTATCTGCTTTTTCATTAATTGGACGACCAAAATGTGTCGGGATCTCGGGATCCCGACAAATTTTGCACATTTTCGGGATTCCGAATCTTTTATCAGGACACTCTAAATTTCGGGATTGATGAAATTCAACCCATTTTGAGAATTAGAAAAGTTTCGTCATTACGACATGAGCGAACAATCCAGAACTTAATACTAAAAAATATCGTTTTATGAAAACGGAGGCGCTAAGGGCTCATTATTACAACTGGCGTATAATTACATGCTTAATATCCCACCAAAAAGTGTAGAGCCCGAAATATCTTTTTCAGCAGCTGGATATATATGCAACAAAATCAAGTCTAGTTTACATTTTGAAACTCTTGACGCATTATGTTTATTAAGAGCATACTATCAAAACGAATCAGCAGCTTGAAGCATTCGATATTATTACTTATCACTTGTTTCATTGAAAAGCAATAGTATTTTGTAATTTATATGTAAACAACTAAAAAGAATAATGTATTTTATTACATTGTCGTAGCATCCGTCATGCTGATTAAATTTCAATTCGTTTTTAACTAGTTTTATAATTAACTATCATGACCAAATAAGAAGAAATTATTCGAAAAGAAGATAAGAAGAATTTGGATCATAGGATTAAATTAGATGCAATTATAGATTAACGTTTTACATATGTGCATAAATGTACATATGTTCATAAATTTATATATGTAAAATATGTACATATGTGCATAAATTTAACGTTATATCGACCTTAACTTCCGACTTTTAATTGAGTACGAATAAGCCAATATATCTGTTTAAATTCCCTTAATATAGTTCTTTTATAAAATCTCGAAATCTCGGGACTATCTCGGAATCCCGAAAAATCTAATCCCGAATTTTCGGGACTTCCACTTCAATCTCGGGTTTAATGCCCTAACGACCAGAGCGTGGCTCACACTTCACATCAAAATTACCGGAACGAAAGCAAGTGAGCCATTTGCGTGCAGCAAATATCGATAAAGTACCTTTACCGTGCACAGCAAAAAAATTTTCTCAAGCCTGGGCAGCGTTCTTTACTTTGTCATAATAATATTGCAAAATATAGCGCAATTTTTCATTTTTTATCTCCATTTTCAAACGCAAACAACTTTCCAGCCGCTGCACCAATTTTAACCCTCCGAGAACACAGGGGGTCAATTTGACCCCAGTGACCTTTTTGGCCGACCGCAGCGCTTAGGCCTGCGGGCAAAGGGGGGTACTTTAGGCTCCTAAGTGTATTTCTGTCTTGACTATAAGTTTACACCGTTCGCATATAGTCCCAAGTCGTCAGTCGTCGTTGAGTAGCATTTGAAGCAGATTAAGGGGTCAAATAGACCCCATATGTACTCGACATAATTTTGGGGTAAAAATTCATTTTTTTTTACTTTATAAATCGATAGATTAATTTAAAAATGCCAAAAAATAAGTTTGCAAGTGCTTTTATTTTTTGTTTTTAGCAATATGACGTATAACCGGCGTTCTAGTGTACGCAATAATTTGTTAGCTGAAGACAGTGATTCATCCGAAGACGACCATGTCTCGGAGCAATCAGAATGTGATTATTCAAAAGATTACACTTTTTTTGCAACCCTTTATATAGGGCTAATTTATTATTCTACTATGTCTTGAGAGTATCCATATACATTTTTAGCTCAAAATATTGAAAACTGACAAAGTTATGATATTTTTTTAAATGTGCAAATTTTAAAATCCTCACAATCGCCACCGTAAATATGCAAAAGAAATACTTTTTTTAAGGGTCACTAAAGGGCTATTTTTTTATGATTTTGTCATACCTTGAGTGTATCCCCCTAAATTTTTAGCCAAAAATATTGAAAATTGACAAAGTTACGATATTTTTGTAAAAAAAGCTGGTTTTCAATAAAACTGTTTTTTTTTGCGAATTTTTTTTAGGTATGTTAAGGACATTTAAGGCACTTCTAATGGATGAGAACTACTAAAAGAGGTCTCAATCTACATCTACAAATTTGTTCAAATGAAAATCTTCGGTGGGGGCGATTCTATAGACGTTCAAAAGTGGTTGGGGTCAATTTAACCCCAATTGTAACGCTCAAACTGTCACCTTTCCAACGAGCTTGGTGTCGCTGCAGTCTGTGTTTTCTGAGTTATTTGCAATTTACGCCATCTATCGGGAAAAAACGCCACGAGCTTTTTCCCACACCCAATATTTGAATTTCTTCAAGTCATTACTTTCTGGTCGTTTAATATCAAAAATTATGATTTTGACTAGCCTCCGTTCGTTCGTATCGAATAGATCCCGGCCAGACTTATTTCCTGCGAGAGTACTTGAATTCTAAATTCACATAAATTAGCCAAGGACCCTTAACGAACTTAAAACTGTCGGGGAAATAGCCATAGCAATACTTGAACCGTATGAGAAGTGTTTTTTTTTCATTATTATTATTTTTAATAAACGTGTCCATCTAGTTTGGCGCACACTGTATAATCAAATTACACTTATCAAAATCAGAATCAAATTTCTACTTATCGAAATCATACTAAATCTCCCTAATAACTATAAACTAATCAAAATACTCACTTCATTTATATGTTTATAGGTTTTTATCAAATCCACACTAAGCTTTCGTAGTGGTGCTAACGCGGGATCTCGAAAATGTATGGGTATTCGTGATTGCATTGCTCGTACATCCGACGACGATGTCGGACTTGATCGCTAAAATTAAAAATTAAAATATAATAATATGTAATTTAATAGGCGAAATATATAAAAATTATTTATGGTATGCATATATTTATTTCTTCCCTAGAAAATAGATCGAAATAATGCAAAAATATTCCACTTACGAGCAAAACATCACGATGTGTGGCGGGTAATTCTTCTTCGACCACAATACGTCCATAGAGTGGTGCATGATGACGTTGACGACCTGTTTCTGTTCCGGCTGGCACAGAAGCGTATGCCGCCGACACTGAAAATTAAAAAAAAACAGTAATGTAAGATATACAAATAATTTTGTCGAATTTATTATTTATTTTTAAACAAATTTAGCAGTAATAAATATTTTTTTAAGAAAAAAGGCATGCATATAATATACTGTAGTTTTGAAAATAATTTCGGTGTATAGAAATGATTTTTGGCCCCATTTTAGCAGAGCGAGGAACCATTAGTTAGAATTAACTATCATTTTTATAGTGAATTGAAGCATTGTTTTTTCAATCTACACTCAGATTTGACGTTTATCGTTAAATATCACATCTAGATTAGAGTAGCTGTGTTTAATGAGCTGCTCTAGGTTGAGCTAGGTTGAGATATCTCAACAAAATGTGTTTAATGAGCAATTCAGCCGGTCTAACTTGCCCGAAGTTGCTCTGATTTGTGTTTCATGAGTCTGCTCTAAATTGAACTAGAGCACTTTAGAGCACGATTTTCACTCTAATTTTTTTGGTAGAGCAAGTTCGGGCAAGCAACCAGCTGTTTTCCAACTGTCACGGAACCGACTTTCAACAAAAAATTGTTACTGAAGTGCAGTTTTTTGTTAGTGAATTGACAGGTTGACCTTCTGACAAGTAATTAATTTTGAGAATTGCCTCTCAATTGCTCGACTTTTTCCTACCTCTCAATTGCTCTGGCTTGCTCGACTTTTTTTGACAGCCGCGCTACTATAACTTGCTTTGAGATGCTCTGTTTTTTTTCGTGCTAATTAAAACAGCTAGTATAAAAAGCGTAATTTTCTTTAAGATTCTAAAATCCTGGATGCATCAAATTTTGGTGGAATTGTAGTCAAAAAAAAAAATATAATTTTTATAATTATAAGTAAAAATAACGAAGGCCTAGAAAAGTATAGTAAGGTCAGTGTTCTACTTAAATTGGTGTTTGGGGCATTTCACGTGAAGCGGACAACGAAAAAAAGTCGAGGCTCTGGATTTCGTTCATATTGTGCATAATGGTACTTCTAGGGGATATGAACGTGGATACGCAATTTTTTTTTCTATGAGGTTTAGTTGCCGAGCTGTGGGCTTTTGAATAATTGACAAAATTGATGAAAGGTTTTTTTGAGATTCGAAAAAAAATCTGAAAAACAAAAACATAGTGATTCGCATAGAAAATTAGCTGTTCTTTTTAATTTTGAAATTATATTTGAAAAACAATTTTTTTTTTCCTGTGTAAAGCCGTAAGTAAACACTACAACTTGTAATTTTAATAATTTGGACCAAGTTGGTTTTGTTTATTTTTATATCAAAACAAAGCTTAAAGCGCAAGTATTTTATGATAAAAGTTTTAGAATGGGATGGCCAGTAGTTTAGGAAGTAGATGAATTTCAATACATAAAAGTCGTATGAAGCGTACCGAGAGCTTGCTTGTGACGGCTAATGAGTGTGAAAACAAAACATTTGTAGTAAAACTATTATATATCACAATATCAATTACATATAGAGGATAATTCATACCTATAATTCATCCGTCATTATAGAGTAGCATAGAGAGCAAACCGACTCCATTTTTCATGGAACCACCCCAGCCGCAGCGAGCTAGCAAAGCGGCACCCCAGCATCCGTCGGGGTCGATTAAAGGGTACTCCGATAATGCGGACGAGGGGCCTTCACGACCATTTCCAGGGTACCCTGCTCTCGGGGCAATTCTTTTTTTTTTAATTTGCCTCTTGAATGGCAACAGCCATTCCACTTCTGACCTTAGCACTCTTGGTTCTGGACTTCGGTCTGGTTCTGAGTTGTGCTAAGGCTTGTCTCAATTACACAATTCGCTACAAATGGCGCCCAACGTGGGGCCCGAAAACTTGTTTTTGGGAAACCCCACCCAAGTGAGAAAATAGTTTATGAGTTTCGCCTCATACTCCCTACCAGACTTTACGTCTTTTGTCCTAAAATTGCCATTCTCACTCGCATGTCTTAGAATCTCCTGCCTTGCGATTCAATTTCATTTTTCGTCCAACAGGACAACCCCTTTTATTAAGACATGCACAGCTCGCTCTTCCCTACTAGCGGCCAAACATCCTTTCCCAATCCGATCCTTTTAGCTGCATTCCCTTTAGTTTACCTGTTGGGTAGCTTCCCTTTTGTGTTGTCTTTCGAGCTTTTTGGCTCTGGGAGCAACCCTGAGGCTGATCTCGGATTACAGGAATTGGTGGTTTACCGCCATTCTTGTCCAGGTCATCCGAAGGGCCCCTGCCCCACTTTATGTCGAAAAGCTATCCCAAACCAATTTTGATTTGGTGTTTGACTCAGGTTCGGCCTTGGCTCGGGTTTGGTTCCAGCTGTGGTGGATTACGTGATGTTTGCGTGTGCTACCTACACGTCCCTGCAGCTTGGCCAGACTTAGACCAATTGCTGGGCCTGAGCCAAACAACAACATAGTAGCTTTGATTTCCCAACTCCTCTCTTCCGTTGGATTTCGGAAGGAGTGGACAGACCTCCATTTAGGGCGTTTTCCCATCAGCAGGCGTCCCAAATTAAAATTGCTTTGCTGCCCAATTTAATTATCAAAAGTAACTTTTTCTCTTTAATCAATATTCATCGTAAAATTTCATTTCTTTTCGAATCAGCCAGCCAGCCAGCCAGCGAACCTGATCGGGGGTCAGGGCTCCGCCACCATCAGGCGCCCGGGGCTGTCCGCCCCACCTGGGCTCCTGCGAAACATAGGCAGTATTTCTCCCCTTTCCCTCTTGAAATTTTCTAGTTGGCTCCGTTTGTCATCACGAGCGCTGGGTCTGGCTTGCCAGCCCATGCAGCAGAGCCATGAGTGAACTTCTTTACGGAATAAAGCCCCCTGCTTCCCTCGGTATATTTATATATCAGTTTGCGGCTACTATATAATGACGGATGAATTATAAGTAGCATCCCGTTTTCTGGAGAGTAAACCAACTCCATATCTTCGTGGATCCACCCCAGCCGCAGCGAGCTAGGAAAGCGGCACCCCAGTATCCGTCGGGGTTGGTTAAAGGGTACTCCGCTAATGAGGACGAGGGGCCTTCACGGCCTTTTCTAGAGTACCCTACTCTCGGGGCAATCCTTTTCTTTTTTTTGAATTTGCCTTTTGAATAGCAACAGCCATTCAACTTCCCACCTCAGCCATCTTGGTCCTGGACTTCGGTCTGGTTCTGAGTTGTGCTAAGGTTCCTCTCATCTACATAATTCGCTACACTTTTTAGCTTCATTCTCCTTTGATTTCTTTCAAGTCCTCTCCTAATTTTTGGTGACTTCAGCATGCCTAATGTGAAGTGGAACTCCAATAACCTCTGTTTACTATCCTACGATCTCTCTGTTGCGACTTCTTCCTTTCTTTCACTTTTATCTTGTTCTCAAATTAACTACCTTTGCAATACCAACAACAAAATCCTTGATTTAGTTCCAGCATTCCTTTTGATTCCCTTTCTCTTTTCCCAGCTCATTTTCCCGATGTGCAACCTTATTCTCATCACCATTCACTCCTGGTTGATGTTGACCTCAACTTTCAGGCAAGGAATAAGTGTCCTTATATCCTGCGTTATAGCTTCTATAAAGCTGACTTTTAGAAAATGTACACTGAAATCAGTTTTATCAATTGGTATTCATTTTTCAAAGGATTAAATGTTGATTGTGCATTGTCCAAGTTCTACTCTTTTTGTTCTAATCTTATCTTTCGCTTTACCCCTATCAAACGTCCTCTTAAACCTAATGATGTTTCTTAGCTCACGTTGAAAGTCTCTGATGCTCTAAAAGCTAAAGAAAAAGCTGAAGAAGACGGATTCACCCATTGATCTTCAGTAATTCCGTAGTTTGCGTTCTGAACTGAAAGAGTGCTCAAGCAGGATAAGTGTGATTACTTCTTGAGCATCGAGGCGTCAATCTGCTCTAATCAACAAAAATCCTTTTGGTCCTACATCCGTTCCCGCAAGTCCGATTCATCAGTTCCTGATTCTACAGGTGCGCCATATTTTATGTAGGTATGTAAACATTGAATAACTCTGACATTTGTCAACCGATTGACTTGATTAGACATATTTTTGAAACGTCAATTCAGTACAAATTTCACATGAATCGCTTCACACCGAAACAACGCGACGAAATAGTGACGTTGTACATTGAACATAGTGGTTCAGTTGTGTTAACTCAACGTGCATATCGTCAAAAATATCGTGGCCAACAGGACCAGTCTGGCAGCACTATTCGTCGTTTGGTGTTGAATTTAGTTGAGCACGGGGCAGTGGGAGATCGTCAACCTCCCGTTCATCAACGACCAAGACGTTCCAATGATCTGGTTGAAGCGGTCAGAGCGAGCGCTGCCCAGCATTTTGGTGTCAGTGGAACCACTTTGCGGCGCATTTTGAAGGATAATTTGCATTTGTTTCCGTATATAGTGCAATTAACACAAAGAATCTTGCCGACAAACCGTCCACGTCGCTTGGAATGCGGCCAAACTGTAACATACCGACATAAAAGATGGCGCACCCTGTATGCATCTTGGTGACGTCAATGCTTCCAATCCTGACTGTTTGCAATTTATTTGGTACCCTTTTTCTCCTCCTTTGAAAAAATACACTAAATATTATATATATTTTGCTTTCTCCTGTACCCCTTCTGCCTCATCCTGGTTTAGTACCAATTCTTTGAAAGTTGAAACTTGTACATACCTTATTTATTTTTTTAATTTATTTATTGACGATTTCATCAACGAAATGATTACTACAGAAAATATTTAAATATGAAATTATGAAATACAATTAATCGTTCGTTTAAGCCGGCACTTGAACATATCAACAGTATAATTAAAGTCGAACATTTGATACGCTGAGTTAAAGCTTCGGGCTATTGCGCAGGTTGGTTCATTCAATCCCTAATTGGTCTTATGAAACGGGATGGATAAGGCGCTATGTCTACGTTCACCGTGGCAAATACGAAAGTTCAGTTTTGATAACAGAAACTCAGAGTTCACGTTGAAATTTTGGCGTCGAGTTTCAAGAGTGTCGATGGTCAATAATTGCAAGCGGTTTTCATAAGGAGATAAGCGAATAGGATCAGACCAGCGGAAAGAACTAAGAACAAAAATTAAAAATCTCTTTTGGACAGACTCAATGTGATCTATATGCTCCTTATAATATGGAGACCATATCAAGCACCCATATTCTAGGATAGGGCGAACCGCAGAGCAGAACAGGATTTTAGTCAGAAGAATCTCATTGAATTCTTTAGATCGTATTTTTGGCTTTTATTATTATTGAGTCAATGTGATAATTGTAAAAGCGAAGTTTAATAGTACTTCTAAGTCGCGAACTTTATTGGAGCAAGTTAAAAGCGTATCGTTTAAAGAGTAGCTGAAATTAATTGGACATGATTTGTGGGAGAAAGAGATAACTGAGCATTTTTCAACATTTAGTGAAAGTCGGTTTAGAGCGCACCAATTAGCGAAGCTTCACACATTGCGTTGCGGGATCGTACAGTCATGATAACATTGTATTAAAAATCTTTGCCTCGTCAACGTAGAGTAAAATTCAAGATCCTGTAACAAAAGTGATCAGGTCATTTATATAAATGGCAAAAAGAATGGGACCAAGGTGGCTGCCTTGTGGAACACCTGATGTAGCAATTATGTCACTGGATAGAATGCAATGAAATCGAACGTTCTGCTTGTAATTAGAGAGATAAGATTTATTAGGGAACTCAAGAAGATGCAATTCACATATAAGAATGGCATGATCCAGCTTATCGAAAGATTTCGTGAGGTCGGTGTAAATGCAGTCAACTTGTTTACCTTCTCCAATCGCAATCGTAACATTAGCCTTGCATCTGTTGTTGTGGAAAATTAAATATGTGTATAGAATGAATTATGATTTGTCTTTGTATTAGTATTATAATACTTTCATTAACTTTGAATTGTGCTCTCTCTCTCTTACATAAAACTTCGATCATGTAATTACTTTGCTTTAGAATTAGTCTATAATAAAATATTGAATAAAGAGGTTGATAAGTTTGTACCCTAGACAAAGCGTTTAAATTAAAGTAACGGAGAAGTCGCCGGGCAAATTAATTCACATTTTGGTGCCGAAACCCGGGAATTTGTAAAGGTTTAACGTAATTTAGAAACGCAAATTCGAAAATGGAGTTTTTAACGCGAAAGAGTTGTCGTGGACAGGTTACCAAACTTATAAACAGTGTTAACGAGATTATAGACTCGCATAATGTTAACGGGACTAGTGATATTGATACACTGGAAAAAGCAGAGGATGATTTTTGTGTTCTTTTAGAACGATTAAAAACAGCATCCGATAATTTAAACAAAGCTAATATCGGGGTAAAATCTACCATAAAACCAGAGGATTTAGAAAGGGAAGCAGAAAATGTGACTGAATATGAAGACAAGGTCTGTAATGCTATCGCTATACTAACGCAACGAATAAAACGTATTCGTAAGTACCAAGAACGATTAGAATTAACACGTGGCTCATCATCCGTAATAAATAATGCTTTAACAAGTCCGCAATCACAAGGAAGTGCGGCAGTAAAGTTGCAGAAGCTACATATGAAAAGGTTTTCGGGAAATTTCAGAGATTGGGTTCCCTTTTGGGAACAATTTCGTACTCTGGTGCATGTGAATCCGTCATTGTCCACTATCGATAAATTTAACTATTTAGAATCCGTTATAACGGGAAAGGCTGCAGAGTCTATTGCTGGTTTCACTCCATCAGAAACCTGTTATGAAGATGCGATATCACTGTTGAGAGAACAATTCGGCAATACAGAGAAAATTATTGATCTTAATATGCAGCAGCTCTTATCTGTACCTCCAATACATACGAAACATGATGTTGCAGGTCTTCGTTCATTATATAATTCAGTACTAGCTGCTACAAGATCTTTAAGAAATTTGGGTGTTGAACCAAACAATTATATAATGCTAAAAGGTGTACTGCTAAGATGTTTGCCGAATGAGCTTTGTGTCGACTTTCATCGCTATTATACCGACGTTTGTGTATCAGATGACAATGATGAAGATGATGGAGATGAAGTATCATCAAAAGCATCTGTTTCTTCAGCTTCTATATTTGGAGACAAACAAGTCGATTCACTGATAAAATTTCTTAAACGAGAAGTCGATTCGTTAGAGAAAGCTTCAGAATTCAAAGTGAAATTATCATCATCGAAAGTGCTTCCAAAAACAAAGTTTTTGAAACCAGTTAGTACTGCACTTGGATTATTTACTGGTGTTGGTGACAGTTGTTACTTTTGCGCCTCAACTACTCACATAACTTCGTTATGTAATTCCGCGAGAACATTGGAAGATCGTAAGGCATTGTTGAAGAAGGAAGGAAGATGTTATCGATGTTGTGAACGCGGACATAACTCCAAACGATGCTCAAATCCGCCAGTTTGCAATACATGCAATGGTCGACATGCAACTTGTATGTGTGATCCACATTACTATCGAAAGCAATATTCAAATAAACACAAATCCACAGTACAGCCAACGAAACAAATTCTCAATTTGCATGTTAATAATGGGAATGATGTTTATTTGCAAACGGCTTTTATTTATGTGTCAAATAATACTAAATCGGTGTTAGTGAAAACAATTTTAGATGGTGGGAGCCAAATGACTTTTATTAGAAAAGACTTATCACAGTCACTTAACTTGCCTATTGTCAGCAGACATAAATTAATCATAAACTCTTTTGGATCTGATAAACCAGGTGTTTTTCAAGTATGCAATCGCGTAAAACTTGTTTTGAAAAGCCAATTTAATAGCAACTACCTTGATATTGAGGCTATCGAAGTTCCTGCAATCGCTGTAGATTCGATAGCAAGATGTAAAACCACCGGTAAATTGATAAGTGGTTTAAGTTTCGCGGATTACCCTATTGACGAACGAGCACCGGACGGGATCGGGTTGCTTATAGGCGCGGATATTTATTGGCAAGTGGTAACAGGTGAAATTCGCAGAGTTACTGATAAGCTAACTGCCGTGAATACAATATTCGGGTGGACACTACACGGACCTTCTGATTTGCAACTTTCCGACATATCCAGACAGTGTTTAAATGTGTGTTCTTGCGAAGATATTCAACAATTTTGGAGGCTAGAGACAATCGGAATCTCGTCCCATAATACCAGTGATATGAAGCGTGATTCTTTTGAATTAATTAAAAGAGATGGTATACAATTGATAGCTTCTTTGCCGTGGAAAGAAGATAGAAGAAAATTGTTAGATGACAACTTTTCGATTGCTTTCTCTCGGCTTCAATCTCGCGTTGAAAATACAACATTGTATTATATGCCTCACAGGGCGGTATACCGTGACGATCGCGAAACAACAAAAATACGCATAGTGTTCGATGCTTCCTCACACGCGCCAAGGGAGATATCACTCAATGACTGTTTGGAGACCGGCGAGAATCTACTTCCCGAAATACTTAGTGTTCTTATCAAATTTCGAAATGGATTTATTGGAATAATCGCAGATATTGAAAAGGCATTTCTTGCCATTCGGCTTCATCCAAAAGAGCAGGATTACCACCGCTTTCTATGGTTTGCGAACGAAACGATCGAAGGTGATCCGCTTCCACCTGTTGCTCACTTTCGAATGAAACGCCTCACTTTCGGAGTAAAAAGTAGTCCATATATTCTTTGCCTTGGAATTCGGAAGCTAATACAGGATTACGAATCGATTTACCCAATAACGTGTGAGGTTATGCAAAATTCTATTTACATGGACGACTTTATCGCTAGTTGCGATGACGAAGATGCCTGTGTTGCTTTATGTACAGAAGCAAAGGAAATTCTCTCAAAGGGTGATATGAACCTGAGAAAATGGGCAACAAATAATCCAAATGTTCATCATAAGATATCTGTGGAGGAGTATCCAATCATAAAAAAGGTATTAGGTGTTGTTTGGTATTTAATGACAGATGAGTTAGGTGTCGATTTAGAAGCGATAAAGTCTGAGTTGATTAACCGGAACAGTGCTGTTACGAAACGAACTGCACTGAGGATTGCTTCCAAAATATTTGATCCATTTGGAATTCTAAGCCCATGGTCAATAAACTTCAAAATTTTAATGCAGAAAATATGGAAGATAAGAATTGGTTGGGATAGTGAGCTACCGGAGAATTTGGAAAAGATATTTCATAAACACTCAGACAATGTTAATAGTCTCGCCGACATCACGATTCCCCGTTGCATTAAATTGAGCAATAGCATAGTTCGTGTTGAAATTCATGTTTTTGCAGATGCTAGTCCTAACGCATACGGAGAAGTTGCATACCTTCGAGTAACAAATAATGACGGTAAACACAGAGTTGTTCTCCTTTGTGCAAAAAATAGAGTTGCACCTCTCAAGAGCGATAACAGTAATGAATTAACGCTTCCGAAACTTGAATTAACAGCGGCAGTAATAGCCGTCAGACTTCTAACGTATTTGAAAGAGAAACTACGAATTAATATCGATGCGGAAATAATGTGGACTGATTCGAAAATTACACTTTGTTGGATATTAGGGCCAGAAAAAAGATTGCAAGCGTACGTCGAAAATCGAGTTGTTGAAATCAAATCGAAATCGAGTGTTGAAAGTTGGCGGCATTGTCCTGGAGCAGACAATCCTGCCGATTTGCTCACGCGAGGAGTGAGTGCTTCCACTTTGGTGAAATCATCAGCGTGGCTAACTGGGCCCCAGTGGCTGGAACTGTCATCTGAGCATTGGCCATTGGATCGCGATTCCATTTCTTTACCATCATGGTCACTTTTGGTACAGATTAACGATTCCGCAATGTCATCAGTCTGCTCTGAACCCATTTTCCCAGCGGATAAATACAGTTCATGGAAACGGATGTTGCGTGTCACTGCTTATACTATGAAAGCAGTAAACATATTCAAAACCCGGACTCAGGATGGAAGTCGTTTCATTGCTGCTGAAGATATTGAACGAGCTGAGCAGTACTGGATACGTTATATACAGCAGCGAGAATTCAGCCGAGAAATACATGAGCTTCAAAGTTTTGGTCGTATTACCTTTAATTCTAAATTAATAACGCTTTATCCATTTCTAGACAAGGATTTTGTTTTGTGAGTAGGCGGTCGGTTTGGTAATGAAAAGGATGAAGACAATATAAAGCACCCTATTATATTGCCGAAGTCATGACCTATATCTGAACTGGTTGCAGCTGATATGCACGAACAACTGTTCCATGCGGGCGTTTCAACCACGTTAACGCAGTTACGCACGAAATTTTGGATTATTCGTGGTCGTCAATTAGTAAGAACTGTAAAAAGTAGATGTGCCGTGTGTAAATTTCTCTCAGCAAAGCCTGCGACTCAACCGTTTGCGCTAATTCCTCGTGATCGTATTACACTGTCAAAACCATTTGATGTCATTGGGATTGACTTCGCTGGGCCGTTATATGTATCAAATGAATTACAGCAACAAAAGAAAACATATATCATGCTTATTACATGTGCCGCTGTAAGAGCTGTTCATTTAGAAATAACAACAAATTTGACTACCGAAAGCTGCCTATTAAGTTTAAGAAGATTTTTTGCAAGGCGTGGAGTTCCTTCAGTTATTTATTCTGACAACGCATCGACCTTTAAAAAGTCTGCTACCGAATTGAAAAAACTTAAAGACTCTACGGAGAATGAATTGTTTCGTGGTTTTCTAAGTAACAAGCAAATTAAGTGGAAGTTTATTGTCGAACGTGCCCCATGGTGGGGAGGATTCTGGGAGAGGCTAGTAAAAGTTGTAAAAGATTCAATAAAAAGAGCGATCGGACGAGCTATTTTGAATTATGAGCAACTAAACACGCTATTAATCGAAGTAGAGAACGTTATCAATAGCCGCCCTTTGACCTACATGGGAGACGATCCATTAGATCTTAGCCCTCTAACGCCAGCACATTTTATAATGCCCATATCAATGGACACAAGCCTTTCAAATGAAATACACAGTTTGCAAGGACACAATTTGAGGCATGAGTGGAAGAATAGGTTGAAAGTTTTATCTAATTTTAAAAAACGTTGGTATTCCGAATACGTTTTACAACTGAGGTCTTTACATCATAACATCAAGACGGCTTCAGCAACTATTAAACCTGGAAATGTGGTCATTGTTAATGATGCAACGCTTCCCCGATCATTATGGCACTTAGCAATAATCGAAAGGGTGTTCCCCGGTCGTGACGGTCGAATCAGGTCGTGTGAGATCCGATTTGGCAATGGATCAAGGTATAGACGTCCCATACAACTAATCTCCCCTCTGGAGCTTATGGATTGAAACGGCGCGCCTCGGAGGATGTGGAAAATTAAATATGTGTATAGAATGAATTATGATTTGTCTTTGTATTAGTATTATAATACTTTCATTAACTTTGAATTGTGCTCTCTCTCTCTTACATAAAACTTCGATCATGTAATTACTTTGCTTTAGAATTAGTCTATAATAAAATATTGAATAAAGAGGTTGATAAGTTTGTACCCTAGACAAAGCGTTTAAATTAAAGTAACGGAGAAGTCGCCGGGCAAATTAATTCACAGTTGTATTCCCTTTTATGGAAAGTCGACAATATCTTCCCAATCTTCAAATCTGGTGATCCATCTTTTGTTTCAAACTATCGTCCTATATCCTTCTTCCGCTGTTTTAGTAAACTCTTTGAATGCCTTGTCTATTTTGTCTTTATTCCGTTGGTATTGATCGAGTTCAAACTCGGTCCTCTTCCATTGACGTTCTTTGGACACAAAAACTTTTTAAAAAATTGAGTTCTAAAATATCATGTCAATTTTCATACTGGCTCGTTTTTTAATTTTCTATTTTATTTATATTTTTATAGGAATTTTTTCTTACACTATAATATTACACTGTTTTGCTCTTTTTCTTGGACCATTTTTTCTTTTGTTGTTTTTTCTAAACTGTAACTGGACGTAAACAGCAAATAAACAAATAATGAACAAATAAACACTGGCTCCCCTGTTGCATACACTATACACTGCAAACATCTCGATGGTAATCTGGCTGTAACCTGTCTAATTGATTGTATTTCGGCATGGGCTAAAACTGACTTTATCTGAGGGATTTAACGCTTCAGCGGAAGTTGAGTACATGACTCCGGACACTCTACTGGATTTCAGACACTTATCTGGATCTACTTCCGGAAGTCTCATGCTCTTTTTCCATGGGTACACCAATGTCATCGATAAAATCAGCGAGAGGGCTAGAAAATTTTGGTAGACTAGAAAAAAAAATCATGGGAGAGATTTGACCAATCACCAAAAATGCCTTGAACACATTTAGAAATTCAGTCCTGATCTTCCATGGATAAAGGACACTCCAGGCTGATGCTAAGTTTAACCCGTAGTGCTTTTCGTTGTGTAGTGATCGTTCTCACAGGCCACTGCCTTATAAGCCTCACGCGCAGCGGTTGGATGCAGGTTTCAACAGTTATTTTTGGAGATGTGGCATGTGGCATCAGGACGAAGAGGAATTCGTCCTTCATCTTATATGACAGTGTCCAGTTGTGATGGCTTCACTCGAGGCAGCCTTCCTCTCAGGTTTATTATCTAACCTTTATCGACTTAAAGGATATTCTACAGTTCATCAAAGGAGCACACTGGCTAAGGGAGAGTATATCTGTGGAATCAAAACGTATCATTCGGCAAGACTCTACGATTGACAGTCACTCGATGTGATTTATTTATTTATTTCCATTTTAACAGGAGCGAGCTCAATTACAAAAACAGCATGAGAAAAACAAGAGACATTTCATAAAATTACATTAAAATAGTTCAAAACAAAAAAAGGTGAATTACGATAGCAATAAAATACAAACAAAAAATAATGTAATTAAGATAAAAACAAAAAACCAAATAATGACGGAAGAAGAAATGAAAGACAATAATGTAAAGAAACTTAATGAAAAGTTATAAAAAAAATAAAAAATTATGAGAAGTATCAAGAATTAAGTCTATGGCATGCCGTCTAAAACGAGAGAAAGTTAGTGGTAAAGGACCAAGCTTTAGTTAATTGTGTCTCCTGGAGATACGCTATAATGGCGAATGCAAAAGAATTTCGGTTCGCGCAAACGGTGTTAAGAACACGATGAAGATCTACCAGAGCGACTAGTAACGTGAAACAAAAGCTTTGATCCAAAATCAGATAGCATAGAACAGTGGAGGAGCCTGAAAAGCAGACACTCATCAAGGAGCACTTGACGAGACTTTAGAGAGGCAATTTGGCGCAAGGACAAACGATCACTATACTCCCAATAAGGTATGTGAAACTTAAATAATAATGAGCGTGTACATCTACGCTGCACGCGCTCTACGGCATCATTCAAATAGACAAGGTGGGGAGACCAGATCTGACAACAGTATTCGAGGATGCTACGCACAAGTGAGAAGAACAGATGGATCGAAGTAGTGACGTTAGTAAAACGAGAGAAAGACCTGAAGACAAAGCCGGACAAAAGAGAGGCCCTGACAGTTATGTATGCGATGTGTTTATTAAATTTAAGCTTTGAGTCGAAGAGCTCACTAAGGTCCTTGAAATTGTCAAAAGCCGCAAGAGACGAGCCGAATAAGGAGTAGGAAAGCGTTCGACGAGACATTTTAGTATAAGACATTAGGTGACTTTTAGATTTATTCAGAGTAAGAAAGTTCCTTGAGCACCACTCACTCAAAGCAAAAAGATCATGCTGTAACTGGTGACAATCATCAAGCGAATCAATCACTCTGAATATCTTAAAGTTAGCAACAAATACAAAAGAAGGAGAATGGACAAGGGAAGGGAGATCGTTGGTAAATACCAGGAATAAAAGAGGACCTAGTATTGAGCTTTGAGAACCCCAAAAAGAGGGGAATATGGGGAAGAACGTTAATTCACAGATACAACACAGCTACGACTATAAACATAGGATGAGAACCAGGACAAGAGAGATCAGATACCCCATAACCTTGGAGTTTTAAAAGAAGGAGCTTGTGGTCAACAGAATCGAAAGTTTTAGCGAAATCAGTGTATCAACTTGCTTCTGCTGGTCTAAGGCGAAAGCGACCAAGTTAGTGAAGGTTAAAAGGTTAGAGGTGGAAGATCTACCTTTTCAAACTCATGCTGCTCAGGAATAAGGAAAGGATGAAATATAGGAAGTAGCCTATTGTAAACAACTCTTTCGAGTACTTTACTAAAACAAGAAAGGAGTGAAATGGGACGATAATTGGACATACAACTTGGGTCACCGGTTTTATATATTGGGAATATATGAGCAGACTTCCAGTAGGAAGGAAAGGAGTCAGAGGAGAAGCTAAAATTGAAGATAATAGGCAAATGAGCAGATAGGGACAACGAACAGGTTCGGAATGCCATCAGGACCAAAACCGATATTAACATCAAGGCATTGATGTAAGGACTCAACTTCTAGGGGGTTGGTTTGGATACAGGAGATGGATGACGGAGGGAAATTCATGAGACGTGATCGGATTATTTTCGAAAAAGAAAAGTAAACTGCGAAGAGATCACAAATCTCCTGAGGAGGAGCAGCAATGGCACTATTAAGTGAAGGTTCTCTCAGACACGGTCGAAAATAAGGGAAAGTTTGAGAATTTTTCGAGGGATAATGAAAAAACATACGAAGTTCTGGTTTTGATTATTTTATTTGTTGATCATTCTAAAATCGTCCGGTAACTTCAAGTTTGCAGCCTCTCGTAGTAAACTGATACAAGTCATAGTTTAAAGTCATTAAAATTTATGGAAACCTCCATGTCTTATACCTGATGAGAATGAATTGGGACAATAAATAAACCAAATTATGAACATTTAAATAAAAGTGCAACTTTAAACCCGGTTCTTTTTCACTTTGACCTCGCTTAATAATTATGAATTGAAATTTTTCATGCTCATTTCAGGTATAAGACATACAAAAAAGTATATTCTTTTCGGCAGTCTTGGAATGAAGTGAATCGGATCAATAGATCGACACCTGTGCTTGAAGTTGTGATTAAAAATATCGTTTCGAGAAAAACGCGTTTAAAATTTTTAGCAAGTTTGCCTGGGATAACTTTCTTGTTTGTTCAGTTATCACGACCAGTACCAATGGATATAGGATTTTGGGGTCGCTGATTACGAATCTGAAGTCAAAGTAACAAAATGCAAGATGGCGGATCCAATACGGCGGATCCAAAAAATTTCCATCTGCCAATTTGGACCAAAATATCTATATGAAGATTTTCGTGGTCGTCGATCGTCAATTTGCTCCATTATACTCACATTAGGATCTAAGTCGGCTATTCCTGTGCCGTATAGGAATCCGTCCTCGATTTCAAACCGCTCCTGGTTGGCCTGCTCCGGCAGACGTTGCACAAGGCAGGCGTTTCAAGCAGCGGGCGATATTCGTCGTTAAGGATATGCAATTTTCTGACGCATCGGTTATTTTTCGCATGTGCTGCCACCTAAAGTGTATTCAGGTAGGTGCGTTTGAGACGCTCTAATGCGATAAATATGTTCCAGATCGGAATATCCTTTCGGACACATATTCTAAACGTATTTAGCTTTCATTTTTTGTAAAACAAAAAAAAATCGATTTGTAAGAAAAAATCTGAAAGAACTCCCCTTAAGCAACATAGAATCGACGGAAGTTGTCGGAAGACCAAAAGGGCTTCTGTTGGTTAAAACGAATAGAGGATTCGATGTCATTGAAATAATCACGCATAGCTTGTTTGACGGCAGTTTTGGCGGCTGATCGAAGCTTTGATAATTCGAGGTTGTCAATTTGAGGACAGACGCCACATCATGCCGAAACCAAGGAACATCATTTGATTTACGAGGACGACTAGAAGGAGTGAAACGGGAGATGAGACTGGAGAGGAAATTATGAAATCGGAGCGTGAGTTCATAAACAGTTAGTCCGCGGCAAAAGGAGTACCGCTTCGTTGAGTTGATTTCTCTGTCCATCTTAACAAAGTCCGCTTTATGGTAATTAAAACCCGAGGGCCGAGAGGGAGTTTTACTGGACACACAGGTAACAGAAATTTCTATAGAAAGTGGAGGATAGTGTAGGTCAAATGGGACGTACGGCTTGTCATCAGCTTGGATAATAATGTTGTGAGTGAAGCTCAGCTCAGAGTGAAATGATATTTCTTTTAAATAAATTCAAGTGGCGGATACATAAAGTAGTTGAACGAAGCGTTGTTTTTACAAATCTCATATTCAAAGGACTCGATTTGGTCATTATCAAAGTTTTTTTTTAATTAGTTTCAAACTTATTTTTGTACCCAATTTCGTCAGGGCAATTATCCATATTTTTTCACTTAACTTCATCATGTCAAGTACATAACTTCGGCCTCTAAGTGATAGCAATATTCAAATTCTATATGAGAGTAAGATTTGGATGATATGTTCGAATGCATAATTTAACAAATAAAAAATCGATAAATACAAAAACAAATACATTCTTTAGAGAAAAAAAATACTGAAAAATTCGAATTCACAAATAATTTACGGCAATTTACTTCGCATCCTTGTTTGTTTATTTTACCCTTGCTTTTTCTTAGTCTTTTGGTTTCCTTTTCTTTTTCCTCTCTGTCTACTTTAAGCTGATAATTTAAAAACTCTTCAGCAGTAGTAACGCTTGGTGTAATTTTACATTTAACTTTTGGGGCTTCCGTGGTTTTTACTTCAGGCCAAAATAGAGCTTTTTTAAAAGAGGAATGGACGACAGCTTCAGGCCTCTTTTATGTCTGTAGTTTCATTTTGGGATATTTTAAATTTTTGGGATATTTCAGACGTTTCTTCCATATTAAATTCTGGGGTTTTTCGTTTGGTCTGCTGATATTTTATCTGTTAAAATTTGTTTTTTAGGATGTACATTACCTTTTGGTGTGGACGCGACTAATGAACCATCGAGTTGTACGTCGAATTCCAAAATATTTTAATTGTTCCACACCGCTTTGTCTATATTTGCATCTAGGGTTTGTTCATGATGCGTTATGTTATCGAACACGTCTAAATGGCTTTCTTTTCACAGGAAATTTTTTCGTTGGCACATTTCCACAAATAGAAAAGACTTTAATCTTTTTCGCATCCCAGCCACGCATACTCTGAATTCGCTCTAAAATTTTCAACTTTCGCATCTCCTATTTCTTTTTCAAGGTTGGACAAAAATGAGTTGTAATGGACAACACGTCTATAATCAGCGAGGTCGTCAGCAAAATCCTCGTTACAAATAATATCTTTATTCGCTTCAGGCAAAGCACTGATGTTCCTGTTCGTGAGGAGTTTGTCGTATGCAACAGCGTAAGGATTGAATGGATACAAGCCACATTTCTTGAAATCACTTTTAATTGTATCTGACTTTGCTGCTTCCTTTAGGCATGAGTCTACCAGACGTCCTAATTTCATTATTACATTTTTAGGGATCCTTATATATG
The DNA here is from genome assembly GCA_947369275.1 of Nemotelus nigrinus. Lineage (NCBI taxonomy): Eukaryota > Metazoa > Arthropoda > Insecta > Diptera > Stratiomyidae > Nemotelus > Nemotelus nigrinus. The sequence goes on from OX376373.1 coordinate 143,857,748, forward strand.
GCAATAGAGTAAGAGAACGCATAAGCTTTCCACTGACTGAGGCCCCCACAAACGCTGTAATGCATTCTTCTCCGTCGTTGGCCGTGCGATTATATGTATGGACAGAACCTTTGTGAACTAGGCCTCATTTGTCTTTGGGACACAAAAAGAATGCTGTTTCATCGCAGTTGAAGATTCGATTCTGTTCATTTAAAATTTCCTTTAGCTCAGGAAAACTCTCGAAATAGGTTGATATTTTGGTAAACCAATTTCTAATAGATTCTTCCGTAATCCTGGACCTCCCAGTTGTCAAATTTTGAGACATTCTCAAGGAAATCTCCGGATCTCGTTTTAAAAATATTTTGTACCAATTTATACCGAGGACACCGTTTTTGAATTTGTTCTCTCTATTTATTTCTTTTGCCAATTTTGACACACTATGAATTAATTGCGTTTTTGTTATAGGAAAACCTAGATTCGCGACTTCAAGAATCCATTTGACAAGAGTCTGCTCTTCTGCTTGGGTAAGAGTTGTAGACGCTCCAACATGCTTTGAATGCTTTTTCAATTTCTTGTCTTGAAGCGTCGTTCTCGGATAACCAAATCTTTTGGTAACGTCTCTGATAGACTGCCCATCTTCAATTGCCTTTAGCGCCATTGAAAGTTGCTCTTGTGTGTATTTCTTACAAGTCATATCTACATCTGTAACAGAAATATAATGCTCTTCTTAATTGGCAAATGCTCGATGAATCTGATACACTTCGAATAAGGTTAATTTTTGATCTCAAGTCCTTTAAGTTCTTTTAACTTTGCACGTCGATTAAGTGACGAAGTTAAGAAAAAATGTATTTGAGAGAATGGAAAATCGTCATGCAGGATAACGGAATTTTTCTCAACATATTTTTTTGACATAGTAGCAAACTAAATCTTAATGGTAATAATACTTTGTTGCGCCAGAAAACACACGATTTAAAATAGATTTATCATCTAAAATCGTGACATTCTTCATCCTTACATCTTCTCGAAATGGGTAAAAATATTTTGTAAATTTAACTAATATATAATAATGGTTGACAGGACGAAATTATGTCATAGGTTTAAATACTCGATTGACATTGATTATCCATTTTAATTTAGCAAAAATTGTTGATAGATTTAACAAAATTCTGCTGACAAAACGACGTTATAAGAACTAAATTTCGTACTATGACGAAATCACCTACATTGCTGGTAACTCGCCATTGGTAAATTCGTCATGCCTTTTTCTAAGTAATTTATTGGTGAATTATAATTTTTTTTATTGATTTCGTGACTAATGATGCGCTAATTTTTACCCTTGTATGAAAAAAAACCTATACCTTACTAACCTTGTTTCTGTCACCCTTAACAATGTTCACGTCCGCACTGCACAGAACACTAACACGCAATGAGCTAACTACGAAACGCAGCACTGACGCATGCTTCTAAGCGAACTTTTACATAATTTGGAGCCAATACGACATTCATATTAATTTAATGCCATTAAATATTAAACCTCTTTATGTCAAATGATAAAAAATTTGCATGATCATTCGAACTTTCTTATTTTATTTGAAAATGTAAAATGTGACGAAATTAAGTACCCTGACGAAATTATGGTGTTTTACCTTAATACTTGGTTGAGTTGATCTCTTTGTCCATCTTAACAAAGTCCGCTTTATGGTAATTAAAACGCGAGGGCCGAGAGGGAGTTTTACTAGACAGTAATGTTATGTGAGGGAATATTTGAAAGAACAATATCAAGAACTTTATTGTTGATATTAGGAACAGTGTTCAATTGAGACAGTGAACATAAGGAGAGGAAGGAAGTGGTAAATAAGGAAATATTAGTGGATGAAAGTATGGAAGAAAAATTAGCATTCCACACTAGGTTCGGCAAGTTAAAGTCGCCTCATATTCAAAATGAAGCAAAGGGGAAACGATTGTTGAGGAAACTAGAGAGCTTGGATCTAATCCAACTAGACTTCAAGCCTATTGAAGATCTGTAGCGAGCAGAGGATGAGCGTTGTGGGAAAAACTGAAATTAATCAAATATTTCAACTGTTCTTTATTTTTTTCCAGCCTTAGCACATAATTCCACATCAAATACAAATAAATACAACAAACAATTCGTGACATCAGATTCGACTATAATCAGCATCGTTTTATTGAATAACATTACATTTCATATATATTCGCAAAGGTATATCACCTCTATGTGCATAGAAAAAATCAAAGATCAGTGACCCGAAATATCACACCAGTTTCAAGTGGCGAAATCGAGAAACAAACAACAATACTAGATATATTGACGTCGAAATTATAATTAACAAGACGTTTACTCGTCTCCTTTTCAGCTGATTTTTTTCAAATCTACAACACACACGCACACACACAACAACAAAATTCAAGCCATATCTATCCGTCTCTCTATCTATCTGAAATAAATTTATCTGCATACATGTGTTGCTAAAACTGTTGTTGCACGTACTCGTAAATACAGCGATCAATGATCTTCTTTCACTAAATTAGGCAACTGACTGAGGAATAAATAGAGACTGACTTGGCCGGTAACAACAACGACTTAATTTCGACGGAGGAATGCTTTCGGTTCTGGTCTACTTATTATTGTACTGACGTATTAATTGCTCGGTTACATAGAAACGACGCAGCGACATGTGATAAAATTTCCTCATTTCGAGTTTCATTGTTGGCCAGTTATTACACAGATTTTTTTTTCATTCTAAAAAGAGCATAGTTGAAATTGTATAAATTAATATCGATTAAATATATCATTTCTTCAGTGAAAATCGCTTGAATTGACGATTCGATTCTTCGTCAACACTTTATTCGCTCAGTGAATGTAATTTGAGTAGTGCACAGCAAATCATGTGACACAGCACAACTCTTCAAAGTACTTGATCAGTTCTAATACGCATTCGAAACTTATTTGTGATGCATTTATCGATTGCATCACATTCGAATTTCAATATACGAACATTATTCGTAAAATAAATGAGCACGAATGATAATTTCACAGTATGTCCTCTGTCTGCAATCATTCCAATTATTTGTCAAATGAATAAGCATTTCAATTCATCTTTGGAATCGCAAAGTCAATTTCAAAATATCAACAAAGATAGATCATATCATCATCATCAGCTCTGACCGACCGCGTGTTTAGTTTCGGTGGCAACACAAAAATAACGTGACGTTTTTTTCATTTCTCGCAGTGCCTCCCAAAATAGACTTTCAATGCCAAATCTATATATTCGTTTTCTTTTAAATACTGTTTTTTTTATTTTAACATTTAATCTATATATCACGAGTATATATGTGCAGCATATTTTTTTATCTTTCCACACTCACCAAAATTCAGCATTTTTGTGACAGTAAATTTCGTGAAGCTTTAGCAATATGCTCAAAACAAATGATTTGCTCGTCGTCTATTTTAAAATGATATTTTTCACGAAAGCTTAATTTTGATTAAGTAGATATATACTGATTTTTCAGTTCCTTCAAAATCATCTGATTAGAATTCCTAGTTCGAAGAAGCTATTTTTTAACTCAGACAAATTACTCCGGGATAAAGCTTCCGTTTCAAACATTCCACACATTCTGAACTGATGACACCGAGGGCGGATTCCTACAGACAACATACTTATGGAGCTACATTGCAAAACGCTTATGATGTTTGTTTGCTTATAATTTAGTGGCTTGCTAAATTAAAGAGAAACAGCTATCCAAAAGAAGTTAGGTGTACCCTGTCAAAGGGACAACATCAGGCCAATTGACAATCTCGTGCAGTACATGTACAGTATCTTATTTAGGTGAAGAAAAAAACAATAACTTTCGATTAAAAAAAAATATGGATTTAGTGATAATTAATTTGCCGCGTTTTTTTTATCCGACATATTTAACACTTTTTCCCGAAAATCTAAGCAATATTCACGAAGAGATTATATCCGCCTAAGTGATCTCATAATATTTAGCCTTTGATGGTGAATTGTTAAAGAGCCGAATGCGAACTTTATAGATTTTCGAAAAAATTCTGTATGATTCTTTTTTTTTAATTGATAGAAAATATCGTTAACCCTTTGGCGACAGCGGGCTTTTTAGAGAATTTATTATAGATACCCTTATATTTCTGAGATCAAAGATTTGGAAAAAGTACATAAGTATAGGATATGAAAATTGACTCTATTTTTAGCTTGATTATGTCGTTTTGGTAATTTTTAACTACATGCGGACGCAAAGGGCCTAAAAGTAGGCAAAGAAAATTTATAAAATTTCGAATTGCGATAGCTTCGCACAAAGTCTTCAGTTCATGAGGATGAACGTAACAGAGTATATTGATAAGAACGAGATATCTCCTCTTCGGGAAGGATTTTTACCGCTGCTTCGATGTCTACTACTAAGTGTTTAGTTCATCTGAGATTCCGTAAATAGGCCATACACTTTGCGAAATATTTATTAAGGTACTTACGTTTTCTTCATTTCTATGGAAAAACTAAGTATGCAATGATATGAACATCATGTCTTACTGCGTTGCAGCGTGCTTTAATTATCTGACAGATAAACACGTGCTAATATTCATTGTTTCCAATGAAAAATAGAATTACCTTTCCCAGTATATTATTTAATACGAAATAAATATAAATATTAAATAAATATAAATATTATAATAAATATAAATATTATAATAAATGTAAATATTATAATAAATATAAATATTTGTTTCTAGTCGATCGGATTGTGTTTAAGTGGTCAGAAAAGCAATAACGCGTCAGTACTTGTGTTCTAAAAGCATGATAAATATTTTATTGCAATTTAAAATATTTTAGAATTTTGCGCGGAAAATCATTAAACGAAGAAGAAAAGAGTCAAATTAAAGCTTATCACGAGCAAGGCATGTCAAATGTTTAAAAAGATCTAGCTGTGCAATCGATAATTTCATAAAAATGGGAAAAGATTACGGTAAAACTAAACGACCAGGAAGGTCATCAAAGGTGTCTAAAAGAGACAAAACAGAGATTAAAAAATCTTAGTGCGAACGAAATTAGAAAATAAATGAACTAAGAAGTAGGTGTACATAGAGTCCAACAAATAATGAAGTGGGATTTGGACCTCAAATATAACAAAAAATGTGGGAAAGCTCCGCTTACGAAAAGACATAAATTAGCTAGACTGCGATTGTCGAAAAGTATCGGTTTTGTACGAAGAATGGCACAAAGCAGTACTTACTGATGAAAAAAAGTTTAGTTCATATGACCCAGACGGTTCACATAAATATTGGCGGGATAAAGGTTCTGCGCAAGAAAAGCCTCAGCGTCAAAATTTGGGTGGGAAGGTCATTCATGATTTGCGCAGTGATATCGTATGGGGATACTATTTGCTATTTGCTTCGTTTTGACAAAAATGGAATCGGAATACTATATTAATTTGTTAGATGAGGTGCTTATTGACTCCGGAGAGATGATTGCTGGCGCACAGTTCATTTGTCAACAAGATAATGCAGCGATCCATCGCTCGACGAAAAAAACTGAAGACGTTCTGAGGTCCCGTAGCATCCCGATTATTGACTGACCAGCACTTAGCCCGAATGTTAATCCAATTGAGAATCTGTGGTCTATCTTATCAGCTAGAGTTTTTCACCATGGGCGCCAATACTCAAGCGTAAAGGACCTAAGACATCAACAAGGAGTGGAAGAACATCGATCCTGCAACCATCTGTACCTTAATAAATGCAATATCAAGGCGTTTAGAAGAGGTATTAGCAATAATGGCGGTCATACTTCTTACTAAGCTTACGTAATAAATAGTCGCTACAAAAATAAAAATATGAAATGCCTTTATAATTATTTCGTTCTAACTTTCAATTGTTATTGTATATTAACTTTCTAACTTTCAATTGTATTGTATATTCTTCGTTTTTTATACACTGTTATTGAAAGTACAATTACGTGAAGTAATAAAATTTTGATTGAAACTTTAAAAATGACTCAAAATATATGATTTACTTCAAAAATCCTTCGTGCCTTTATAATTATTGCGCGGAAGAGTTTAGGGAGTTTAGGGAAAATGACACTCAAAGTTTATTCCCGGCATTTAAGAATATACTTCGGATAGAAAAGAGGACAATTTACTTCGGATAGAAAAGAGGACAATTTAGACATTGTAGGAAAAACAAACAGGACCTTCGATAGTGAGAAAGATAGAAAGAGGAACATTCTCACGAGGAAACTGAAGGAGCCGACGAGAGGAAAGGATACCATGAAAACGAATGTTATAGAGACTATCCTCAACTAAGTGGTGAACAAGTCCACGCTTCAATTCACGGGAAAGCAAATGAAGCTCCTTAACCAAAGTCTGAATTTAGCTGTCAAAGAAACAACATTTCCATCAGAAGACTTTGTAGGAGACATGGAAGCAACGATAAAAAAGAGGAGAAAGCAGATTAGAGGCAATGTGGCTACAATCATCAGGAAGGAAAGCAATAAGAGGAGGAACGCTGGTAAGGCACAAAGAGTGCTGAAAGAGTTGCCTACCAAACCGGTCTTTTATATCAAAGCAGATAAAAGAAACGCCATGGTCGTAATAGACTAGGATGAATATGTCCGATTAATTATGGAAAAGCTCAACAACAGGGATTAACATGGGTTAAGGAAAGATTCTTTATCAGACTCTATCAAACGAGTAGAAAGCATCTTGAAAGAGTGCATAGGGACTATTGGAAAAACGAACAAGCCACGGGTCTCAAACCCATCGTTGCCAAGAATTAAGTGTCTTCCGAAGATACACAAAGAAGAAAGTGAGTATGGGAAATTGTCACCGCTACAAACGCTTAAACAAAGAGAATCGCAAAATGAATTGTATACGAATGTATGGCCTTAGGGAAGATTAGTAATAAAAGATTAGTTGTGTCATTTGTCAAGGCTCTGTTCCCAATTGCCGGTAAAACAAGTACTCGCGTTCTTTAAGGACTGGTTTTTAGAGATGAAAAGCTCACCGGAGGTGAGAAAGAGGGTTACAGACTATTTGAAACTTGCCTCGGTTTGCATGAATGAAAGCTGCTTTACTTTCAGAGGGAAGTACTTTAAAAGCTATTAACGGTACCACCATGGAAAATCCTTTATTCCCGCTTATGGGTGAGAGATTTTTGGACAGGCTGGAAGATAAACTTCATGAAGAAGGTTCGCTTCCCCGTGATGAGATATGTAGACGAAACTTTGGAGAAGCTGAGCCAAGCACATAAAGATATGCAATTTCAATGGAAATCGAAAACAACGAGAGAATACCCTTCTTAGATTCGACGATCATTAAGAAAGTCGGCCTCCTCGGGTTTAATATCTACTGAAAGACCACACACACCCAGAGAACAACACCAACCACGTCTGATCAATGGCAATCCCACAAAATGGCGCCCTATACCTCAATGATTCACCGGCTATTAACAGTGCAGATGGATCAGGAAAGTTTTAACTCAGAAGTTAAATATATTGAAGATACCGCGAGAGAAAATGGTTTTGACGAGAAAATGATTGGACATGTTAGCAAAGAGAAGAAGGACAAAATACAGTGTGATCTGTTAGAACGCTCTTTACACAGGAAATTCAAAATAGTCATGAGTTCTAATAATTTTTTCGTCAATTTCCAAAAAAGTTCGAGAAGTTGTTGAACGCTTTGATATAAAGGCAGTTCCGACCAGTGGGACTAAAAAATTAGGTGCTAAACTATGTCTATTAGATACGTACGAGAGCCTGAACATATGGAAAATCCCGATGAATAGACGACTAAGGACTTAGGAACAAAATGCAAAGAGAAAAAATATGTACTTAATTTAGATACATTAAAATGTACTTAAGTAACTAGTTGATGATTAGTAGGTAATTAGCTAAAATCAATACTTTTAAAGTCAGCATTATAAGTAAAACACCTAAATTGCATTAACGTTAGACCGATAAACACTGAAAAAGATGGCAGCATACCTTCGAAATATCGATATCTGTCAAGAAACTAAAGTATATCTAGCTTCAAAAGGAAAAATTGGTCTTTAAATTAAAATATTTTTATCATTTTTTTAGTAGGAGATGATGCCATCAAATATTAAGCATCCTATCATGAAAAAGAGTCACAAGTGTTTTATTCTCCTAAATTTTAAGATTGTATTTATAGCTAAAACAAGTAAAAGCTAACATGCGTATCTGAAAGATTACAGGCCAACTAGTCTGACGTCAGTCCTCCTTAAAATATTCGAAATGAATTTACAATCCAGCATTAAGGGGAGGCTTACATCTCAAACCCTATCGAGAACCGAAAACGCTAGCACGTGAGGGAAATCTGTGGAGACGAATCTCCTTAGGGTAGTTCTTGAAGTATAAAAATACATCTAAAGACAAAAAATATGCTGTACCATTGTACCAATAATGTGCATACAACGGCCATTATTGAGAGCAACCAACACCCACCACGCTGTATGAAACTGGATAAGCAAATTGCTTGAGCAAAGGCTCAGTAGAATGGGCGGAAGCGCAAATCAAAAGAAGGATCCTCACAGGCACACTCCAAGGGGATTTCTATCCCCTCTCTTGTGGAAATTCGTAACACACAATTTTAAAGAGGTTGGAGAGCAACGTGTCCTATGCCTATGACATTGCGATCCTAGTTTCGAGAAGGTTGCATTGCAGCACACCCTTGATCAGATCATCAAGTTAATAAGTGACCAAAAACCGTGGGCCTTGGTATCAACATTGATAAAATCGATCTTATATTGTTCACCAGGAAATAGAAGACTCCTGAAATACACTCTATCCGGTTGAGCGGCGCTAGATGGAATCTGGAGTAATGTTGCCAACCAAAGAAGGAAGAAATCCCCTAGGTTTTGGTGGAAAATTCCCTAGATTTTTTTAAGGTATTTTTATTTAGCTACCATGTACTATACTATCTAGAGAAACAACAAATGTGCTACAAAATATAAAAATTTATTTTTGGTTTTACACGCATAGGATTAACGGGCCTTGCTTAAACGCAATCATTTAAGTTCTGTACTCTAAAAAGTAGAATCTTAAATATGAAAATCATACTTTCCAGCATATTTCATCAATATGCTAAACATACAGGTGCTTCAAAAAAACCCTTAGATTTTCCCAGTGGATATGAAAATTCCCTAGATCTAGGGAAAAATTCCCTAAACTGGCATCTCTGTCTGAAGTCACACACTAACTTGGGTCTGATCCTAGGCAACAAGCTCACCTGGAAGGTGAATCTGGCGGAAAGAGCAAAGAGAGCAGCAATGCGATTCATGCCAACAAGGACTAAGCACTGCTCTAGCATACTGGATCTACACGACGATAGAAAGGCTGGTCCTTGCTTGCAGTTGGCTGGTCTGGAAGCCGGCAATAGATAAAGCTATCTTTGCTGCCATGGCGAACAGAGTTCAGCGACTAGTGGCTACCTGTACTTCAAGTGTCTTAACCACGATTCCTTCGTCTGCGCTAAATGTCCTGCATCATCTTTCCCGCGTGACTTTTTTGCTAGTGGCGCTCCCACGCAAGCTACTGTCACGCTTAAGGAATTCTTTCACCACAGCAATATTGAGCAGTGATAGCAAAAGGAACTGACTACTTGGTCCTCCTCTCTTTGCTTCAAACAAAGATATCAATCGACCGTAGGAGATAGGCAGGAATCGAATAAACAAATAGGCATAGTAGCCCTTAGCATCTATACCGATGGATTCAAAACAGATGCAGGAATGAGTGCTGTCGATTTCGATATAGAATCAGCCTTTAGGCTTCCTAATCATCATCATCGGGGCACTACAGCCCGAATCGAGCCTTAGCCTCCTTAATGCTTCGCCTCCATTCATCTCGGTTCAGTGACTGCGTCCTCCAGTTCAGTGCTCCCAAAAGTGACCTGCTGTCAGCATCTATCGAATCCTCCCAGCGCTTGCGTGGCTTACCGACTGGCCTGGCTCCGCTCGCTCGCCCCTTGAGAGACCGTTTGGGATTCGATTGTCGCTCATTCGTTCGACATGGCCAGCCCAGTGTAGTTTTTTTAGTCGTATGACGGTAGAGACTTCCGGCTCGTCATATATGGTATACAGCTCGTTGTTGTATCGGATTCGCCATCCATCTTCTTCCCGTATTGGACCGAGGATCCTTCGCAATACCCTTCTTTCGAACATATTCAAGGCTTTTTCAGACGCCGTAGCACAGCACAGGTCTGATAATTGTTTTATAGATGCGAAGCTTCGTATTCCTGTGTACGCATCGAGATTTCAAAGTAGGAAGCACCGAAAAGAATGTTTTATTGGCTAATTGAATCCGTCGTTTGATTTCGTCAAGCTCATTCCCATCCTTAGAGAGGTTCGTCCCTAGGTACACGAAGCTGTCTACGTTTTCAAGGCTATAGTCCCCTATCGTAATGTTTTGTCTTATTGTCGTCCTTTTCCTTGATTGAGTCATAACTTTTGTTTTTTGTTCGTTAATTTAAAGACCAACTTCCTTGGCGGTTTCGTCTAGAGCTACAAATACTTCCTTGGCGTCGTTGAACGAACGTGACATAATGTTGATGTCATCAGCGTAAGCTACTAGCTGTGTCGACTTAAATAAAAGAGTTCCTCTCGTGTCAACGGGGATTTTTCTGACGACAGACTCAAGAGCTAAGTTAAAAAGTACCGGAGCTAATCCATCCCCTTGTTTTAGCCCTGTATTAGCTCTTCCTAATCACCGCAGTTTTTTCCAGGTTGAGGTTTTTATGATACGACAAGCCGCAGAACTTTAAGAATACTTTAGAGGCTATGATCAACATTTTCACAAACCGCAGTAAAAGCACTGATATCTGATAAATCGAAGTGCATACTCGATTGTATTCAGGCCATCAAAAGGCTAGACAAAAATAGAAAAGTCGTTTTTAGGTTCCCGACCATAAGGGCATCGATGGGAATGAGTAAACAGAATCGTGTTCCCTTGTTTAGATCACCAGACATATTAATTTTTATCCCCAACGATTAAGTGCTTGATAGACTCTAATATAAAGGTTGGAAATGCAATACAACTTAGACCCGCAGAATAACAAAAATCGGACTGACTGCAGACGTTACTGGCCACTGTTTTGTAGCAACAAATGATAAGAATCTGTGACTCTTAGCCAGTGGCAACTGCAGGACGCGTGAGGAGCCGGGAGTCTTAGAAACAATTACAACAGCTCCTGTATCACTATTCGGCGCTGGGGAAAACCAGATAACGTTAGTTCGGTGAGCACGTATCGAAGCAGAGGCTGAAGGGCATCATTCAATTGCAAAAAGATCTGGCCATTTGGAATGAATCTTTAAGCTCCAGGTCGTCTTATCTGGTATCGCTAGGTCTAAGTCCCATAGGTCTAAGCGTAAACTTGTATCAACCAGGAATACCTAACCATAAAAATGTTGAAAATGGGCAACAGTGTGTGGTAGCCACCCGCATTTCAAGGTAGAGGAAGCTTATATAGATTGAAATTTGATAAGCAGCTCTTTCTCAAAATATTTTCAAGCATGCACATTTTTGGAAAATCGGTCTAAATTCAAATTAAAATTGCACCAAAAATTTGAAAATACTTTGTCACAGGAAGATTCCAAAGGTAGTTGACCATTTAGGACTTATAGATATTTGGAAATTAGCATGAAATTTTCCAAATTTGGCCTGGAGAAGGCACAAAATTGTGTATCTTTTGCTTGAAATGGAAAACGAAACATATGACGAGGAACTGGGTTCGTTTGGAGCTGGTGAAGTGATTCACCCTTACTCCATTTTTCTCGGTGAGCGGTCTTGCGCTCAGCTATGAATCTTGGCTACATCGGGTACTTAGATTTAGTTAGTGTGCAGATGGTTTGCACTAGCTAGTGATTTTTCTGAGGTGAGGGTATATTTCGTGTGCCCTGGTCGGGAATCTAAGAATGTCCATGGTGCTATTAGTATGTCGGTCTATCTTGTCGAAGAGCTTTAAAGCTTTGTCGCGTATGTATTTTTCTACTGTTTCGATTCTAAAGTCCTTATGTATGTCCACGTTTCTAATATACCATGGAATTCGGAAAATTCTCCGCAGTGCGAGATTTTGGCAGGCTTGTAGGTTTTGTTTGTTTGTCTTTGAGGTTTGTCCGAATGCAAGACTTCCGTATAATAATGCCGGTCTTAGTATTTGTTTGTATATAAGTAATCTGTTGGTTTTGTTCAGTCTTTGAGATTTAATGAGGGGAAAGAAGGCATGGAGGAGTCTGTTGCAAGCGCTGCGTTTATTTTGTATGTGTGTCGTCCAAGTTAGTCGGTGGTCGAACGTGAGTCCTAAGTACTTGGCTGTCCGTTGCCATTCAATCTGTTGTTCGTTCACAGCCAGTTTTCGTGGTGTCTGTCTCCTCTTCCGCGTAATGAAAATTGCCTGAGTTTTGTCCGAGTTGATCTTAATCTTCCATTTGTGGAAGTACCCTAGAAGCGTATTTATGGAGAATTGCAGTTGTGAGACAACTGCAATTCTGCTTGCCGGGACGAGTGGAAGATGCACGTGTCATCGGCGAATAGTGATAGTTTAGCTACGGGCAGTTTAGGGATGTCTGCAGTGTATATATTATACAATAGGGGAGATAAAGGAGATCCTTGGGGAACTCCAGCTGCAATTTGCCTTTCAGATGATAAGTGTTTGTCAATTCTGACACAGAATTTTCTGCCCTTGAGAAAAGATCCAATAATCTGGATAAGAGGAAGGGGTATTAGGAACTCATGCATTTTGAAAATCAGTCCTGCATGCCAGACTTTGTCAAAGGCCTTTTCTATGTCGAACATAACTAGCCCGGTCGATTCTCTATGGTTAAGCCCTGTTCGGATGTGTTGGACCACCCTTGCTAGCTGGAGTTCTGTGGAGTGAAGTGGCTTAAAGCCAAACTGTTCTTCCGGAAGAATGTGGTTCTCGGAGACTTTTTCGCTCAAGCGAGAAAGGAGAACGCGTTCGGCCAATTTTGCTATTGATGACAGGAGGCTGATTGGTCTCCAGTTCTGGGGGAATGTTAAGTCTTTACCAGGTTTCGGTATAACGATAATGATGGCTGCTTTCCACGCATCTGGATACCTCCCCAAACGGAAGATGGCGTTGATTATGTCTGTTATGTTTTGTAGTATATTATCTGGTAGGTGAGTCAAGCACATGTTGGTAACGCTGTCTATCCCAGGTGATTTTCGTCGTTTCAGTCCATTCACCAATATCTTCACTTCCCCAAGGTCAGCACATCTTAACGATTCTACCTCCCGAGGTTCAAGGCTGAGAAGATTTGCGGCCGCTCGTTCAATGCATTCTTGATACTCTAGGTCGTCCTCGGATGAGATGTTCTCCTTGAATTGTGTTTCCAAGGATTCTGCAAAAACATTAGCTTTATCTGCACTGGTGTATTTTAGGCCTTGAGTGCCGCAGATTGGTGGCATTAGAAGTTTGCTTTTGGTCTTGAAGTATCGAGACAGCCGCCATAGGGTGTTACCCCCAGGCTCGATGCTTTGCATCAAACTCTCCCACTGTTCATTCTGGTGTCGGGATATCTGACCACGTATGTAGTTGGTAAGCCGGTTTGCTTCCCGCTTTATTCTAGGGTCACCTGTGCCTCTAGCTCTTCTCCGGAGTTGGTTCCTTCTCCGTATAAGTAACTTAATCGCCTTAGGGAGTTCATAAGGATTGAGTTCATCCTTTACCGGAATTGTGATCGTATTGTCCTCTTTTACCTGCTTTATGATGTTAGTGAGGTAATCTATTGATTCCTCTAAGTCGCTGGCCGTTTCGGGTGTTTCTAGGGTGGCTACTTCGGCCAGTGCAACTCGGAAAGCATCCCAGTTGGTAATTTTCTTCTCTTTTATGGGGTCGTCAATGTAGATGTTCTCTACTCGAAAGAGGACCGGCCTGTGGTCAGACGACAGCTCGTCGAGGACGTTGATATGCACATGTTGGTTAAGTGCGTGTGAGATCCCTATATCTAGGGCGTAGCTGTTTATTGGGCCAAAGTGCGTAGGCTCATTGGGGATATGCAGGTTTGATTGTCTATCTGTGATGTAATTGTTTAGCTCGATCCCAGCTTTGTTACTTCTCACAGCTCCCCAATGGCGGTTGTAGGCGTTGAGGTCTCCTGCAAGGAAGACTGTGCCTTCATGATCGAGGAGTGCACGGAGGTCTTCAATAAACTCCTGTGATCTTGGTGGCCGGTACGCTGAAACCAATACAAACTCGAGAAAGCTCGTTTGCACTTTTATAGCAGTGGCTTCCATTCCCCTGAGGCTGGGAATAGGAACAAGATGGTGGGTGATGTTTCTTCTCACGAGGATTGCAGTGCCTCCTCCCCTACCAGTCATTCTATCGTTTCGGTATAGGATGTAGTTGGGGATCCGGAAGTGGTCGCCGGGTTTGAGGAATGTTTCCTGTAGTAGCATGATATCAATTTTGAAATCGATCAAAAATTGCCTCAGCTCGCCTTTTTTGGGCAGTAAGGAATTTGCATTCCACGTGAGAATTGAAACCTGGTTAGTGGGGTTCATTTGCGTGCTTTTGGTGGGATGTTTGGCGAATTATGGCCAGTGAACATACTCTGAACCATTTTCGCCATCATATCTTTCATTATTGTGTGTAGCTGTTCTTGCATGATGGTGAAAAACTGGCCCATGTGCTCGGGAGTGGTTGGGATTGGTAGGTTAGGTTGTTTAGTTTTGGCTGGGAAGTCTGATGGACGTTTGGTCGTGGTTGGGATAGGGGTTGGGGGAGATGGAGTAGGATTTCCACTTGCCACTTGTGCAAACGATTTCCTCAGGTTCTTCGGGTTGCGCGGGCAGCCCCCATAGCTCGCAGGATGTTCACCTCCGCAGTTAACACACTTTGGCTTTTCTTCCTTCGACTTTTTGCAGACTGAGAAGTGGTGGCGTCCGTCGCATTTAACGCATCGAGCCTGAGCATGACAATTGCTGGCAGAGTGACCAAACTCCTGGCAGTTGTGACACTGGGATTGTCCACCTCGCGGATTTTGTGTTTCAACTTTGCACATTAGGTGGCAGATGGCTTGTACGTTATATATTTCCTTTTCACTTCTAGGAAGGAGAACTTTCAGTAGCTTTGAGGGACCTGATCTGATTTTAAGGAAGAACGCTTCGATGGGGTGGAAGCCCTGACGTTCTAAGTCTTCTTTGACTTCTTCTGGCGTTAAACCGTAAAGCCCTCGGATAATAACATTCAGATTTTTTTCCTCGGGAAGGTAGTACGTGTGGTACTGTACCTTCAGTTCGGTGAAGATCTTGGTGATCTTCCTGTGGTCGGAAATGGTTGAGGGAATAATCTGAATTCCCAGATATACTCTTCTCGCCGCTTCAAACTTAACTTGCCGTTCCTTGAGAAGTCGGGCCATGGCAGTCCATTGGTCCGGCTGGCGTAGTATTATCGGTACTGGCTTGATTGCTGGCGGCTCAGCATCGATTGTTGTCGGAGGTCTGTTTGGTGCTGTTGTAGTCGTTTCGTGTTTTTGTGATGAATGACTTTTAGTTTGTGGTTGCGTTGTTTTTGTGTCGTTTGACTTTTTCGGTTTGGTTTTATGGGTGGGTGCAGGAGAGAGAAGTGGAGGGTATTCGATATCGTCAATTTGGTCTATGTATACATTTTCTCTTTCTTCGGAGTCCGTAAATTCCTGTTGCATGTTGTTGTTGTTTTCTGTATGTTCTATGTCGGAAGCCATTTCTGTGTCATCGAAATGTCTGTCATTTTCTGCTGTTGTTTTGTCGCTTTCGGAAGCGGAGGTTGGAGAGATAGAGGTGGTTTGGGGAGAAGAGGATGCAGTTTGTTTCCTTTTCCTTTTGTTTGGTATTTTCTGATTCTGTTTCCGTTTGTTTTGTTGTTTCATTAGCTGACTAATTAATTCTTCGTTACGTTTCAATAGTTTTTTATTGTCACGTCGTTGTTCAGTAAGTTCTTTTTGTGTGTCTTCCAGTTGCTGTACAATTTTATTTAGTTGTTCACTTAGTTCACGTTGGTTTTCTCTGTCCTTTTTGTTTTGCTCGAGCTGATCCGTCAGAGCTGCGATCAGTCGATCTTTGTCCGATTCGTCCATTGTATCCGTGTTTTGTGACATGGGTAGGCTTTGGTCTCGCTCTACGTTGAACAAGACACACTGCCAGCCCCACACTCAGAGTTCGGTATTTATCACTATAATTGCTTACTTCTCTGTACCCTGACGTAACCTCAAAACGTTGCTGTTTGCTCGACCACTCACCTGCTTTCTTTCTAGTTTTCTTCTCGTCTTTGTTGTTTTGGCACTTTGGCACTATTCTGGCACTTGGTCTGTGTTTTAGCACTTTTTAAGTATTGTTTGCTTTGTACACGTGCACCGTTGTCGCTTGTTTATTTTTATTTTAACACTATTTGTCACTTGCTGTCAACTACTCGCTGAGACTTGCGTTCCGTTTGAGTGTCCGAACAAGACTCACGAAACATATTGTGAATCTCAAATGATGTGGGAATGCATTGATTTCATGAATATTCCATAAACGCAAATTTTGTTGTATTACGTTTCATGAACATACATTCTTTGAAAGCACATTTACTTCGTATTTAAGACCATTCCTCCGCAAATTGACAAGCAACCAAGTCACAATATATAAAACATTTATCTATACATCCAGTAACGTGTAAATGCTACGTTCAAAAAGAATGTAAAACTCTCTAGTGACTAGTCGCATATCAAAAGCGAGACATTACACGCGCAACCAAAAATACCACAAAGAACAGAAACAGAACGTTATTCAGAACGTGCTATCTCGCGAAAATTGCGTCAAACCAAGTGAGTACTGCACGAGCTTTATATACATTCAGATTCCATTCTTCTACGAAGACAGGATTTATCGACGTAGAGAAGATAGTTTTCCTGAACTACGAGACGCAATATCTGCAGTAGCTTGTATTCCTACAAATATCGTAAAATTATATGTACACCTGCGTAGGCATCCACCAATCAGGATTGTGCAATAGCCTATACTAATTATAAGTAGCGACAAAAATTAACTTAGTCTAAGCTCATGCCAAGATATTTCGATGTTAGAGATAGATTTCTTCGAGTTTTCCAACGCGGAAGTTTGAAGGAAATGCGTAAGAAAATTAGTTCAGAAAACCACTAATCCAGCACATTTGATAATAAATACAAACAGAAATCTAGCATACTCAATAAATCCACAAATAACTTCAAATAAAAACACATTACCAGGATGATATTCGCCACACACATTCCATTCCTGTCGACACGGGATACTTGACTGAAAATAACAAAGAGCCGCTGCTGCAGACATTCTAGTCAACTAATGAAGATAGCTGTTCTTAATTGTATAACACTTTTGATATTCAAATTCTAACAAAACACTTTCATTTTCTTTTCAAGTTAATTGTTTCCAATATAACAGTTCACAAAACACAATATAATCTCTTCTTTTTACACAATTTCAAAATAAAGAAAACTTTTCGCCAAAATTGTTCCCAAGCTTTTTCTAAATAATTTCAAGCATCCCGATACACACTAGCCGAACACCAGCTACTGACTGGCTAAAGTCAACTCGATAAGTAAAGAACTGTCAGCACTCGGTGCAATTCTAAAAGTATTCCTGGCCACTGTGCTCGCACGATTTTATTTCAAACGACATACATACATAAGGCAATATCAAAAACCAAACGTTTCGGTGCTCAGAGAAACAAATAAAAGTTGATTTATTTTGGATGCTCCCAGCAGGAAATTTAGTCAATGTCATCACTAATTGATGCCTTGAAAAGTTCAGGGAGGTTATTGGTTTAGAAAGCACGATTTTTTTTCGATTTCGAAAAAGCAAAATACGATTTTTGATGTGGAATGAAAGATGTTTCCAACTACCGTCCTACATCGGCCCTTACTGTATCTTTTCAACGATTTAGTTTCAATTTTGGTATCCGAATTTTAGCCCATTCTTAACCTTATTCTTTCATTCCCAACTTTTCGCAAAATTTAATGTTTCGTTAGTGATTCACATTTTATAAGATCACTAATAAATCAAAATTCCAAAAATGATCTTTACTTTTTCAAACATTTTGAGTTCAATCCGCTCATCACTATTATCGCGACTACCTACACACACCTACTTTGATTCGAAATTACGTCAACATGCCATGACTGTTGCCTGCGTGTAAGATTCGGCTAAAGAAAGTTGACTGCACGCTTGAAACTGAATAACTATAATTTTTTTTCTGACAAAATCCATGTATAGCGAAAACGGTCAGCATATTTAAATCTTTGCAGAGTCATATGTCCATTTATTTAGTGATGGTCTTCTTAAAGCTAATAACAGAATTAGAACATCAATATCTTTGTGGGAAAATGACAGATGTCTCGGTTGAACAACATTATTTTAGTATTCAACATTATTTTAACGTTCAATATTTTATTGTTGAAATATATAAAATTCATGCTTGAAGGTCAATTGTACGAAAGATATTTAGATTATATACTCGAATATTATTCATATCATTTTTCTATTTTTCAATCAATCAAATTGGGGTTAGGGTAGTGGAAAGTACCCAGTAGTAAAACACTGGTTAGTTTTAAACTGGTTAATTGCATTTTAATTATGGAACTCCAAAAAATTCGGTAATAGAATTGTCTTAGTCAATCTGGGGGAGTTAAATTTTTCGACAGTGAAATGGAGAAGATTTGAAATAGATTACCTAAAACTATTTCTTATGACGAGTATGGTTATGTCAGCTGTTCTTTTTTGATTTATGACTCGAAATTCTGACCTTTCGGAGATTTACCTATATGAAGTACGATAGTTACTGAGCTTTAATTGCTTAGTTAATATAGATGTTAGGGGACGAGAGAAGAGAAAATGTCGGTCCGCTTCTAGTAAAAAATTTGAGAGAAATAAGAAATGTTCGGATCAGGAGAATAAAACAAACATGTTCACTGAGAACTTGATGTGTGGTGAGCGAGTAAAGATTCAGATCTTAGATGAAGCGATTGAATGATTGGAGGTTGGGGTGCTCTGTGGCACGGCGAATAGCATAGTTGCTTAATCGAAGCAATTAAAAGGAAAGATGCATAATTTTCGATTTTTGTTAGAGGTCACTAAAAAAAAAATCGAAAATTATGCATCTTTCTTTGTTAGAGGTCACTAGGGATGTAACTAGATCGCCTCCTCGCGTTGCATCCTGGGTAACGCTAAATGATCTAGACTCTCTTTACGACTGCTTTCGTCCTCGGACCTCTCTCGATTTACAATACGTTTGTTGCACATGGGCAGGTGATCGTAGCATTCCGGACTTAGTCGTCTTCAGGAGCGGTAGCGACGGAGTGAAATCCGCTTTGTGAACGGCTCCGGGTTAATACGATCATCTCCGTCCCGTTAAAACCCTGGCAGGCCTCAGAGTACGTTCTCAGTCTCGTCGCCATTAAGTTGGTGGTGTAGGTTCAGTTGAGGTGGACTCCTGATTAACACCGATCCGGCTCTGACTACTTGTCCCCATAAGGGCTTGTGGCAACCCTCGCATGGCCTCCCTGCTTTGCATAGATAACCATGGAATCATTAAGGTGACTACACATTCGGACTTGAGATAGCGGCTCTGAGTGGGGACCCATATTGCATGAAAAAAAAATAATAATAAAAACAAACTCGTCAGGCAAAAGCCTGGCAACAAATCTAACTCACCCTCTAATGTAGAGTGGGGGGCTAAAAAAGCTGCGCCGTCGGCTGCAGCTGAAGCCTCAGGAAGTGGAGACATGGTGAATAAGCCAGCTCTGCGGACTGAGGTTAAGGCTGCAGGGGTTCGTGGAGACATGGCGATTGAGTCAGCTCCACTGACTACTGGCACAGCGGCTAAGCAGGGTTCTGGAGACATGACGAGTGGGCCAGCTCCAGTTCCTGGCACAGCGCCTAAGCAAGGTAATGGAGACATGACGAGTGGGTCAGCTCCAGTGCCTTCAAAATCTTCCTCAACCCCTGACTCAGGTGGTTCCGGGGCTGAGGTCACCAAGTCTGGCCCTGCGAATGCCATGAAGTCCGTTTGTGGCCAGTGTGATGGGAATGTTTCGGTGAATGAGCCAGCCCGACTATCAACAAGCGCTACCTCCGGTGCCGCTTCCTCCTCTTCAGGCACGCAAAGCTCCTCCGCCAAAAAATCTCGGGCTTATGGAACTAGAAGGGCAGCCTTCAAAGTTCTGAGGAAGTTTGAAAATGTACCCCCCGACACTATGTCCGACAAGGACAAAAAGTCCCTTCAGTGGGCAAAGTCATTCATTGGGGAGCATCCTAATCCGCTCCCTCTACACCCTGGAGCGTCAGCTCAGAAACGACAAAGGTCGGCTGAGCAGATGAATCAGGGCATGCAAGACTGCAAAAAGCAGAAAATAGTCACAGCTCCTACAGGGATAACTCGGCCATTTAGCGAAATGGCCAAAAAGTGCCTGGTTTGGGCCGTGATTGATGCCAGCAAGGGAGATGGAATTATCTCCACCGAAAACTGGCTTAAGATAAGGCAGGCTTTGTTTGGAATCTGCTGTAGGCTGCAGAAGGCCAGCTCGGGTCCACCACCTACGGTGAACGATGCGGGCTGGCACAAAGGAATTCGGCTAGTTGCGTGTGGAGACCAACGATCAGCCGATTTCTATAAGCAGGCAATCTCCGAGCTGGGGGAACTCTGGCCAGGCGCCAAGATTAAGGTGGTGTACAAGGATGAGATTAAGGCTTAACTCGAAGCGCTCTACGCGGCACTGTGGGAGTTCTTACGGGCCACTGCCTCATAGGACGGCATGCACAACGATTGGGAGTGCAGTTTAACGATTTCTGTCGGAGTTGCGGCTCTGAGGATGAGGAGGAGTCCGTCCTCCACCTCTTGTGTCAGTGCCCGGCGTTGGCAAGGAGAAGGCTGGCGGCAATTGGTGCTCTCTTTCTCTCAAACCTGACCGAGTTATCCCTGGTTAATTTAAAAGGGATAACGCGATTTGTCAAGGGAAGCAGATGGTTTCCCGATTTTAGTGAGTAGGAGAGAGTCACTAATTAGTGTGGCATCACAACGGGCCTCTTTTGTGCCTACGTGTGTCGGACGGCAGACCTCTGTAGACCGGCAGCCACTTTAACCTAACCTAACCTAACCTAGAGGTCACTATTCCGATAATAGTGACCATTGGCCTTATAGTGAAGAGAGGTGACATTTCGGAAGATACGGCGTTCGAATTTTGCCAGCTTCTCAAGTTGTCTTGAACGGGCTCATGGGGTACCGTAAGTGAGGGTCGGTCTAATTAATTGCTTATAGGCAATAGTTTTGGAGTTCGAGTTCGGCTTGAAGATGCAGCCAATGAGGTGTAATGCGATGGCTGACTCGTTAAAGCTTGCCTGGATATGGTGACTGGAATTCCAACGAGGATCGAGCTTTATGCCGAGGTATTTTACAGACTGCAAAGGCGTAATTCCCTAGTCATTGATAATGATTTTAAATTTTTTGAGAGCTTTTCCTGAAGTCCTCGTAGTTTCGCTGTTACAAATTGCCAGTTACGCTGCGAGTTTCAGAAGTGGTGGTCATCCGCGTTAATAAAAACGCATTAATAAAAACACTTGTGGGAGAATCATTTGAAATCCCTGGGATGTCTTCAGTGAAAATGTTGAATAAAATTGGTTCGGGAGTGGAGCCTTGAGGGACACCTGATTCGATTAGAAATTCGTCGGAGAAAGACCCGTTGAACATTACAACGGGCCTCTCTTGCGCCTATGTGTGTCGGTCAGCAGACTTCCGTGGACCGGCAGCCACTTTAACCTAACCTAACCTAAGACCCGTTGAAGGTGACGAAAGCCCTTCTGCCACTTAGAAAACTTTCAACAAATTTGACTAACCATTTGGGAAAATGAAGTCGAAGGCCTTTTGTAGATCAATTAGACACACACCCAAAACTCTTTTGTTTTCGATACTATTTCGAACTATTAGGGTGTGTTTAGCTTAAAAACCGAACTGTTTCCTGGTTCAAACTCTGCTTCTTTTCGATAGTCTATAACAAAAATTCCCGGAAAGAGTTCTAACGAATTCTTTAATGAATAAACCAGTCGACCAGAAGTTCTTCTTCAGCCGATCAGTAGCACCACTGATGGTAAAATAGAAGGACGAGATTTGTTGATGGTCGAGGTTGTTCCGCTTAAACTTTTGACATAGTAACAAAAGCGAATTATATCCAAGTTTAGCTCAGAGATTCATAGAAACTTGTTCAGCAGTATACTTCTATAAGAGAACCGAGAATCAAATACTTTAAGCAGTGATACCAGCACTTCCATTCGAAGAATAATAGAGCAGCATTCATAGAAGTACAAGGATTAGCTGCTATAAAAGATACAAAATTAGAATATTATAGAAAATGTATGGGATTCATTCATTTCATTTATTTCAAATTCATTTTTATTTCATTTATTTCAAATTCATTTTTTCATTTCATTCATTTCATTTATTTATTTCATATAACAAAAAATAATAACAAATCACAATTTGAATTAAATATTAAGTTTTTAAAACTACACTATAACAAATTAGCATAAATAATTTTAAGTCCATATTCCAAACTTATATTTGGTTGTCAATTTGAGGAATTTATAAGGAAAAATGTTTTTTTTTAAAGATTTTAGAGCCTTGAATAAAGCATATTTGAAACTTGTCTGGGGAATAGATAAGGAATAGTAGTTGGAAAAATTGTTAAATATTTTGCAGCATCTATTGATGGGCTCCCAGTCTCCATAAACAGTACGATGCTGCTGTTCATTGAAAAGACGTGTATACCTAGTACGTCTTACAGGGTTATTGAAAGTGATTTTATTCGAAAGATACTCAACGTTGATCAAGCCCCTAATTGCAACAAAAATGAAATATGAGCATAATACCGTTCTCCTCGAAGAAAGTGTCTCAAGGTTTAAAAGGCTTAATCTGTAATTATAAGACGGCAAACTTTCAAAATCGTGTGGGTTATATATATCTCTCAAAGCAAAAATGACGAACTGCTTTTGGATGGATTCCAATCTATCGCTATAACAGTTGAAAATGGGATTCCAAACGATACGTAAAGAGATTTTGTAACCCATAAGTTCTTAAATTCTTTCGCACGTCTCTTAATGAATCCTAATTGCTTGCTGGCTCTTGCTAGAACTTTATCGTACTGAAGATTGAAGCGCAGCTTTTTATCTAGAACAACTCCGAGATCTACAACACTATCCACATTTTTCAGCAACTGATTACTAAAGCGGTAATTAAAATTTAAAGAGCATGACTTGCGGGAAAAGCTCATGGCATGGCATTTGTCTACGTTAAGAAAAAGTTTATTTCGGTCACACCATCGCTCCAACGATAAGAGTTTTGACTGAAGGAAGATTGAATCGGATTCTGATTGAATAGTGTGGTATAGTTTTAGATCGTCCGCAAAAAAAGGTGTGGAATATCGGATAGCACTTCCAAAAGATCCGAAATAAAAATATTGAACAGAAGTGGACCTAAGTGGCTGCCTTGAGGTACCCCCAAGGAGACAGTAATTTTTTTTTAGAGGAAACCTTGGAATTTTACATGTTGTGTTCGATTCCGAAGGTAGCAATCCAACCATCCTAGCAAGTTTCCGTTTATATTTCAAAACATCATGGTCAACACGGTCAAAAGCTTTGCTGAAATCAGTGTACATGGTATCGATCTGACACCCTTTCTCCATATTGCAAAGTACATCCGAGATAAATATCAAAAGGTTGGTGATAGTTGACCTGCCCTTTCTGAAGCCATGTTGCTGTTCGTTAAGAAGAGGATCAATAGCTATAATGAGTTTATCACAAACAATTTTTTCAAATAGTTTACTTAGGTATAGCTGACAAAATGGCAATGCCTCTATAATTTTTAACCGAGCGCTTGTCACCACTTTTATGAATTGGCGTGAGATGAGAAGATTTCCAGAATTGAGAAAATCTACCGCATGATAGTGATTTTGTGAAAATTATAAGCAGGGGTGAGATGATAGTTTCTGCACTGTTGATTATGAAGCTCGGAGGAAGTAGATCTGGTCCAGGGCCTTTTTTCATGTCAAGTTCTCTTATCGCTTTTACAATGTCCTCTCTAGTTAAATATATTTCATCAGCGATAGCAAACTGAGGTGTTGAGACAAGCGACACGTTACATAATCCACTGGGTGGACAGAAAACTTCTTGAAAGTGATCGGCAAGAGTGGGTCAGAAGAAAGTGAGTCATTTTTATACATTGCTGTGGGATAGCCTGAAGTTTTTCGCTTAGTGTTCACAAAGTCCAAAAATTTTTTGGGGTCACAGATTATATTTTCCCCAACTATATTATTATAACATTCATATGCTTCGCGAGACTTCCTTAAGAATTCTTTAGCTAGTTCATTGTATCTTCTCTTGATATCTTCGCTAGCATTGATATCGGTTTTTATTATCTTATATAGTTTGTTTCTCTGATTTCGTAAACACCTCAGAGTTCTATCCAACCAAGGCTCAAATAGTTTTTTTCTTTTCTCTTTATTTTCGGGACGAATTTTTCAACCGCATCAAAAATCAACTGGTAGAATAAAGACACAGCATCGTTCAATTCCAACGTTAATAGAGAACTATTCCAGTCAATATTATTCAAATGGTGGTGAATGCTCTCATAGTCAGCATTTCGAAAATCATATACAACTGAATTGTGGTATGATTTTGAGGTTGTCAAATCAGATATAGATAGCTCGACTGTAAAAGCAGAGTGGTGAAAAGTATTGGAAAAAAGATGCTCTGCATCTACTGTCAGATTAGCTACTACATCGTCGTAACTGTTAGTAAAAATTAGATCTAACCAACTGCCATTTTGGTTAGAAGTCGGGGCGATTTGCTGCAAATCATTGCTGTAAAATATTTAAATCAGATGAATCAACGATATTGAACGGAAGGAGGTTGTTGTCGTTTTCATCTTCCACGAACTTTAAATTTGGACGGTTGAAATCTCCTAGTATTATAATCTTATCATTATCATTAAGTGATGACACCAGAGAAGAAATGGTTTCGCATTTGTCATTGTAAACGGTATCATCTGAATTAGGCGGGACGTAGAAAGTACCAATGTACAAGAAACCTTTGGACCAAGTAACTCGAATAAATTTGTGTTCAAACTGATATTGTGATTCGGTTTCGACTATTTCACTTGAGAGGGAGTTATGAGCGGCAATGAGTACACAACCACCTCTGGTTTGTCCAGTATGGATATAATTACGGTCATTTCTGTATATAGTCCAGCAACCGTCGAGTATTTCCTCGTTTAAATGAGAGTGGTTTAACCAGCTTTCGGTAAAGGTAAGCACATTGAATTTGCAAGATTTGGCGTCAAGGAAGAGTTGATTTAGTTTACTTCTCACACCACCGCAATTGTGGTAAAAAAGTTTGAGGCCATGTTTAGATTGTTTTCTGTTAGGATCGATACCTATTGAAATCTTCCCTTGCTTTCTGAAGCTGAGAAATATATTTTGAGGAGACATGTGAAGCGTATAGTTTTAGGTCATTTTTGACTTGGTCTGCGGATACTCCAAGCTGTTCGTGGTACCGAGTATAGATAAGATGAAGGGAATCGTAGTCGATTGGTAGACCCTCTTGCTGGATCATAATTTTCAAATGAGTTTTAGTTTTACCCTCAAAACATGCGCAGTTGCTGGCTTTGTGCATATAAGCCAGGAAAAGACGAACATTGTCGTATATTTTACCATCCCTTAGCCGAGAAAGTAGATACCTATTTTCTAAATCAGCACTTGATGTAATGGTAGCTTTCACATGTGGAGGCACTAACGGGATAAGCTATAGAATAGCTTCCCATCGACAAAATAATCTAAGATATTTCATGGTTTTAAAGTAAAGACCCATTATTTTTCTACAAGTGAATAGTTTTTCACTCACTGTATACTTTAGAAAAAAAGGTTGAGTGCCGTTAGCTTTAGTTTTCATTAGAGATGGGCAAAAGCGATCATCTCTCATCAATCATGGCTCTTTTTTTACAATGCAACGCCTAAATAGAGCACAACATAGTCTGGGAGCGAAAGCTTTTGTTCGACTAGACTTAATTAAATGTACAGCGAATAGCGTACTGAGAGTACGGCGCAACACTGTAATTATTGATGAGCTATGATCGATTTGCCCACCTCTAGTTTTCATCCAATACAACTATTGAGTGAAATTATTATTTTCCTTTATCATAATTCTTTGGATTCAGAATTTTGTGTATATTCAAATATTAAAAAAAAAACAAAAAGAATTAAAATATGTAAAAAAACAAACTTACATTTTTGTTTGGGTTTATCCATTAGCATGCTAGCACGTTCCAGTCTGCATAGAAGAATTTCACCCTCAGTTCCAACTTGTTTTTAGCCCATCAATGCCTGGACAGAACTCTTTGCACACTTTCTTCACTTGTAACTTTTTGCTCGAATTACACAAATACACAATTTCGACTAAAATAATGACACTTATGTTTTTATGGGTCATTAGACAACCTAAATGGTTTCACTTTTTTTAGAGGTCAAATTATTTGTAGGCATTATTGAGACAGATGTAACAAAAATAGAACATACAGCATCCGTTTTCGAACACGTCATCAGAGTCTATTTAGATCTTTATGGGGATTTTAAGGAGCCTACTAGACATTCAGATTCGGCAGGTAAAGAACATAAGTGAAGAAACGGAAATTAGGTAATTGCAATACCTAGAACATTGATAGAATTATTCAACTTGTATCTTTGTTTGGTAGCGTCGTATCCTTGTCTCGTAGCACCCTCGGTTACTTGTTATGATTATAGGCGTGGTTAATTCTTGAACTGCAATTTACTAGGCCACTACTTAACGGTACACTATTTTATTCACTAAGAGTGTTGTAAACAATCGTTGAAAACGGTCATGTATGTAATATTTTTATTGTATTTTACTTTGTTAGTAAACACAAATACGGAATGCGATCACATATCATTTTTTCGAGTTACACGCACTCAAACATTTTTTTATCACTCAATTTTACTTAAATTTTTGTACGTTACTTGATATCGACGCACTTTTGACTATTTCACTTGTTTTTATTGAACGGCCCACATCAGCTGCGGATGTGACGTTTAAATGATACACGTATTAGGTATTCCATTTGATTGAGCTAAATTTCCTGGAAGGAAGTAATAGTTATTTTTTATTCATCACTTATTTATATTATACCGGTGAAAAGTGGTTAACGATTGTGCTATTTGTGTACATAATATATATATTTAAAATGTTCGCTTCTGTCAAATTCTTTTCATTCGTACAGGATATGATCAACACTCATATGAACATATTCAACCTCCGTTCTTAACCATTCCTCGCAAAATCATTCCTTCGAGTACCTAGTAAGCATCTGTTTAGTAGGTAACTACCATGTAAATTAAAGCCATAAAATATTTAATTCAATGCCTAATTATCTTCGATAGCATTATGAACATTAAGGGAAGTTTCAGAGATACACTCTGACAAATCAGTTTCGGGAATGGATCTATCACATCGCCCACGTAAATTGTTTTTAATGTTTTTATTTTTCGTAACTTGATAGCATTGTAATGTTTGATCGGGATCTGTCACTTAGTTTGTTTACAAGAGTCAAAAACAGATTTTGGCTCAATAGTGTCTGACGATTTGTGCTATGAAAAAATATAATGATCAACGAGTTTGTTTTTAATTTTGTGTTATAAACGAAATTCCTTATTCGGAAGCGTTGAAAATGTTGGGGAAAGTCTGTGACAAGTGTGTTATATCCGAAACAAGAGCATTTGTATGGTAAAAAGCGCTCAAAGAGGGTAATGAAGCCGTTGACGATTTGCCTCATTTTGGACGGCCTTAAATGAGAAGAATAATGAGAAAAACGTCGAAATTAGTGCTCAACAATCGTCGTTTCAGCCTTAGGTAGCTTATGCAGTCAATTGGAAGAAGGAAAGAATTCAAAGGAATCCCAGAATATGACTTCAAAAAAGTATATGAATGATTGGATTGTTCGTTCGAAAAAATGTATTGCTTCAAATGGAGCATGTTTTAAAGGAGATTCAATAAATTTGGTCAAATCTGGGTTAATCTAGTTTATCAGATAGCTTTTCCACTGAGCCATGTTTCTCTAGACTAACTACCTTAATTGAATACCTTAAAAAGTTTCAAATTGAATACCTGAATAAGTTTCAAATATAGTACATGACGGTTGATATCTGCTACGCATGAAAATTACTTTACTTAATAATTTCATTTCAAAAGCTATAAATCAATTCAGCTATAAACGAATGTTATGATGCAATCGAACCTAATATCTTTCCTTTTTTCTATTTCTAAATCAACTGTCCGTATGTCCTTTCCTTCCATTCGCTTTTTTTTTAATTCGAAGAACATGCATGCATGGAACCCATCCTATAGCTTTTCCTCACCGACTTTTATCATTCAACTTTTTACCGTAGTGTCCTCCTTGGGACCTTTAGGAACAGGAAACTATTGTCTGGGTAGATTTCGCTCAGCGAAGGACAAAAAAGTGGCTGTCTTCGTCAGGGCAGAGAAGGCGCCAAATACGAGGGTGCTAGTCGCTCTCCTTTCCTCGCAATTATTTATCGAAGCAGATTAAAGACGAGGCAGGAGCACAGCAGAGCGGTGGCGGCGACGACTGCAAAAATCCGACTTGGACAACTCTGGTGTGGTTGTGTGGGCCCTTCTTGCTTGTAGCTTTTTTCCCAAGTCGAAGCGACGACTTCATCTCATTCGTTTCGGGATGACGTTCTGGAGGCAAACGCTCTAGGAGTTCCTTTCCGATCTGTCCAAAAGCAGTATAGATGGCGGAGAAAAAGCAACACAACAGATTGCAACGTGCACACAGCATTCTGCATGTATGACGAGAACCTATGCGAATTACAAGGAACAGGCAGACGCTACTCAGGTTATCCCCTTTTTACAGCCAGATGTTGGCAATCCGCAGCAAAGCGCACCAACGACAATGCCTAGCGAGGGTCAGCGGACGAGGCAATTGCGGCGCGGCCGCACCAATCCTATAAACCCAAGACCGGAGCGAGCATTCACCTTTCGTTTCTTCGTGTGTTCCAACGCACACAGTCATCGCATCCACACAAAACAGCACATCGGCTCGGTAGCGGGCCTGGCAGTTCCGTGGCTCCGTCCGTCTATCACGTATCCGTATCACGCCAGCGACGTACCCCGTCGTTCTCAAGAAATCTGCTTCGTCTCTGTATTGGTAAATTCGTAAACATCCCCTCACATTGCACAACAGAATCTATCAGTCTGCGCTGTTTCGAAACCATGCGAGGCCGACTCCAGTGTCGAATTGCATTTTCGGCGTTCAACGCCACCGACAAGTGTACAAAATAGTTATATTTCCCTAATAGCAGCAACCAGTTCGCTACTGGGAATCCGAAATTTCTTATTAATTTTAAAGTTTTCTTATAATTGCTTCGCAACAATATCCGAATTCCATGTATGAAACACGCAACCAATGAGCACGCGTCTGCATTCATATGCCCGAAGGGAGCCCAGACTGCTACACAACAAAATCGTTGTCCGCTGGAGGGGTAGAAAACAGGTCGTTCTCAGACCACATATCACTTGCGACAGAAAAATCATTTTTTCCTGGAATCACCGTGTGACACATCCCTTGCAAATAATTATCTTGACGTATCGTCTGCGGAACTGTGGCCATATCAACCACAAAGCCAATATTGGAATAATAGCGGAAACTCAAACGGAACGCTATCGAAAATCCAAACATTCCAATTTCAAACGTTCCGCAGACAGTACAGTCTCACTGACAGATTTTCTTTCATTTTCCTCATCACAGCCACGAAATCTACCTCTATCCAAACTCCTTCTTCAAAACACATATTTTCTCGAAGAAACTCGATTTAATCTTGAGCACATGTCGATCAAGCGGCAAGCCCAATATCACTTTTCAATCATTCAAAATGGGTAACCTGGCAACCGCAATAACCATTTCACAGCCACGCTTAGTTCTCTAGCACTAAACAACACATCAAACATTGAACCATATCCACCCATGGCGCTACATTCACTCAAAACACACGAAAATTTACAAAACATCTCCATAACAAAATCCCGCAGGCGGAAATCAAATGCCAAAACCACACCACCCTTCGATCTCACGACGTCAAATTCATCTGTCAGTTTTCCTCGTGTTTCCGACCGTCTGTTCCACTATTTACCTGCACCGACACTTAATCGTGATCACTTCATTACTCACATCAACTTTCTTGTCAAAATTGATAGGATTTTATTGAAATTATTCACTTTTTTCACGAATAGCCCGACAGACAAGTGGAACAGATTCCGACGGAACGAAAACCACATTGAAAATTGACAGGCGGCGCGACGACGGCCAAGTTTTCTCCCTTTCCGCGACGCACGACGACGACCAACATTTCAATTCGTAACCGCAAAACATCGCGAAACGCCAAGACGCTATTCATACCCACTACACTGCAATCGAACACAATCACAAAATATCATTCCAGCTAGCATTAGGTCGTATCCAACAGTATCCATTGTGTTGGAAACAGCGATCAGGCAAAAATACGTCACGCAGCCACTATACCATTCTCCACATAGAGGAGTCATGCAAGTTATGCGTCTCACTTCCCACCCATTGCTAATCTATGTTTTCGAATAGGGGAAATCCTGGCCCAACAGTCTCCAAACCGTATCCATATGAAAAATAACACCTCGTCTGCCACCACGCACACTGTCAAATGCTCTGTACAAATATCAATTCTGTACACAACACAATCGAACCACTCGTCACTGACCCCGACCGATATCGGTCGCACTCGCACACACCGTCACTTTTCTTCCTCCTTTGCCGCCTTTTGCACAGCCATTCTCCTCACGAACAGCTAATTCTTCGACATAGCATTTTCACTTCACGGCATTTTCTCCGCTTCTCTCGCGAATTTCACTCAACTTTTATCACACTGTAATCCGCGCACACAGCT
The DNA here is from genome assembly GCA_947369275.1 of Nemotelus nigrinus. NCBI lineage: Eukaryota > Metazoa > Arthropoda > Insecta > Diptera > Stratiomyidae > Nemotelus > Nemotelus nigrinus. Next base: position 143,888,787 of record OX376373.1, read on the forward strand.
TCTACCGTTTTTCATTGATTTTATCAATTCTTTAACGCGAAAGCACAGTTAAATCCAACGAAAATCAGAACGAACCCACGCCAGACACCACACCGTGACTTCGTCTCCGAAACATAGACATTGGCCGTCGGTGCGATTTGCATCGCAGTCAAAAAAACGCATGACTGCGATGGACGACGCAGCTCGTCGCCTGGAAACGCATGTACTCCGAATCTAGATTGAATCTGCAGTGTGGATAGCAGCAACTTCGTAGGAACATTTTAATTGAAAAGAAACATAAAAACTGATTAGGTCTGTTTCCGTACTTTCAGCAAAATGCAGCAGTAACAGAATTTGGCAGCTGGCTTCTTTTTGCTGCAAAATTTGGCTTGCATTTGGCTTGCAGCAAAAGTACGGAAACGACTTGCTGCGAATCTATTTTAATATATTATAATAGATTCAAGTACGGAAACAGACCTATTGATATCGTAGTTCGCATCACATCATCATGCTAACTGTCAGGCTATGTTAGCGGCATACTGTTTTCTGTATCGTGTTTGTCTGAAATGCAACGAGCTTTGATTATTTTCAAAATAAACTTGCCTAAAATTTTTAGGTGTCATAAAATTTCACATAAATTGGGTTTTCTGATTAGAAAAGTCGAAATTTATTCGTTACCGTTATTCCCTACAACTTGAACAGATTTGTCAAAATGTATATTTCTAGTCTGGAGCAGCCTTAAATTCGTATTCATGCCATTTTCGCAGCTACTTTCCACACTAGCGAAATCTGCTTGGATTTTTTGTTTTTTTCGCAGCATCCAAATTTCAGTTGGGAATTTTATTTATATTCTGACTGACTGATTCAAGCGAAATATTCCTAAAAGTTAATAAAGCCACTTGTTTCAAGTGCATTATTCATAAAAATTACAAGATTCTAAATAATAGGCATCATACTTATTTATGTTTTCACCAGAACCTCATCAAAGCTTAGAAAGATGGCCTCGTAGAGATTGAACCGAAGTAGCTCCAGTATAACAGCGAATTTTCAGCATCATAATTTGGTAGAAATTCTGGGAGAACTTACATATTTAAGAATTTACTTGGAATTTTGTATACCAACCAGTAGCGTTCAGCTTTCAAACCACCGATTGAAAGCAACAACAAATTAATCACTTCTTGGTGCGATCTTGAGGAGTTTCTTTTTTCACTATGGCGTTCCAATACATTAACAGAAAACAGACTTCCTTCATCGCAGGCATCAACCAATGTTTCACTTTATGGCGACCGCCAAAATGCTTTAAGGCTGCCATCTTTGTTCACTAAATCACAATTTTAGGCAATAGCCACTTACACAAATGCTCATACCGATTAAATACTGATCCATGAACGTTCAATTGTAGTGATAAGTCGCTTTTCTGAGGAAACCACATGCAGCAATCATAACGTTATGGATGAGTTAGTCAACGCAGCCTACCGCAGACAACGGTGCTCTACCGCAGCGAACAAAATCGTCTGGTTACACTACAACGCGCCGAAATGCCAAATGCCCAACGACAATTTCCCGATTGCAAACCAACTCAGTTGTTGAAATCGAAAACCAAACGATCGCACTCATTAAATTACTTTTATTTATCGATGGAATTGTAATTTCAATTCAAATTCAATTCAATATTCAACTTTCCACCGTCGCAAATGTCAAGTGCTTGGACTGCGTCAAACTTGAAACCATTTCAACTTGAACTGCGCTTAGCTGCATCGTGTCGACGTAGAATGTGAATATAATCAACTAATCTGGCTGCTTCGCTGCGATTGACACCGTTGCAGTGTGCTTCAGCGATTAAGGTTATGCACTACTTAATAATTCTCCGGACTGCAACCCAGCCCCACAAAAGATCATTCACGAATCAAAAGCCTAGCCGAGTCGACATCTTCGGTTTCAGCTCGATATAACAGATTCTGACGTCATCTTTCGTCTGTATAACAGTTGACTCATCTGGTTTGTTTGATCACGAAGTTGGCCAAAAAAAGCAAAATGCATTCAGATTGTTAGAATATCTTAGCTACTGCGCTAAAATCATAGTTATAACAAACTGAATTCATTAATTTGTTTTTAGGATGCAAACAATCTCCTGACATCCTTTCGTTATTATCTTTGCTGTCATTTTATTACAATCAACTTTATATATTACACAACCTATGAATTTATCTGATGACCACCTCAATCAATCAATAACCTTAGCTTTAACTGAAAAAAAAAACACAATACCAAGTTTGTATTTTTTTATATTAACATATTTTTGAGGTTTTTCCCATTTTGAAATGTTACTTTCATTTTTATCTACATCTATAATTCATCCGTTGCATTCATTTTTTTTTTCATCTTATTATTGACGATGTGAACTCTCGATTTTAACAGATATTATTAATTATCCAGATTTTTTTTATCAGTAGTTTCACATTATACTACATTCGATAAACTTTGTATTATTCAAATACCTATAATGTGTAGTGCAATCTTAGTAGATTTTAATGTACGTGTGTGTACCGTTACATTCGAGTAACATTTCAATAAATTGAATTTTCGCTTCTATTGTTATTAGCCCTAAATCCGAGAAAAAAAACATCTTATGCAATCCCACCACATAAATCATTTTCAGTTTCTCTTAATTTACTCCATAATACATTTAATATTCTTCAATAATTCGAATTTATTTCAATATACCTGGATTTCTTCTCAATTTTTCTATATATACAATGTACGAAGTTGTATAGTTTTGAAAATATAACAAAAAAATGAAAAAATCGCCTGAATTGATAAAGTATCAGAGGAGATTATTTATTTTCAAATGTCGAATTGATTTTTTTTTTTGTGAATATTCCAAAATATTTTCATGTTTCTACACATCAAATTTGTTGAACCAGTTTGCGTGAATTTTTATGTGTCAACAATGTTAAAAAGAAAGTAGTGTGTGTGTGTGGCATGTACATCACTCCTTTCTATGTTCATATTTCATATATATATTATTCATTTCTATACATTTTCTCTTAATCTATTTCTAATCATTTAGGATTCATTTATATTAATGTAAAATAAGAGATATATATAAAGCGGAATACAATTAGTATAAATACATGCATATTAGAAACAGAACTTAAGAATTTTATAGTGTACCGTTAATTTACTTACTTACTCTGTTTATAACACTAAATTTATAGAATTAGAAAACACATCATTATCTTTTTGAAGTTCAGGATTTTTTTTCGCTATTCTTGTGGGAAATTCAAACTGTTTGTCACAAGGCTTGTATTCGCCAAGTTTATAATAAATTTGCTAATGCCAAGTATATATATGTATATACGAAAGACAAATATTCTCTACGCTATTTGATTGCTCATAGGATTCTCTTATAATTTACGTGACTATACTATTTATTACCTAGTAAAACTACATTGATATTTTACAGTGAGAACTTAATTCGAATATTTGAAGCTGTAACAAATGGTTAGTTATGTTTGCCATCGAAAACGTTCTTTTAAATCTGCGAATCATTTTATAATAGTGTAATCTGAGTATATTAATTTTGGGTTTTAGGCGTTTCAAGAGAGTGTATGATCGATTCTTGACCATTCATGAAACCCTTCAGATTATACTTTATGCGCGGGTCGTACACACATAATCTCATACCTGCTACAGTAAACGATTCGATTTTTAAAAATAATTAAGTCACCGAATCGTTGATAATGAGCTACATCCAGCTACTTTCAAACAAGTTACCAGACTGAAAACATTTAAATTAAGAAACTCTGACCGCTCCAACACCAATTTACGGCCAGTTTACTTGATCATTTCCTAAGGTCAATAAATAATCCGCAAGACGATAAGGGGCAAGGATTACTTTCCTACATATCGTCGCTGTTAAATCAAACCGGCATATCTGCAAAAATAGAGTTTGAGTTTTTGGTATCAAAAAATTCCTCTTTTTCCCGTCTATTTTTATGTCGCACCGGCATATCGTATAGTTGAATAAAAATCCGTCTAATGGTGCTGTGCCGGTATGCATTTACGAGAAAACAGCCCACACGCGAAAACTTTAAAGCGCTCTGGTGAAAAATATGCATTTTGCAGATATGCCGGTTTGATTTTACAGCGACGATATTATCACCTTGACGAGGACCGTTCAGATTTGGCCAAATAATTCACGTAGAAATATCATAGATTCAAAGTCACTTTAACACTTCACACACTGCAAAGCTTTCGGATTAAAAGTGTGTTCGTGCACAAATACAAATGAGAAAGCACTCTCAGGGTTGATTTCAGTTTATAAACAAACGATTACCAATATAAATACATCCGTTCCGACATTTTCTTTCCGACAAAATGGCCGCTGTAAATCTTGCTGGAAATTACAGATCAGCCAGAGTTTCGACATAGAGTGATTTCGGCAAACAAGACGCCGTCCGAATTGTTCTTTTACCATCTCGTGAAAAGTATAATGTTCTGGCGGTTTCATAAATGGTCTTCATAAAGAGTCATAATATAAAAGTAAGGCGCCAGACAAATCTTTCAAATCGATCCCATTTCTACGTTTCTACATTAGCTAATGAAACGCCTGCTTTGCGCTACCTTAAGCATATATCATGTGTAAATTTGCTTAAAGGATGCAATGGGTAACTTGATTTCATTTCCATATTATTTGATGTTTTTTTTAAGCAAAACTTAATTGAAAAATGTTGACTTTGATTTTATTGTGACTCGTTTTATTACACCAATAATAATATAAATTCACTTCCAATTATGCATTTTACGATTTGTTGTTTTTTTTTCTTCTATTTATTTTATTTTCGTATCTTCTCGCATCTGAATAAATTTTTTTTATATAATTTAAAAGTCGAACTTTAAGAAAGCTATATAAACATTAAATTATTCCTATTTATATTTACATGTTAATTTAGGAAAAAAATAGTGAAGAATTTGTGAATAATAATTCCTATTTAATAATATACAGTAATATTGTAATATTAATAACCAAGGTAAAAAAATAAAAAGCTAAGAAAATTTTTCCATCGTCAATGATTGTATAGAATATTTCTCTTGCCCTCGGGTAATTGCTAAGTTTAATATGTTTCCATCCTTTATCTCATTTACTTCTTCTTCTACTCTTCTGCTTTGTAAACATTCGACATATATCTTATATACATAGCCTAAACTTCATTCTGTTTAGAAATCAAGTAAGACGACGTGTCCTAACTAAACTTACATTTTTTGCCTACATTTAAATGTTTTTTTTATTATCTCCTTTACTTACACCCCCTTTTTTCTCCCTCATATCATATCTTTGTTATTTATTATTATTCATAATTAACAAATATTTTTACCTGATTATCACAAAAAAAAAAATGTTTAGCGAATCAAAAAAAAAACAATGCCTTTACAAACTATTATTGTAACTTAATAAAAAAAAATCAAACAAAATCTTTCGACCCAGCTGTTTTTATCAGAGAGAAAAATCTCTCATACTACTTCATTCTCAAACCGTTATCATCTTAAGAGTTTGTTTTTTCATTGGTGAAATATGTCTACTGGATGCATGAAAACAGACAGAGGCACCCAGTCACACATATATTTCAAAGCACATTTACTACGTGCTAGGATTTTTCTATGTGAAAGATGTAAAGTTTCCTCTCTTTGTGAATTATCTGAGAACGCTTCGGTGGTTTCTCTTCATATTATCAATCCGCATTACATTAATATTTTCTTAAAATAATAAACAATCATGGAGAATGGTCGTTTTTTCGTAGAAGCGAACAACAAATCACTCTCTGCTTACAACGTTTCCTCGAAGGCTGCCATTAAATCACTTTGCATATTCATGTCGATTTGACCCGCCATCTATATTGAGAGCGAAAATGGAGGGATAATCAAAAACAAAAAAAAATCATTTCCATGAAAACTTACCGCTTCACGGCGTCTTCGTTCCTGTTCCATCCGACGAAGTTCAGCCCGTTTTGCGGCCGATCGGTCTGGACCTTGGGCCGCAACTGCTGCACCAGGCGATGCTGCTCCACCTTGAGGGGATGCTTTGATGTCTTCAACGCGTGCAGGAGTTACAGGGTCATGTACACTTTTCCTTGGATTGAAGGAAATTTAATAATGTAAGTTAGTTCACATTTGTTCTGGCCTTTATACTTATTTTTGATGAAAATGTTTCATGATGAAATGAAGCAATATCCACTTTTTTCATAAAATGAGTTAAACGATGGATTTTATTAATCGATACGAGCTTAATCTAGAAATGTTAGCAACAAATTGCTGATCCGACAAAATCATTATCAAATTGACTGTGAAAAATTGTATTTAGTAGGAAAAGTGTATCTCCATTAATATGTCCGCTGCAAAAGCGACCAATCACAACCACGACTGGAGATCAGGAGGTTTGTAATTGTTCTTTTTTGTTTAGTTTTTTTTTTATGTTTTTATTTTTATTTATTAACCAAACAAGGTATAAACAATACAAGAAAATATTTGAAATAAATATGTGTAAACGAAAAATTAAATAAATTAAATAAAAAATCAATAACAATTGATAAATAACAAACAAATAAAACATTGACATATAGCTTAAGATATGGTATTATGGATGGCTTGGAAAAGGGAGGATTTGAAGGAGAATTTGGAAATCGTTGGGGAATACAGAAAACTTATACTGTTAAATATTCTGCAGCATCTATTTACCGGTTCATTAGCTGCGTAAGTAGTGGAATGTGGATATTCTTTAAGTAACGAGAGGACCTGGTGTTCCTTACAGGGTTATTTAATACCATTTTACTATTCAGGTATTCAACTTTGGTAACGCCTCTAATGTGAAGCAGGCCGAAATCATCTTTCTTCTGGATGCAAGTGTCAATAAGTTTAGATGACCCAGTCGAAACTCATAAGGAGGAAGGGTATTAAAATCGTAAGGACTGTATAGTTCTCTCAATGCAAAAAGCAGGAACTGTTTTTGTATTGACTCGAGTCTGTTTCTGTGCGTTTCAAAAGCCGGATTCCAGCACATAGAGGCATATTCGAGAATGGGGCGTACAAGTGAGATGTATAAGGATCTTGTGACCCACAGGTTACGAAATTCCTTGGAACGTCTTTTGATGAACCCTAGTTGCTTGTTTGCACGGGAAATTATTTTATCATAGTGCAAGGTGAAGCGGAGTTTCCCATCCAAGAGAACACCAAAGTCAACAACGTTTTCAACTCGGGCTAACAAATTATTGCCAAGGAAGTACGTGTTATGTGAGACCATGCATTTTGGCGAAAAACGAATAACCGGGCACTTAGCAATGTTGAGAGAGAGCTTATTTTCATTGCACCAATGATCAAGTGAATTAAGTTTAGATTGGAGAAAGAGTGCATCGGATTTAGATTTAATGATGTGATACACTTTGAGATCGTCGGCGTAAAGTAGATGAGGTATATTTGCTAAGACGTCAGATAGGTCAGAAATAAATATATTAAAAAGGAGTGGGCCAAGATGGCTACCTTGTGGTACACCGGAGGTAACAGATATATTTTTCGATAAAACTCCTTGAAATTTTACCAATTGGTTTCGATTGCGAAGGTAAGAAGTCAGCCAGCTATGCAAAGATCCGGCAAGTCCGAATTTCAGAAGCTTTGAAATTAAGATAGGGTGGTCCATTTTCCACAGAACGTCTGAGATTAGGACTGTCAAATTCGTGGTAGTTGAGCGACCACCTTTTCTAAAACCATGTTGCTGCTCGTTCAGACGGGATTCAACAAGTGGAAAAAGTTTATCGTAGACAATCTTTTCAAAAAGTTTCGGAATTGAAGATATGGCAATGCCCCTATAATTTCCGATACAGCGTCTATCAGCATTTTTGAAGATGGGTGTGACATACGAAAGTTTCCAACAGGATGGAAAAACTCCAGACGAAAGTGATCTGTTGAAAAAAATATGCAAGGGAGTTGCAAGCTGCTCTACACACTTTCGCAAGAAAGTTGGAGGAATTAGATCGGGTCCAGGGCCTTTGTTGCAGTCGAGTTCCGAAATAGCTTTATGTATTTCATCACGTGAAATTTCTAAGTGGCTGACCAAAGCTGTTGGAGCGGAATGAGAGCAAGAAATGTGTGAGTTTGGTGGGTCTGATGCATTAAAAACAGTGTGAAAACTATCTGCAAATAAATCATAAATCTCATTGGGAGAAGAAGAAGTGATATTATTAAAGAACATCGACGATGGATAACCAGTAGTTTTTCGCTTCACATTTACAAAATCATAAAAAAATTTCGGGTCCCGGATTATATTTTCGCCGGTAGTCTTAATGTAGTTGTCATAAGCCTCGTGGGACTTTTTTAAAAACTGCTTAGCAATTTCATTATATTCTTCCTGAATAGCCGAACTAACGTCAATATTTTTAATCCGCTTATAAAGTTTGTTCCTACGATTCCGTAAATGCCTAAGGTCCCTCCCTATCAAGCCATGGCTCAGAGAGTTTATTTTTTTTCTTTGTCTTTGGTACATATCTCTCAACAGCGTCAAATATTTTGTTGTAAAAAGTATTAATGGCTTCCTCAAGGTCTAACGTTGAAAGAATATTCGTCCAATCTATAGTCAAGAAAATGGTGAATGCTTTCATAATTAGCACTACGAAAGTCATATACAATTGAATTATTGACATTGGAACGGTTATTTTTGACACAATTCGGGTGTTGTATTTGAATGAGCTGAACGTTTCATTCAAGTTTATTATGTTTTTGAGTAAAAACCACACACTATTGTATTACGATCTATGGAGTGTTATGCAGAAACAGTTTCCCCAACAAAAAGTAGGAAAAGCAAAAGGCAACCGGAGATGTGCAAAAGAAATATTTTCAAATTGAAGAGATGTGCGGTGTGTTGTTTTTTTTATCACGAATGGGTGCTTTTTGTGAATCTATCCGGTGTATGATAAGATATATATATTTTATCCTATCTACAGATATTCTCCTAAAGAGCCGCCAGTTTATCCTAAATACAATCATGCAAGTAAGGCCTATAGATTCTCCGAGCTAACTACGGTAGATATTGCTGCTTTCCGCAAGGAACTTTATGCCAGTAAAAATAATCAGATACAGGACGCCTATCTTGTAAGGCATATCAAAACTGCGACGTGCGAAAGGGTACAGCCGAAGGATCAGTCCCGTAAAAAAAGATATGACAACCAAATGTCTAGTAAGAACTAGACAAAATACTTTGATTCCGTTTTGCCAAATATGATGATAAACTTCATAAAAAAATTTAAACTTGTTGAGACCCACTACACAAGGGCCTCTAGCATTAGAAAATATTTGCCATCTTACTTGAACATTCGAAAAATGGCAATAATGTACAATAAAGAAATGCATAACTTAAAATCCGGAAATTTGGCAGTCAAGGACAGTGTGCAATTCTTTCTATTTAGGATTCGGGACTCCCCGCACAGATGTGTGCTCGACTTGTTTGTCACTTGATGAACAGATCAAGCAATCGCTAAATTCCGGAGAAAAGAATAATCTGATAATTCAGAAACGGGTCCATATATTAAGAGCAAAGGCTTTTGATTCAGTTCTGAAAGAGAAGGATGACATTCTAACTAGTGTTGTGTTACTCATACAAGATGCATGACAAATGTCCCATACACAGCTACAAAATGTCACATCACCTCAAGCTTCAAATTTGTACCACCTCATTTTTTTTGTCATATTGAGGTGAAGCGATTGCTTCTAAGCTTTGAAGCGATTGACTTGAGGCGCAGCGATTGTAATACTCAATGGAAAATGTACGTACGCGAGACTAGTTTGAGTTTGATTTGTACCACCTCATTTTTTGTCATATTGATGAGTTTTGCTCAACTTTGAAGCGATTGACTTGTGATACTTGAGGCACAGGGATTGCTGTACAAGGCGAAAATGTATGCATGCGAGTTAAGTTTTGAGTTTGATTTGCACGATACTTAAACAAAAAATTTGGTGGTAATTAGCTACCATTTTTGGGAAATTGTTTAGTAGATTAGTAACAGTACTGCTCTCCTTAGCATAAACGTTTTATCTAAATTTTTTTCATTTTTGAGTTAACGCCAAATTCAAAAACTACATACTCTATTAAATCATTCTCCAAAATATGAAAATCTTATCTTTTGTGGAAGTATGCTAAAATCAATAATGAAAAATCCCCCATCTATAAAAAAAACGTAACCAGTACTTAGCATAAATGTTCTATCCTACCGTAGTGGCGGCTTAATGGTATGGGGCTGTATGGCTGCCAGCGGCGCTGGAAACTTATAGATAATTGAAGGAATGCAACATGACACTTCATTTGAAGTATGACATTGCACCACCTCAAATTTGAAAATGAGTAACTCATACAAATACATAGCAATATGACTGACGACCCAATACTAATTCTAACTTTCAATTTCGACTGCCAAAAAAATCAGGTACTACCAAAAGTACCGGACCAGTCTGCATATTATAGCCGACAGTTGTACATTTACAGCTTCTGCATTGTACAAGGTTCGTCCGGAAATAAAAATTGAAAGGAGAATAAATTTATGTATTCTTGGACCGAAAACGAATTTGCCAAAGGTCCCCATGAAATTGCCAGTGCAGTTATCCACCGTCTTAAAAATACAATTTTTTTCTGGAATCAAAACACTATGTTTAATGTCTGACGGATGTGGAGGGCAAAACAAAATTGCATTATGGTATCTGCATGCTGTAAATGGTTTTTGGATGCACCTGATTCTTTAAAGTCTATCGAACTTATTTACCCCGTGACAGGGCATTCATTTTTGCCTAGCGACCAAGTGTTTGGCAGAATAGAAAACGAACTGAAAAAAATAAAAGTAATCAGTAGTCTAAAACTACGGAAATGTAATAAAAATGGATTCAGATTGCGGAGTGAATGATTGGAGAACTGACGCCTATGATAATATCAAAAGTAGAGCTAGTTGGCATTTTAAGTTTAATGAATCAAAGCGTTTCATCCTGACCAAAACCAAATCCGAATCAAATGTTCTAATAAGAGGAGACTCCACTACAGGTCTAACATTTGCATGCCCAAAAGTGTATGCAAAAAAGGTTAAACATTTCAAATGATCGGGATCGGTTAACGTGAACACCTTAAAACTCAACGATGTTAACAAGCTTTTACAAAAGCATTATGGTGACGATTGGAAACTTGTTGAGAGGCTAAAGTACTTCGACGAAGTGTTTGAGAAAAATTCATTCATGAATGTGCGTGAAGAAACCGAAATTATCGAAGAGCAGCAGTTCAAAAAGAGCAACATTTTGAAAATTTAAAAATTATAATTATTGCTAAATTTTTGTAATTTACAAACAAACCCCCCCCCCCCCAGTCTTCAAAAAAAAAATTGGAAAACAATTTGCAAAATATGAATTCATTTTGAAATGTAGCATTTGTGCCATTATTTAAATTGAATAAATTTGATTTTGCTTTCGGACGCTTATTCTGCAAAACAATCGGGTTTCCAGTATCAAATATTCTCTGCTTTGATAAGCTTTAGAGACGATATACGTTGTCTATTCTAATTTATAGACAAGAAGGGAACCATGATCACAAATTAATAGCCTTTATGAGTAAATGATATCGATGGATCTAAGTCGAGTATGTTAAAATTTATCACAACTAACGTAAATAAAAATTAATGATCTCCCACTGCAAGTGGTCATGGTCACATCAGTCAAGTATGCACTGTGAGCTGATGTCTGATGAGAATCAGTGCATACTTTCGAAACCACATAGTTAAAACAAAAATTTCAATTTTAATCATCCCACAAAAACAATTCAATTTGAATAAATTTGTTTGTTTATTAAAAATGTTGTCGCTAATTCATAAATGTTGCCCTTCAGTGCCAAAGGTTGCAATCTCCTAGTATGTTGGAAGCAATACCGGCATGTTAAAAACAAAACTGGCAATCTCTAATTTATTATTCATCACTATTTAAAATAAGTTCCGTTTTTAGGCAAAATCTTTATATTGAATCCATGAAGAAGACATACATTTAAAATTAAAAATGAATTCTTGAGCTAATATTGCATATTTTCGGAATTATAGAAAAATGCGTCTACTGAAAAATTGATCCAAGTGGAAATAGCCGGTTTTGACTCTACACCCTTCAAATATTAAGTGGTTTGATATTATCTATCATATTTTCGCCGGAGTTCAGTTAAACAATTTAATAAACAAGTCAAAGGAGTGTAATGTTGGGTCACCTCCTCGCTGTGCACCCCGGGTAACGCCAAATGGCCCAACAACAACCGATACGACTCGGCTTTTCTCATGGCTTTGCGATTTGATTGATGATTGGAATTTTTGGCAATGGCAGGAACGATTTTTATGGTATGCCCTGGCTTAATTCAACGGTTCAAGGCACGACCGATGATTAGGAAAAATGTATCTGGGCTGGCGGTTATGGCATTCTGGACCTAGTCGCTTTATGCGCGGTGCCGCCGGAGTGAAATCCGAGCGTGAACGGCTCTATGCTAATATCATGCCGTCTCCGTCCTGTTAAAATCTGGCAGGTTCGGAGTACGTTCGAAGCCCGCACAGTTGAGTTGGTGGTGCAGGTTCTGTTGACATTTTTCCCGATTAGCGCTGACCTGGCTCTGAGATCCAGCCCCATGAAGGCTGGTGATCAACCTTCGCGTCGGCCTCCCTGCTTTGCAAAGATAACCACGAGGTCATTAAGGCGACTGCACATCCGGGCGGAGATAGCGGCTCTGAGCTTGTCCAGAGACAAATAAAATTGTTTAGGTAGAAATTAGGGATCCTATATAAACTAGAAACAGCAGAATTTCCGCATCAGTTTAATTTTGCAAGCTGGTGGAAAAACATTAATCATAGAGATGCCAAAATACGTCAAGTTGAGTATGGAACAAAAGGCCGAGATTTGGGCATCTTTCTATTGGGGTGAGCCAAATTGGAAATTGCTCGGCAAACGAAAAGCAAGAAACAGGCAAGAAAAAATGGGCAGTGGAAGGAAGCAAACGATGTACTGCGCAAAGAGATGAAGTCCATTTGAAGCTCCTGGCTCTGACAAATCGATTCGAATCAGCGTCGAGATTACGATCAGAGTTGTTGCAGTAGATGCAGTAAGCCTTGCAGTACAAGGACAATCGAAAGGAAGCTAAATAAGATGAGTTTACGTTCCTACCGCTCTGCAAAAAGCAGCTTTGGAACAAACGAATGAGGCAAGCTCTTCTCGAATGGTGGTAACGAGAAAACTAGACATTAGAGGTTTGGAAATGAGTCATTTTCTCGGATGAATTGAAATTCAATCTGATTCGCATAATTTGCTTAAATGCACGAAGTATTGCAGTATGTGCAGTAATCGTTAGATTTTAGAGCTTGAAATAGATTGTATTTAATGTGTACCAATTTTTTCCTAGCTCAAAAAAATATTTTAATAAAAAAACCGATTTTTCCTTTCGAAGCTAGAAATATCGATATTTGTCACAAAATTCAATATCTAGCTTCGAAAGGAAAAATCGGGTTTTTTATTAAAATATTGAAATAGATACTTATTTCATTCAAGAAACATATTTTCCGTCGCAACTTTCTCTTTTTCGATAAGACTTATAATTCCCTACTTTAAATGCTGAACGAAGAATTAAAAGTTTTTAAATTGTTTTAGGCAAAAAAGACCATGAAGCACAGCTTATAAAATTCATGCCAATTAAAAACTTTATCGATGCAATCGATATTTCAGGTAACGATAGATTCGCTAAGATCTCTAGTTTCATTAAAAAAAATCATAGCTTTATAGTGAATACACTCCGAGAAAATGTTCTTTGAATGAAAAAAATATCAATTTCAAGCGCTAAAATATGGCGAGTAGATACTATTAATACTAAATGTATTCAAACGAATATAATGTAAATTTTTTGACAATCGACGTCGAGTAGAATGAAAATACTATATTTTAAAAGATCGGTACTTTTAAGATATCATAGTTTGAATAGAACATCTTCATGGTGCGATCAATCCCATGAAGGGCTAGTCCACCTTAAAGGGGAATACTCATCCTGCAACAATTATCGCCCCATATACGAGTATCTCTTAGTTTTTTTCAGGAAGCTCCTTGAAAAGGTGATTGAAAAAGAAGCATACGAAATAAGTGAGCATCCTCTTGTTTCGGAGTAACATGGATTCATTAGGGTGAAGTCGACTGTGTCGTATTTACTGCCGTTCACTCACACTGTTACTTCAGTTATCGGTTTGCAATGCAAGTGGTTGTAATGCATATAGACATTTCCAACGCTTTCGATTCAGTGGGCTTTGCAGTTTTTTTTCTGAACTCTTTGATCCTGATTTTCTCTTTATCTGTGTAACTGTGCTTGCTTCGTAACTGATAACTCTTGTTCTTCATCCCCTTTTTTGTCACTTCTCATGCTCCACAATGCAAGATCCTTCGTCCTCTGATTTTTTATTCATTATACACGATCTTCCTTCTATTTTCTATTCCTTCATCTTTTTCCCGCCGATAACCTGAAAATATTTAAAGTGATTAGGTCAGCAGATCATTGCTCTCAGTTACAGAACCCACTGGGTAGCAGCCTTTCTCTCCTTTAAATACAAATTTACATGTAAATTATCTCTTATATCGTTTTCTCGTCCTACCGTTTGTTCGTGGTTTCAGCCCTGTTGATAGTTTCGGGGACTTTTGGTGTAGTATTTGGTGCAAAACTTAAATTTGGTCTGAAATCTTCTCTGTGAGTATATTATGCGTTTCTCCATTCTGAAAATTTCTTCCCTCGTGTCACAAAAAGTGTTCTTTGACAAATGTCTAGATTTTAAAATTCATACCATCTCTATGATTACTACCCCCAGTATTCAGGTCTCGTTCGCAATTCGGACCTTCATTTAACTTATACATAAATACTTATTTTATTCGCCTTTTTTAGAATTATCAAGATACCATAATAATCTAAATATGCTTTTACTTTTGTTGGATCTATTTGGATACCCTTTCAGGGGGTTTCCAACTTGAAAATCATCAAAAATATAAAAAAAAAACAATTCATGGGGTTAAAAACTTCTACAAATCTTTCTACACATTTTGCAACCTGTCCCGTTTCAAAATTTCAATTAGAAGTATTTAATTTTAAATTTATAATCTAGAGCGTTTGAAGCGATTAGAGGAATTATGGTTTTTGATGTGAAGGCATGATTCTTTCGTTGTTGTGGTAAGGTATGTCGTAAAATATAGTACACATATGATAAGGTTACAAACTAATTGTAAACACGTTTGTGAACGACATCTAGCAAGTCGTTTACAAAAACATAATCGAAAAATTGAAAATTGACACGTCAACGGTCCTGGTTCTTTCAAACGCTTCTCCTGAAAAATCACGTTTTTCACCTTTAGGAACACAGATGTCACGCAAAAACCACCCGATTAGTCTGAAATTTGGTACAGATGTTCTACGATAGATCATCGATGAAAAATTAAAAGTAAAAATGTTATATTGTGTTAAAGTTGCGAAAAATGACTATAAAATGTAAGTTCTTATTAATAATTCCCAAAGCACTATTTTGCTAAAAGCTTCGGTCAGGACATAGACAATAGCTTCAAGAATCAGTTGTCCAATTTTTATTCCCGAGTTCTGTGTTCCTAAAAAAATCCCTGTTTTGTGTGGCTGAAGGCAAATAGCGAACCCCCTTAAAAGCAAGTGTTTTATCATACAAGATGGACAATTAATTACTTCCTTAAATACTCGTGTGTCCAATTTTGCCTCAGAATGATTTTTCGTTTTTATATCGTACTACTGAATGTTTTTGTTTATCCAGTCTTTATTTTTTTTAAATTTTCAAATTGATGATAATCTTTCTTGTCTTATCTTGGATCGGATGTAAACCCGTTGATGAAGTTAATAAATAAATAAATAACGCGTTTATTTTAATTAACAAAATGGATACGAAGGTCAATATAAATAAACATAATATAATACTTTCTTACTACAATACTGCTTTCATTACGGAGAAATAAACGCTGAGATGTCAAGCAATCTATTGCAAATTAAAAATTTTGTTTTTTTGCGCACCGAAAAACTAAAACGACAGAACTGGATGTATCCTACAGAGATGCGCAGAGCCTATTATTCTATTTGTAGGACCTGTAAATGCTACGATGTACAAAGAAATTGTATTAGGCGTTATTCCAGCAATCGAAATCATCTGTTCCAAAACGATTCGGCTGCTGCACATCGAGCTCGCTCTGGAAGTTATTTTGGCATTGACAAAAAACTTTTTGATACTAATGAGCTTTCTAATGGTTTTCTTTTCCATATCACGCTATTGAGGGATCTGTTAGGGATAGGTCGCTGCCGCGGCCACGAAACAGTCCTGGGCATGAATCACGAGATTTCGATAGGCGATATCGCCTATCGTCAAATAAAAACGATAGCGATTATCGACTTAGGAATGTCGGCATCATAGCCTGAACGATATGATGTATCGAAATTTTTTTTTGAACTATAACTCCATGGTAGATTTTCGTGACATTTGACAGCATTTGATGAATGGTAATGACATTTGAAAATTTAAATAGTGAACCGCTAATGCGTGATAAGTTTGCTGGTAATTTAATTCACAGAGAAAATCATTGGCAGAATTCATACTTTTTGATTCTTCATCTGAAGATGATAATGAAAAGTGTTGCGTAGGAATTTGAGAGATTCTAGTAATCCGTTGGAGTTACCGGAACAGAAGTAATAAATAAAGATCTTAAAATATCTTGTGATTCAAATGTATTTTGTAGGTTCATTAAACGTTTTCGTGTAACGAAGGAAGCGTTTAAATATATAGTGAGCCAGTTGGATGTTGCAGGTGCTATAAGCTCCTCTATCCCGCCTATATTGAAGGTAGCATGCACGCTATCGTTGCTGGCGGGTAGAGCGTATCAGCATCAAGTAGGCAATGATTACTTGATCGGAATGGCTCAAAGCACTGTTTCAAAAATTTTGAAAGGTGTAATAGACGATATGGAAGAAAAACTGTACCCCAAGTGAATAAAATTCACTTTTGAGGAGGAATGCAAGATTTGGTTTCTAGAAAAATATGGGATTTCTAAAACATTTTCTTTCACTAATTTCTATTTTCCCTGAAAATACACTTTCCTTGAGACAAAATTTTATAAATTAATCATAATACTTGCATTACAAAATACAAAAAAAAAATTCAATGGACTCACTTCATGTCACAAGCCGAAGATGATAATCGATGACATATCGATAGTCGTTTGCCTATCGCCAGAGATGTCGATAGCCGCTGTCGTTTTTTGATTTTCGTGATTTCAAATCTCGAAAATTTCGACAGTCGATATCGTCTATCGTCGGTTGTGATTCATGCCCTGACCTGAATCCCACAGAAAACCTTTGGCATGTAATGAGGTAATGTGGCCAAAAATATGGGAAAGTGAGCCAAAAATTGTCGAAAATTTGAAGAGTGTAATAAGAGAAGTATGAGAAGTACAAATCACTGAAGATTTGTAAAAACATTTGTATGCAGCATGGTAAGGCGAGTGAAGGTTGTCACCCACACTAAAGGCAGATAAATCGATTATGAATAATTTTTAAATATTTAAAATATTATCAATTTTCTTTAATATTAACTTCTTCGCAATTATATTGTGTTTGCTCTTTTTTACTAACATGACAGAAAAAAATTGAAAAATAAGTTTTGACTATAAATAAATTTGCGCCTTTTTTTAAAAAAAATATACCCATTTTCTATTTTTTAATGAATCCAGGGCATGAATCACGAGATTTCGATAGGCGATATCGCCTATCGTCAAATAAAAACGATAGCGATTATCGACTTAGGAATGTCGGCATCACAACCTAAACGATATGGTGTATCGAAATTTTCCTTTGAAATTATAACTCCATGGTAGATTTTCTTGACATTTGACAGCATCTGATGTATGATAATGACATTTGAAAATTCAAATAGTGAGCTGCTAACGCGCGAAAAGTCTGTCGGTAGTTAAATTTACAACGAAAATCAATAGAGCCATTCATAATTTTTGATTCTTCATCTGAAGATGATAAGTTTTCCATGTTCCGCCATGAATTTGCTCATTATTATGAACTGAGTTGTATTTGTTATTTTTATATTCGTTGTGTTTTCGCTGAAAATACATTTTCTTTGAGACAAAATTTTATAAAATAGTCATAATAGCTGTGTTTAATGAGCACGAAAAAAAAGCAGAGCATCTCAAGGCAAGTTTTAGGAGTGCAGCTGTCAAAAAAAGTAGAGCAAGTTCGAGCAATTGAGAGCACGAAATCCTATGGATTTATAAATCCTATGCATGCTCATGAAACACAAATCAGAGCAACTTCGGGCAAGTGAGAGCAGCCGAATTGCTCATAGAACACATTTTGTTGAGATTTCTCAACCCAGCTCAACCTAGAACTGCTCATTAAACACAGCTAATACTCACTTTTTCAAAAAAAATACCCGGAATCGTTTCAACCACTCTTTACCATTCGTCTTCAAACACAAAATTGTGAAATGGACTGCCATCATTGGTATGTTCGCGTACCTGAATTTATTATAATATATTAAAATGGATTCGCAGCAAGTCGTTTTTGTACTCTTGCTGCAAGCCAAATTTTACCACAATAAGAAACCTGCTGCAAAGATCTGTTGCTGTTCCAGTACGCGAACAGACCTCATGTCACAAGCCGAAGATGGATATCGATGACATATCGATAGTCAGAGATCTATCGCCAGAGATTTCGATAGTCGCTGTCGTTTTTTGATTCTTGTGATTTCGAATCTCGGAAATTTCGACAGGCGATATCGTCTATCGTCGGTTGTGATTCATGCCCAGCTCCTTGAATAATGTCTCAATGCTGTGGCGCGTATTTATAAAAATATTTTAGAAAAATATTTTCTATGCATAAAGAGAACATTTCGAGAAACAAAATTAAATATGTAGATATGTCCATGAAATTGTCATCTCGTAGTTTTTTTTTGTCGCTGTGTGTATTTTCAGATTTTGAATTGTGGAAGAAAATAAGCTAATTAACTTAAGTTTTAGTTGTATGATAATGGTAAAACGAATTCTGAGGCAGAGCAATTAAATTAATTAGTAGAATTTTGCATCAATTATATGAGATGGCTTGTTCCTTGCAAAAGGTGGGCTCCCACACCCACCTGAACTAGAACAGGAGGGACTACATTGTCGTATAGATCTTATTAACTGGGTCGAGTCCCTAGACACAACCATGATACAGTGTTATTAAGCTTTTTTTATGAGCGTTGCTTGTCTCCACTCGAGATATGAAAAGGATCGGTACCACGGGGGCAGTATGGCCCCTATTTTCCAGTGGAAAACATACCAGCCATTAGGGGTTGGCTCCCTAATGGGAGCTTTGTGGGCACTGTGATTTAGAAGCCATCCCGTATTTGCAGGTAGTGAAGCAAAACTCAATTGAAACTGTACACAAGAAGGAATGCATAGATTATGTGCATGCGGATGGATAATCGACTGCGTGATGCGAAGAAAAAATAAAAGGATCGGAGGCACAGGAAGATTGACAGATAAATTGAATCTCACAACATACTATGGACCAACTATTAGAAGGCATCCTGATTCAGCGAACGAAATGAAAAAAATGCTGTGTGGGCAAACTTTTCAACATAATTGTTCTTCAGATGATAAACCTTAAACATGAAAACAATACCGCCACGAAAAAAAATTGGGTGCGAGTGGCGCGTGATAGAAGCTACGGGTTAAGGCAATCCACACACGGGTCGTTGAGCTATGGTCGTAGATGCGATATTTCTACGCTTGGTCGTCACAACCTATGTAAATCAATGGGTGACCGCTAACGGAGCGTTACCCTATCGTGAAGAGTGAGAAGCGTAGTCGGTTCACGTTGAGTGCGTCTCAAGCGTTGTGCATTGCAGGCCTCAAGTCGAATGACTAGTCGTTTTTGCAAGCGCGATGGGTGACGGCAACGTACAATTCGTGGGGGATGTGGGAAAATGCCCCGAATTGTATGATTTTCCGACGCATACTAACGTTTTTGTTGACGACCCGTGTGCGGACATGATACGAGGATGACGACACTCGTTTTCTCGCGAGCTTCACAAGTGTCAAACGCATCTCTCACGTATCGCATGGCTAACGACCCGTGTGCGGAGTGCCTAACTCGCTGATTTCTACCTCGAACCTCCCATTCATCGAACAGTACAAAAAGCCATTCAACTACTGTATGAAGTGAAGTTTTGCATGGATGGAAACACACCCGTGCAAAACAAAAATTCGCGGGTGAAAGCACACAAAATGGCAATGCTCATCGATTTTGAAAACAATGAATACACTAGAGATCAATGTCGCGATGAACAGTAAGAATTTCGCAAACCTGAGTGCAGAAAAACATGTCCGAATATGCGAAGAAAGCTACGATAGAGAAAATAAAGCTTCAAATTAAGCAAAACAAATTCTTCGAGAAAAGTAGGATATCTGTATGGTGCTGGAAAGCTGACTAAATTGTAACTTCCCAAAAACATACTTAAAAACCGATTTTATACAATTTTAAACATTGAACGTATTTTCTTCATTTAGCAGTGCATTTGGGGCGCTCTACAGCATGGCTGAATGAACCGTATCACATATACCTTCGTTTAAATGAAGAAAAGAAATTCCTGGCCTTAAGGCGATATTTAACAAAAATTGAATTAGAAATAATTTCCAGATAAAAATATTGGGCGGAAATATAGATTTTTTCAAACGGCTACAATTTTGTTATTGAGATATTTTTGAAAAAACAAAATAACGATAAGGACATAAAGACTCATTTCCAGAAGTATTCATTTTATATCAATAAAAAATTGTCAAATTTCATGCATTTTTCGTACCGAAAAACTGCAATCTGCCCTTAATACCTTGCTTAATGCAGTGTCATGACGTCAGGGAAAATGAAAGAAAATTAAAGATTCATTCAAGTGAAAGTAACTTGAAGTTTAATTAAAAATATGCGGAGAATTCGAGATGGAATGCCGTATCAAGGAATCGACTTTCCGTTCCTATATATTTACTAAAAATCAATTTGACTACCAATTTCGATTACAGGAGGAGGATCATCTTTCTTTTTAACATACTGATGAAAAATCATTAAACAAAAATTAAAAACAACAGCAAAAAAATAAATATATCTTACCTTCCATTATCCAGATCAGTACCACCATGTTTTTGTTTTTGCTGTTGTTCCTGTTGTCGTTTCAGCTCTTTTTCGGCAGCTTCTTTTTGACTGCGTCTCAGTTCTTGCATTTCCAATAACTTTTGTCGGTCCATTTTCTCTTTGGCCTTGTTTCGAAATTGCTGGAATGAGTCCATTGCGGGTTTTGGTTTATTCGAAGTTGGAGTATTTTGTGGCGATCCGGCTGATGCCAGTGATGACCAAGAGCTGGCGTTCTTCAAATTTTGCTCATTGGCCGTAGCCTTAAATGCCTGTGCGAAATTCACTCCGACTTTTAGGTCGGCTGGCGGTGTCAATTTTTTATCGGCAGGTGGACTTGGCATCATCAATTCAATCGGTCTGGGTGTGATTAGGAATTTTTCTTCTTTCTTTGGTCCGACGCCGGTCACCGGCGGCATTGACTGCATAAGCGATTGTGTTGGTAGAGCGCCGCCAATTATGCCATCATTCCTTCCAATCATTCCCGGCATTTGGTCGAATAGTGAGGCCATTCCGGAAATGTTCGGTAGTAGAAGACCGTTCCCATTAGGTGGCATTCCGTCCAACATGCCATTATTTCCACTCATATCCATTCCAACGAACCCATTATTTTGCATTCCTTGTTCTATCATAGAGAAATGATTTAGTCCTTCTAAACCAAGATGCTGCATCAAAGACAAGTGATTACCATTCATACCCGCCTCGGACTTCACGAGCATCGATGGCAATTGCGATAGAAGATCCTTATGGTTCGGTGCCGCAGCTAGCTGGTTTGGCAGACTGTTCAGGCTGTTCCCGTGAATGCTATTTGCATCGATTTTACTTACGGCCGCACCTCCTCCGATCGTAGGCTGTTCAAGAGATGCAAGTGATTGCTCAACTGGGTCGTCGAAGTGAATTGCTTGTTTATTATTAACTCCTATTGAAGACAGGGATAGTAGTGAGGATGTCGTTGTTTGCCCACTAATAGATAAATCGCTGTTACTGCCAACAACACCATCCCCGTTACTACCCATTGGTGCCGTCTGCGACTGCATTGACCCCAATTTATTTTGCATCGCTCCCGAAATATTTGGTGCTTTAACATTGCCCCCGTTACCGGTGCCCATAGGAATTGTTGTCCCCAATGGAGACGGATTGTGATGTGTCAGGGATTCTAGGCAACTTTCATCCACGCGATTTGTGGAGCCACCAGTCGTCAGATGCGACTCTCCAGCGTTCGGAGCGATTATATTTGGTACGGTGGTAACAGGCCCACCAAAACTACCATCGACAACACTACTATTCGATGGCAATCGCTTGCTGTTGCTTGTCGTTTCTAACATTTTCTGTTGGTTAGATGAAGTAGATGATGACGATGACGATGGCGACGGATTTGGTAAGGGTATGGTCGTGCTGTTTGTTGGTAAATTACTTACATTTTGCACATTTACTAATTTATTACTATTCAGTTGCGGTGTTGTTGTATTATTACTGTTATTTGATGATGACAATGTGTACGATGTTGTTGTAATTGGTATTGAAACTGACTGTTGTTGTTGTTGTAGTAATTGCGGGTTATTGTTAATCATCGGAGATGACGATAAATTGTTGGATTGATTTGAATTACTGTTTAATATTGTATCGTTACTTAGCGAACTGTTACTATTTTGTTGTGTGTTCGATGCATTGGATGTCGGATGTGATACAATTGGGGCTGTCGTAGTGGTCGTTGTTGGTGGGGCCTACAAGAAACATTTAAACATTGAAATTTAGCACGATCAGGAAATTTAAAAGGATGAAGACATGATTAATACTACACGAAAGAACGCATTCACACTACGCTTTGAAGCTGTTTAGAATGAAATTGAGATCAATGAAATTTGATTTAAGTATGATAATTATAGTAAATGGAGTAGTCTTTAACCAATCATTGTATGTAATAAAACTCAAAATTTATAGAGTGCACCGAGGCGAAAGAAAAGAAAATTGCATATTTCCTAGACGTATATATAGTCGAGTTGCAAGTTTTTCAGCGAAAGAGGACATATTTGTTCCGAATCGCTCAATTATCTATATCCCATCATATTCATTTGTAACGGGGGAGTTTTATGTTTTACCCAAGCAACCATTTTTACATCACATCAAACACCACTCAGCCTCCAAATAAGTTTCAGTTGTACAGTATTTCCCGAATGAAACAATCCTTTTCAGTAAATGAAAAAAGTAAATACAATAACTGGATTATCGACGAATGCTATGATGCAAAAGAAAAGAAAAATCAGGCTTATAGACAGTTCCTCGAAAGGAACAGCAAGAATATGAAAACCTCTGGCCAATAGAGGAAAAGATTATTAGATGCAAGAAACGGAAATATTATGATCGATTGAAAATTATTCATGAAAATCTAGCGATTAATAAAGTAAGGTAAGATAGTGAAAAGTTTAAGACGAGAATATCAGCGCAAGACGACATCCTATAAAGACGAAATCGGCAATATCATCGCCGTATTAAGGAGAGGGGGGCTCGGTATTTTAAATAACTCCTAAATCCTGTACATTGATTAATATTATCAAAGCCAATATTATCATAACAAGTCGAGGCTACTATAAGAAGTCAAGAGGATAATAAAGCGCCGGACATCGACGAAATTCTGGCTGAGTTATTCTAACGCGATAAAAGCCGCATCATGAAAGCCATCTAAAAATATTCATCAGGAATCAGTAATATATTGTCAGCCACTTCAGGCCTCTCTTGTGCCTATGTGTGTCGGTCGGCAGACCTCTGTGGATCGGCAGACCTCTGTGGATCGGCAGCCACTTCAGTAATATATTGCAGGATTGGCGCAAATCTATATATGTCTTGTTCATAAAAAAGGAGACAGGCTATGGTGCGAAAATTACTGAGCCGTATCACTACTTTGTACATCCTATAAAATATTGACGTAAATATTAGAAAATAAAATTAAAGTTTAGGCTTGGAATTTCCCTCGCAGATGTTTGTCGAACTCAAACATCACTGGATATTGCTCGAGAAGTACTAAGACCCTGTCTCCGATGAGCTTGATGAGTTTACAAGGGGAAAGAAATCAGATTGGCGTTGGATACGTCAGGCAAGCCAGTATAATTATCTGCGTGGAAAGTTGCCTAAGCACAAAGACAGCAGGTCGAAGATGAACCAACAAGGCGTTTGGGAACCAGCTGAAGACATTGAGTGGTTAACTCTAATCTAATCGTTCTCTAAAACTCTAATCGTTCTTGATGGTTCAGTGAGGATATGTGGAGATTTTAAATGCACTGTGAACAAAGCCTTTTCCCCCCTCATAGTTTCCGTAGATGAGCAATTAATGATTTCTTATCTTCTATACCAAAAAATAGAATATTTGCTAAGGTTGATTTAGTTCAAGCTTACCAGCAGTTACCAGTTGACAATTCAACTTCAAAGGCACTCACATTTACGACCCTTAAAGGTGCTTTTCACATGAAGCGGTTACCTTTTGGCATTTTGACTGTGCCCGACATATTTCAGAAGTTTGCTGAGCAGTTACTACACGGCGTGGTTATACATATATTACTATGGCAATATTATTGTCGGTGAGAGCACACAGAAAAGCTTGCGAACACAGTAGAGGATATATTTTCAGGATTAAATAAGGTCAGTTTTCGATTACTTCGCGATAAAAGAAAGTTCGATTTGACAGAAGCATCTTTACGTGGATTAATTATTGATTCCAATTGCATTCGATCGTCTAAAGTAAAATTTAAGCCATAAATAATACGTCCACATCGATGGATGAAAAATCAATTACAAACTTTTTTCGGCTCTGTAGAACATCTACCATGTTTGTTTAAGACAAAAGGCGACGATAGCAGAGTCACTATATACATTTCTTAATAAAAATGCAAAATAGCAGTGGACTGCAAAGCATTAAACTGCTTCCAGGTAGCTTAAGAAGTTGCTGGTTTCAGATAACATCTAAACACACTACATTGCCACTTTTACTGGTTTGCGATGTACTCTTTTACGAGGATTGGAGTCGTTCTATCGCATTCTGATTTGGAACGTGCCACATTTTTTTATTTGCGAACTATTTCGCTAACAGAAAGAAACTACGCGCAAACTGACTAGGAGGTATTAGCCATTGTGGGGGATGTTAAGAAGTTTCACAACTTTCTTTATGGACGCTAATTTACAAAAGTGACTGGCCACAAGCCACTGGTAGGTCTGTTCAACGTATAGATAGACCAATGCGAATTATTTTTTAACCAAGACTGTTAGTATGGAGCAATTTTTTAAAAGGTTACAATTTCCAGATGCTACATCATACCGATGACAAGAACAACTATGCAGATGCTCTAAGTTGTTTGTACATGATTGCACTACATCGCATGTAAATATTATCGAAGATTTCGATGTGAATATATTAGAATAACATAGACCGAATTCTGAAGCACATTTACCTGCAGGCGCTAAAGGGTTAACCAGCCGGGAAAGTATTAGAGGAACTCATTTCATATTTTCGTCACCGGGATGGAAATTACAGTGAATAAGGATTGATTTTTGTACGGAGATCGAACCATTGCAGCAGTGCAGATGCATCGGGAATTACTTAAAATTTCACATGCTAGACACACGGACATGGGACTAGCAAGAAGTTACAAATATGACCAGGAATTGCAAAATTTGCCAAGAGTCCACGCCGGAATAGCCGCAAGCAACTAACTGTACATCCATGGAAAGAAACATCTAAGCTTTGGTCCAGATTACACATTGATTTTGCTTAACCACTCAAAGGAAAAACATTCCACATTATCGTAAATTCATATTTAAAATGGCTACACATGAACTATCGGATATTATAGTGTCTCGACAATTTAACGGCATTCAATTCTATGGATTTTAGATCTTTCTGCAGGTGTAATTTAGTCTCAAATCCTAATTGTTCCTTTTCATCCTTCTTGTAATGGGCAGGCTGAATGAATGGTTCGATCAACTAAGCATTCATTATCTCAAGCGAAACTGTTCGGAGAATATTCAACTACTTTGATCCAGATTTAGCACTCAACTCCTCGGGCTAGCTCCGGAAAATCACCTGCGGAAATCTAATTGAAGAAGTGTCTTCATTCAGATTTCGACAATATACATCCAGATAACGTATCTTCTCGATTTTCAAATAATAAGGATGCTGGCAACAAACCACATAAAATTTAAGATCAGTCATCCAATTCGGGCTAGGAATTAATCGATAGGTTCACGTTGGATTCCAGACAATATATCGCAGGCAGCGTCAACTACGTGAACTGAAGATACAATTAGAAAACATATTGACCAGCTTCGAGCTAGGGTTTCCGATTTTTCAGTAAAGGACCAGCGAACAGACAAAACACAAACACTGCATACAAACAAAGATGGAATTCGCATCGAAAAGTCCGCTCCATCGGCAGTAGAGCTGAAGAATTCATCAACGAAACGGACCGAAATGAATGCAGGGCAGACTCTTAAGCCACCAGCTGTTAGACGTTCGGAGAGAATTCGAATGAGCGAATAAGTCATTTCTAAGGCTGGAAGAGTGCTATGCATCTCGCCAAATTAGTCTTCAGTCGTTATCAAACCCTCCAAATGCCTGGGTGAATAGTTGTTAGGCTAAATAAGTAGATACAGGTGCTGAACCTCCGATGTATTCCTTACTACGAAAAATGAAGTCATATTTTTTAAATTAATTGTTTTTAAAGATTTTTTCATTCGGGGAAAAGGATTTGTTTTCATTCGAGAAATGCTATAATATTCAATTTCAATGCATACTTACAGAACGTGACGGTGAACCAGTATCTTTCGGTCTTTTCTTCCTTGGTGGTCTTCCAACTCCTATATAAATACAAAACACATTCAACACATTACAACCATAATCTTGATAAAAATTTAAATACAATCAATAAATACCTTTCAACAAATTTTACATCACAATTTTCATTATGGTCTCTCGTGAGGCCAATCAACAACAATGCGTGTGTATTAGAGCAGCCAAAAACACTTGTTTGTTCAGTTTTATAATTCATTCGACCCGGTAACATCGTACGAACACAATACATCAAGACATTTTTGTTTAAATCACAGATTTTTTAAAAATATTACGCTCGTCAAACACCGAATAATATGAGAACGAGGATTGACAAAAAAAATTAAATGAGATCAACGTTAATTTTATGATTTGCATATGATTTTTGTTTTATTACTTTTCCATAAGTTTTACTCCGGTTACGTTTTTATGTTTTTTTTTCTGGGGGATCGTACACTAAGCTAAACGATTTAAAACTAAAATAATAAAAATATACATGGTTTCGCAATAATGTCAACTTATTTATTGTTTACTCTTCTAAAGTATTTTATGTTATATTCAAAAACCTAAATATCTAAATTCAATCTTATCTTGCTTCAAACAGGGAAAACATCTTTCAATTGTTTTCAATTGCGTTTCATCAATCTTCTTTTTCTCCCTTTCTGCTTTTTCTTCTTCCATCGTACATTGTTATTTTTGTTGAATGCTTTCGGCAATCTGTGTGTCTTATGTTTTGTAATTATTTACGTTTTTTTCAATTTATTTTTTCTACTCATCAGCTTACATCTCTTATAAATATAAATAATTCAAAAATCAAAAGAGAATCGAATCTGATGAACTTTCGTTTAACTATTTGTTTTACTCTTAAAATTATCTTAACGTTCATGTAATCATGTGTACTTTTTTCATTTCTTCTCTTCCTATATTTTATATATCTGGTTTCTGGATCGATAAAAAATTACATAAAAGATGGATTATAGGCAGGAAATTTGTGTTACATGCTAGTGAATTTTATATTTCGAATGTTTTTTTTCTGTTTTATTAGAAACATGAAGAACGTACGACGTTGTTTTTGCTAGTGGCTCATCATCTGTCGGATAAATCTGGGCAGTTGACATTATATAGCTATAACTTTATTTCGTTCATTTTAGCACAAATCTTATTCATAAAAGCGGTTTGAAATTTATTATTTTTAGTCCTTTTTTCGTTTTTTTTAACACGGCTGACTGTTCTATTCTCAGTTTACAGCACAAAATTTGTTTTTTTTTTGGAATTGTACTTTTTTGTTTTTAAAACTGTTTCAGGCCCAAGCAAAAATACGATCATATACTATCGTACAATTGATAATTACTTGAAAAAAAAACGCGAAATGGTTTAAAAAATTCTTCGAATGCAGGTCAAATCTATCGATTTGTACGGAATTAATCTTCAAATATTGTTCTTAAAACAAGTTTTAAGTACAAGAAACCGCCGCTAATTCAGTACTTTAGGTCTATAGCGCAAGTTTTAAACGTCAATTGTTCAATCCAAATACATTTAATCAATAATTTACTTTAAGATTTGTCAGATTTTAACATCGAATCGTTTATAATTTATAATTATGTAGCTAAATTGAAACATGCTTTCAAATTTCTCTTGCAAAACGTCGACGTCATATTGTGGGGTATAGTTCAATTTTACATCCTGCTTTCAAAAAAACAAAAAAAAATAACCTAGCGCTATTCATCCATACTGTTTGTTATTGTTGCATTTCATAGTTACTCTTTTAACATATATATATCTGGTACAGAATATCCATTTTTTTTATAAAAAAAAACTTAATATAGTGAAGTACGTGCAAACAATGTGTAAAGGGGAAAGCCGACAGCCGATACATACGATTTGTTTTTTATTTTTTTATTTCAAATCCTCACCAAATAAAAATTTTTTGTTCGTATCTATACATGATTCACATATCTATTGCACTCCGACGGTCATGTAGCTAGATATTTATGCCTTTCAATCGATTCAAACTTCCGACGACAGATTTGATCTATCGATTGTGGCTATGCATTTCGGCGTTAGCAGTAAAAAAGATACAAGAACTCGTATTACTTGAAGTCGCATAAAATTTTTTTACCAATTTTATCACATTTAACAATCCAATTGATTACTTTTCAACTTGAATACAATATTTAACCTATATTTCCTTTAAAAAATTTAATAAATTCGAAACGAGATGTACTTTGAAAACTAGAGTACACATCATCATCCCTGCACAATTACTAACGTTGCGATCGATCGTGTTTTTTTTTACACATTGTCTGCAAGTGTGTATCGATTTTTTTTCAAAAAAAATTATTAATTTTACGTACTTTAAAAACTGTTACAATTAAGCGAAGATGAGTTCGAAGTTCGAGTGGATGAGTGAAACAAAAGAGAAAGCTTATCTTTCTTTCGAAGTATATTAAATGTGCTTTGTTCCTACATTTGTTTATCATGGGATTAAATAAAACTGACGTTTTGAAATCATCTTCTAAAAACTAAACATTATCTAGCATTGCAGTTAAAACTGTCGCTGATTCATACATATTTGTGCTGTAATTGTAGTTCTTATCATCATATCTCGGTGCTATTCGAGAGAGCCCCCAGAGTAGACGAGACACTCGACTTTGGCAGGCAGATTGAGATTAAGATTGTTTTACAATTCGATTTAAACAATTGTTTCTCTAATTTAATAACAATAAAATGGGTAGAAAAACTTATGGAAATGTAATACGAACATACGATTATTATGAATATTATTTTTGATATGAGCATGGTTATCTCAATATGAAATAAAAAAAAACGATTTTATAACACACTCACTACACACGTAGGTAGTACCGGATTCATAAAACTTAATACGAAAATTCCGATCTTTGTCGCTGTTGAAGTTTTCATAGTTTTTTTTTTTTTGATTGGCTGCCCCAATACACAATTGCTTCACGATATTTCTTTTACATCATTGAATTTATTTCGAGAATTAACACAAGCATGATTCTGATGTTTATGTTGATGGCTTTGTTTTTGACAAGCTTTATTTTTGTTGGTAAGTAGTAGTAGTAGTAGTACTCTCCTTTTCTATATACTTCTATTTATGAGATTTGTGTCAAGACAGTCTATATATATTTCTATAACTCTATACGTCATCATTTACATTTAAAAAAGAAATTTGTTGAAAAGTCTTTTATATAACAGTTTATTTTCTAAGTTGATGTGTCAATACTGAAAATACAACTTAAGGCTACAAGTTTTCACTTCTTTCATCATGTAAAAATCCAGTCTGTAACAGGTTTAGTTTTGTTTTTCGTTTTTTTGATACGTAAATGGCTATCTCATCTTTATAATATTAAAACATTTCGCGAATTTTTGTTAGATAAAAGCAGTGTCAACGATCTTACATGATACGTAACCGCGATAATGACATGCCTTTTGAACCAAGAAACAAGTATGTCATGGAGGTTTCTGTGTTATATGATTGTATATATTGTCGAAGTAACCGTTCAATGAATGCAGCAATATGACTTGGAAATGGGCTCGCGTAACACATTGGTAGGATGGAATTTAAGCAAATGACACGTTCTTTCATATCCGTCAAAGAGCTCCGCCTGCTGAAATTTGACAAGGACGCAAAAGGAATAGGACTCAAAATTAACCTGACGAAAACAAAAACTATGACGCAAACAAGAAATAGCATCCCCAATAGGCAAACTATTGCTCTTGACGATTATAATTTAGGTAATCTGGACGAATTTATATACTTGGGTATGAAATTGACAGCAAATTTCAATGAAACTGACGAAATAAAACGAAGAATAAACCTTGCTAACAAAACTTCCTACTCCGTTTTTGACTAAACATATGGCTGTGTAACATGGACTCTCACACAAGTTTCCGCAAATATGTTCAACGACTTCAAAAGAGAGATTGCGGTCAATGGAGAATAAGGCAGAACCACAAGCTGTACGGAATATTTAACGAACCAGAGGTCGAAAACAATCATCAAACTGCGGAAATTGCAATGGGCTGCGAATGCACGATCATCGAGTACCTAAAAAGATTCGATCCATGGATCAAGTACTAAAGGTTACGACATGAGCATGACCACACCTACTCGTGACGAAATAGGATGCAAACACGCCTAGAAATCATCCCGAATTAACTGGTTTTTAGGTGAATGAAGAGTACTGTTTTCGGTTGTGTCCAAATCTATCTGTTAATGAGTTCGTTAATGAGTTTATTGGATGTTAGAAGTCTAGGCAGACGGGCATTTAAATTGCTGATTTGAAATTGAGAAATTGAAGGTGCTTGAAGTGTATGTTGCCTCTTTTATGCTCTAATTAATTGAATTAGACTACAAATGGAGCAAGATCGATGTGAAAATTCTTTAAATACATGTCTTTTTACAAAGAAGTTATTATAACTTCGCATAGTTGAATGAGCTCACAGCTCATTAAGGATAAACGACTAAAGTTAAGGTATCATTAAGCGATATTTAAATGAATTTTAATTTTGTTATTTAACGATGTTTAGTTAGAATTATCATATGATAGACAGCACTTAAATGATCATTTATGACAAATGATCATTTAGGCAACGCTGTGTCTACTATTTATACAATGAAAAGAAAAAATCAATACAATTCATACACTCGACTATTTTTTCATCATTCGCCAGTCTCCGGTACGTGACGAAATAGGATGCAGCGCCGAACAGCGACCACCCATTGCCGTAATCTTGTTTCCTTGATTCATGGATTCGATGGAAAAACTGAGGGTGGAAAGCCAGTTGTGCTACGATGACGAGAAGGATTTATCATGCCTTTTGAAGATATGCAGATTAGTATAAAATAAGTGTTAACCGCACAATATTTTGTGAAGTCCAAGAATTAATTGTCGCATATGTGCCAGAAGTGCTGTTCTGGTTAACAACGATAAAAGAGTGAGTACATTTTTTTAAGGGAAAAAATAAATTTATGAAGCAGATTATTGGTGCTATTGACAAGAATATACTCCGCTGTAAAATGATAATACAACCCTCAATTTTTCCAAATTTTCAGAAACTGTCAAGAAAAAAAAACCCCCTGCAATCTTGAAATAATGAAAGATTATTGAAATGCTGAATGGTAAATGTATTCTTCAATTAATCCTTAAAGAGTATTTTTTAATAATTAATAATTGACTGGTACAAGAAAATAAGAAAGATTTTAAAATTTCACTGTTCTAGAATTTCTTTTGGTGAGTTTTGTATCGTAAAACATAAAAAATAGCATGAATTCTTGAAATAAAAATGAATCGAGAAAAAATAACTTACGGAAGAAGTGAAAAGAATATTAAATTTGAAACAAGAAAATAATAATGTAGTAAAAATCGCTAAAATTTTTTAAAGGAATCGATGTGCAATGATGAATCTTCGCAGAAAAATTATGCAAAAAGGAAGAGCCTAGGCTGACCACATGCTCTAAGTCAACAAGAAGAACGTGACATAAGAGTGACATCCAAAGCCATTAGTCGGATAGGTGGAATAACATGTAGTATGTGAATAAATACACGTGCCTTAACTATTTCGACTGTTGGAAGTTTGATCTTAACCTTCTCATTCTTTCTTTCAGGCAAGATTGGCAAATATTAGGTGCGTTTTTGGCGTCTCGATCAAGAGCTGGTTAGAGTAGGCAGACTTATACTACAGCTGTCATTCAAAATCCCTTGTGTTCGGGGTAGGCTTCCCCGTTAGCCAAAAAATGAGGACTATCATCATCGAATTCAACGCTATTAATGAAAGACTGTGCATCCTTGATGTGCGGGGCGGATTTACGAACATCAGCCTTATAAACGTCCACAGACCTACGGAGGAATCTGCTGACGCCGAAAAAGTTTCAGCGGATCCTCAATGCCTGGTCAAGGAATGATGTAAAACCTATCCTTGCTGATCTTAACGCCAAAATAGGTCGGGAGCCAGTATTCACTCGTTACTATTCAGGTGTAATGGACTTCGAGTCATAGCACTAGCAGCATCGAAGAACTTGATCGTTCTGAGCACTAGGTTCAAGCGTAAAGATATCCATAACACCACCTGGGTATTATCTAATGGAGCCACTCTGAATCAGATAGACCACAAGTAGATAGATTGCTGCCAATACACGAGCCTGATGACGGTACGAACGTACCGAGGTGCCAATTTACACTCAGGCCACTATCTTGTTGGCATGGTTCTCCGAGCGTGAATTGCTTTGTACAGAAGCATCACATTCGCGACCCAGGTTCGAATCAACATATCTGCTTTACGTAATGAGAGTACCTGTATCAGCTTTGGTTTTGTGTTGGGATAAAACCAAAGCTCGAGGAGCTCGATGGCGGGAGAATAAGTACTGGGGTCAGAATGCTGGGCATAGATGAGAAATGCATACGCCTTAAGAATATTGTCATTAGTACTGCTAATGGCATCTTTGGCGCTAAGTAGTCTGATGATGAATGTAAACTAGCGACTGAACCTAAGAATGTTGTAAATTAAAGAATGTTGTAAATTAAACTATAGGAGCATCAAATTGTTGAATACTTTCTATAAGGTACTCTTCTCTATTCTGCAAGAGCGGATAGCCCAATACGCTTAAGCCATCTGTAACATCAGGCAATTTTCCATTGGGATTTCTGCGTGGAAAAATGTCTTCCTGTGTACCGAATTGCCTTGAAACAAACAATAATTTCAAGGGCAAAAGATTTCGATGCGAGATCAAATCAAACTAAGTATTAACGGTATCTACAATTTGATCTCATACCAAGGCTTGGCACGAGGCTTTCGAAAGTCGCGAGAGTCAGTCTGTCTTCTGCTCGCCAAGAGTCTGATTTTGGACGAACTACCTGCGTCGGTAGCGGCGTGGAACTTGTCCTTGGTCGGATGGAAAAAGAGGCCACGTGGTCGGTTGGAAGAGGAAAAATGTTTGTCGAGGAAGTAGGGAAACCAAAGGTGTTTTTGCCGCGTATTACCAGATAGAGTTTCAAGTTCACGTACGTCTTCAAGATTTTAATTTTGAAACTTGTATGCTGTGTTAACCGAATCATTAAGTTAGCTCATTCATACACAAGCACGGTCGGATTGGAGGTGAAGTGTGCAACAGTGCAGTAAAAAGTGCTAAACGTGTTCCCCAAAGATTCAGACCTTGCCCATATCTCGGTAGCTTAGATGAAACCGCCCTCACAGTCGTGTAATTTATGGCTAGCATAAGTCGCGACATACTGTTAGGAATGGCAATCAGTAGCCAGCAAAATACAAAACAGGTGCTCTATGATCTCTGTTTGATTAATAGAGTCGACGATTCTTCGATGTCAACTAAAGATTCGCTAGAAATCCAATTGGAAAAAAATATTTACAGATGTGACGATGCGATAACGAGCTTATGAAAATTTTAGGCGTTAAACGATTCCGTACCTTTTCAATGTTCATATATTTGAAAACACACTATTTTCAATAAGCACAAACGGCTTTCACCTTGTTCTGCATGCAAACAACTGCTTTCCCATTGCATGTTATAAGATTTAAAAGGCATAGCTCTTGTAAGTTAGGTAACGTGAATAAAATACATAAATACATATTTTATATTTAAATCTGAGAGAAAACGCAATCGTCGTCGACTCCGAAAAAGGGGAAAAAGAAAAAACCCAAAAAGTGTTACGTTCACTTGCCGTAAGGTATGCAAACTGCAGTAAATTAACTGGAATCCACACAATTATCCACATTTTCTTATACTTAATTATAGTTATTATCCGTTGAGTTAAGATCATCTTATAGCATTTTGCGTATTGCAACTTTTTACATATGGTTTATAATCAGGTGCCAGTCAACTGACGGATGTCCTTAGACTGCTATATAATTTTAGTTTCTTGTTTCTTGTCCAAAAAAAGACTGAATTTCGGGCAGAACTGTAGAATTTTCGTGATTGATTTCGATTCGTTTATTACTTGATATTAATTAATGGCAAAAATAGAACTCAAGGCAGCATACGGATACCTTTCGGCAGCTGATAGACCACTGCTTATGTTTTATGGATGCAGTGCTCTTGCTTTGATTTAGAGTTAAGTTTTTTTGGTAAAGTAATTTTCTTAGTTTGTGCGTTTAAATTAATGTGAAGTTAGTCAAACATTCTAAGAATGAAGCTAATTG
Source organism: Nemotelus nigrinus (assembly GCA_947369275.1). Classification (NCBI taxonomy): domain Eukaryota; kingdom Metazoa; phylum Arthropoda; class Insecta; order Diptera; family Stratiomyidae; genus Nemotelus; species Nemotelus nigrinus. The sequence goes on from OX376373.1 coordinate 143,924,003, forward strand.
TCAGAACTCTACCTGTAAACAACAACAAGCAAAAGAGGAGGTGGGAAAGAAATTAATTATTATTTGAGTTAAAGTTTTTTTTCCTGGATTTTCCAGATAAGCTAGCTTGTTGGGAATTTTCGTAATTAAATTAATATGGTCATATTGGTATATAATATGACCATATTAATTTTTTAAATTTAAGTTTGAACCGAAGAAAAAAAACCGTTAAAGTGTGTAAATTTGTAAAGTTATTTTCCAGAGTTTGCATTTTGTGACAAATTTCCTTGATAATAAGATTGTAATCCGGCATTGTATAACCGTCAGATATGAACAAGCAAGAATAGTTTGTAGATGAGAATGAAACAATTGTAACGATAACATATATTTTTTTAAAATAATAAAATGTGTTGCTAAGGAACTTAACCTGTGGCCTTCTTATTGGGCGAAAGCCCGTAAGGACGTTTTTCTTTGCAGGGTTCGTGATGGCATGGCTGGCCGACAGTTAATCAGATTTTTGACTTTCTGATTTCTTTCAAGAGAGGGACCTTGGCCACTTAGTTTTTTTTTGCTTTTGGTTGTTTGTTTTCGGTTAAGATCAGTGGGCGGAGTAATCCCGCAACGTCTGAGGTCATGGCCCCGCCAACATCAGGGGCCTGAGGCTGTCTGCCTCATCCTCGGGCCTTACTAAATAGAGGCAGTTTTCCCCACTTCTAGATTTTCTCGCGTTTTCAGCCCCTTTTTCACAGATAGATAGCTGCTTTGTCGCGTCTCGGCTGGGTCTGGCTTACAGCCAATGCCTCAGAGCTGCTTCTGGTCTTTTACGAACAAAAGCTCCGTTCCCTTTTAACTTTGCAGCTAGCATTGATTCATGGCGGATGAATAATACGTAGCGTCCCCTCTTTCTGGGAGCGAATCCACCCCAGTTCTTTATGATCCGTACAACGATCCCTCATTCAGATCGGAACTGCAATCGGAATGGCTTTGACCAGGACGTTCTTAACGTATGGATGCTTAATTGGATCGCATCGGCTCGCCATCGAGACCGGTGGAAATATTTGTTATAGGAGGCCTGGATGGACCCCGCCCATTCTTTTTCTTTCTAACATATCAACACTATATATTTTTGTAGCAGACAATTATCAAGCTTCTTAAAAAAAAAACTCATAAAATAAGGAATCTTTTTTCCATTAAAATTTCAATAACCTTTCATTAGTTTAATAATATAGGTACTTGGTACAGGTACTCGTTTTTTCGTTCTTTATAGTTTCTGAAAACTGAAAAAAATTGAGAGGTGTCTTATCATTTTACAGCGGAGTGTATATCAGTTATTGAGTCCAATAAAAGCAAATATAAAAGTTAAAGAACGCTTAACAGACCAATATGCAGATTGCGATAACAGTACAAATGTCTCAGACAGAATTGGGACTATATAGAATTGATATAGCATTTGCAACAAACTAATCCCAAAAAAAGGTAAATAAATGCAGAGTCAACTTAGGATTTACGGATTGTAAATCGATTAGATCTATCAGAAAGAACACATTGCAATCCAAAGAACGCTTATTTCAAATAATATCATTCATACGTCAGAACAACACAATACTTTTCGACTGGTGATTGAATAAATCCAATATGCGAGCATCAGTAAAATTAAATGAACTGATCATTAGGTGGACGTGACGTGTGTAAAATAAATTAAATCATCTTAGAAAAAAATGCAGACGCTTACTTGCAATTATACTTTTATAATAACGTAAAAACCTACTTTTGTTTTAATCGAATTTTATGTACATTTATGTATCTAACGAGTTTCTTACCCCTATTATGTATAGGAGAAAATTTTTATGCAGCAACCGACATGAGTCTTTTTATAAAAGACTTCCAACAACAACCCACTTTTAATCTTACGAGAACTAATAATCAACATTTTCATAATTTCGTCAACAGAAATGTATCGCGGAAACACTGAATGCAAATCATACAATTTCCAACCATCCGACACGATACATTTCCAATGACACACACGAATGCTACGTTATCGCGAATATTTATTAAAAAAAGCAACCAATAATATTAGTAACAAAAATGACTACAAAAATAATATTTTATAATCTATAAAAAATATATCATTATACGATGCATATCCCAGCATCATATTGTCCGAAGTAAAAATGAGTCTTGGTCTTAGTCTTATTCAAAAAAAAAAAAAAAATAAACATAAGATCATAACATAAACGAAATCCGGCATTGAATAATATAAATCCCGAATTCGATACGTAGGGAGGAAAACGAAGTAGCAGTATATGCCATCACTTTCACAAACAACAATCAACTGTTCTTCCTGTTATTGTTGTTTTCTTGCACTTAGGTTATATAACTAGAATAAATTGAGATGATGCAAATCATCAACATTTGCAATCGTTTTCACCTGCTTCGTGCGAGATTTTGTTTTTTGTTTTAGTTCGCTGATAGTGATGGTATTTAAATTATTATTAAATTGTTTTCTCTTTTTTCTCTCTCTCATAACTTATTTATAAAGAATTTATTTAATATATCATATACTATATATTTATGGGGTCCTAACCTGCTTCGCTATCACTTGAATCGCTGGAGCTACTGTCACTTGAACTAGACGACGATGAATCGCTGGAGCTCGAACTTGACGATAAACGACCAGACGGTACAACGTCCACTTTTGCTGCTTCATCTGGAATTTAAGAAAAAAGCGAGAATAATATGGCTTGGATGAGTACGTTTAGTTGATTGCGTGTATTGAAATTGTGAAATAACTTATAGAAACATATCTATATTATTCTCAATTGTCCATGCCAGAAAATTAATCCAATCGGTTAACTGAAAGTGTTACTCAATTTGTATAGTGGATTTACACGTGCTGCTCATCACCTCACCGGATAACGGAATGCTGGCGCAGAAAGCGCTATTACTAGTCTTTACGGATTGGTTTGAAGAAAATCTAGGCCATCACCGAGATGCACCGATGCCATGTGGGATCAAGGTTGAGTTAAACTGATAGCTTGCCCGGGTCAGCGCCCTGCAGACTTGCAGAGGCTAGCGGGGTAAAACAAACCGGGTTAGATTTGACCAGGCACAATATTGAAAGTGTGACTAAAACACCTTCCGAGCAAGCAGATATCCAGGACCTGGATAGCAGCCGAGTCTTCCTTACGTGAGCATTTTGAGCAATGATAACCTACCTGTAGCCACTGGAAGATGGATAACGTCAGCGAGCTGCCCGATAACCGACGCCAGGCCCTCATCGTTATCAACGAGGAATCCCTTCCATAGTTAAAAGCTCGTGGCTGCAAAACTGATTATGAGTTTGACTTTATAGCTTTGAATGTATACAACGGTGGTTTGAAAATCTTCACACCGGAAGATTTAACCCCTACGGAGAGTGAAGATAAGAGTGACACATCGGATGTCTGATGCACTTGAGATTTGCTCTGAATCATCTGCATCGCAGGATTAAGCAAATGCTATCATAACATCTGAGCTAGTTGGTTGTCTTGAACTTCTTCCAATCGAGTGAAGAGGAGATGGCCATCGGATCTAAAGAGGATGTAGACAGCACGAAAATACTCGGCGTATCAAACGTCGGCGTGCAAACGGGAATTATATGCATTATGTTTTGAATGAATTCATGAATTATATGCATTTTGGACACTAACGAAAGAGGAGAGTCATTACATGAATACATTATATCTAAAAACCTTGCCTCTAGTTCCAGAACCTCTAACATAATTGAAATTCTAGACATAACACTGGCAACATAGACATAACATCTTCTTACGAAATTGAGAATTTTTCGGAGTGTTTATTGTCAGACTACATGTACGTGGTATTTACATTAGGAGGTTTGGTCATAAAGAGGCAACTCATTACCTAAACGGGAAAAGAACTGAATTGAAAGAAACTTCGATCAGCTTCCTTCATTGAACTGGACGCGATTCCGACGCTCATCAATCAAGAAAATTTGATTAAGGCAACGAACTACTACTACTTTAAGTCACGAATATTGTTCTGGTTAAATTATTGCTCGCATATACATATTTATATGCATATACACAAACTCAAAATGTTAATGATTGGTGTAATTCGTGGAAATTATCATTAGAGCAGGAGCTGCTAGCTTTTTGGTCACTGTGATGCCCTGAAGCGGGCTCCATAGCGCTACGCAATTCTGTTTTCCACGTGCATTTTCGAATAATTCACAATGTCCAATTAGACGCTACATTTGATTTCTTCGGCCTGTACTCGCCGAAGCCGAAGGCACTTTTTGTGGCCGAAGGTGGCCGAAGCTTCGGTCGGACACTAGATATAGTGCATACAGATGTCATCGCTTTTGCCTTATTATCGGGGAAATGTATCCCCACCCTACCGAGGACCTTAATCATTCCTTACATTTTCTCTCAAAATGGTGCCAGAGGTGTGACCTTAGTGCTTAGTCTAACAAAACGGATATGTTATTAATGAAACTCCTATAAGCCTCAAAAACAAAGCAAAATTACTAGGATTTACCCTATACTCCCAAGCTCTTAGGGATGGAAAATATAGCGGAAAGGGATCGCGAGGCATTGTAACCAACAAATCAAGCTTTGAAACTTCATTCAAATTTCTTTAATTTTAATGCTCTATTATTAATACTAAATAAATCTTGTTACAAACTAAAGTCCCGTGGGATTCTAGTTTGACATTTTTTTTTTCATTCGGATAATCTCCTTTTGAAGGCTAGAGCATCATTGAAAAATTCACTTCTCCAAAAAATCAAATTCTAATCGCTTACTCACTCACAAGAATTTGTTTTTATTGTAGTTTCTAAAATACAGTGCAAAAAAAAACACCTAACACACAATTCGCTCTTCCCGGACTTTTCATATAGCATGGTTATATGATAAAGTACGCATATTTCAATTTATTCGATTCACTTACCTTTTTTAGCCGCCTTTTTCGCTGTGCCCAGCTGACCAGTTACGTCCTGTAGGCGTTTCTCAAGCTCTTGTTTCTTTTCAGCCATTTGTTCGTCTTTTGATTTCCCAGATGGTTTTTTATCTACAAGGAAATTTTAAGAAGTCCAACAAAAAAATCGATGTAGATACGATTTAGTCAATAAAATATATCTCATTTGTAATCAGGATTTTAGAAAAGTGATCAAAAGTTTTACATTACACATTAATATCAGAGAGAGAAACGCAAACACCGCATTTTATTATGAAATGCATCCAAAAATGAAGCATACCAATTGGATTCATGTTTATTAAATAATTATGTAGTAGTCATGCATTCTAGAGTATGCTAAGTTCATGAGATATGTCACTTGCTGCAGAAATTAGATGCTGAAGGTTTTTTTATTGTTTTTAATTTTTATTTTCTGGCTTCATTAATTTGACTTAAAGATTATAGCCGTATATTCGCTTTAAAATTCAACTCTTAAATCTCTCGTCATAAACTTTTACAATCAGTAGCCGATGACCAGATGTATTACGAAATTACCGTAGCATGGAACTCATTTCATTAAATCACTTTTTTTTGTTATAGGTATCTTCATTAATTTGTACACTCTTCCGAATATTGATTCTCGCTCAATTCAAAACTGATCAAATAATGCGAAATTTATCGTAAAACTATTCATACTATTCTTTTGAGAGCTTCGGCAACAGTTATAATAATTTTGGTTTCGGTATTTAATAGTTTCTCGGTACTACCTAATCATTTTTTCAATAAATCTGATGCCGAATGCTAAACAAATGCACCAGATATTGCACAACATAAGTTCATGGTAATTATCTTTAAAAACGAAATATTTGCAACCCAAAAAAACAACCTTATACTGAAGAAGTCGTGTCTATCTGTACAATGTTTTCAATATTCCGATTTTTAACTGCCTGAAAACTATAGTTAGTTGTGTAGTATAAACTCCAACCTTCGTTATTGGCCACTAAACCTATGTCAATTTCAATTAGCCTTAAAGCAGATCTTGAAAGCGATAGTTTAGAAATTAAATCAAGAAAAGCTTCATTCAAAATATAGAAATACTCTTTTAAAACAATTCCAAACACTACCATGCCAAGAATGTTGCTTAGTTCATCCAATTAACACAGACACTACTATAATGTTATTATTTCATTTTGAATCATCTACGCCTGTAACGAATATTTCTCAACTGAATCTATTTATTTGAAACGCATTTTTTATAAATCGAAGAGAAGAATTGATTAAAAAAAATAATGCTCTTTCACAATTAAGTTTTGAAAATATAAAATGATTTTTTGTATATGCTAAAAATTATTTTAATGAAAGATTTTTTGCCTGCATTGGTGTATTTTATATTAATTTAACATTTTAATTTATAGCATAGTTTTCAAGGCACAGAGCTTTCATTCATCATGTGGTTAGTTTTATATATCATCCGGGGCTTGTTGTTTTTACAGAAAAGTACCGATTAAGTCACGGCCCGAAATTATATTGGGTATGTGAATAAGTTCTTAAGCAAAGTTGATCACTTATTTATATAATAACGTGCAAAGTGATTTCACTTCAAGTATTTACGATTAGAAGCGCCAACCTTCTCCTATTTTTCAGGTAAAAACCGAATACCTCGAAAGAAGAATTCTGGTTCTTTTGATGCAATCCATTCATCAAGCCATTTTTTCGACACACTCGTGCGAATCGAAGTGAACTGCTCTCCGGAAAGGCATAAGAGCACTACCTGTAGACGAGGAACCACCACGAGTAACCGAGAATGAGCTGACGGAACACTGCCGTAAAATCAACGAATGTAAAGCTCCCAGGAACAGAAAGAATTCCAAACATAGCTCTTAGATCTGAAATGCGAAAGCCTTCCAATAATGCTTGGTCGAAAGAACATTTTCAAGCCAATGGAAGTTGCGACTTGTACTTATACCATCTTCGTATCGGCCCATATGTCTGCTGGACCCGATGGGTGAATTTCTGGAGCGTATTATTAAAAATCGACTACAGTCAGTCCTAGTAGCAAAAAACGCCTCTCCGAACGACAACACGGTTTTCGTATAGCGCCTACAACAACCGATGCAACCAAAGAAGTCAACGAAATTGATGCTGGCGCCATTGCCAGTGAGAGATGGGGGAAAAAAGAGTACTCGGCTATGGCGACACTTTATCTTTAACTCGGCCAACTTGGAGTTTATTAAAGAAGCTCTTATCACAATGGGGGCTCCAAAATACATCCTGGGCCTTATATCAAGCTATTTCCAGGACAGGAAACTTATATTCGAAAGCGACAACGGAATGGAAACCTATTACATCACCGCAGGTGTTCCGCAGTGCTCTGTAATGGACCCATTTCGGTGGAATATAATGTACGACAAATTGTTGAGACATCCATTACTAACGAGTGTACAATCGGCAAAACCGATTACATATAATAATAATAGTGGCTTAACATATCCACCAAGCTGCTATCGCTCAAATTAAATTATGGCTACCTGGGTCTTGTCGAGGACGAAACAGAAGCAGTGCTCATAACTAGCCGAAAGAGGGTTGTGTTTTACATCACTCAAATATCTTGGGGTTGTCTTGGATAACAGGCTAAGCTTCAAGGTGCGCAAAAGCAGCAAAACACAAGAATTCTTTCCCAAAATATTGCCAAACACGGATGGGCCCAAGATGATCAGGCGGGAATGTTGGCTGGAGTGCATAGATTTGGGCATGACGACATACCAATGTTCCCAAGCGGTCATAAAACGGAAGAGAATGCAAGACAAGTGATTTTTGAGTGCAATTGCTTTAGGGCACACCGTATTACCACGAAATCACAAAGGTTAGTGTGATATATGCTCTGATCGGCAAAAAAGTGGCATGAATCAGTGCCGTGATGATCGAGCTTAGAAGAATCGGGCATATCAGAAATGGAACTAAGTCTATAGTGACAAATCCTAGAACAAATCTTTGACTGCTAACCACCTCACGAAGTAATACCGAAAGGCAGTCCTCCCTAGATTAAAAATGGCTGTATTCAATAGGGACGCAACACCTACAGACCGGGGTTCGGAGAGTCAATACCTAACATAACTCTCCTTTCGGAAGAATTGTCAGCGCTGATGAGGGACTAGAGGGTGATGGAATACTGCTCTGGCAGCGATCAGCTCCAATCGAAAAATACTTGGCTGGCATACTTGCAAGTTAGATAGGAGAAACCTATTGGAGTTGCCACACGATAGGTTTGCTGGCGAGGGCAGCTCAGATCGAGTAGGACTGGTGACAGATCAGGCAGGGGTCAATACTCTGGTGAACTTTACCATGAGGGAAATCATGCGAGCGTGCGACGGCTCGATGCCACGTCGGAGACAGCCTTCTGGGACGCAACAGGCTTATTGATGGGCCGAAGAGATACCCAAAATGAGGCGAAGAGATCTAGCGTGCACGCGTAGAGCTCAGCGATCTAACACCAGGAGCAGAAGCAGCCCAAACGGCCGCAGAACACAATGGACAAAAAAGGGCTGGGGAAGACTCTCCAGTCGAGGAAAACACAAATGTGGCAAGCGTTTTGCGATGGAATGAACCGGGACCATTGCGGGCGGGGATACAAACTAGTTTCTGGTAGATTTTGTCGAATGGGCCCTGGCCCACTATTAGAGGCGGATACGCTGAAGTACATTGTGAACTCGCTCTTTCCAGCGCATCAAACGAGAATAGAAAACACTCTCATGGTCCGTCAGGAAGATATACCTTTGTTCACTCTGGAGGAACTTCTTAGTGCAGCTTTCAAAATGAAAAACCGAAAGGCTCCTGGCCCCGACAGCATTCTAGCGAAAGCTGTGGTGGAGGACCAACCGACAGCGTTGCTGCGAATGTATAATGCGTGTGTGTTGACGGGTGTGTTCCCTTTACGCTGGAAAGAAGCACGACTTGATTTGATTCCGAAGGGAAAGGGAGGGAATAGCACACCATCTACGTACATACCTTTCTGCATGCTTGTTACGGCAGGGAAACTCCTGGAAGGCCTATTGAAATCACGATCAATTAGAAGAGTTGAAGGCTGGATGGAAAACCATTGTCTCCAGCTGGCGATATCGAAAACTGAGATTGTCATGTTGACGAAAAAAAAGGATACCAACCGTCATTCCCAAGACAGTCGGCTCCGAAGTAGTCGAGACCAAAAAATCTGCAAAGTATCTCGGAGTGACTCTTGACACCAAGCTGACTCATGTGAAGCAGATTCAGATAGCATGCGATAGGGCATTGGGGGAAAAAAAATCCGCGAGAAGGTTGTAGAAGATGGTGTGTTTTAATACGTAGATATTTCGGAGAATTTCGCATACCTCTAGCCCGGGCTAGGGCACCTAAGAAGGTCTCACATTCCACAACGGCCGCCACCACAAAAAAAAACCTTTTCAACCGAAAATATAGCAGTTTTTCTGATTTTCTTAGTTTTGTCCATGGGCCATTTATTACTGTCGTAGAAAATCAATTTTGCATCACTGTTAGCAATGCAATGTAATAAAACCGCTTATATCTTGCCGTTCGAGCAGCACTTCACACGTGACCAAATGTATTTTATTTTAATTGATGTGGGACCCATCATTGTGCTTTGACCACTATTAATGCATGCAAACGCTTACCGCCCGTAGACCTGTCCACATTGAAGTTGGATATATTTTAACTTATCCTACCAATTTTGCATCTTCGTTTTTTTATCGACGGCGCTCCGCATTCTTTGTCCTTCACGTTAAAATCAACTTCTCAGAATCGGTGAAACCAGTTTTTTATGTTCCAATCGATGGAAAATCATCATTGTTATCAAATAATGAAGCAGTACCTCCCGAAAATTCTGCTTTTCTGGCACAAATCTAGCCATTTACAAAATCGAAATAAAATTGGTCTTTACACTGGAGTTACTGCGTTCGAAAGAAGGAAGCTGTTTTGCTATACACGATACCTTAGTGAAAAGGACAAGCACTTATTCCCATACCCAATAACTTAAAGTACATCTTTTATCGTTTCCATATTCATCCAATCCATTCGATTGCTGATGATTATATGACAGTGTATCGACTGATTAGGATGAGCATTTCATAGATTTCATGCGACATCTAGTCACGTTTTTTGACTAAATTTCTATAGAGCTCCAGAAAGTGTTAGCATACTAATCAATTAACGAAATCAAGCAGTGCGCTAAAAACTACGCTATATGTGCGTTCATATTTTTTTTTTTTTTGATTTACTGGTTAATTACATCATAGATTTCAAACATTTAAAATTCTTCTTAGCAGAAGATTTTCAATCGCAAAACAAAGACGTGAAGAAACACGGAAAGAGCAAACTAAAGATAGAGTAATGTATTAAAACATGTATGCTTTGAATTTCAGTTATGTTATTCTGAGATCTATTCTCAATTTTTCAACTTTTTGTTTAGATATTTAAAAAAAGACTGTTGTGATCTGTTTCTCTCTTATTGTAAAAATGTTTCAGGCAAACTAAAGTGTAGACAAATTCAAAACCATTGAATGTTGAAATAGTGAACAAAATGTATACGACAGAATGGATTCTGCGATCGAAAGCATTCTCGCGTTTTTTTTCTCTCATTGTTAAGGTAGTAGTGTGTGTCATTGGGATAAACTTACAGTAGGGCTTACGAGGTTTTTTACGAAGACATGATGCCACGTAGCTTTCCAGTTCTCGGAGCGTAGACGGCTTTAGGGTTTCGAAATCGATCTCAATTTCATCGGGATTCGAGTCACGCAACGATGGTTCACGACTCTGAATTATATGCACAACTCGGCCAAGTTTATCACCTGGTAAAAGAACGAATTATCACATTAGTAAGAATCAAATATCGTATTGATAATTTTTATTAAGAACAATTTATACCTGGCAATTTATTTATGTCTAGAGAAAGCTGCCGCTTCTCGTCATATGACATCGGCTTAGCAGTATCCTCCTCCTCCGAATCGAAATTCATTGACTGACTTAGTTTTTTCTTGCCCGGCCCGCGTGGCACGCCGGGCGTCGCATTCGACGCTTTAGTTCGTTTGCCAGTCTGATTGGCGTTCGGCGCTCCTGGCTTTGGACCCCGTTGACCTTTCACTTTTGCAGCCTTATTGTTGGTCGCGACCGTTGCATTCGATGCGATTGTCGTTGCACCCGTCGTACCAGTAACTGCAGGAAGTCCAATCGTTGCAGCCGTTATACCTTTAGCTGCCACTGCACCGTGCGTTGCTGTATGGCCATGCAATTCACCCGAAACTTTAATATCGGCCGGTGTTCCTGGTAACGTACCACCTACTACCGACGCTGCTGTCTGCTTCTTCTTCTCCTTCATTTTCTTTTTCGCTTTCTTTTTCACCGAAGCTTCTTCGCGCAGTTTGCGCATCTCTTCCTGTAGATCGAGCAGTTTCGCCTCCAACAATTTCAGCTTAGCGCTTCGCTCCTCGTCCGAATTCGATTCCATTTCCGAATCGCTTGATTCGTCCGATGACGAATCACTCTCGTTTTTTATGAAGCCGGTATTTGTGACTGGTTCATCAGGAATATTCGCGTAGCGCATTTCGAAAACGTCTTGTAATTTACGGCCCATTGCCACGACATCATGATGTGACGGATTATACTTGTAACAGTTCGTGAATATTAACCGCACGTCCGAAGCAAACTCCTGGGCTGTTTTATATTCACGGTTATCCATCTTCATTTTTACCGTACCCAAGTCCATTGGCTTTTTGATTATATCGTGATAGTCATGAAGTCCCAGCAATTTCGCATCGACTGGCTTATAGAACGGCCATGCATATCCTGAATGCTTCTTCGAGAAGAGTTCTTTCAAAATCTCATTGCAGGATTTCAGCGCTTCCGAGAGTTTCTCCTTCTTTTTCGGTACTCCTGGCTGGGCGCCCGATATCGGCGACATTGGGTAGTTTGATGATTGGAAAGGTGTTAATTCCTGCGAAAGAAAAAAATAGCGGAAAATATATTTCAGTATGATGTTCTAGGAATATGATATGCAATAATTTGGGTGTATTTTCACTTACCTGTCGTCCAGATTCCCGTCTTGTCGCTATTTTCGCGCTCTTCGAGTCGATAGGCGTGTATGGTGACTCAAAAGCATTAGCAGTGGGAGTTGTTGTGTCTGCCTTTCTTTTAATGCCTTTGCGCATTTTGGCGGGTTGTTGAGGAGGTATGACAGCGTCCAGTGTTGATGGTTGCGTACTATTTACATGATAAGGCGGCACCACGGCCGTGGCACCACCTGGCGCACTAGGCAAAATGCACGGATTCACGACAACCGGCGGTTGAGCTGCACCAACACCGGGCGCCCCGGCTAAGGTATTGTGCGCTGCACTGACTGCTCCCGCCTGTCCCGATGGCACAGCACCAGCAACAGCTCCCAGCGCTGGTACAGAAGCGGGTGCGATGGCCGTTGTTGTGGTATTTGTGCTGCCTGGTATTGTTGATGGCGGGACCGTGCCGATAGGTGGAATCGCTGGGATTGTAGTTGCTGCGACTGGTGTTGCCGGACCGCTCGATGATACTGTACCGCCCATCGCTGAACTGGGACGGCCGCGTACTCCAACGGTCACGGGACCTGGTACTCCTAATGGTCGTATTGGTTGTTTCTTCTTAGCTCCCTTCGGTGCTTGCGGTTCCAGTTCGACTTCTTCTTTCGGCATACCGTCAACCTTATTCAGGAATATCTTCTCCAGAGTTTGCGCCATCACCACCACATCCTCACCTGGCTTGTTGTACACATAGCAGTTTGCAAACATCGTATTAAAATCTTGAATACATTCTTTTGCCGACCAATAATAGTTGTTCTCCAGTCGCTTTTTAATCGTTCCCAAGTCCATTGGCTGTTTAATTATTTTATGATAGTCGGGTAGATTTAACTTTTTCGCATCGACCGGCTGAAGGAAAGGCCACGAAAATCGATGTCCCCAAACAGCCTTCATAACAGTTTTGAGGAGAAATTGTATCTGATTTGTATTTCGACCTGGTCGTTCAGGTCGTGGTACTACCGGTGGCTGAACAATGCCATTTACCGGTTCGACAGCCGGTTCGGTACGAGGCGGGGGCACTCTTGGATCCATTATTGGTTTTGATAGTATATCAGGCTGTAACGATGAAGAAAAAACAAGAAGAAAACATTGAAGTGTGTTAGATTATGCTCACTCAGATATTTTAACTCACTTCTTTTCGTTAAATGGAATATGATAAGACAACAGGCTTATTCACCGGAGCAAAATAGGCAATGCTCGATTATTCAAATGAATGGTTAAATGAAATGTTTGGCATAATTCATAAGTAATTTGCCACATTTTTTCACATTATACGACAGGTTTATGTATCCTTACCGCACATTTACTTGAAATACTCACAACAACAGTAGTGGCAGTCGTGTCGGTTACTCTCTGCTGCATGTCGCTTCAATGCAGTCTGAAAAATGAGAAGAAAAAATTGATTTTTGATGACTTTCTAATTGAACTTTCAATTTGTGCAAATTTTTATTAAATGGTTCTGCAAATAGCAATACTTTTGTTGATATGATGCAGAAGTTTTTGTTGCTTAGATAATCCGATTCGTTTTAAGGTCACTTGAAAGCATTTTTTTTACCAAGATACGTCGATCTCTGAGCTCATCAAACTGCTAATCAGAGTGACTTTCGAATAGCAAACAAAAGTCCGAAATGAAGGGAGGAACGATTATACATATTCCCAAGGACCATGGGAGTTACATATATGTCACCCCATGTCACATATTCCCTAAGAAGATATAAAATTTAGTGTAGATACCTAAATACAAGGTTTTTCAATAAGAACATTACAATTTTATATTTACATAAAACACAGAATAGTTGAGGTGTCGAGCTGAAATTGGTTCCAAGTGAAGTACACAGATGTTATATTTAAGTCAGTCGTTCATATGAACAAAACGAGCACGTTTGCATCAACGCATTTTTTGCGTCAGTTTTCCACCAATCTTCTACACACACAGACTGGAACATTGGCAATTTCGCGTTCGATATTGTTCCTGAGCTCCTCATATTGATCCTGAGCTCCTCCGACATAGTAGACTTGTTGGAATAAACCAACGACTTAACCTTGCCCCATTAAGAGAAATCCGACGAAAGGCTTTCAATCGTATGAACGAGGTGGCGATTCGACCGGACCATTTCTCGGGATTATACGAGTAAGTATCGAACTTTCCCTTCAATAGATCAATTGTTGGACCAGCTGTGGAACATGGACCACCTTGTTGGATCCACATATCACTGAATATCGAGTCCATCCAATTCTGACCAAAAATAGTCTTCCAACATGCCACGATAACAAGCTTTTTTATTTGCCGTTTTCGTGAAACCATTAAGCCAAAAACCAGCTTCATCGCTGAGGATAGTTCATCGATGAAATTCAAGATTTTTTTTTCTAAATTTTGTAGAACCCAATCGGAGAAGTGTTGGCGCTTCAAATGATGAAGAGGCTAAGTTCGTGAGTTAATTGAACCTTGTGAGACCAAAATCTTAATAAAAAAAAATCGCCATAATGTGTACTGAGAGATTCCCAATAACTATGCTCATTATCTGAAGCACTTAAGGTTGCGAAATTTGTGATATGAGCCGTTTATTTTGAAAGTGGCATAAGTCACTTTGTTTTTATATCGAGATAATTAAGGGTTTGCGTTTTAACATGTTTAAAAATATAGATGCCAACTATCGAGAAGATTTACTTGTATTTGCTACCTCAGGATATTTATATTGGTTCTCAGAGTAAATAATTTAGTATAGTCATTGAAAAATCACTATTTTTCATTACGGAAAGTGACTTATGCCACTTTCAAAATAAATAGTTTAGAAAAATTACTGACTTGTATTAATTTTGTTCGATGTATTTTACTAAAGTGATGTTTTGAAAAGACAATGATTGAAGATTATTGATGAATAAATCAAATAAATAATAATGATAAATTATATTATGTAATTCATATAAAGGTTTATTCGACAAAAAAAAATTATTTTCATATTCATAAAATACAAAAATAATTAGTACATTTTAAAACATAAGTAAAAGTTATTCATAACTATAACGTATTTCATATGAAATTGCATCAGTTCAATTTAACCGTCGTCATTAATATGGCTGTTTAAGTCCTCGGGAATAATATTTTGTTTCAGATTTTTAAAATAACTGTCGTATATTGAGGGTACATAATGAAGCAAATCCATCATGTCTTTAGATTTTGCTAAAGTAACAGGACGAGGACCAGCGTATAAAGGTGTCATTTCTACTTGTGAATAACGCCTAGGTCTTCCTCTTTTTGGTGACAAATCCAAAGTTAGAAATTTATCTTTTTCATCTAAAGTTAGTTTATAAAACATTTTATAGGGAATATCATGGTAAAATCTTAATTATATCCACTCGTTAAAATGTTGTTGTTTATCATTTTTACACTTTTCAAGATAGAGATTATACATTTTCCTAATACAATATTTAGATCTGGACTTAAATATTTTCTGTGGGGATTATGACACTTTGTGTAATGGCTAGGAAAGGCAATGAAACTTTGAATATGCTCTTTGATAGCTTTTTCAAGAGATTCTTCCGTTTTTCTCCTGAAATTTTCAGATTTCCCACGCGACTCTTCTCCAGGGACATCTTTTGTAAGAGCTCGAGCTAGATATTGAAAGTATCCAGAAATAATTTTTTACAAACCAACTCACTTGCATTTTCACGTCAAATAATAATAATTTTTCATGTCAAATAATATTTAAATTGGCATTGTCTTGGTTTTAATTTTTAATTCCCACGTCTTCTCTTTTTGGGTATTCCACGCTTAACTATAGTATTTAGAAACAAATTTTTCTTCCCGAAGTTTGCTAACTTCCAAAATTTTTCAAAGATAAGTTATCGATCAAACGAACTTATTTTATCGCCACAATTTTTCAAACAACAAGACTTAACTGCAATTTTTTTGGGAAAAATAATTTTGGTGTTTACTGTTACATACTTTTCTCCGCTATTTCTTTTATGCTTATTAAGGTTTTGAGTATAATTTTTCTCGTTTCTGCATCCTCTTTTTTGTGCACGATGACCTTTGTTGTGTTGGTTTCTTTTTCTAATGACTCCATAGAAGTTGTTTCTCTATCTGATGAAATTACTCTCATACGCCTTTTTCTGGCGTTAACGCTTTTTCGCACTACAGGGAATATTTCTATAAAATAATAATGTGCATTGGAGTTTTATAACTAAAACAAGTATGTTTTACCTGATTCACTGTCTGATAACATCATATAAAAATAATTTTAATAATGCTAATGATGTGTACTATATTAGATATCACTATAATATAACTACAAAACTGCACTATACTTTCTCTCTTATAAAAATGTGTCAACTGATCAAAACTTTTTCTTTCTCTTCTCCACTAAGCCCCGCAATTCATTTCCTAAGTACAGCGACTTACGCCACTTTCAAAATAAATATGTTTGTTATACCGTTAATTAGCGAAACTTCTCTCGAACAAAATTTCAATAGTTCTGAACAAATTGATTTCATTTTTTTTTTTTTTTGAACCCTTAAATTGTAATTGATGTTATCATTAACTTGATTTTTTTGAAAAAGCGATTTATGCCACTTTCAAAATAAACGGCTCATATTTCGACCGGTGCGTTTACGATTATTATCATTATTAGGACCAAAAATTAAAGTGAGCGCTCTTATTGACGGTCGCTTGAGTAGTTTCGCACTCTTAGCACTGGATTCTTGGGTGTGAGATGCCTGGTTCGAATTCAGGTTCTGACGATAGACTGTGCAACTATTTAAATCAGGGGTAAAGTGAGTCGTGGAATTCATCACTCCACACTCGAATTCACGTTGATTGTAAATTTGTGAATGAAACTCTCTAACAGCAAAAAGTTGTCGTGGGATTATATCGGTAGTAACTTTTAATCATTTCGATAAACTGCTCGTTCGTCACCTTCGCCATGATGAAATGTTTAACCGTGACTGACGTTTTGACATGGGCAGATCATAGAAAAAGTTGGAAGGTGCGTTTGTATTTTTATGTCCCTATTGAAAAACCTGCTAAAGATGATTATTCACAAAATAATCAAAGGTAAGTAGCCTATTATTTATAGAATTTTTCCGGTTTTTACTGCACATTTCTTAGTGAAAAAATGAGTACCAATTTGATACGATGACAACAACATCGCTGGGTTTGTGTTTAGAATCGACTTTGAAGAAGTTTAGGGGGGTGAATTGCTATGCAGAACTCTTTTATTACTACAAAAAATATGCATAGCCCTACAAAGACGAGTTGCATGGTTTGAAGTTTGCCTCGAATGCCTTCAGGTTGATTACAGGGCATAGAATCAACTTCACATATTCGCACTGCAAAAATCAATTAAACCCACTTTGGTATACCTTTTTTCAATCGTTATATCTTATCAATCAAAAGCAATTCCACTAAACAAGATTTAATCCATTCACAATGGAAAGTGGCCTGGTTTTCTACGTGCTTCGTATTTCAAAATGCTTATCAAAACTTACAAACCAAAAAAGCAACCGTTTCAGTCCACCTTGCTGTACCTGTTATTTTAGCACTTTCGATTACTAGCATAAGTACTAAAAACTCAGGCATCGTTAGCGCTTCTGCTACATACAACTCACGAAGAAAATTCCACTCACAATCGAGTTATTTCCACCGGCGGCAGCTCGTGGATAATTCTTTGATAGCAAGGCAAACATATTGCTGCGTACATTCAAAACAGCACTTATGACTCATTAGTCGGACAGGTTCCCCGAACCGATTTTTTTTTCATTGTAAAATTTGTAGTGACGTTATGCGGTATACGGTGCAATGTGCGAAGGAAGCTCAGGTGTTTTTCGAATGGTTACGGACATCGAAGAAGCATATGTGATCTGTGGTAGCTGTTTCTGCCGCCGCAGTAACCAGCATTCAATACCATCATCACGAGACACTTTTACGATTTCTCGAAAATTCGGCGAAAGTGATATCAAGAGTGGTATGATGACCCGGAAACCACAAAAGTATTTTATACAGTGTGTGGGACTGTTTACAGTGTGTCTAGACAAATATTCTAGGCATTTTGCAATTGAAATTTTACTTACTAGTTCTTGCGAATGGATTCAATGAATTCGATTCCCTTCACATATTTTCTTCATATTACGTCAAGGTTCAAAAACATGTAATAAACCGAAACTTTGTATGCAATCCAAAATTCGCATTCAATTTCTCCCAATTGCATTGAATACATAAAATTGCCTCCTATGCACCCTTCTTCACTAACAGAGGTTCATGAGTCACCTGTCTGTCCCCTTTGACACACATGAAAAAATTCTAAAACGCATCCCATGAATATTATGTGCCACTTTAGTAGCTTTCTTGCAAGTCCAAGTGTCTCGACCACATTGTTTTCACGGAGTCAAGATGTCATTGGAAGCCAGTTTCCTCCCATTTTTGACATACTTTCACCGGATCTTCGAATTTTAAGTGGCAATCAAGGAAAGTGATGTAGTGGCAAGCTCGCAAGTTGTTGATTTCCTTAAGATCAACCTCAAGCTCTCCTTAATTTATCAATCATGATATACATAAGGCGAAATAATTTAACTATTGCTTCACAAACCGTGTGAAAATACGATTTACATGCCAACCTGAAACGTACTTTCATTGTTAACGCAAGAGCTCTACGTCCGCGTCATCACATTGTTTGGAGAATCCTTGATGACGCATATGACATCACCGAACAAATGTCAAACTAAATCACTTTGCATTTTGTGGAATTCAATTATCTACCGATTTGCACATGCTGTCAGTCAAATTCCTCGCACAATTGCGTATCCAACAAATATATCCAAAGAATTATGGCACGCGACGTGCGAAACAAAAAACATCGCAACACGACCGCCGTCTATCAAGTGGCGCGACTGTGAAAAGTCACGAACCGCAGCCATGCCATACCAAATGAAAACAATCGACCTCCGCACCAGAAAGAGCGAGGTAGCCACATTTCTCGGTCCGATGCAGCGTTGCACTCCACTACTCTCCCCTCCGTCATTCTTTCTTGTCTGACAATCGAAATTTGACCACGATGAAACCAGACGAAGCACTTTCCTCCACTACGTGTAGAATTCACGGAGCGCATCTTTCCTCGTCATCATAGCCATCATAGCCCTTAAGTCTGATGCTGTATGCATCAAACAATCATACATATTCCCATCAGACACATCATTTTCAATCTAAATAATCATCGGGCTGACTACCTACCGAATTTTCCGAAACATATCAGACGTGGTGCATGAAAAATTGGCGCGGCATTCGACAAGGGCCCGCGGGTAAGTTTGTGCTACTCCGTGAGCACACAATCTGCTGCAGGAAAGCTAAAATGGGTCGGCAATGATTTGTCATTCTGACTGCATTTATACCTCAGTAGTGTCAAACTGCACAATAAATTCACTATCCATCTCCACTTGTTCACTTTGCAGTGGAACTTTTACCGCGCACAACGCGAAAATCACAATAATATCATCACCAAACCGTCCCAAAAATTTTGGCGACGAATTTTCTCGTTGATTGCCTCCCAAATATGGCGAGTCGACAGCGCGCACGCGAATCCGATAGATTGTTTCACGGTCGTCGATGCATGCCTGCATCTCTTTCTTTCGCCGTGTTTCAGAGAAAATGAATGCCAGTCGCTACCATAGCGCCAGCAAACACTTGCCATAAAATATTATGGCAATGTCAAGACTTTGGTCGGGGGCTTAGCATACGATAAGGGATTATTGACGGATCTCGATATCCCATCATATCCTATTTACCTGCTTTCCGAGGAACCGACTCCGCTCTTCTTTCACAGCACAGTAGCTTTGCGCCACGCTCTCAAAGTCTGCGAAAATCCCCTTCAACGTGATTC
Source organism: Nemotelus nigrinus (assembly GCA_947369275.1). Classification (NCBI taxonomy): domain Eukaryota; kingdom Metazoa; phylum Arthropoda; class Insecta; order Diptera; family Stratiomyidae; genus Nemotelus; species Nemotelus nigrinus. The sequence continues at coordinate 143,943,903 of OX376373.1, forward strand.
AGTGACAGGCGCCAAATCTACTACTCGCCTGTGTACAACCATCCACTGCCACAGGCGAATACTCTGTCGGGTTTTTCCCTAGCCTCGGAACCGTCACCTCAGCACTCACTTTCCGCAACACACCTAAATCTTTATGCACTTTTTTCAATTTCGTTCGCCCAAATTTTCCATTCAATTTTCACCTATTCACTCTTTTTCACAATATTCATCACTATCATATTTTCATGTTTCAGTTCTCGGCGCCCTCGATGCGATTGCCGCCGACAAATTTATTTTTCTCGATTCATCGGAAGCGAGGAGCAGCCTAGGAACTTCACCACCATGGCAGTCGGGAGCGACGATCGACCGCTTCGAAATTCAAACGCGTATCGCGTCCACCGACCCGCACAAGTCCCAGCCACTTATACAAAACTTTAATCCCGACACCTCCAGCTGCACTTTGCGATATAATTTACCGCCAATCTCGCCGATTATTCACAGAAATTCAATTGAAAACTTGCAACGATTGTCAAATAGACGCGCGCTTCCCGTCTCGGTTTCAATACCAAGCCGTCGCTGATTTCCGATTCGTGTAGTCGCTGTAGCAGCGGAACCGACTATCACCAACACCACCAAGCGCTACGTGCGATTTCACCACCTAATATCCGCACACCGTATCGACGTATTGCGTTCTCTGCACACAAAATGGCCGTCAAATTCACACTTTTCTATCTCCGTTCTTACGCACTATTCATTCAAACTTCAAAAAACCACCATGCAAAACCTAACATCATAAGTGACTCACGTCAAAAGCTGCTAGCAGAATTCGAGCATGAAAGAAAATTTGCCCGCATTTCATCCGAATCACTAGTCCGACATTGACGTATCTGTGTGAGTAAACAAGTCAAGCATTTGCGTTGGTCAGTCATGAACAAATCGGTTTTCTCCGTGTTATGCCCACGACGATTGTAGTGTGTGTGGGAAATGCCAAAACGGGGGCCCTCATTCACTACTGACTACCTCGGTCTCGATCGAGTGAAAGCACCGCACCACAATCGACTTTCCACCCACTATTCCTGCGAAATCGAAAAACAGTCCTATTGCTGCGAGCAGACGTCTAGCATTAGTTTGCTTTTACAACAAATCGGCAATATTTTGAATGGGTTTTCGATCACAGAACACGAAAAGTCCACGCACCGCACGGCTCGACAAAGCTACGCTCTGCGTTGCTCAATCGCTTACTCACACCCATGCACAAAGATGTGGTGAAATTCGTAGCACTGCGCGTGACGGCCAACCGAAAACGTCATTTCGGCTGGCAAAAATCGAATGGACTACGTTCGTTATTTTAGCCGATTCAATTGTATAACAGTTGTAGCTATTGTGGTTTGTAAACAAATTCCTTAACTAAATTTAAATAAATTCTCTCGAATGTATTTCAATGCATCGCAAAACTGGAAGTATAGCATTCATTCAAACAAAGATTGTTACTTCACAATATTTATTGTGTCTTCAAAGTCTCCTTAAATCTATCTTACAAAATATTCCATGCTTCTTCGAACGCATCACATAATTTCGCACATGTTATTGCCGCTGACAGAGGATAGTTGCTTATTGAAAAATCACCTTCTGTATAATCAAGTTTCAATTGCCCGTGAGCAAAAGCCCCTACCACAAGCGCCAATGGTTCCTCCTCCGAGGGAATCAGCTCTTTACATCGCACTACTTTCGAAGCACTGAACGACATGGCGTATTTTTTGCAACCAACTGGCAAATGATCTGAGATTGGGTTTTTAATCACCTTAAGAAGCCGTGTCGTTGAGTCACTTGCACGGATTGAAAACTTATGTAGTAGTTGCACCATTAGGCCGGCAAATCTTTTAAATGTTCGTGGTATTCTCGTTTGTGGATTCACTTCGATCAAAACATTTTTTTCTGTTTTGATGTAAACTTGTAAGAGCCCAGCTCGATTAAGAGGTGAGTCCATGAGCATCAACAGCGACTGATGTGTTATATCTGGGCGACAAGAGCCAGGATCTCTTTGATTTTTTCTCATTATACTCGAATGATCATCGCAATTGAGAAGCTCGAAACTGTTCCCGACCTAAAAGAATAAATAAAATGCCAAAATATGCATATATTGCTTAAGGAGACAACCTACCTTTACTGTTTCTAGCTGCGCTCCTTCAAGTACTATTATTAAGCGCTTTTCTGACGAACGGATGTGACCGGTTTTCAAATGTTTTCTACTCAGATCAAATTCTTGATCGTTTTCACGATTCAACAGCTTCCTTTTTTTGCCTTTACCCATTTTCCGTCCGGCTTCTTTGTACACAACGTCCAGGTCCAACACACTCAATGTCACTTTGACGTTTGTTCTGACAAATGTGAAAATCAAACACGTGCTACCCAGTGCTACCGCGTGCATTTCGTATAAACGGTCGGCTTTTCAGATTTTAAACCGATTCGCAAGTGACTGCTACCAATCGGTGAACCCTTTATCAGAATCAAATAAGATTTTTGGAAGGTTTGATTGCGAGCTGCAGAATACTACCCACGCGGTATAAATATTCATAATTGACGTATTATAGATTTACGGCGGACTATCGGAACCTTCTCCGTGAAGTTTGTTATCAATTAAGTGTCGCTGTTGATAATTGTGTAACGAGTTGCTCCAACAAGACATCAATCGCTATTCGCAATCGTTTTTCACATCGAGATGAACGTAAAATTCTATCTGTCGCGAAGATCAGCTGTTGTTGTTTATCATATTTTCGGAATTTGAAATACGTATGGGCCGATGCTCTAAACGAAGAAAGGGGCTAGATATCGTGGGGAGTTAACAAGAGTTTGACCTCCGGGTCCCAAACCGAGACGAAACCAATTGTCGTCCGAGTCTGTAGTTAGAAAATATAAAGTTTAGCGTATTTCACAAAGCGGTGGTGTCGACGATAGTGTTGAAACGAATCGTCTAAATGCAGACGAGGATACAAATTGATATGACTTCGCAACGTAAAGTGCTCTCAACCTAATTTTCGTCTAGTTGAATTGTGCCAACGAAGAAATAGTGTAGTTTCGTACTTATGATCGATTTTTATTTTCATCTGTTCCTGCCTGTTTGCCAGTGTAGTATCCGAGCTTGCGTCTTGCTTTTCCCCTCCTCCTTCACTTGGTCGTAGTAATATTTGTCATCGCAGAAAGATTCTGATTTTTCCATTTGATATGTTTTAATGGGAGAAGCGTCCAACTAACCAGAATCGACGTTGATACTTGAAAAAGCATATAATAGTTTATAATCTGTACTGAAACGGAGCTGTAACGTACAGCGGTAGTCGTCCTGGTCGTTCAAAACACTCACTGTTAGCAATATCAATTCGAACTGCATGGGTCTACAGTCTTTGACGGATCCGTGGACCATTTCGACTGGTGAAAGAAGTTGAGGTCATCTTTGTTACTAACCGTTGGAACATCATTCAACTAGAAAAATGAGGGTCGTTGCAATGGTGAGCGGCGGCAAGGATAGCTGCTACAATATGATGCAGTGTGTAGCCGAAGGACATGAAATAGTAGCGCTGGCAAATCTACATCCGAAAGATAGAGGTATGTTTGCTCCGGTACGGATTGTCGTGAATTTGTCGATTATTCTTTCTTTGCAGACGAACTGGATAGTTATATGTATCAGACTGTTGGGCATATGGGAATCGAAATATTAGCGAAAGCTATGGGATTGCCTTTGTTTAGAAGAGAAACCACCGGGAAGAGTACACAAAGAGGAAAACAATATGTTCCAACAGATGACGATGAAGTCGAAGATCTATACAGCCTTTTAGAATGGACCAAGGTATTTGGTTTTTTGTCGGTGTCAGGTTTTTTTTTATTTTCATCCTATAGTCTATTAATAATGAACTATATTTCGATTATAATAGATTCAATTTTGACTTAGCTGTTTATGTGCATACGCACTGTTAATCCAAGCCCATAAACCATGTCCAAGAAACTGTCACCTTGCTTGTTTGACGTCATGTGAAGCCCAATTTATTGTCAAATATTAGCTTTGTACCTGCTTCATGTTGCGTGGGCACGAATATATATATATAGGTTCGATAAAAGTAGCACATGATAACTCTAGATTAATATTTTTTTTAAATTTGCTTGGTGTTACGCCAAAAACTATCTCTCAATACGGTGTAACGGAGAAGTTGAGTTTTCGACGACGATACCAAACCTCTTATCATATTGACATATAGTTAGCAAATTAAATTCATTTATTATCGGAGAAACAATTAAATCTAGTTATTATTAAATTCGATGTAGATATTTGCGATTGTACGAGTAGTGTTCTATAAGATTATTTTCGCTGCACACGATACCTGCAAGCATATGATCTCGTCGAATCCGGGGCATATTGCGTTATACGAATTGTTTATCTTTTGAAATGTTGATTTGGTAAATTTGAATCGTTATCATTGAGACGAAATAAGATAACCCGGCCGGGAGGACAAAACAATGCAAATATTTAGGTTTGATTTTAAGTTTTCTATGAGCTGTCTGAAACGCAATTGTTCGTATGAGTGCATAAAGTGCAATTGTAGGCTTGGCTTGATTATATGTATGTTGTAATGTTTAGATTGTAACCAATTTAGATAAAATTTTAAAAGACTATTTTGTAGGGAAAACCTATCTAAAGAGTATTTATGATTTCGAATTTTTTTATTGTTTTTTCTTTAGCAAGAGCTCCATGTGGAAGCTGTAGCTGTGGGAGCTATATTATCTGATTACCAAAGAGTTCGTGTAGAAAATGTGTAAGAGCTTTTGCCTCTATATCTTTGTGATCTAGTCGATTTAGTTACGCATGATTTTTCCACTTTCTTTCTTTTGAAGATGTAGCCGATTAAATCTAGTCGCACTAGCTTATTTATGGAGGAGAGATCAGACTGTTCTTTTACAAGAGATGATCGATTGTCAGGTTCATGCAATCATAATAAAAGTAAAATTCGAAAATCGATTTTCTTTAGCTGAACTGGAACAGTACAAAATTTATGTTGTAGGTGGCAGCATTGGGACTTCTTCCCGATCGTCATTTGGGTAAATCATTGCGTGAAATGCAACCACATCTGTTGCAAATGCATGATAAATATGGATTAAATGTTTGCGGTGAGGGTGGCGAATATGAAACATTTACAATTGACTGCTCCTTATTTAAACAAAGGATTGTAGTGTAAGTTCGCTATATCAAATCACAGAAATCTTCAAAGACTCACGTGATTTTGATTTTTATATTTACAGCGAAGACATTCAGACCGTTATTAGTTCAGCCGATGCCATTTGCCCAGTCGGTTATATAAACTTCACCAAGCTCAGTCTACAGCCAAAAGATTCCATACAGAGCAGCGATGTATGTGTTAAGACATCTCTCGATTATCTAAATGATTTGAACGAGTCGAATTTCAATGATTTAACGGATCCAGATCTTAGCGATACCGAACTGGGGATAATCGAGAAAGAATCACGAATGCGCGAATCTATAAGTCACAATGAACTGATATCAAGAAGCAACTCTTTTGCTCGGCCGTCATCATCACCCGTCCCGATTGTGATGAAGAGCTTGAGTATAGATGAAACTTCGACGAATTCATTGGGCACCGGAAGTCTATTCGGTTCGAGTGTAACACAAGTTTTCAGTCCCATGAAATACGAACGGGAATTTCGATCGATTGATAATGTCCCGATGGCGGCCGTAAATCGAAAGGGTTGGATGTGGATTTCTGGTGTACAAGGTCGCGGTGATGATATTTGCAGTGGAATGGAAAGTGCTTTGCAACAACTGAAAGAAATGTCGGAAGAAAACGGTTATGAACTCTCGAACTACTGTTACATAACATTGTATATGCGCAATATTCTCGAATATTCGCAAGTGAACGAAGTGTATTCGAAACTTTTTAATTTTTATAATCCACCGACGCGGGTATGTGTTGAATGCCCTCTGCCTGACGATATTCATGTTATTATCGAAGCGGTTTGCTACAAATCGAATGATGATGGTAAATTTTAGTGCTTTTGATCACAATAAATTTAACTAATTGATTGTAGCAAGCGAAAATAATCCGAAACGCGTTACGATGCATGTCCAAGGTATATCACACTGGGCACCAGCCAATATCGGACCGTACAGCCAATCGACAAAGGTGAGTTTTTTGGGGTCGTTTGTATTGTTTCATATTATTCCTGTGAGTTATATCTATTACGTGATGTCAATCGATACATTGATCCTATATTTTCTTTCGTATTTAAACCCCGCCACCCCGCCTCCACTTTTCAAACATCCGAAGGGAACCATCTGACCTTCTTCTACCTCTGGCACTGATAAGTGGAAGAGTTTTTAGAGGTATTCGCCATGATAGAAGGGAAATGTTTGTAGTTCCTGTTGGAACCTGAAAGAGCAAGATGCTATTGGCAATTATCAGGGATAATATTGCTGCAGTCGGTCGTATAATCTAGTTATTGGGGTTTAATTTCACATACATTTACGTACATCACCCACCGACCACGGAAATTCGATTCGGAATCGCTTTCGTATTAGCAAATACCAAGTGTCCCACCGGATTGCTTCCGTTCTGTCAGACTTTCAGGAGTCTATAAGACATATTTCCTATTTTTTCAAGTGCAATGCCAGGACCAAATATGCTGACAAAACTGATACCAGGCGTAATTTGACCGCAGCATAATCTCTACGATTGTCTCTGGCGTCGCAGGATCAATTGCAGAGAAAAGCTTGTACCGCTTCCTTCTGAAGCGGGTGTAATGATAAAAGATATGCTCAACAACATCACTTTTCTTAACGCAATACTTACAGAACTCCGTCTTGATTTTCCCCATTCTGTGAACGTATTTCCTGAAGTAGTCGTGACCCGATAGGAACTGGCTCAGGTAAAAATATATTTTACCGTTGCGATTAAGCTTACCCCCTTCAAGCTCGTAGCCCAGCGTACCAGCCGAAGCTCAAGCGCTCACACTCGTGCTTGGGAAGCTCCTACTTTTTTCCCCACATCACCTCAGCTCTGAGTTCTGTCACCCATAGGTCAATTGGGATTACTCTTGCTGTGACTAACACGTCGTTTTCTGAAACTTTTTTGTACGCTCACCATAATAGTCCGACACTTTTCAAACTTTGACACACTGGCATAGCTTAAGAACTATATATAGCTCGGAAAGTACGTGAATTTCCCCACTGATTACGAGAAGTAAATAGCAATATCCCAATTCAAGTTGAAAAAAGTCAGAAAGTCCCCCACCAAGATAAGACACACCCCTTTTATACGATCAGATATGTTTCTGAGAGTTTCCCACTAGGCAATATACATGTGCTTTGCCAAAGAGACTATTTTAACGAATGGCAATTTATGCAATATTAATTTTCTGAAAACCTATTCTGAGTATAAAAATGGTAAGTAATAAGATAGTTAACGCGGACTACTACTTTCGATATCATTTGGCGAGTAAAAGGTATATCTTCGACACTTTTATGCAATCCATTACAGAGAATTTCGTTTGCTGCCTGCAAATGTTCGCTGAGCTTACTGTTTCTTGATGGGATTATACGCAAGCCAACACACTCTCACCTACCATCTAACACGGATATATACATTCTCACCTGTCGTTTGAGAGTATGCTTTTCTCACTTTTGGTTCTTCTTAGGTGCAGGTAAATCCTTCACTCTCTGCAAATCTCTTCCATCAGGCAAATATCGCACAATACCGTTCTTTCCATCCTATTTATTAGTTCTTACGCTATGACACTGATCCATACCTCTGCGCTATACAGCAACATTGAGTAAGTTACCGTCATAAGGAGTTTACGTTTACTCGCACTAGGACCGCGAACGTTTGCCATGAGCCTACCACGCGAGATCGCATTCTATTCGGATGTATTCTCTACAAGCAAGCTTGGTGTTTTTTTACATTACTCCGAGATACTTAGCCGATTTTCTAGTCTCAAATACTTAGGAGCCAACTGTCATGAGTGTAAAGGGGCCTCTTCATCAACATGATAATCTCAGTTTTTATGATCTTAAGCTTGAGACCACGGCTACCCATCCAACGAGTTAAGCGACATGAGCATTTATAGATGTGATGGCAGCGGCTGCATCATCAGCATAACCCACCAAGAACACATCTTCGGGCATTTCAACGGGCATATACAACATTCCAAGTCTGGCTCAAAAGTGGACCCTTGTGCTGCACCAGCTGTAATAGGTTTGCCCTTACTTCCCTGATTCTTCTTGGATATCAAATGGTGATCTTTCAAGTAATCTCGTATATATCAAAGCTAGCAAGTAGTTCTCTACTTGAAAGTCGCTGACGAAGGTAAAATATATCTGTTCATCTCGTTGAATTAACAGCGTTACAGATGTCCAACGTTATCAGAAACATAACAGGTCTATTCCGAAGTCATGTGGCCTCTGAGAGCTCTCACGCCGTTCACTGGAAATAGCGAATCTACGATATGCCTTCCGACATCCGAGTGAATCTGGGGCCATGCAGCAGAGCCGCCTACCGGATACTATTTTGTAGCCTTCACTTCTTTGTAGAGAGTTTGCCACATTTGCCCTTTTCTCTGCTTTATCGTATTCCCAGTTGTTTGTTGCGTTTTTATGGTTCGCGACAAGTTGCAACGCTTCTGTTCCTCCAATAGATTTAAGCTGCACGCTAGAACTCTTCGGTTCAGTTCCGCTATCTTTATCTACCAATAAGCCTTCTGTTTCGCCGGTAGTGATTTTCGAAGTGGCATCGTACGCTCGTCGAATTTCGCCCTTGATGAAATTTACCAGCTTACCTTTCCCCCGGGGGTTTATCGCTATCTCTATTTGGCCTTTGCTGACCTCGCCAGCAAAACTGCTGTCAAGTGACTTGAATAACTTCCTCCTGCTCAACTTCGAAATATTCCACCCAAGTACTAACCGGCTAGAGTTGTTCGGGGCCGGGCTTTCCTCTGGCAACCAGAAAGTAATGTAGTTGTGGTCACTTCCAGTGCAATCCCTCGTTACTCTCCAGTCTCTTGCCAACAAGACTGTTCAATGCTTCCGAAACAAGAGTTATACGGGGAGAAGCCTAGTCTTCGATAGGTTAGTGTCGTTGAAGTCGAGTGCAAGCGCAGGAGGTGGTACAGTAATGGGTGGTCGGATAACTCCATTTTGATGGAAATAGCGACAGGTAGGTGGAGTCGCATTTATAAATTTAGAAAGATATATGGTCAATTTTCTACCTCCATCTCCTAGGAATCCACACAAAAACTTTTTTTTATATATATAATGCTAAGCAAAGTCAAATATATCACCTCCAAGCTGGGGGAAACTCCTGGAAAGGGTCATTAAAACACACCGAAACCACACCATAAGCGCCAGGCACATAATACCGGGAAGATAATTCTGCTTTAAAGCCAAAAATTCAACGGTGGACGCGTTACTGGTTCTGAAAAGTGCAGTTGAGAATAGCATTCGGAACAAAAGGGTTTCTGATGCCTATCTGATTTATCTACAGCAGGCCTTCGACTGTTTGGATTGAAGGACTCCTGTATAAATAAAATGATCCATTTCGGTTTCCCAGCATGGTTAATCAAATTTATTCATAATTTTCTAAGTAGCAGAAGGGCTTAGGTCACGTTTCCCTGAAAAATTTCCAATCGAATCAGGTGTACATCAAGGCTCCATTCTCGGTCTTATTTTATTCAACAATTTCACTGCAGACATTCCAGGAACTTCAAATTATTCGCTCACAGGTGTTTCTACTAATCTATACGCAGAGGACCTCCTCTTCTGGATCTCGCAGCATAACCCGCACTTTTTAACAGTGATGTTAAAAAAAGTAAACGAAGCAGCTTGTTGCATATTAGGCAAATTGGGGCTTGCAGATAAATGCCAACAAAAGTGAGCTGATCTTTTTCAGAGGCAACCAAGAGAAAATCCAAGCTCTAAAAAATCTAAAATGATTATCAATCAACGGGGAACTACCCCTTCACGGACTGTAAAATACCTCGGCATAAAGCTCGACCCTCGCAGAACTTGCAGTCACCATATTTAGACAAGCCATCGCTACCACCTTATAGGCTGCATCTTCAAGCCGAACTCCATTATCTCTACTAGAGCTAAAATTGCCTGTAGCAATTAAATAGAATTAATTGCAAACGTCAGGTAGATATATGTGCGAAATGTGCAAAACATCAAAGCATATTTGTTTGCAACTCACAAACTCTTAAGTGCACGAACTACTAACGGGCTGGTTGTAACAATTCTTCACATCCATTCTTTAGTAGAGAATGTCCATAATATCTCAAGAGAAAAACATCGGTTCAAAGGAAAAATTAAGTAATTAATTTTCCTTTACAGAAATATAAACAAGAAGAATGTGTCTAAAAATATTTTACGCGAATATAAGAAACAGCAAGAATAAATGTACGGACCTTAAGGTATTCTGTAATTCTAAGCCCAAGTTAGATGCAGTGATTCTAAATGAGACATGGATTACTAGTAATGAAATAGGACTATTTAACTTAGATAAATTCGATTCAGAGATCATGCTCAAGGAGATGGCACTGCAATTTACATAAATAAAATGATTCAGTATAAGCTGCTTCATCATAATAGTAGATACCATACTATCATTATTTCCGTTGAATTGTGGCCTTCGGTCAATCAACGTAGGAACTTTCTATAGAACTCAACATGATGATATTGATGACTTCCTAGATTATGTGGATAGTTTGTATCAGAGGTTTAGTAACTTAATAGTTGTCGCCGATACCAATATAGATGCCATTAAGATAAACAATAGAGTCTGTGCTAATTATAATAATATTGTTGTGATCTACCGTTAAACACCTTTTGTGGGTTCGATATTCTTCACATTCGTGAAATAAAACAGTTTCTTTTAAAACACTAATGACACTTTTATTATAAACACTATTAATTATTTACACTTAATATTCGCACTATTATAATCTCGCGTTACAGTTTAACACTTTTTCGCTTTCAATTAATCGCGCCCGGATACACTAAATTCGCTTTTCACCGAACAGACTTTCCGCTGTTTTCGCTTTCCACTAAGTGATTCCAAGCACCTCTCGCGGCGGTATTTATACTCATATCTGATCATTATTCTACATCTGGGCCTTTCTAGAGCTGTGTCTTGGGTTCTGGATCCGTCTTCGAAATGACTAATGGGAAATTCCGTTGCCATGGAAAATGGGAAATGGGTCCGTGTATTAGGTTCTCGAAGTTTCTCAAACTGCCTTCTAGAGAGTTATTCTACGTTTTATTTACGATTGTTTTCGTTGTTTGAATACATTTATGAAATCCATGTATGGAATGCATGTCGAGTATCTCCTCGCCGTTTCTAGCCGTTTCTGGCGCCGCCACAACGTCATACGGATCGTTTGGCGTGCATGCAACACTACCCCCTCCTTAGACCTGTTCGTCCCGAACAGATACGTCGTCAACACTTGTGTAAGCTAGATGTATAGCCTTTACTCTCGATCGGTGCTTTCGATGTATCCGCCAGCCACCCTTGTCACGCCGTTTGTCGTACGATCCTTCCCATTCCGGTTGTAGACTAGAACGTTCGTTCCACACCAAATTGTTTTTCGGAAATCCAATTAAAGTCGCTTTCAACTGGTTCAGCTTCGTTTCCGCTTTCTTCACTGCTTGACGAATAGAGTCCGGCCGTTGGCGCTGCCATCGCTTCGAAACGCACCTCGCTGCCATTATACGGTCCTCCAGCGATATCCCAGATTTCGGTCCAATATGCAGTCTTCGAGAAATATTACCCATCACACATTTCCGCTCAGATCCGGATGCAAATTTCTTCGTTGTTTCGCTGCATTTTATGTCGCCCTGCGATACTTCTAACGGTTTTCCTTCTTTTTCCGCCAAAACGCCTACTCGTCTCGCAGCTACGCATATGTGGTCTTCTTTTTCTGTTCGCTGTTTCCATCCTGGTCGACGCGCTAATGATACTTCGTTGTTCCTCCACTTGATTTTCCGCTCTTCCAAATCCAGGCTAAAACCATGAGAGCCCAGGAAGTCCAGTCCAAGTATACACTCGTCCGTTATCTCCGCTACCAGGAACTGATGCTCGAACACCAAATTTCCAAGCTGTATCGGCAGAACGATTTCACCAAGAACTCGCGTAGAATCACCCGTTACTGTCTGAAGCACGTACCTTTCAGCGTTACTGAGTTTCCAGGACTTAGCCATATCCGCTCTCAGGATCGATCTAACCGCTCCAGTGTCGATGATGATTTTACAGGCTTCGTTATTGACTTTCCCCTGCAGACTCAAGTTATTCCCGCGAACATGCAACCTGGCAACGGTGATCGTTTCAGGTTTACCAATGTTGCAGTCACACCGTTGAACTTCAAACTTATTTTGCACTGGTCTCGCTGCCGTTCTCCAAGAGCAAGTGGGTTTGTTTGACCATCCCGATTCATTGCTTTGCTTGAATGCTGCTGAGCAATCCTGGCAGTATCGGCTTTCGTTCTTCCTGCAACAGTCACGGCTCAAATGTCCGTTCTTCCCGCAGTTCCAGCATCGAGGAACTCTGCTATGCACACATTCCGGACAATACGTCGATTTCCAGTTCCTGCGACAGTCACGCCTCAGGTGACCCTTTTCTCCGCAATTCCAACACTGAGGGGCTCCACTTCTCCTTGATTCCTTGGAGATATTGGCTTTCCTGCACATGCATTCCTCCCGTATTTCACCGAATCTTACATTTCTCCGCGACGCCAGCTTCGCCGATTGGTAAATGAGAGCGTAGGCCAAAGACTCCTTCAGCGTCCGTTTTCCTGCCAAACGAAGTGCCACTTGAAGCTCCTCATCACGCACTGCCTGGATAAAAGCATCTTTCGCCATTTCATCCCGATATTCTGGATTCCACCTGGGGTAGGACAGAAGTGTTAAACGCTCAACGTCCTGAGCCAACTGCTGCAACGTCTCCCCTGGTTTCTGTATCCGTGTTCTCAGCTGTGATCGATGAACTTCCTTTAGGTGATCTTCGCCATACCTCATATGCAATGCATTCGTCAGGCTTGAATAGCTGAAGCTATCGTCCTCTGGAATTGTCAGAAGAACTTCCGCTGCAGCTCCTCTCAATGACACTATCAGTTGTAGCGCTCGCTCTGGATCGCTCCAGTTGTTAAACTCTGCAACTGCCTCAAATTGCTTCTTGTAGATGGTCCAAGAAGTCTGCCCATCAAAAGTTGGTGCTTTGAGTGCTTTGCCGGTTCTTGATTCAGCTGCCACAATTCCTACCGCTCTCACGCGTTGCAGATCCGAGTTCAGCAAATCCATTTCCTTTCTAAGTTCTACCAGCTTCCGCTCTTGCTTCTCGCACCCCACGTTCAACTCTGCCAGTGTCAGTTCACTCACTTTTGGCATTGTTTTTCGATTAGTCCACACAATTTTTCACAATTTTAATTAGTTCGCAATTTTTCACAAATTTCAATTAGTCCGCACAATTTACAATGCTCACTGTCCGAAACTTTTCACTTTTTATTGAGTCCGCGCACTTATTAATTTTCACTTTTTAAACAAGTTCACTGTCCAGAACTTCACTAAAAGTCACTTTTTAAATCACGAACGCGACAGAATCCCTTATTTCTGACACCAGTTGTTGTGATCTACCGTTAAACACCTTTTGTGGGTTCGATATTCTTCACATTCGTGAAATAAAACAGTTTCTTTTAAAACACTAATGACACTTTTATTATAAACACTATTAATTATTTACACTTAATATTCGCACTATTATAATCTCGCGTTACAGTTTAACACTTTTTCGCTTTCAATTAATCGCGCCCGGATACACTAAATTCGCTTTTCACCGAACAGACTTTCCGCTGTTTTCGCTTTCCACTAAGTGATTCCAAGCACCTCTCGCGGCGGTATTTATACTCATATCTGATCATTATTCTACATCTGGGCCTTTCTAGAGCTGTGTCTTGGGTTCGGGATCCGTCTTCGAAATGACTAATGGGAAATTCCGTTGCCATGGGAAATGGGAAATGGGTCCGTGTATTAGGTTCTCGAAGTTTCTCAAACTGCCTTCTAGAGAGTTATTCTACGTTTTATTTACGATTGTTTTCGTTGTTTGAATACATGTATGAAATCCATGTATGGAATGCATGTCGAGTATTTCCTCGCCGTTTCTAGCCGTTTCTGGCGCCGCCACAACGTCATACGGATCGTTTGGCGTGCATGCAACAATATGTTGGCAATGAATATTGCGATACTTCTGAATAGTAACCTTACCACAGTTACTTCAAGCTCAGCTACTTTATTAGATCATGTAACAACTACCGTCAAAACTCAACTCAATCAGTTGCTTTTAACGTAGAATACTCTGAATGGCCAGATTTAGATAATCATACTTTGTATATAACAGCATCTGGTATTAAAAAGCAGCTGCAATCTATAGTTAGAAAATTTCAGTTTTAGGTAAACGACTATATGTTAACTCGGTGGTAAATAAGCTTAACGAAACTCATCGTGATATTTTACTCAAAGACATAATTACTATCATTCAAGATGCAAAAAAACTGGCTTCAACTATTAAGGAAATCAGAGTTAAGAGAGGCAACAACTAGATTACGAAAGATTTAATTAAGGAAATGGAAAAATGAAAATTTTATATAAACAAAAGAAAATGATGCCAAACTAAGATCTGATTACAAATCTTTGAAGAATAGAGTATGTTCCATGATTAGAATTGTTAAGAAGGACAATGTTAGAAGACAACTTGTTTCTGCTGAGGGTGATGTTAGGAGAGTTTGGAAAGTCATTAATCAAGAACTCTTGTTAGACAATAAGTCAACTCTCTCATCACTGCCAATAATCTGATTGATAATTTCAGCTCTATAGGTGAAAAACTATCTAAGGATTTAAAAGCGAAGTTTAACGCTGACAATTTTGAAAGGCAGAAACTTCCATTGAATTCAAAATCACTTTTTTTAGCCTTCTGATTCTGGTAAAGTATTTGTCATAATTAGCTCATTGAAGAATTCTTCAACCTGGAATTGATGGAATAACTTCTGAAAACCTGAAATTAGTTGCTACTCAAATATTACCTTTTATTACCGCAATCATTAACAATCACATTAGCAAAGATGATTCCCTACAGAGCTGAAAGACAATGTTATAATCCCTATCCATAAATCAGGTGACGATTCAGATCCTTCTAATTTCAGGCGGATCGCTTCAACAAGTTCGCTTGGTAAAATTTTTCGAAAAAATATCAATAAGCGTTTAGTTGTTTGTAGAAAGTAGTGTAGGATTTGATACACATCAATTTGATTTTCCAGAAAAAAAGTAATACAACATCAGTAATAACAGATGCCTTACAATTTGTTAATAGTGAACTTGATTTAAATAAATATGTGGCTGCATTGTGTATTGATTTAGCAAATGTTTTTGATACAGTTAATTATTCCATCTTGTTAGAAAACCCAAGCGAACTTAGAATAAGAGGCTCGGCACTGGCATTGGTTGATAGTTTCCAAAAAAACAGAAAATCCTGGTAAAATTTATTGATGAAATAAGTAAACAACGTGCAATGAGCATCGGTGTTCCTCAAGGATCAATAATAGGGCCAACTTTATTTTTGCTTTATATTTACAATATATGTTTCTCTAGTCTGACCGGAAAATATATTATTTATTCTGTCGACACTCTTTTGCTATTCTCTGCCAACTCTGCTGAACTACTGGAGCGGCAAATAAATAACGATTTAACTGGCTGACAATAAACTCCTGTAAAACTAGTTATATGGTATCCAAGCAGATTAATAAAAGCGAGATCTGCCTTAACCTTAGAATACATGTAGACGAGATACAAAGAGTAGCCAGATCTAAATATTTAGGACTAATTATTGATGATAGATTATCTTGGTCCCCCCATATAAGTAATATGAAATCTAAGCTGGTTTTCTGAGTTAGGCTGTTCAGAATGAAATATTGCTTAGATACAGATAAATATAATCTACAATTCTTATGTACAGCCTAAGGTTACTTACGGTATATTGAAACTTCAGAGATGAATATTGACTCAAGTCATAGGATAGTTAAGGCAATACATGGACTCTATAGAATGATTCCAAGTGACAGACTATACGGACAAACAGAAAAGTTCAAAGTAAGGAATGTCATATTTAAGGAAAAGGCTAAGATAATATATCAACAATGATATAATATCTTCGCTATATCCCATAAGGCACTGTGATTATCACGGCTATCACACAAGATCTAAAGATAATCTCAGAATTGACGACGCTATATCGAATAGAAAATATAAAGATCCTATTAGCTTAGATAGGGAAACCTTCAATAATGTACCAAACTCTTTGAAGGATGCTAGACCTTATCCGATTTTAAAAAGGCTGCTGAAGAATCACATTAGAACCATGTGAATTACATTAAGTGCTTGTTGCTATTAGTTTTAACAATATGAAGACATTGAAAATTTTTTTGTTACTAACAATATAAAGACATTGTAACAATATAAAGACATTGAAAATTTTTGTATCCCTCATACCAGCACTCTGTTGCTTCTCTCGGTTTATTTTCAAAAAATAATTCAATTAACATTTATAAAATGAAAGAGCTTTTTCTGTGCATGCTTTTTAATGTTTTTTACTAACTTCCCATCAACTAATTCTATCTTATTATCTTTATTCCTCATTTATCCTATTTATGTTTTCTATTTAGCATTGAACATTTTTTTTAATGAAATGTGTTAAGAGTGTGGCTTGGGATTCCCTTCCTATCTTATTTCCTTTCGGGGGATGATAATCTAATTGCTTGTTTCTTTACTAAGCGGCTCACAGCTGCTAGGAAGAACAGGATCTGCAATGAACTGACCCCATTGTTGTTGTTGTTAGAACGATCCTCACTGACGGTTCTCCTATATGGTCTTCGGCCCCTTCAAGCCAACTTGAGAAGCTGGCAAAATTCGAACGCACTACCTTCCGAAATACTACCTCCCTTTCCTATAAGGCCAATGGCGACTATTATCGGAATAGTGACCTTTACCGAAAGTGGAAAATTTGCTTCAACTAGAAAACAATGCTATTCGCCGTAATTCATTCATTCGATTCATCCAAGACCTGGATCTTAGCGTTCGGACCGTGATCTTAGGAAAAGCTCGTAGGCAATGAGCTACTCATTCACCACACATGAAGTTCGCAGTGAACATGTTTGTTTTATTCACCTGATCCAAACATTTCTTACATTCGTCATTTTTCTCTTAAATGCTTTCATGCGTACCGACTTTTCTCTTTTCTCGACTTTTTAATATCCGTGTTAACTAAGCAATTTAGCTTAGTAACAAATGATATTTCGAAGTAGAAAAATCCCCGAAAGTTCAGAATTTCGAGTCATAGCTCACGTGTGCACAATCATTCTAAGAAATAGTTTTAGGTAACCTATTTCAAATCTTCTCCTTTTCATTGTTGCAAAACCGATCACTCGCAGATGGATACACCACCTCAACCACTTTTAACGATCCTTCGACCGACGGGGTCTCATTATGTAGACATTCGCCACGAAATTATAACGTAATTTTAGATAGAAAATTCCCTTTTAATATCATACCTTGTATGAGTGAACAGTTTGTCTACCACTTGGAAATAATTGTGTGACTAATTAAGTTTTCAACTCGTATTTTAGATTGGAGAGATAACCTATATTTCCGGTCAAATTGCTCTTGTACCTGGCAGCATGAAACTGATCGAGGGTGGAATAAGGCCCCAATGTAAATTAGCTTTGAGACATATTGCACGCATAGCGAAAGCAATGAATGCCAACGGTCAGCTGCGAGATGTTGTACAAGGAATTTGCTTCACAACACACCCGAATTACATTTCCGAAGCTCGTCGGCAATGGGAACGTTGTACAACAAATGCAATAATCGATTACATTGTCGTTCCTGCTTTACCACGCGAAGCGCTCGTCGAATGGCAAGTCTGGGCTCACACGCACAACGACCGTTTCGATTGTAAGTTTAGATTTTCCTACATGATTGTAATTTGCACATGAAATTATTTATGTGTACTCGTTAGACGAAGAAACCGGATGTTCTGTAAGTGACTATACGATCTCCATAAGACGGCGATGGAACTATGAAAATAATTGTGCTGCTATTGTTTGCTATGTGTCTTCAGGTAATAGTTAATTTACTAATTAACTTTCTCCGGATCGAAACCTATCCTTTTTTTGAACTAGGTTTAGCCTCGTCTACAACCCAACTGTCCCAGTTGTCGGATGATACTCTTCATCGTCATAAACAACTTGCTGAAAATATTACTAGGGAAAATTTGGATGAAATTTTGAAATATGTTCTCGGGAAATTGCTCAAGGATTATCCGAGGCCGAGCTACGATCGCCAAACATCAGCGGACAGTTCATACTTAGAAAACAGCAGCAACAAACCACCAACAACATTACCTTCGCCAGTACTACCAGCTATACATTTAAAACTTTTCTATCAAGTCTCGTGCATGTGTCCGTTGAATGAACTCTTTGTAGCACTGAACGATTTCAAATTGAAAATCAGCAATGTTGCAAACATTGTGTACACTGTCCTACCAGCATGTAGTCTTCATAATTTCAGCACGTTTCTTTCGATTTGTGGCATTAGACATGAGTAAATGTTCATATTAAATGTGACGAAATTTTACTCAGTACGTTTTCTGTTATCTATTTTCCAACCAAAAAAAAATCTCGTTCGTTAACATTTTACTATGTCTAGTAGTTCTCTAAGGCAGAAAGAAATAGTGTATTGATACAAAAGACACGTCACGAACTTTGATACTGAACACGATGATTGAAAATATGTAATAGTTTCGTTGTGACTAATAAAAACAGAAATCAACCTCACCTGAAATCAACAAATTTTTCATACACGTTTTGTGTATTTAGTTGTTCAATTCTAACAAACGTTAAATTCAAAGGCATGTATTTACAATTTATGTTGAAATATAATGTTGATTTGCAAAATCGACGACCGTTGTCACTAAATAAATGCTCGCAAATTATTGAAAAGAATTTAAAAGGGTGTTGATCCAGAACGAGAAAACGCAAAATTTGAAAAATTCGCCGGCCGGAGTAATCGAAATTTTGTTACATGGAGATTGTTAATATTCCCAGAAAGTATATGAATGTTGCCTATAAGTCTCGAAATATCGTAATTTAATTTCAAAGATCCTCGAGAAAACATGCGAAAGTAAAGCATGGAATAATTTACTAAACGTCTACTTAAGTACGCTTAGCATATTTTTGTTGAATCATGTATGAATACGAGATCATTGTAATTGCAAATAAATGAGTTATATATTTTTAAAGTTGTTAATTGTCATTGCATAATTTTGAAGATGATTCCGTCTACTTCTTACAAATGCTCAGACTTACTTGGCGAGTCATCATCTTCGTAAGGACAAAAGATCAAGGCAAAATCAAAGAATGTTTGTCCACGCAGGCAACACTACAATATTCCGTAAAATTCCGCAATTTGAACTCAATCAATTCAAAGCCCCCAGCCATTTCTTGTTCTGAAATTCAGATATCTGAATGAATAAAAATCAATTGACGACGAAACTGGTTGAAATAGGGACAGCAAACTTAAGCCTATATCTATATGGTTACGAATACTGGTTACGATCATTCGAAAATATTTTATTACTGACAACAAATAATACTTTACAATCTTATGACTCTTTTAATTCTTCAAAAACAAATAGCTACAGATAATATGAAGACAAAAATTACTTTTGATTGCAACATTCAACACAATTATTGCATAGGTTCATCAACCATAAGCAGACCACGCTCGTAGAGACCTTGCACAACCGACAGTTTCATATCGTCACTATCCGCTTCCAGTTCACTCGTGCAAATATAATCCGGATACTCCTGCAATAATTGCCGAACAAGACACGCACCATCTTCATCAATTTCGATATAGTTTTCCTCGTATTCATGGTATTCCCTTGAATTATCAACATAATAATAAACTCGTATAGTATCGTTCTCTTCAACAATTCGCAGGATATTCGCCCTTAGCAACCGAACGTGAGTGTCTAATGTAATCTCGTAACCATACTTCACTTTACCGGTTCTATCAATCAAATTTTTCACTCCAAAGATCGTTCGATTCTTCTCTTCGGATGTGAGCGCTGGTGGTAGTGCATCATGTTGAAACTTTTTCGCCATCAAATCAACAGCTTCATCCATATCGGAATGGGCTAGGACTTTAGTCATTAATTTTCTAATGGTGCCTAGTATTTCCTCACGTTCATTGTCATCGTCGTCACCATCGGAGCATTTCCCCAACTTATACCAAATATCTAAAGGCAGGCCTCGTCGAAGATCAACTTCGTTTTCAATCGCTCGCGATAGCATTTTCGGTATGAGGATTTCGAAAAGATCGGCAAATGAATGCTTTTGATACACACTAAGAGTGATGTGCAGTGAATGATGACCGGGTAATGTGCACGCCTGGTGAATCGTTCCTCGAGGAAAGTACAATACATCACCGGGTTTTAATACTTCATCCAGAATAGGTTCGCCGATTTCTTCTTGAGAAAAATTTAAAGATGAAAATCGTGCAAGCTTCTCATTCTCAGCTCTGCAAAAAAATACTCATAGAATTATCTTATGAGAATCTAGCGAAATTACCTATGATTGTAAAGTTTCCAGCGTTTTTCACCTTCAATTTGAAGAACAAACGCCTCGATGTCGTCGTAATGAGGCGCAAATCCTTGACTATTCGGAGGTGTTAAATAGGCATTAGTACCAACCATACAGTGGAAAAACTCTTGGAGCGCTGTGTTCATTACATAAATGGGTTGAAGGAACGTTTGCGGGTTCAATAGTCGAATGCTGCAGCCATCCTCGTAGAACGGCCAAATAGTAGAGGGTATGGCTCGCCCATCCGGGTTGAGAGTCTTTCGAACACCTAAAATGCAAATAATTCATCAAGCTTAATACTTTCATAGAACAAAAATATAGTTATTTCAAATCAATTTCTTACCATTTTCATAAGAAGTCACATCAATGTTTTTCGTGAATTCGACGTGATTTTTCGAAAGCATTTGATCAATAGCGGCACAAGATATCAGTTTAGCGAAATATGCGCTATCATTTCTATGGATCAAACACGGTTTCTTTTCCCAGTATTTCGCAAAGAAATTGTCAAAATTGATGGGTGAAATAAGCCATTGGAAAACTTGCTTTCCATCTTCAATACTGTCGTTTGCTGGTGGATCGACATATGAGGAATCACGTTGCTCGGCCGGAGTTGATGGCGACATAATTACGTCCGGATCACAGCGAAAAACCGACTGATCATTTTCATTGCTACTCTCATTCTCGTTTTCACTATTACAAACGGAATTATTTTCTCTTTTTACCGTTATAGGTGAAGTAATGTTAGATTCAGTTCGTCGTTTCCTTTTTTTCCTGCTGGTTCCAGTGGCCGGGACATTGGTAGGTTTGGGTGTTTCTGGCGAATTTGTCACTTCTTTATTGACTTTCTTTGATTTCTGCACAAGTTTGTTGCCATTTTGCATTGGTTTAAGGGTTTTAGATGCATTCTCATTCAACTGTCGGCTCATAGCAGATTCTTTCCAATCGGCTGAAGAAAGGCTGCCCTTTGGTAGTCTCTTCACCTTTTTCTTTTTCGCCTGGCCATATGCTGCAAATGCTGAAACTGTTTCGGTATACGACATTGCTTTTTTATAACTACTTTTGAATTAAATCGGAAGACCACTTAAAAGTACTATGCATTCCCAAACGTAAATACGGCGTGGAAAATTCTCGGAGCACATGCCACAAGTGCTGACACTGACAGTATAACAATTGATCGAAAATGGTCGAAATTACTTTAGCTGATTTTGTCATACACACATCCGTCCGTACATCGCGCTAGATACTTATCCGAATCTGAATGCATCAAGTCGCTACAGATATTAGGTCTGTTCCCGTACTACGATTAATTGCAATTAATTGCAATGAAACGTACTAAAACGGAGTAAAAAACTCTGTTTTAGTACGTTTCATTGCAATTAATTGCAATTAATCGTAGTACGGGAACAGACCTATTAGTATACAGTACTGAATCGGTAGATCACTTCCGATCGGTATCTCGTGTGTTCAGAGTTTGCAGTATTTTTCGCGACGCGTAATTTGTAGTAATTTTTATGTATCAACCGATTGTCATCGTAAATCAATTTCCAGTCCATATTCCATCACCTGTGGACGGCTTTCGGATGAGATCTTAAAGAATCGGGAATGTCGTACCTTTTTGTGCAACAGATACGTTCGGGTGGATATTGTGCTATCGGTAAAAATACTTTGGTTTATATTACGTTTCTGAAGCTATGAAACAGCGTTCCGGCTTTTTGATTTAATTGCCAAGTGAGTAAATAAGTAATTATTCAGAAATTTCGCTAAAAAGTTTTAGAAAGTGGTCGAAGCGAAGCTAAAGTGACGTGCATTTGAGCGGGATTTGTTTTTCGATGTCGTAGAACAGTTTAGTAGATAGGTCTGTTTCCGTACTTGAATCTATTATAATATATTAAAATAGATTCGCAGCAAGTCGTTTCCGTACTTTTGCTGCAAGCCAAATGCAAGCCAAATTTTGCAGCAAAAAGAAGCCAGCTGCCAAATTCTGTTACTGCTGCAGTTTGCTGAAAGTACGGAAACAGACCTGATCTCTTTCGTCGCTCAGTTCTGAACTGTTCAACGTCGCTCAGTTCTGAACTGTTCAACAATAGGTCTGTTTCCGTGCTTGAATCTATTATAATATATTAAAATAGATTCGCAGCAAGTCGTTTCCATACTTTTGCTGCAAGCCAAATTTTGCAGCAAAAAGAAGCCAGCTGCCAAATTCTGTTACTGCTGCAGTTTGCTGAAGTACGGAAACATACCTATTGCTCAGTTCTCAGTTCAACGTTTGGTCGAAAATTCGTCAGCTGATTCTGAACCAATCTGCTTCCAATTCTGATAAGAAATGTCAGAATTTGCTTTGCAAAGTCGGATATTAAAGAAAATGCTGTTTGCCTCGATCTGAGCAGCATGGGAGGTCCGTTTGTTATTATAAACAATATACAAATTGAGCCGAAAATGAGTTCATTGTAGGTCTGTTGTTAATTGCAATTAATTGCAATGAAGCGTACTAAAACGTACTAAAACGTACCGTTTTAGTACGTTTCATTGCAATTAATCGCAATTAATTGTAGTACGGGAACAGACCTTGTATTTGCATGCTTCCTTCAATTCGATATTCAACGTATTTCCTGGCACATGACATCGTTATAAAAATCAAATAAACTTATATACAGTGCCGAACAAAAGTCTACGTACACCATATAAAATTGTTAACTATAGCATAAATAAAAAATTGTGGTGTTGCAAAATAAACATAACCCTTTGTAAAAAAATATTTTATTGAAAGTGCACGAAATTTCAGTTTCTACGAAAATATTTTTACAAGAAACGAATATATCCACAGGTAACAAAGAACAAAAGTCTGCGTACACGTACAACTCATTATATTAGATGGTATATTATTATTAATACATATGAATATTTTGTGGGCCCGCCACTCGCTGTAATTACGGCCTTCATCCTGTTTGGCATAGAGTGGAATATATTTCGCGTCACTTGTACTTGTATTTTGGCCCACTCCTGAAGCAAGGCGGTTCTGAGGTCTTCTTTATTTCTGATGTTGTGTTTTCGGACTCCAGGCTCGAAATAATCCTATAAATGTTCTATGGGATTGAGGTCGGGCGACTGAGGTGAAGCTGTTTTGGGATATTGAAGATTAACCACTCCTTCCCAATACCAGCCGTATGTTTCGTATTAGACATGGGTAACGCAGCAAATTTTGAAGCGCTGATACACTGGTACCGCTGCCAGCAGTGGTATCAGCGCACTGCGCTGATACCATTGCGCTATGATACCATGATCTCATTCGCCTATGTGTGATACTCACTGCGTTTCTCGGACTCACATACGGCGCTGGCAGCATTGCGCTGATACCATGGCGCTATGATACCACGATCGCATCGCTTTTCATAATGTTTACTTTTCGGTTCTTGCTTGAAGTACACATGCAGCCTGTAAAACTCAAGTGGCTTGAGTCGAACCGATCGGAAAAGAAAATATGAGCTGGAATGCTATCGATTTTCCGTTCGAGAAAAACTCTCATACAAAAATTTGAATGAATTTCAGTTTCACGTTAGCTTTTTGAACGCAGTGTTAGCTTTTTGAAGGCAAATCAAATAAGCTCGTGGAAACGTGCGTACGCGTAGGTATATTGCTTTGCATCAAACAGACTTGAGGTAAGTATACTCAATTTTTTTAATATAACTTTTTTAATATATTTAGACATACTATGCGATGCATAATTTCTTCAATTATGACCAAATTCCCCACTCCAGCCGCTGACATGCAACCCCAAACTATAACATTACCACCTCCATGTTTAACGGTTGGAATTAAGTTCTTCTTTTTAAGACTTTCATTATTTTTTCTCCAAATTCTGGGTCTTGCATCATGTCGGAACAAATTAAACTTGCTCTCATCACTAAAGAGAACAGTGTCCCAGAAAGTTGAATCATCATTTTCATGGAGTTTAACAAACTCCAAACTTTTCTTCTCATTTACTTCGTTGATGTATGGCTTTTTTCATGTTGATCTACTGAAGTATCCAGGACTGTTGAGAAATCTACGTACCGTTATTGGATGAACAACCTTCCCAGTAGTATGCTGAATTTCTTCCGCTAGGATTGTTGAAGAAGTCCCTGGCTTATTTCTAATTTCGGCTAATATACTTCTTTCTTCAGGTTTTTTTTTAATTACGAGGTCTGCCGCTTCTCGACTTGTTTTCGACAGAGTTTCTCACCCGGTAGTTATTTGTGATGGTCTGGATATTGGAATGAGATTTATTTACTATTTTCCCAATTTCGAGATAAGAATGACCTTCGTTTTTAAATTTCACAATAAGTTCCCGCATTTGACGTGATATTTTTTTTCTTCTCGATTCTATTTAAAAAAAAAAGAATTTAAGCTGCAGTCTGTATTTACCGACAGTAAAAAATCAACTGCTTGAATTATTTCATTACTGCATGCAGCCCAAAACAAATTTACCGCTATTTCTTAGAAGGAATGCTATTTATTTACTTTTTTTTAGGAGTGTATGCAGACTTTTGTTCTTTGTTATCTGTAGATATATTAGTTAGAAATTTTGAACACTTTCAATAAAATATTTTTGTACAAAGGGTTTTAATTATTTTGCAATACCACAATTTTTTATTTATGCTATACTTTACAATTTTCCGCTGTTTTATATGGTGTACGTAGACTTAAAACACACGGGGTTTTTTTCAGATTTTTCGTAGCCAAAACAAGGGAAACGGCATAACACACGACGGTAAGCTGCGCCAGCCAATTATGTGCGAAAATGGCGAGAATGGAGGAATCGAAGAAAATTTTTTTTTAATTTTAAATTAATTAGTTTAAAAATTACACCCCCAAAAACAAGCGCAGCACAAAACATTGAACAGATGCTTCAAAAATCGTAAAAGATACTTCGAAAATCGTAAAACATACGAGAAAGTCGTTAACAATTTGACCGATATCCCATTTAACATCGAAAAAATGGGATACTAAATCTTAACAAATCTAGCTAATTAAAACCGATAAACCAATCAATGCAAACTGCGGGGACATCTATCCAAAATCTCTCTTCATATGATGCAAACAATACATTTTTTACCATGTCTTTAATTTTAATGTGGGTTGTATGTTTAATTTTGGGATACAATCACCAATGGAAATCCTTTTGAATCCTGCGAATTAGCATCCAATAGTTGTCACCAGTGTAATAAGTTGAGCTCCAATGCAGTAAGGCTTCCAAGAGCACAGTAGCACTATTCCAGTTACCCTTGACGCGGTTTAGTTCATAAATCGTTCATCGGATAAAGCTAATTATGTGGCAGCAATTTACATCAATCTAAAAAAGGCTTTTAATGCCATTGACTACGTAAATTTGCTTCAATGACTTGAAAAGTATGGCATTTGCATGAAATTTAAATCTGCTATTAAAAACAATTGACTAGAAACATAGTGACAAAACAAGGAAACTAAATCAATCCGAAATGTTCTGTTAGTAAAGGTATCCCAAGGGGTCGATTCTTTTCCTCATCTATGTGATCTCTTGCTTTCTTGTAAAATAGTATTGTTTGCTGACGTTATACTCCAATTGTATTGTGGAAAATACAGTAAATATGGATTCGGATAAATACTTGAGAAGACTATGACAGTGCAAACTTGTTATAAATGTCTACAAAATCAAAAACATGGTGTTCCAGTAAAAAAATCAATGCTCTATTTGATCCATGTGTTCGAATTGGAGTTCAACTGGAGAAGATCGATTCGATAAAATATCTGGGATTGATGTTGGTCACATCATATCACATCATATCATCAGAACAGTGGCGTGGCGTTCATGGAAGCAAGGGAAGCATTGCTTCCCTTACATTTGGCTGACATGAATTTTAAATTAATAGTTTTGATTTCGAAATCGTGAAATAATCGCGTATAAACATTTATAAAAAAAAATTCTCAAATCAAATTGTGAACATCTCACATAGTTGATGTGGTAACACCACAGAATGAAAATAATGAACGAACAACCACGACTTGGAAGCAATGTAAAAATTGCATCTACGAGCCTTTATTTGACCCCATATAGACTACACTGTGACGTCATTAAAAAAAATGTGTCTATACGGTATGTTTGGAAGCAATGAAGATGTTGCTTCCAAGGGGAAATTATCTTATCAAGAGAGAGACTCAGAGCGGAGCTGCGAACGCATGACTACTGTTGAACTTATTCCTGCGTTCCCATCACTAGTAGCAG
Organism: Nemotelus nigrinus; assembly: GCA_947369275.1. Taxonomy (NCBI): domain Eukaryota; kingdom Metazoa; phylum Arthropoda; class Insecta; order Diptera; family Stratiomyidae; genus Nemotelus; species Nemotelus nigrinus. Next base: position 143,970,850 of record OX376373.1, read on the forward strand.
GGTAAATTGTTATTGTTATCATTTTGCTTTGCTTGTACAGATTTTTTTGTGAATGAAAAATGCTTGCTATGAGCGAATTTGAATTACGAGATGTGGCAAGCATTGCCAGATGTTGTGGATTCGATAAGGCGTTATTTTATGTGTTTTATTTATGATTTATATTATGACATTATTTTTTGTGTGTTCTATTTTGTATAGAAACTTTTATGAAGGTGTTTTCAATTGGCGGGGGTTTTTAGTCACTTATAGCCTATAGGATTTTGTAATCATATTTGAATGTAGTAATAGGTAAAGCTGTAGACTAGAATTGTGTGGAATTAAATGTGTAAAATTACTGTGTAAAATTGCATGACACTTTTGATTGATATTTGAAATATAGAAAGGTTGTGTGGGTCAAAATTTTAGAATTAGTCAACTTATCTAAATTTTATATATTGGATCTCGGTAATTTCCTGAAAAAAAAACATCATCAACCAGGATCGATCGAAACCGAATTCGTAAATTGTCTCTATTACAAAGAGATGTACCTACTCGGTAGTTTGATCGGAAAATTAATAAATGAAAAACTCGGAAGGGATTATCGGTTGTAATATTAAACAAAAATAATTTTGCTGGTCATGTGTACTATTTTCGAGCGTTTCAGACATTTGGCGAAATATCGGATTTTGTTATTTAAATAATGTAAAAGCTGTGAACAGGCTTGGTACAAATAGTCCTTTTACTTTTCAAGTTTGATTCCGGTGATTTGAAGAATTGCTGAGTAGTCAATATAAATATTCAGTGATATTGCTCACAGTGAGGAGAAATTGAAAAACAATGAAGATTCTAATAAACATTGTGTGTCATTTAGGATGTCAAGAAGAAGAATTACATAGTCATAATGAAAATGTGTATTCTTACAATAGGGGTAAATCACCTAAAGACAATAAATCTTTTGACAGTACATAACCGACAATTGCCAGCTCACTTGGACCAAGCAAATGTTTTTTCCGGAACATCAAATTATATTCAAAATGATCTAATTAGTTTCAAAACGATATCATTGTAATGAAATTCAGAAAAGCAAATTCATAGCAATAATATTAGATAAAACAACCGATATATCATATCGATCACAACTTTCAACAGCCTTCGGTTACATTACTTCTTTCGTTGCAGTTAAAGATACTTTCATATATCTCACTGATGTTTCTGATAACCAAAATGCGTCCCGTTCATTTAACTTTGTTTTGCATGTTGTCCGAAAATTCAAAGCCTTGAGGAGCCTCTATAATATTTGCCAAAACAACTGGATTGCAAACATGTATAAAACAATTGTATAAAAACGCAATATATATTCATTTCTTCGAACATCGACTAAATTTGATTTTATCTAAATCGTGCAATAGTATACGTGAATGCAGAATTTTCCAAATCTATTACTAGTTTTTCAACAACGACAATAAGTTTATTTGCTTTGTATTTATTCGTCAAAAAATGCTTCCGATATTAGCTCTGAAACGTTGGACTTTTAATGGTTGGTTATTTTTAACCATTTTTCTATAATAAAGAGCAATTAAAATAACTCGTGGAATACATAACTGAAAATTATATTGCTGATTGAGGCGGAGAGATCGTTAATGGTGAGAATGGGCTTTTTATTTTACTTAAAAATTCTTAGTTTATTTTTCTGTTGAATGTTTAATGTAAAAAAAACATACTAATCGATATATTTCAGTCCTAATAATGTAATATACTGTATCATATTCACAAAATGGCAAAATTTGAAGATCAAATACAATCTTCAAGAATTAGTTTCAGGGGTATTGGGAACGATTTATGGTTGATTTGTGAAACACCACAACGTCGTTAAACAGCAAGGTGCATAATTAAATAAATGAGAATGTTGTACCATTCTTTACAAGTGCTTATGTCGAAATAATTGGTAGCATAATCGTTAAAATAAAGTCAAGATTTTCATCCTTAAAAAGTTTCAGATTTTTAAATCTTTTCAATTCTTCGAAGTTTGGCCACTTTCAAAAATATTATATTTCTAGTTCTAGGAATATTATTTTACTGATAAATATTGATATGGTTTCTTATTGTGTGAAGGACTGTGAACTTTTATTTTCATAAGAATACATAATGTCTACCCTCACGTCCCCATTAGTAATTCCTGGGTGCTTTTATACAGGGGTTCTATTACACGTAACGAATTTGCGGAAAGCGTAATCAGCCATGGACGTCAGCCATGGACATCAACCAATTGCTTCCCTTCGGTAAATTGTCACGCCACGCCACTGCATCAGAAATAAAATCGCACCATTTATTGAAAAACTGAGAAAACATGATTTCCCAGTAAACACTAAACATCTGATGCTAAATGCTATTATTTTCTCTATATGGGGCAATCTTGTGAAGCCAAACAACTAAGCATAACATCGAACTAATTGGGAGAATTGCCATTAATGCCATTAAAGTTGGTACGACTGACCATGACCGACTCCACGTCACAAGTGCTGATTCAGATTAAATATGACCAACTCGTTTTCGACGAATACAGGGCTAAAACAAGGGGATGGACTAGCTCCGGTACTCTTTAACTTAGCGCTTCAGTATGTCATCAGAAAATCCCCGTTGACACGAGAGGAACTCTATTATTTAAGTCGACACAGCTAGTAGCTTACGCTAATGACATCAACATGATGTCACGTTCGTTCAACGACGCCAAGGAAGTATTTGTAGCTCTAGACGAAACCGCCAACGAAGTTGGTCTTTAAATTAACGAACAAAAAAAAAAAGTTATGACTTAATCAAGGAAAAGGACGCCAATAAGACAAAACATAACGATAGGGGACTATAGCCTTGAAAACGTAGACAACTTCGTGTACCTAGGGACGAACCTCTCGAAGGATGGGAATGAGCTTGACGAAATCAAACGACGGATTTAATTAGCCAATAAGACATTCTTTTCGGTGCTTCCCACTTTGAAATCTCTACGCGTACACAGGAGTACGAAGCTTCGCGCCTAGAAAACAATTATTAGACCTGTGCTATGCTACGGAAGCGAAACGTGGACGCTGACCCAGGCATCTGAAAAAGCCTTGAATACGTTTGAGAGAAGGGTATTGCGAAGGATTCTCGGTCCAATACGGGAAGAAGATGGATGGCGAATCCGATACAGCGAGCTGTATACCATATATGACGAGCCGAAAGTCTCTACCGTCATACGACCCCAAAAACTACAATGGGCTGGCCCCGTCGAACGAATGAGCGACAATCGGAATCCGCAAACGATCTCTCAAGGGGCTAACGAGCGGAGCCAGGCCAGTCGGTAAGCCACGCAAGCGCTGGGAGGATTCGATAGATGCTGATCGCAGGTCACTTTTGGGAGCACCGAACTGGAGGACGCAGTCACTGAACCGAGACAAATGGAGGCGAAGCATTAAAGAGGCTAAGGCTCGATTCGGGCTGTTGTGCCCGATGATGAAATTATATTTAGAATGTCGACGTTAACATCAAAACATTCAATTTTCATTTTCTACTAGACACTAATGTGTTTTATAAAAAATGTTCAAAATATAAATATCTCTTCTTGTATCACAAAACATGTATTTCTTAATTTTCTATCCACAGTCGAAACAATAAGAGCTAAATTTATCGACACGTTATTTTTGTCCTCCTCTGCACTAGTCAATTAACTTTCCCATTTACAGTAAACATATTTTTACCATAAGTATTAATTACTATTGTGAATAAGTTAACATAATATTGCTTAATTTCACAATTTCCCGCAGATTATCTTCCAATGACATTGATTGGCGAGCATGGATCACAGGGATCGCGAGGACCACAATGGAAGGCTGGGTAGGGACCGCAAGGTCCACAGGGACCACAAGACGGGCCACACGGTGGACAGGGCGAGCATGGTCCGCATGGACCGCAAGGACCACATGGTCCGAACGGTCCAATTGGACCGCATGGTGGACATGGCTCGCACGGTGACGGTAGAACTGGTGGCACTGGTGGGCAAATTGAATTCCCTCTGGGCGGTGTACACCGTAAAGTTTGCGGACCGGTAGCATAGCAACAATATTCAATCGGAGAAGGAACTTGAACTACTTGCGGTTTCGGTTGGCAAATCATCACCTGACATAGCTCTTGCGGGATCTTGATCACAGTTGGCTCGAGTGCAACGCGTGGCTCACAACGACAAGTTTGCGTCCAAGAGACACGAGGCTCGGATACGATTTGTGTAATCCAACGTAGCACCGGCTTCCTACGAACTTTCATAATTTCCGTTATATGTGGAACTGTAATAGCCTTGGTACGACAAATCAATTTCGGATCTTGGACAACTTTTTTGACCAGTATGACTTTTTTCTGAACTAGGATCTGCGGTGGCTGCTGGACCGTAACACGTCTGCATGTAGCTGGTGGACAAGGTGGACAGCATTGTGGCAAGCATTCAATTTGTCGGGCGGTCATGCATACCGGAGACCCCTGTGCAGCAACAAAAATTATGAATCAAATATTTCATAACGAAAGAAGAATTCAATTCAAACCTGAGGACACGGTGGCGGACATGGATTGCATGGCTGACAAAATGGAACTGGTTCGGTACAACAAGCGGCCATTTTCTCTCTCGCCTAAATTAAATAGTTTTCAAAACTGAAAAATTTATAAGTGCCCAAAAACGTCAAATTAACGTAGAAGAACCAAATACGGGTTCTTCTGATTTTGATATGTATTTAAATCCTATTTTGGATAGGAAATGTTTTAAATAAATAATAAATTATCTAGAATAAATAAATCACACTTAAAATTTTTTTTGGTTACACCTCGAATAGGTACTTAATACACTGATGTAGAAAATGGGAATTTTTTGTGACAGCTATTTAATATAGAATGCTTTGGTTGCAATATCGTTTTTGAATGTAAAATGCTATTCGATAGTAGATAAAGTGAATTAATGAAAAAAAGAAATATAACTGAAAACATTATTTAACGGATTTTTTTTTTGAAACATTATTTGCAACAAAAAAAAGATTTTTAAACAGTTATACTAGCCATGTTATACTCCAGATTATATTTTAATTTTTTTATCATTTTCATAGAACGCTTTTTAGCATTTATTATGCATAATAAATTGTTCGGACCGATCGGACGAGGAATTTTATGCAGCTATTTATTTCAACAATGGCTCGGAGACTTGTTTGTCCAATAATAAAGTCTGTATCCTGCGTATGGAATGACGGAGAGTGGAGTGCAGGATGTACTAAAATTTAGTTGAAACTTTGTGGCTGGAATTGCTTCGAACTTCACTCAGATGATACTATCAGCCGAAGACAATCAATTTAACCCTTCATTATTGCTAAGATTAAAGTCCGTTAGCTTTCACGGAAACACGCATATATTTCATTAATTTATCTCTTTTATTTCTTAATGTTTCATATCACATCACAGGTGAAAACAATACATTACTAAAAAGGTCTCGCACTTAAATATTGTTTTTAACAATATGTCTCAATTTTACGTACAATATAAATTAACTAAAAATTTCGAAACATACCTAACAAATCTTTTTGAACTTGAAAATTCCTACCTCTAACCCTACCTTAACTATTCAGCTGACGCTGTTGATCGATTTGTATTGTCGTCGGATCTACCGTCGTTGTTGTTGCGGTCTCTACTTCAGTCGTCGAAACATCGAAAGCCTGCCGTCCTACTAGATTCCTAAAAATTCCTTGTTCCTTTTGCATTAAGTTCTCGTAACTACCGATTTCTCCGACACGACCATTCTCCAGGACAACGATATTGTCGGCATTTCGAATTGTACTTAGACGATGTGCGATTGTTAACACCGTACGTCCTTGTGTCATTTTTTCCAAAGCTTTCTGTACTAAGTCCTCTGACACAGCATCTAAGGCACTTGTGGCTTCGTCAAAAATTAAAATTCTTGGATTCTGCAGTGATTAGGAAAGAATTTCAAATAATTTGTGTCATATATGGGATCGAGGAAATCAGGACTTACTTTTATTAAAGCTCTTGCGATAGCTACTCTCTGCTTTTGACCACCGCTCAGCATCATACCTCGTTGGCCTACCATTGTATTGAAACCGTCCGGCAGTTTCGAAACAAACTCGTCAATATGAGCCTCTCTAATCACCCTCTGAAAGTCATTTTCGCTTATTGTAGACCCTAAATTTGCACCATACAGGATATTGTCACGAATTGTTCCGCTGAACAGAACTGGTTCCTTCAAAATAGGAGCTTCGATAGTACACAAAAAAATATCACATTGAATCTACCTGATTTACAGCACCAACATTATTCCTAATCCACTTTGGGTTCAACTCCCTTAAATCGTGTCCATCGAGATAAACACTACCTCGTAACGGATCATATAATCGCAACAGTAACGAAGCTACTGTTGTCTTTCCCGATCCACTTCGACCGACAATAGCTGTAGTTGTACCCGGTTCAATGGTCAAACTAAATTTATCCAAAACTCGACTGTTCGGTCGCGATGGGAAACAGAACTGCACGTCCTTAAATTCGATTCTACCGACAGGTTTAGCAGGTGGACACACACCGATATCCAAAGGGATCATTGGCTTACGATCGAAAATCTCCCAGATTCGTTGTGCAGCCCCTACACCCTTATTCAGTTCGGTGTAGAAATTACTTAGACCGTTTATTGATATTGCTGTATAGGCTGAATATAAAATAAATGAAGTCAATGCTCCGACCGATAGCATATCGTTAACAACTAATGTACCGCCATAATACAGAACGGACATGATGATCATATTGCCGGAAAATCCAGTCTGGAAAAGGAGATCTTGTGTCAGTTTCAAGAAAATGAAAAGAAAACGCGTAGAATTGATTTTTTTGGTAGGTCAAAAGAACAAAATATTTTAATTTGCTGTCCTTTAGATGCTAGATATAATTCAATCTATTGATAGATATCGATATTTTGAGGGTAATCCACTTTTATTCTAGTGTCTCTTGGTCTGATAGAGACTGAAGATGACGACAGAGTGCCCTCAAAATATCGAAATCTATCAAGAAGTTAAAACTTATCTAGCTTCTAACAGAAAAATTAATATACTAACAAACTTCTTCATTTTTTTTTATCTTCATCGCTAACAAAAACAAACAGTTTATCTTCAAAAATATTTACCAATCCAAAAAACGTTGCCTTTGCCATGGTTTCTTTGTACCCAATCTGGAGGGCTTCCAGCAGTTGTGCGTGATATTTTTCAGTCTCCTGATCTTCCTTACAGAATATTTTAACAGTTTTCACATTGCCGAGACGTTCTTCAGCTGATTTGAATATTTCGGCAAATTTATCGAGCAGTGAACGTGTGATGTTGCGAATATATCGACCGTAGATAATTGCCATACCAGCTACGCAAGGTACAATGCAACTGCTAACGAGAGCTAGTTGTGGTGATGTATAGATCTGAAATTCGCAATTATATTCAGTCAATTGCATTTCATGCTCATTTTGCTTCAGAAAAAATTTATCGTTGATTTATGATAAGAAACAGTTAGTGGATGAATGTGTGAGTTTGTTGAAGGTGATAGACAATGTGTTTTAAATTAAAATTTTTTGTTAGTAACCGATAATTATGAGAAACTGGGCGCGATAGGCTTAACAATATAATAAAAGCTGGAAGCTTAGTTTAACAGTAGCGGGGCAGCGTCTGATTGGTTTGATTTTGAACAAATAAATCTCTGCGGAATCTGCAAATTTGTTGTGTTGAGACTGCATCAAGACTTCGACGATTTAATCTGTTGTTTTCGTGAATTTTTCCAGGCTGTGTTGCCTTCCTTACTTGCTGCAACCAGAGGGTCCTTGGCAGATACCTCCCTAAATATAGTTCTTTTGACCTCCCAAAGCAGCTGAGAATATTACTGGCCATCCAAGCTGAGGTTCCTCAAGAGGTGCTTCAGTTTAGTTTTATGATTGGTGAACAAACTCTCTTGAGAAGCATGTACAGTGTCTCTGAGTTAGGATTCCTGCTGATGTCCCTAATCGTTTTGAAATCTGTGGAGTCCAACGTTGGAACCACATAGTTATGCTTCGCAAGGGATGTTTTAATCCTGTTGCCGATTAACTGCATGCTATCCAGCTGCTACACAGAAATACACTTTATTTGGATTAGATCGGAAGTAACGTGCAATACAATTTGCACGTACACTGTATATTTGTATATTTTTAATTTTCTCAGTTTTTAGTTTCTGTTTTTATTTTCTATTTGTTATTTTCTGTTTCTATTTTTAAGCTATCCTATTTGTAATTGGGCTTTTTGCTTGTAAATGCATTGTTGAATAATTAATAAATACATGTACCAGAATCATCAATTCCGCATTGCATTTGGTCTACATTACATAGATATATGGGATAAGTGTTTTCTTGACGGGTTTCAAGCCTAGCTTGAATACAAGCAGGTTCGTTGGTTTGGGGAGCAGGTGATTCAAATGATCGGAATAGTTACTCTGTACGTCAGCAAGACCGACAGGCTAAGCAATGTTAATTTGAGTAGACCTGAGAGTGCGATGCGTTAATTGATCGCGCTAATAACCTTGGAAGCGCAGTAGTTTCTCTAAAGCTACCAGAGAGATCGCTCTAAAGATCCCGCTGGCGGGACACCACTGGTTTTTAAACCGGCGTGGAATACGGTTGAAACAAGGATCTAGAAGGATTTTGCTGCCGGCGAGAAGGCACAAATTAGAAGCAGATTAAAAGTAGATACAGTGAAAAAGGAAATGTTCCAAAATTTGATCAATGATAAATTCGAACAAAGTGGATTCAGTTTATGAGTAGCTTAAGGGAAAAATTGGAAAACAAAGCTAGAATAAATCAACTGTGACTGAAAAATAAAGTGGATGAAATGCCCGGACACATTGACTGATATTGAAGAAATTGTCTGAAATTTTTTTTTTTTTTATATTTCCCACATTAAAATAATGTTAATCAAGTCCATAATAAGTCACTAGTCTACAACCGATTCTTTCAAGCTGCTACTCAAACTTGCACAGTCGAGAAGTCGAATTTGGATCTAACATACATACTGTGAGCACCAAAAGTGAGTGCACACCTTTCAAGCTTCAATAAAAAAATAAATACCGATTGAAAAATATTTATGATTGAGTAATATCAAACCTTTATTTGTTAGAAACTATATACAAAAAAATCAATTCCATATATTAACTAACAAAAAATTTACAGAGGATCAAAAACAAAAAGTCAATGAAATATGAATCAAAAGTAAGTGCACACGTGTTCAAACGTTACTAGATTCTAGCTGTGAACAAAGTCACGGATCTTTTACTATAACGGAACACAATTTTAATTTCTAGGAAACAGCAATCGCAAAAATTCTTGGTAGTCATTTTTGAAGGAGTTAGTTTGATTTAAAGCGTGCTAGAAAGTTTACGGGAAATTGGAAAAATTGTGAAAAGACCACACAGTACAGTTAAAAAAATTATTGACAAATACAATAAATTCAAAATATTGGACAATTTTAAAAGATCTGGACGGCCAGGGAAATTAAATAGTAAAGAAAAAAGAAATATTATGAAAGAAGTTAAGAGTAATCCACGTTCAAGTGTAGCAAAAATAGCTGAAAATTATTCCGCGACACACAATCAATCCGTTTCAGTCTCCACCGTTCGAAGAATATTGAATGAACATGGGTTACATGGCAGAGCACAACGAAGGAAGCCGTTCATTTCTAAAGCGAATAAGAAAAAACGCAAAAATAATGCAAAAAAAATATAAAAACTGTACTTATAATTTTTAGAAAAATGTTTTATTCTCTGATGAGAGTAAATTTGAAATATTTGGCGGGCATATAAATAAAAAAAATTTGGCGAACTAAAAATACTGAGTTCCATGAAAAAAATGTTTCCGGTACAGTAAAGCATGGCGGAGGATCTGTTATGGTTGGGGGGTGTATGGCAGCATCGGGAGTTGGACACCTTGCATTTATTAATAATACAATAGATAAGCAAGGTTATCTCAATATTTTGCAGCGAAATATGGCTGACAGTGTTACGAAATTGGAATTGCCTATGACGTGGATCTTCCAAGAAGTTAACGATCCTAAGCACACTTCCTATTTAGTAAGGGAATGGTTGCTTTATAGAACTCCCAAGGTATTGGATCATCCCCCCATCCCCCCAATCCCCAGACTTCAACCCCATTGAGCATTTATGGGATTATTTAGACAGGAAAATTCGGCAAATAATTTAGACAGGAAAATTCGGCAACGTCTAATCACAAGCAAGGAAAGTTTGAAAAATGCTCTAAAGGAAGAATGGGATAATATACCAGCAGAATTTACCAGAAAATTAGTAGAATCCATGCCTAGAAGACTGGAAGCTGTTTTAAAGGCAAAGGGCGGCCAAACCAAATACTAATTTTTCTTAAAACTATTATATGAATTTTTATTATATGAAGTGTGCACTTACTTTTGACTCGTATTTTATTGATTTTTTATATTTGTTCCTCTGTAAATTTTTTGTTATTGAATATATGTAATTGATTTTTTTGTATATAGTTTCTAACAAATAAAGGTTTTATATTAGTCAATCAGAAATATTTTTCAATCGGTATTTTTTTGTCACAACTAGCATAAATAAAAATGTAATGATTTCCACCTGCAAGTGGTCACGCCAGTCAAGTATGCACTGTGTGCTGGTGTCTGATGAGAAGCAGTGCATACTTTCGAAACCACTTTGTCAAAATAGAATTTTCAATGTAGATTAAAATTTTTAATGTTAATAAAAAGTTGTTCAATTTTAATCATCCCGCAAAAACAATTCCAATTTGATTCTGCTTTCGGAGGCTGATTCCGCAAAACGATCGAGTTTCCCGTTTCAATATGCTCGGCTTCGATGCTGTAGAAATGATATACGTTGTCTATGCTGATTTATAGACAAGAAGGGAACCGTGATCAAATTCAATTACCTTTACTTAGTAGGGTTTGTTCAATATGATTTTGATGCATTTATTCTGGAGTATTTGTAGCTGGTTAACATGAGAAGCTGCACAGCTAATCCAAATTGGACAACCGTATAGGATAATAGGCTGCATCGCGGATTTGTATATTAGCAGTTTATTGGGTAGTGACAGCTTAGACTTCCTGCTGATAAGTGGGTATAAGGAGCGTATGCTTTTCAATATTTTAGATTTGATGCCTTCAGTGTGCGAGTGAAACGTTAATTTTGATTCTAGATGGATTCCAAGATAATTAATGTCTTTTGTCCAATTAACAATTGAGCCGAGAACATTTATTTGCGAATTCGGTAGGTTTTTTCGTGCACGTTTTTTTGTGAAGAAAATTGCTTGAGTTTTATTTGAGTTTATTTTAATCTTCCACCTTTTAGAAAATTGATCTATGAGAGATAATTGCTCCTGGAGATTGTTAATTATCAACGCTAGGTCAGCGTCGCTGGCGAAGATAGCAGTGTCGTCAGCATACATAGTAAAGTTGCAACGTGGTGATTTTTCGAGGTCAGACATGAAAACATTATACAGTGTGGGACTAAGGGCTGAGCCTTGGGGAACTCCGGCAGGTAAACCACATTTTTTTGATAATCTAAGTGTCTTTACATCAAAAGTGCGCGAGTCTAAAAAGGAATGGACAATTCTGCATAGATAGGGGGGCAGTGAGCATTTAATAAGTTTGAAAACTAGGCCGTCATGCCATACTGTGTCAAAGGCTTTTTCAATATCAAGCGCTATGAGACCAGTTGAGCGTTTTGATATTATCATTAATGTGGTGAACAACTCTGAGTAGCTGATGAGTGGTAGACATTCCAGGTTGAAAGCCAAACTGAAAATCCTGTATAGTGGAGGTAGCTTCGAGTTATTTCGAATACGGGAAAGGATAACTTTTTCGAAAAGTTTATTAAAGGAAGGAAGTAAGCTGATAGGGCGGTAGCTACTGGGGAGCCTAGGATTTTTACCTGGCTTTAAAATTGAAATGACGATTGCGTTTTTCCAAGCAGAAGGAAAGTATCCTAGCTTTAAGCAGCAGTTAAAAATAAATGTAGCTAAAATTATGGCCTTCCTAGGAAGGTTTTTAAAAAGGACGTTTGGCAAACCGTCATCATCAGGCGCGGATTTCAATTTCAAGCTTTTGAGATGGGATTTTGTTTCTGCAGGAGAGCAGAAATCACTAGGTTGGAAATGGGTTCTGGCTTCTAATAGTTTGGCGATTTCAAGGATTACTTGGAGACTGGTGTCAGGGTCACTGCAGAGAAGCGTAAGCTTGTGTGAGCTTTGGAAGGAGCCAGCAAGTGCATCAGCTTTTTCTCTTTCAGTATGAGCGACATCGCCATTAGGAAGGAGCAAGGAAGGAAGCATACGCTTTTTGTTCTTCAATAGCTTGAGCAATTTCCCGAGACGATTTGACCCAGGTGCCTGTGCGCATAGTAAGTCATTCCACCGTTTATTACGAAGTTCAAGAAACGTTTTACGTATTTGGGTGTTCAGAGTGTTTAGGTGGGCTTTTAATTGGGGACAACGAGTTCTTTGCCACTGCCTACGAGTGTCATTGCGGTGTTTGATTAACGCAACAGTGGCTTTGTCTATATGAAATTTGGAAATCACTCGCTTTGAAGTGGGGGTGGAGTTATTTTGGGCTAATGTGAGCTTTTTAGAGAAAGTAGAGATTAGACTGTCAATTTGGGAGACGTTTACAATTTTCGAGAGCTCATAATCGTTAAGGTTAATATCATCTTCCAAGATTCTACGATAAGCAGCCCAAGAGGTTTTATTGTAATTGAAACAGAAAAAGGTCGAAAGCTTTAAGTGTTTGTAGATGTCAAATCGAACCGGCAGGTGAATAGAGGATAGTTCGTTAATCACTAAGGCTGCGACAAGGGAACATTGCTGTTGGTTATAATAAGATCAAGAGTTGAGGCATTTCCTCTTGGAGGAAAGCAGGTTGAATGAAAACTCAAATAAGATTTTTCCGACCTTGTTGGCTTTCAAACAGTTCCAATGCCGGTGTCGGGCATTTAAGTCACCACCGATAATGTAGTTTGTTTTCAAGGAAAAGAGCAATTTTAGATTGTTATGGAACTGCTTTGTCTTGAGGGAATTCAACTTAGTGCCACTGAAGTAAACTGAAATAGCAGTGATGTTGACTTCTTCGATATACACTGCTACCGTTTCAATAATTTGGGTGGGTAGATTATATAATCGTTGAAACTTCATGCCTTTTTTAATAAATAATGCTACGCCACCACGAATTGCATCCTTTCTGTCGTTTCTAATCATATGATAGTTAGAATTATTCAGTACGTCGTCTTCTCTAAGCCAAGATTCGCTGAGAAAGAGAATATCGATATTCTTTTCATCGAATTCTTTGCGCGTTCCATGTTAGACATTGAATTTTCTGTTTATTTATAAACAAATTTGGTCGCTAGTTCTACGATCACATTGAATTGATCGGTGCGCGTTTTACACAAAGAGAGACGTGTAATGAGGTCTCGAGACAAGTTTAGTAACTCAGTAGCGGAAAATAGGTCTCCACAACTTGGAGAAGACGATGCACTAGTAAAATTGTGTGGGCTAAGAGTAGTACTGTTGTTGTTATTGATAATGGGAGCATTGCGGGCGATTGCACTGTAAGCTTTATCTGTCTCAGGATTATTGTATTGATTGCCGATACGACTGCCTCTGGGAGGTAAAGACGGAAAGTTAGCACAGTCAAGAGCTGGCGGCTGTCGAGAACATGTTGGACTAGTGTAGCTTTGAATAGTGGTTGGGCGGCGGGAAGAAGCAATTTTACGTATTTTCAAAAATTCTTCACGTTTCGGGCAAAGAACGTGATTGCTCAAATGTGGGCCACCACAGTTGGCACAGGCTATTCCCGATGTGTTTTTGGCATGACATTTTGATTTGTCATGGTCTTTGCCGCAAATTAGACATTTCGTCGAAAGATAACAGAACGATGTTCCGTGTCCCCATCCTTGGCAGTTCCGGCACTGAGTAGGATGCTGTGCTTTCCGTTGTTGGACGCTCCACTTTACTCTGACCTGACTTACGGAATCAATTTTCTTGAGATCAGATAATTTGACTGTTCCGCGCGAGAAGTACAGTAGGTATAGAGTTTGATCGCTATAACGCCGGGATTCTGCCGCTGGGGAGATTTTCTTAGTTTCAACACATTTTAGATTGTGCTATTCGGCTAATAGTTTTTTCAGCTCGGAGCATTCGATATTGTATAAACCACTTAAAATGAATTTGAGTGGTTTTATTCCGCACGAGCGTACGAGTAAAATTGCACTTTGGTTTTTACCATATGTTCTTGAATTTTGTTGAAGCACTTTAGGTTGGTGAGCAATAGCTTTATATACACACTAGTATACTGGAGATGTTGAGGCTATTTATCATAGCTACGATCGACTGACGAAGTTGGGAAGAATGAGGGGAGGAATTTTAATCTTCCTGGGAGGCTGAGTGTCTTTATCATTACGAACAACTTCACAATCATCGTCGTCAATGTTCGACAGCAGATGAAATGGGTTAGGGTTTTCCATGGCAGCAATGCAATGAGTGAGTCGGTATGGGCCTTTGGAAGCCTTAGACGGTCTCGTAACAGAAGGCCGGTGGGAGATTCCTCCCGTTTGCGTTTCGAGCCACTAGCAACGGAACTAATTTTCACTGCACTTTAGCAATACGAATGAAATCACAATGACAAATGGGATCCGAGTTAAAAAAAATCAAACTCGACCACGAGGTCAGAAACAGGTTATAGAAAGAATTGATGCGCGGTTGTAAAGAGCGACAATTCCGCTCTGAACTCTCGCATGGAACTCAACATCCTCGACTTATATCCATCGATATCATTTACTCATAAAGGTTATTAATTTGTGATCATGGTTCCCTTCTTATCCATAAATCAGCATATACAACGTATATCGTCTCTGAAGCCTATCAAAGCAGAGAATAATTGATATGGGAAACTCGATCGTTTTACGGAATAAGCCTCCGAAAGCAGAATCAAATTGGAATTGTTTTTTTCGGGATGATTTTGAAGCAGTTTTAAGCAGACCAAGACGAGGTGTTCGAAATCTATGGCTGTGCTTCGTAGCATTGCCTCAAAACACTATCAAGCCAACGAAAAGTCAAATCAGAACGTAACTTCGTCAACTGTTATATAAGAGAGCAATAACAAGGCGTGGATAACTAAATTCACATTCTGTATTTTCGTACTGGCTAGTATTTCGTACGTACGAGTATTTAATACTAGCGTACATGTGAGTATTTGATATTTGAGACTAAGTAATACTTGCTGATATGAAAAAGATTGTATTTGAGTGCTTGTACTGACTGATTTGCTTTGGGTATTTTATTCGGGTGTTTTGGGAATGGTGGGAAAAATTGAAAATTTATGTAATTTTTAATTTTTGGCTTCGATGCCATTACCGACCCTCCGAATACAGGAGGGTTTTTATGCACATAATAAAATGGGAATGAAATTAAAATTGATTTAATTTGATTGTTTTCCGTAGATAGCTCCTATACTTGAGGACTTACCAAATAAGTGACCGACCATTGGAAAATTACTGACAAGCTGGAAAATTACTGACAAGCTGGGTATTGTTGATTCGGTATCCTATGAAGGCCATCTTACACCATCATCATTTTAGCTGAGCAATCATGTCTGGGGGGGTACTAATCATATCATTTCATTACACCACTGAAAATTATATGTACATATTGTAATTATATATGTACATACTTCTAAAAATACTAGCTGGTATTTTTGGAACAGGTATTTAGAATGGCTAATTTTCTGTACTAGTACTAGTTATACCTAGTATGTGGAACTCCTGGTACGACCCAGCTCTAATTGCTACACACTAATTGTAGTACGAATTCTTTTAGCGAATAAATTCTACTGGGGGAGTATTGTTGAAAAGGCGGAGAAGGGAGAGAGAGCTGTTGCGATGAGTTTTGAAAATGGTAGTCAACGGTTATTGCCTCTGCTAACGGCATGTGCTAACCCAAAGCGGGCTCAATTTCCTTTAGTGGGAGCGTCCTGCAATGGCGTCAGCAGTTTTATTTGACGAAGCAAATGCACATTCCAACCAAAGCAAATGCACTTTCTTGAATCTCGGGGCAGAGTACAATCGTGCCTTGCACTTTTTTCAATCATCCAGAAGTCAGCTCTTAAGATAGCGAATATTTCTGTTTGAAAAACAGAAACGTGCTCTCCGAGAGTAGAGGCCCGTCTGGCATTCGATAAATGCAGATAAATACCAGTTCCAGATCTAACATTTGTCTATGAGCCGCCCGTGAAAAAGATCTCGGAGTATCCTTTCGTACAGACACAAGGGTGATCCCTGTCACTTCTACTCAAGAAGATTACTTTATACCTTATACCGAAGTTGAGTAAGGGCCCTCGAGAATCAGAGAGATTTTACGTATCTAAGCTCTAATGGAACAGTTCCCCACATCGTCGTTTCCTACACATAGACCAAGTTGAGTTAATCCATGAGCAAAGCTCTCCGAACTTATTTTTATTTTATTTTCAAGCCAAAGCAAGTCTCATTCAGAAGACGTCTATGCCTAGTCCGTCTTTCTGAATTGTTGAAAATTATCTTATTGGACAAAGTTTCAACTTTGGTTGAGCCTCTAGTAACATCGAACAAAAAACCGTCCTCTTGAAGGTAATGTCGAAAGATTTAATATACTAAGTCTGTATGTATGATGGTCGACTTTCGAAATCGTGTGGATTAAATACAGCTCTCAACGCAAAAAGTAAAAATTGTTTTCGGAAAAATTCGAATCTGTCGCTATGAATATCAAAAATAGGATTTCGGACAATGCAGGCAGACTCAAGTAACGGGCGAACTAAGGTCATGTACAGAGATTTTGCCTCGCATATGTTCTTGAATCTTTCGCACGCCTCTTTATAAATCCTAACTGCTTGCTGACCCTACTTAAGACTTGATCAAGCTGTAGATTGAAATACAGCTTTTTATCTGATATGACACCGAGGTCTGTGGCACTATCAACATTGTTCAATATCTTATTATTGAGGTAGATTGAATGTCGAGTGGAGGTAGATTGAAAAGCGCATCAAAGGCCGCACTCTGAGTATTACTCTTAGCAACTTTACAGATTGGCTAACTTCTTACGAGCATAGAATTGTTTCACAACAGTCCACCAAACCATGGATGCGTATATGATCACCGGCCTTATGATTGTTACGTAGATCTACATAGCTACTTGAAACTTCAGACTCGATTGTCCTCGCAAAAACTCTTCCACTACCCGAAAGTATTTAAAGCTCGAGTAGGCTTCATTTCCTCATAATTCTTCCGCAGAAGTTTTTGTTTAAAATTATGTCTAGATATCTGTCCTCATCTGAAAGTTGAAGAGTTGCATTCTTCAGAATAGGAAGCATTAATCATTGCACTTTTGTTTTCCTGGTAAACAAAACAAATTTCGTTTTGCCAGGATTAACTTAAACGCCATGACTTGTCCACACCATGAGCTTTCACAGCTTCACAAAGCTCCTCAAAGAGCGCACAATCAAAGGCCTATTTAATGTCCACAAATACCCTCATCGCATACTAACGCTTTGCGCTCGCCTTCTCAATTCTAGAGACCAGAAAATGACGGGGCGACTCACTCACACGATTATCCTCCCTGCTGAGCCTATTGCTCATCATTCAACGGGTCACACTTAAGCGCCCTAGTGCGTATGAGTCTTTCAATAAGTCTCTCCAGGCATTTCAACAGTTAGTTAAGCTCATCGGCCTAAAGTTCCTTCGATCTGAATACTCATCTCACCCCCGCTCAGGTGTGAGGACTATCTTAAATTATCGCCAAGGTGACGGCACATAGCCCAGGGCCAGGCATGCCTAAATAATTTCCTTTAAGTCTGACCCCAAGTGGTCAATCCCTTAGCATAATCCGACAGATGCCACCTAGGCCTGGTAAAATGCTCACTAATACTCTTGAATACAGAGAACGTTACTGCTATAATTGCTTATATTTCAGAAATTTGATACATTTCTGCGCACGACTGCTTAAGGGAATAAAATATATGAACGTTATCTTAGGGCCACTCGGTGGCCGGCCCCTGAATTTCACGCCACCAGAATTTAGCACCGCCACACAAGAGCCACTTAGTGCCTCTGACGTCAGAGGTGCATCATTTCTTTCTAGTTTGATTTAAAATGTTCAAATCTGAAGGATGATTATAAAACCAACTAAAAGATAATCAAACCAACTAATTGTTAATCATTATATTCTAATTATAAAAAGCACATGTCAATTGTACTTTTGGCGGATTGAAGCAGGCAACTAACTATAACTACACTTATGTCGACATTGGATCATTTGGGCGAAATTTAAATGCGGGAATTTTTAAGTATATTACGCTTTGGCAAATCTTAAAATCTAATAGATTAAATAACACCGGCATTGATAGGAAGCAACCTAAACGCAAAACTATTATTTGCTTTTGTAGAAAATGAGGCATTTGGTTTAGCTAAAAACATTCTTAGAACATATGGTGGTAAGAATCTTAGTGTTGGAAAAAGTTTTCAGTTATCGTTTGAAGTACATTGAGTACACTTTGAAATACGCTCCAATAAATGGCAAATTTTTCACAGGCCACTTAATGTTAGATTCCAGTTAGTAGCAGCTAGAGTCTAGACCCACGAGTATCGTGTGTGCACGCTCTCATAAATACATGTGTGACAAATGAGAGGAGAGACTGATAAGACACGGAATCTAGTGGCCCGGGACACTGTGCCCAGTGCTGCCACTTTGGATACCTTCGTATCATTTTGGATACGAATTGAATTTAAAAAATCTGGATGATACTATGATACGTTGTCCCCAAAATGGATACTTTTCTCAATTTTAATTTACCTGCGCAAAAACGTGTGTTCATAACAATCACTTTTTTCAATTTCCATTACATTATATTTCAAACAGAAAAGTTTGATTGCACAATTTTATCATACTGTTATATAAATGGAAGTAGCAGCATTTTCTTTCGAAAAAGTTTGACGTTCTATTCAAAATGGGTATAAGCATGATGAGACTCAAGAAATGGACAAGAAAGAAAGTAGTTCAGGAACTATCAAAAATGTACAATAATTTATAATACATAATAATTTATAATGTACAATAATTTATATAGAGCTGAATAGGTGAATTCTTCTAACCCTCAAAACACATAGGCCACTGCTGAAACATATTTAATTCTAATCTTGAATGCATTTCCCGTCTTACCTAAGAGTTATGCAGCAGTCTTTGAGGAATTTCGAATGATTTCGTTGTAAAATTGCAAAATCTTTTCCAAAATCTTAAGCAGGACAAATTTAAGAATTATTGGGCGATAGTCCTTTGGCTTAACATTAAAAACGTTCCCTGCTTTATGGAACATACGATAAGCGCAGGCAAGCGTTATAAATCTCTCTGAGTCATAGTAGCGATACTTCCATGGTCAGCTGGATATCAGCAGCAAGGACGCCATCAGGGGCCGAGGATTTAAACGGCTCAAACGAGTTAATTGCCCTCCTCAGTTGAAAATTAGATATTCTGAATGACGGTGTTGAGCTCCTAGCTTGCTTTATTTGTGCGTCCAAAAGAACGTTTAGAGTGCCTGCGCTCGAACTAGTCTAAATGCCCTCAGGGTTCATGATGCACCACATAGCCTTCGGTGTCGTGCTTAAAACCTCACGAAGGTGATTTGCCTCGCTGATACGCTTTGCCTTGCGTACGGCATATTTAAAAGCCCTCAGCTTCGTTTTATTCAGCGACCAGTCTTTCGATTTTTCGAGCTATTGAAATCCTTCCTACACTCTCTTCGCTGGGTGCTGATCTCTATGATCTCCGGCCAGCCACGTTGAACGATATGAACCTATATGAACCTATTATCGGAGAATGAACACTCTTGTTAAACCCTCCAGTCACGGAGAAGATGCGAGTGCCGCCCACTTCCCAAAGTAACGTTAAGAACCTCTTTACGGTTTGAGTAAAAGAAGGTCGGTTCGCTGCTAGTGTTGGCGATGAAAAGGTTGATGATGAAATCAAAAAGTTCCTCATCTCGGCCATTTGAGTAAGAGCTACCCTCTTCTTCATTATGAGCATTATAATCAACCCTCAGAAAAAAAGTTTCACCAATTTTCATGGTTTTAATCACAACACCCTTGACAATGTCGCATAGATGGCTAGTAACATGATCATATGCCATGTAGTAGGAAACAAACCAGCATGTTATCCTGCAACAGCCATGTTATCCTTGTCACAGAAATTGTATAGTAAAAACACGTTAGTGATTTTCTTGACAACAATACAGACACGGGGCTTGTGTAAGCCGTCGGGTACTATCAGTCTGCATACATTGGTACGTAACCCACAAACCGGTTGTTGGATTAGGATTAGCTCTTCCTCTGTCCTAGACAAGCGGAGAAGCAGGGCAGCTAATGCTGCTTTACCTAATCTGCAGTACCTTCCCCATCATTCATAAGATGATAAGTTGATAAGGGTTAGGTCGAGGTCCTCCCCCTCGGACATAGAAGCTGCTCAAGCCCATTCCTCTGCGTCCAGAGTCATGAGGTCCAGGCAGCTACCCAACTCGGAGGTAGTCCCGACGCTGACCCCATCGGCATAGAGGATTCTGCATCCAGTTCTTCCTCAAACGTTGCCCTCAGACAGGCGACAGTCCTCTCTTCAAGTAGTCTCTCGGTCATTTGAGCCACCTATTTTGAGTCAGGCTTTAAATTTATCGGATCGTTGGCCTGTCCCTTCAACAGATCCGTGGAGCCAATTTCTCGACTCCGTATCTGATAACGCCCTTACAGGGCATCTAAAACCAGCAGTGCTTCTTCATTTATAATGAGAAGGACCTTTCTTCCGTCGATTATCTACTATTAGCAGAAAATTTGAAACAAAAATATTTTTAGCTTCTGGCGAGTTTTATGCATTTGATTTGTTAAAAGCTGAATGTGATTTTTTGATTAAGATTTTGATATTTTTTAAAAATAAATGTTCGATTTTACAATATGCTGTGGCATAAATCGCCGATTTATGTTAAATGTCGAAAATAACATTTTATATTTCCGACAAAAATGGCTGTACAGAGCCATTATACCAAGGTATCAATTTGATACGCATTGCTAAAATTGTGGATACGATGGATACGTTTTTCTTACTAATTTTGTAGAATGTGGATACGATATGAAAGCTCTGAAGCGGCAGCACTGACTGTGCCTCTGTGTGTACACTTCTATTATAGTTCTACAGCCGTCAGTGGCTAGAGACACAGTGGTCGGACACTGGGTGTCTCGTGTGAAACGGCTCTTAGTGATAATCCCATTCAGGCGAGTATTTAGCCTCTGACATATGATGAGCAGAAAAGTGTACGTCTCCGACATTGTCGACTGTAGTCAAATTAAAGGTCCTATTACCCGCGGCAACCGCTACTGCCGAACATCCGTTTTCAAGGAGGAAAAGTTTTCAGCATTGGGGCCGAAGATTCCTTTGATCTGAGATAAGCCATACTGCATCTAGTTTGTAATGCCTTGTCGTCGAATTAACTTTTTTACGTTTAAATAGCAATGAAGAAAAAAATTATTGGTTTGTTCTCTTGCTGTAACTACACATTTGATAAGAACTTTAACGTTTTGGAACAGGTTTGATATTAGGGTCGTTTTTTGCTCCTCTATCCAGTGCGGAACAGAACAGACGCATTGGAAACAACAACACTCCTGTCCCAGCGAATTCAATGGGACACAATTCTGTTCTACATAGGTAGTCCATGTGCTGAACTATAGAATGTGCTGATAGAAAAAACAAAAGGGGCAAACTCGACTTGATTTACCACAGCCGGGAAATTCTACCACCAGAGGGCGAATAGGTGGTAGCAGGGTCGATAATTGAAGAAAAACACATAAAATTACGCAAAAAATACGCGATAAGACAACACAGTTAAGAAAACCAACAAACAAAAACCGCAAAAGCAAACACACAAATACAAAAACACAAACATACTAGCCAAAAAACTTAAAAAAGAATCATGTAACGGCTATATGTTGCATCAAGTCGAGTTTTAATCGAATAATAATTTGTAATTTCAATTCTCACTACTAAGAAAAGTATTAGACGTCTTTGTTGAATAAATTGAAACACTCTAAAATATTCAACACGCTAACTAGGATAAATTCCAGGGAAAATCCTGAGCTTAATATTTTTTCTACATGCATATCATGAAAACTAAAATTAAATCACGAGAATTTAGCGTCATATACCTTTGAATATAAATCAACAGCCAACAAAACGTGCCTCTGGGTGATTTTTTCGTGATTCCCTCTATGAGTGATTCGGAATCTAATAATTACTGCCAATCTTACTTTACAAAAAGTCTTGTTCCAGTAGTTTAGTAAGTTATTTTTCCAAAAAAAAATTAACAGACACAGAGTCAGTTTTTGTTTCTTTTGCGTTAACTTCATTTATCGCAACACATCAATCATGATTGCATTAGTGTTATTGGCATGCATTAATTAGCATAATATCATATGATTCTAATATAACATTGTTATCCAATATTCATTCAGCTGATATGGTCTTTATTAATACACATGCAGCTTATCTATTCAAATAACTCGAAACAGAATTGATAAGTATGATTTTTGTTCAGAGCAAACGAATAAAAAATGTTTTGCTTAGAACAACTGATAACATAACACTTTTGTAAATGGATGTTGCTAGCAAAAAGTTTATTTCGTACTTCGAGATCATTAATCGGCAGTAGAATCAAATTATTGCCTTCTTTAGGCGACGATGTTTATTCTTTTACTAAATTATGAACTTTAAAATGAACTTTCAACTTACCATCATTGCTGTTCCCGCCACTACCATAACACTGGATCGAAGACCATCAGACAAATTCTGGCTAAGTGAATTTCCAACAACATACGTATCATTGGACAATCGATTCAACAGCTCACCAGTTCCCTTCTTATCGAACCAGCCAGCCTCTTGACTTAGCATGGCTCGGTATAATTTTGTGCGAAGGTCTTTTACAATTCGTAGAGCTGTAATTCGAAAGTTTTGTATTAAAAATTCTATTAGAATTTACCTATTCAGGCAACATACAGGCACTATTAAACAAGTACACCCTTCCGAAATTCGCCAGGCCGCCCAATACAAAAACTCCAATCAGAATCAAGCAGAATTTCTTCAATTTCTCAATCATTGCCTCAGTTTCGTTCTTAGTAAAAATCGTATCCAATATTTTCCCAAGAGCATACGGGACAGCCATCGTTATGGATGAAGATATAACCAAAAGTCCAATAGCAGCTGAAAACAAACATCATTTAGGAATAGTATTCAAAAATTTAATTAAAATAAACTCACCAACCAAAACCCATTTCTCTGTTTTCGCCAACGATAACAGCCGCCTAACTTCCGACCGATTTAACAATCGTTTACCACTTTTTGCTGATGATTTATTCGAGCACTGTCGCCAGGTCAACTTAATTATTTCCGATTTTCTTGTTAGAAATGTTAATTTTTTCAATTGTGATATATTTACGAAACATCGCGCTGCTGGGACTGCATTAAGTTTTGGCAATGGAATTTTATATTTGTACGGTTCAAGGTGAAGTCTTGAGTTGATGATGATATGCGAGCGAAACCGATAACATGCTCGCAGATTGTTTAAAAGCATGTTACACTGATTGTTTTTGACAAGGAAACTATTCGAGTCAAAGGATGAGGGAGATATTGCACTTAATTTTATTATTTAGGGCAGGCGAATTTTACACCGTGAGCGGTACAGAACTACTTCGTAGGGTTAAAATTCTGGCAGGAGAACTGTCATTGGCTGGTGGTAAAGAAAGATGGCGGTGACAGCCAACAGCCCAGCTGATTGTATGGAAATGGAACAGAAACACCAAAAACAGCATGCCGAGAGAAAAGCGAATGTAAATAGTAAGAGAGATGTACTTGAACGAAGAGAAAAAATCAATGTGGTTTAGTCAAAGTGTATAGGTTTAGTGATAAGACCCTAGAGTCGGTGGTTTTTTCCATTTGAATCCATTATTAAAAATGTTTGTGTTCGTTAACATGGAGGTTTTAAATTTAAGTTTGAAAGCAAATCACAAACTAATGATAAATATAAATGCAAAGTCAAGTAAATCAAGTCAACGATTTAATTCAACTAAATGCATTAATTTTTTGTCGAATTAAAAGTTTCGTATTTTGACTTTCATCTTATTTGTCGAAATTTTATCCAATTTAATGTATTTACTAAATATACGGGAACACTTATAAATATAAATACATTTTCACTATTTTTAAAACCATTTTTTAGCTGTTTTCGTTATTGCTGTTAGCAATATTTACTGCATTGTAGCGCACTAAAGCCAGAACTTTGTTGCATTGTGGCACTCTAAATCTCAAGGTTAGGGCCATAGGTCTCCAGATGAATACTGTAAATCTCTAAATCAGAGCTATAAATCTCTATCTCAGAACTAAAAATCTGTAGATCAGAGTTCTAAGCCTATAGATCAGAGCTCTAAGCCGATAGGATCAGAGCTCTAGGCCTATAGGGTCAGAGCTCTAAATCCCTAAAACAGAGCTCTAAATCTCTGGATTATAGCTAGATCACTGGATAAGAGCTAGATCTCTCTGGAAGAGAAAAAGAAATGCAGAAGTGTTAGAAGCACACAAAAAATCGGTGACAATAAAGCGCCCGATTTAAAGAATGATGTCGGATATAGCAATGAACGCCAAAGACAAAGGAGTATCACAGGGATCTGTCCTTGGTCCTCTAATATAACTTGCAACTTGCTATAAAATATATGGGCGTAATTATTGACGACAACCTGAACTTCAAATCTCATCTAGAGAAAGCAACCGATGTTAGTTCACAACTTAGCTTGAATACTACCCAATATTGGCGGTCTAAATCAAAGCCGAAGGCTATTTATTTTAAGAGTGCTTAACTATGTTTTATTGTATGCAAACGAATTGGCGAAAAATACAAGCGGTCTACCGACTAATTGCACTCTGAAACTGATGTGCCTTTCGAATAACATTCTGCGAAGCGACATGTATTATAATATAACCAGTATGCTCCCCATTGATATTTTTGCAGATGAAGCTATTCGACTTTACAAAAGCGAAGCAAGGAAAGAACGGACAACAAACACGCGATAGATCGAAAGACGAGTGTTACTTCGCATAGCAATGTAGTTGCGAGAAAGCGTAGCACGGGCATTGGACACACAAATTATTTCCCAACATAGTGCGAGGGACTTCACAGAGCCACGTAGAAACGAGTTATGACCTTACTCAATTTTTCAGTGGGCATCGTACTAGCCCTGTGCCGTTTTGGGCACGATAGGTCACCGGGCTGCCCCATTTAAAATGCATGCAAAGATCCGGAACACGTCATGTTCAATTTGCCCACGCTTTGGAGCATGCAGAAGTAGCTTAGAATGTAAAACTGCTTAGAATGCCGCTGTAAAAGCACGTTGACGCTGTGACAGGAAGTTGGAATCAGTAAGGATCACAAGAAATAGCCAAGGGGTCGCCCACTCCTCTCTAATATAGAGCTAGATCTCTCTGAATCAGAGCGAGATATTGGGTCAGAGTTAGCCTTCAGGACTAAAGCTCAATTTCTTTAGTAACGACGATCAGTAACATATGTCCAAGATATCGGACGTAAATGCGGAAAATTTTTACCATAAAATTCTGCCACTAGATTAACCTAAAGAGATCGGTGACCTAACCAAATTAATCACAGAATAAGATCAAGAGGCTACTAAAAGCAATTAAGCCACAATTAAACCATAAGATCAATCAAAGCTTTCACGAAATGATGTGTAAATAAATTGAAAAATCAATCTTTCTTTAATAATAATTGATATATATTTTAAAATAATGTCAATATTTCCATTACAATAATAACTATATTTGCTTTTGTTTTTAATGTTTTTTTTCCTTGTCCTTCAACTAATTTTTAAATAAATTTGATTTGTATACAATCTTCCGCGCATCT
This sequence comes from Nemotelus nigrinus, assembly GCA_947369275.1. NCBI lineage: Eukaryota > Metazoa > Arthropoda > Insecta > Diptera > Stratiomyidae > Nemotelus > Nemotelus nigrinus. The sequence goes on from OX376373.1 coordinate 143,996,895, forward strand.
TTTACCACAAATCATCGAAGGAGCAACTTTTTTCTTTTCACTCCTATCGTCATTATTTTTACCATTATCATTATCATCATAATTTCAGCCACAGGTAGGTTTTATAGGTAGGTAGATATCATTTTCTTAGAAAAATATATTCATTTCATGTTCACATTACAATTATATATATATGTATAATTTTTATATCGCTTAACAGTTTTTTTTTTTGCATAGAGGTTTGTATATTAAAATCTACTAATAGACACTATAAATTTGATTTCGTTTTCATAATATAGATATTTTGTTTGTTTTGAATTAAATTGCTCTTTGAAAACAATTTTTATATGCAATCTGATTCCTGTTTTTCTTTAATCACGAATTTCTCTAAGTTCGGTTTTTGTCACTTTTGTTGAAAAATTTAGTTTTATCTACTTAAGGAGCACTTGTATTACATCAAATTTTGAATTTTCTTAGTGGATTTTCATGTTGTTTCTATCCGTTCTTTGTAATTTTCATGAAAACAAAATACAATATATTTTGTGGACCCCACAATCAAGATATATATGTTGTTTTACGCTTAGAATTTAACAATCATTAAATATTACGATTTAGCTAATATAATCTAATTATTTCTAAAATTTCGCTTTATAATTTGCATTACCAACAAGATTTATTTTGTAGAAAAAAATTTGAAGTTCTAAAGAAGGATATCAGATAAATGAAAAATAATATGATATTCTTTTTCTTAATCAAATCATTGTATGAAATATATTATTTCTATAAGTTGAGTAATAATTTCAATTAAATAAAATATTTCATCCATTTAGAACTATTATCTCTCTCGAAAATCGCATAAACTATCTATCAGAGCTAACACTATGTATCGAAAATGTATCTGTTATTTATGAACTCGTTGATTTAAATCTATTATTTTTTAACCTGTTCTCTAACACCTGTCGACTTAAATATGAAGAATTCTCGATAAATCGATTGCTTATGATACAAACCTAATGCTAAGCTTAAAAGCTATATTGTTTTTTTCTTTCCTTTTTAATAACTAACCTAGTGCAAGTTAATAAAAACTAAAACTAAAAAAAAAAAAAATGACGTATTTAATGATAATTTAAGCTTAAACGAAAATGTCTGGTTGTATTTATACGTAAAATAAATTTATTCTGTTGATTATTATAGACTTAGGTACATATTTAAATTAACTATTAGAGAAAAAAGGATGCTTTTGAATTAATTAATTAATAAAAAGTGAGAAAATAAAAGTTTATTTAATATCCCTAACAATATTAAGGAATTTTAATTAATTTTTTTTGTTTTTATGTATTTACAATAATATTAAATTGAGAATATTTCTTTTTTTTGCATACAGAACTATACTATATATTTACAGAGTTTTGTAGCTTTTGCGTAAGGTTAAGGCAAATTTGATTGACTTGTTGAATGGAGGTTAAGTTGTGTGGATTTTTGTTTATGATGAAACGTCAGTTTTTGATGGTTTCTTGTGAAACTTGTGTTTTAGATAATTTTAATGAATGGTAAGTATTGCACCGGAGAGGACAAGTAGTAGGTACAATTTTAATAACTAATCCAATTGGTGATATGCGATATTTAATAATTTGAGCTTTGGGCGCATATTAGTAAAGGGATTCAATTTATCGACACGACACTTGATGATAATCGCTGGACGAAAACCTCTTTGATTTGATGGAAGCTTTTGTGACGTATCTATAATTAAACTACTAGTGTAGCTTCTGTTATATTATATTTTCATCGAAGTTAGAAGCGACGATGAGCCACAATCGAGCGCTCAAACTTATTTTTTAGAGCTCAGATTTCCCAAATGTCTACCGGCCACAAAAGTCTACGTACAGGCGAAGGTAATTTTAAGAATATATTTTCTATTAAAGCTGCATGGACATTTTTGAGAAAAAAGTGAGAGACATGAAGTCATGGTAATCGAACCGCCCTTTCGAGCCTACTTCAGGCATACTCAAGATCTACTCTAGACATGCTCCGGAGTAGTTTTAAAAGATCCTGAAGATAAATTTGATACAAAGTGCTGATAAAATAAACATCAAATTACAATTCTGATTTTTCCAGACATTATCGTAGGCCTTTTTGTATTCGTTTAGATGCCAAGTCGACACCTGCTTTGCATGGATATCACTTTCCACATTTAACCGTTTTTGTACTGCCGCAATCAAAGCGAAATTAGCTTTTTCAAAGTGATCATTATAGGAATTTTGTTGAGTTTCTCTTTCACATTGTATTCTGCGCATTCCGGAAAAATCTTGAAATTTTACCAATGAACAATGAATTGGAGGCAGCCCATTTTCCAGATGTGACTAAATCCGTTTTGATAGCTGCAATTTCTGTGATGGTTTAGCGAACCGTGAATCGCATAATAAAATTGCACCATAGTCGTCGTTTTTTGTCGTATTACACGACCTATTGCCTAATTCACGACACAAACCGCTTCTAATCCATACCAGCTATCACCAAACAAGAGTCCTTTCTCTTTCGCCCATTTCTCCTCTAAATATTTCTTTTTCAATATCAACCGTGTATCTTTCAATAGTGGATACTGCAATCCCGTGATGATTACAGCATTTCGGTTCCAAGTCCAAACCCTCTTAACCCATATCACGACAAATTGCCATAAAGCAAGCACCTTGAGTATTCGGGTCCGCGATTTTATCATAGTATTTTTCCATTGCATCCGGTAATGCATCTTTTGCCACTCGCTCCCTACGAATCGATGCATTTGTTCATGTGCAGAAATGATGGGAAGGCGTAGGCAATGATAGGGCAAAAGGACAGAATGATGCGACGTAAAAAATAAACATATTTCCAATTATTCCTGTTCGAAAATTTTAAGTTCAAAGGATCTTTATTGGGTCCGAATGGTATTACTTTGACACCAACCTGAGCCTTTTTGACAATGTAAGGAATTTCGAGACGAATTGAGATGAGAATGCTCTGCGATCAGCGGTTTTAATGGCCTTAAAATACAATTCGTGAGAATTATACTATGTTACAATTTAGCCACTATTCCATCCCGTAGCCTGGATTGAAACACCAATAGTTTATATTCTTCATTTTTTACATTGTAGTGCCGCCACCCGTCTACTCTCGTTGCTCATTTTCATTTTCGTACTTTATTTCTTTTTACTTACTTTATTTCTTTTTCGAGAACTTTAAAGCATCGCTTGATTGTCTCCGTCGCATCACCTTTCCCGCAAAAGCTATGTCAAAAGGTCAACTGAAACTGCAGATTCCGCACCTTATCCAAACATCGAATTGATCATTTCTTTGAATAGGGCCAAGTTATCCACTGTGAAATCCTTTGGAGCTTCGGTCCCAACTCTGCGCTCTTCGATACCGCTTTCATTACACGTGTAATGTCATCAATAAAAAGCGCAATGCGCCCCATGATATGATTTGTAAGGACGCCGACGCTTTACATTTTTTCCACATTGTGACCCTCATCCAAAATCACAATTGTGCAAATCACAATCCAATTCGTCCTTATTCGCTTTTCGAGCTTTGGGATCAAGCAACTAGTCGTACGATATAAATACTATATCTTTCTTCTGCATTAACTCGCGAGATACATAGTCATGACACTGTTGAAATCAAATCCTCGATGTTCAGTGTGTTACTGTTCGCCAGAAACAATGGATTGCTCTTATTGGGCTCGACTTTCAAGTAAAACGAGCACGTTCGTCTTAAGATGTATTATACACAATCTAGCCATAAATATTGTCCGACGTTGAAAACGAGCTAATTTATGTTTCCCTATGTTGGCAATTCTATGCGAATAGGTTGTTTACATCAAGGTAGCAGTATCAACACAGTCAAGTGATAAATTGGTCGGATTATCATTCGCGCGTTACTGTAATCGGTTTGCATAAGACTGGGAAAAACGGTAAACAAATCTGGTCCCTCCTTAAACCACTTAGCATCAGTCAGAAGTTCGTTTATCGTACAATTTATCGTTTTAATGAAACTGGCGACGTGATAGGCCGGCCTCGGACTAGTCGTACACGTACCGCATGCACAAAAGAAACAGTGGAAGCCGTACCAAGCCGCATTCGAAGAAACCAATCCGTAAGCAAAAAAATTCTCGCTCGTGAAATGAATATCGCATCGCGCACTGTCTCTCGTATTCTACGCGATGATTTACGTTTGAGAGTGTACAAGAGATACATCGGACATCTGTTAACCGACCCAACGGGAATCGCTGTAATGCATTCTGGCAGAATTCATGAAGCAAACATTCTTAGCAATGCAAATGTAATCTGCTTGCAAGGGGTTTTCGAAAATTCCTCGACTGGCCAATGAACATCACTCGCAAAAATAAGGGGGAAAAGAGCTTGCGAGCATACATCGGCTATGGATAGTGTCCTATATAAAACGGAAAGATGAAAATTTCGGAGCATTTCAAATCATCACTTGTAAGTAAAATGTATGAAAAACAAGAGACCCAATTCCCCCTAATAGCTGCGAGAATACGCTATTGGAATTTCCAATGCGCGTCACAATCACTCAGCATGCAATATTCACACATTCAGGGTCATGCAGAGGTACGATCGGCCGCCGGCCAAAACTTCTATTCGTATTCCTCCTAGTTGACGGGGATGGAATTATACGATGTCGGGCTTTCCAAAGTTCTTTTGATAAAGCTATAAAGCTGAAAGCTGATAGTTCCCCTTGTCTATGCCTTAATAGCCTAGGACATGCAATGTTAAAAATAAATTAACAGACTATGGATCGGTAATGGTTCTATGTATTATGCGAAAACCTTACCGAATATATGCCGACGCATTACTTTTCCTGAAACAAATTCGGTACGAAAGATCGAAAAAAAAGTCATTCGCAAACTTGGCCGTGGTCGGTACAAGGAAATTCTGTCTACCGACGAGAAAATTTTCACAGTGGAAGAGACTTACAAGAAGCAGAATGACCGTGTCTACACTCGAAGCTCTTATACAGCCAAGAAGAAGATTCCCGAGGGTCCAGAATGGTCACCATTCCACTTCAGTAATGGCTTGGTGCGGCGTTTCGTATCACGGTATCTGCTATTTAGTTTTTGGAAAAAAGGATTAAAACCTCGCCAAAAGTTTACCAAGAGATGCTGATGGACGTGGCCAAACCGCTAAATACGACATTATTCAAACACAAGTTTTGGGTTTTGCAGCAGGATTCCGCTCCGGAGCATAAGGGGAAAACGACACAAAATGTCTGGAAGTGTTTATTCGCGCTGAAGACTGGCCGTCAGGAAGTCCTGATTGGAGCCCGCTGGACTATTAATTGTGGTCAGTGTTGGAATAAAAGGCATGTTCAAAACCTCACCGTAACGTGGAGTCATTAAAGGCATCTCTGAAGAAAGCTGTCACAGAGTTTCCTCTAGACACCTTGCGTACAGCTACCGAAGAGTTTATTCCACGATTACAGAGTTGAACTTTAAATGAATTATTTATTTTCTTGATGACTACGCGATGAATTCAAAGCTGGTTGCGTGAGCCCAGGATGATTGCATTCGTGAAACTATACGATGAACGTTTCAATTCTTGCATGGCTTGAGTCAGTTGCGCATGGGTTCGAGAACCGTAAATGACTTTCGATTCTCTCTGGTTGATATCTGCAATCAGATCGCCCTAAAAGTCTGTCGCTATAGACTGTGATGGTTTTGGTTCTTTTTTCTCGAGGCCATAGTCTTATTTGTCTTGGAGATTATTCATTATGTCGATTTGCTGTGGTTTTATCGTTCAAATCCAAGCAAATGTCGAGCATAGCAGACTCAGGGTTTACCGGTGCCCGTCGACGACTCAGCAGCACTCCAGACCCAGCAATCCATTTTTTTTTGTTCAGAAAACACTCGATTACTTTCCCCACATACAATATCTGGGCATCGTACGGCCCGAATGGGAAATTCACGGAAACACCATTTATCTCACATTCAGACATTTTATCACAATCTATTTCACTCAATACGGAATATTTCTATTATTTCAAGAAACGACACGACCGCTTTTTCGTCTCGGTTAACGAATGACCATTAGCTGTGTTACAGTTCAGGCCATTTTTTTCTCACAAACAATTTAAAAACTCATTAAAACTAAAAATCCCTTCCACAAAATTTACAGTAGGGAATTATGAATCTACAAAATAAGAGAGACTTGCAATTGAAGCCGTAGAGGGGGAAAAAGTGATCCTTGAATGAGAAGAAGCATCAATTTCAAGCGCTGAAATCTGCTGTTAAGTGTTTGGAAACGTATACAGACATCCTGAGCATATAGTTTTAAATCAATAAATCACGAAATTCTACAGAAAACTTAATTGAGTTTTGAAACGTTTTGCGCTTGATTCTATATTTTAATTTCTGAGTGAACGACAACCATATTTGTTTTGTCCAAATTGTTTGCAAATTTGATACTATCAACATCTCAAAACTATTTTTGGTAGAATATTCAACTCGAAAATTGCACGCTGATAATGGTAATTAGGCGAAAAAAATAAATGATTAATTTCTGCAGATTTAAAAAGACAAATGCAACACCCCTCACAGCCTCTCAATATAAAAACAATTATTATCGAAACAAACAATCGAACTCCTCCAACTTTACCTCAACCCCTTCTAACTCAAGCCAATTAAAATTACAACTTGTAACTTAAAGTACGACAAAACCAATTCAATTTGTATCTTTTCTACCATTGTTTCGGTTGCGGCATTAAATGCTTAAAACTACCGCCAGTGCTGCTATTACCACTACCACCACCACTACTATTCAAACTGCTCAGAGCACCCTTCAACAAACTATTCCCCCCGCCGCTATTGTTCAAATTGCCAGTGCCACCACCGCTTCCACTACCTCCCCCCATCTTGCCGCTTTTCATCATCTGATCACGCATAAGTTTCTCACGCCGCAATATACACATTCGATTATAGTCCTGAATCGAAATTAAGTACGGCTTGCCGCCACTCTGTACCTGCACCAAACTGGGCAGCTTTCGGCCGTCCGCTGTCTGATACAGTATCCCTGGGGCACTGCGCACCGGCCCTGAATTGATCGGCATCAGAGTAGGACGCCAGTTTTTGCTATTCATTCGTTCGTGAGGTGAAAGCGTCGCGGGTAGTTTGATGATGGTAGGCGGGATTCGATGAGGACGATTTGAACTGGACGACTGCTGTTGTGAAAGCTGTGAATGCAGTCTTTGTTGCTGGCTGGAATGTTGTTTGTTTTTGGCGGTGGCTATAGTTGGTGGAGCATTGCGGCTCGCTATCAGCAAAGAGTTCGAGCCGCCGCGGTTTATACTGATCAGTTCAGGTGGTAAGTTCAAGGACTTTAAGAAATTCGAATTGGACAATGCTGATGAGACACTAGGCGTATGGTTCGAAGTTTTATCTTCGCCCATAAGCTGGTTGGCAGCTGCCAAGAGTTTTTGCTGCTTAGTTAGGGTGACTTGAGCATGCCGATTGCTCATATCGCGATCGGCTCCCGAACCAATTGGAATTATTTCAATGGCAGAGTTTTTACGACCAAACAGATTAGCCTTGAGGACACTGTCGCTTGTTGCTGCCGTTGTAATCGTGCTACTGGATGGACTGCTACTGTTCATTACTGATGATGCACTTACTTGTGTTATCGTCTCCGGTACGAGCCTTGTTTTCGGTGTAATTGTAATTGTTAGATTACTGTGTAACTTTTTGATTGGATCCGAGACTGAAAGCGATCCAGCCTGTCGCGTATTGGGACTTGGTACTTTAGAATTAACGCTATTAACATTACCATTGCTACTACTACTATTACTAGTGTTATTATTAGAGCTAGAATTTACTTGTTGGTGCTTCTGATTACTTACATTACCGTTACTAGTACTAGATGCTGAGGCAGTTGTCTTGATCTTTTTGCTAGTCGTTGCTAACGGAACACTTTGGTCGTATGAGCGCAAACGATGCTGCACAGTACCTGAATATGCAACAGCATTTGTACTGGCATTTTGTGACAGTTGTAAGTCACCGTTACGAAAATATTTCTCCAACAAGATGAGATGTCGTAAGAAACTTGACTGATTGCCGTAAGGTTTCTGTAAATTTTCCCACAGTCGTCGAGTCGGTTCGTCGTATTGAAGGAATGTTTGTACGCGGGTCCAACCTTCGGGCGTGCGTTGCGACGATGAGCTGCCGAATGGTACTTTAATCTGAAAGTGAGTGATTAAATTTTGTAATTCATGTGAATGGGAAAAGTTTCAGTTTACCTGAAGTCCCATTTCTTCTTCGCCAGGGAATAGTTCGCGCATCGAGATGTTCGGATTCGATCTCAGTGCCAAGGAGATATCGTCATTCGTTCGTGGCAAACTTGCACCTTGAAGAATCGCCTGTAGCTTGGAAGGCTTCGACGTTTCTGTCGATGGTGGCGATGGAGAATCACAGAGCACGGGCATATCGTAATCAACCATAACATCATTGTCTAATTGCATTTGACCACTAGTCGGCGCCACTGACTGGATGGGAGAGTCCATATCTACATCGACAACGTCATTGCTACTTCCGTCCTCGGACGTAATCGGTGCACTGTTCAGTTTCGGTGGATTCGGAACAGTAGCTTGAAGATTTTTCGGCTTACGGCCACGCTTAGCGGGCGGTGGTGCAATTTGTTTTGTTTTACCGCCTGTATTATCCTGCTCCTCAGCCTCGGAGGCGTCATCAGATTGTTGTACATTGTGAAAATGCAATAGTCTGGAATTTCATTTGAACCGTTAATATGCTGTTTGATTGTGATGAAATCTTTGCAATTCACCTTTTACGATAATTCTTGACAAACTGTGCTTTCTGCGTCCTCCCCTCGGGCGGTTTTAGCAGCAGGTTTACAAAATATCTACAAAGCTTACAAACCGCGGGGTTTGCTTGAAGCTTGACTGGAATGCCTTGCTTCACCAGAAGCTTTTCCAACAGTTGGATGTCCTGTAATCATATGATTATTTAAGAATACGAAAAAATGGGTTGATAGAAAAGTATATTACCTGTGTTATATGATGCATATGGTTCTTAATTAGTCGCCTCTTACACAATGCGCACTCTAAACCTTGAATGATCACTTCGTAATGTTTATCACAAATCGGTAGACGCCCTCCCAGGTTTGTCATATCAACATCGTCCCCGAGTACTTTTCGGATCGTCTTTCGGAAACCTTTGCGGCGGAACGTATGTGAGGCAGGCTGGCCGCAATTCGTAACGAAGCAAAGTGATTTCGCTAGCGAATGTCCTGGTGGTATGGGTGTTGCATCTTGTTGATTTATTTCTCCAGATTCGCTAGCGCTTCCTGTAGCTTCGGTAGCATTGCTTTCCAGTTGCGACGGGGCGGAGAGGCGTTTCTTTTGCTGCACTGCATTTGCACGTCGATCGATATGCCGGAAACAGGCATCACACAAACAGTTATCGACAGTCAATTTCTCTTCATCTGAAGGAAAGCACAAAACAATTTTAATGACAAACTTTAAACCACGCAATTCGATTTGCTTACTGTCCAGAATTTTCTTCTGTCGCTCGACCGACTTGAGTTGGGCCACGTGACAGGGTGTGTCGTATAATCCGAATTTCCCACCGCAGTAGTAACACTGATCGTGGCACAAACGCCCTGGATGAATTGCGAAAGATGAAGCTTTCTCGGGTATTACGACATCCTTTTTGACTACTGGCGCAGCATCGGTTCCTATAGAGGTTTCTAAAGCAATACAAGCAATACATTTTAGTAAAAATCAATCGAAACACTACCGGTTTAGAAAAATTAAACTAGCCAAAAATACTGGTATAGCTGTTAAAACTCAATCATCACCACCTTAATGAGTTAGAATTTAGAATATCAATAAATCATGTAATTCAACTCTAATGCTACAAAAAAAATTCAACAAAATCGACTAAGAAGTCCACAAACTTCTTAGCCTCTCTCATTCTAAATTATCATTACCAACAATCAAACCAATAATTAGCAATGTGTCTTGATATGAGTTTTAATTCAAGATTGAATTTTTAGAAACTCTCGCCAAAATTTTGGATTAAATCAAACTACAAGGAAATATTAATGTGGATTTAGAGGATAGATGTAGAGAGCACACACCAACGTTAGAGCGATAATGATGAGATTTTCTACCATGTGTTGTAACGGTTTCCTGCGGTCCAGACTCGCCCTGAAATTCAAAGAATATTTGTCGTTTTTAATATAAACTGTAGTTCTGCCGATGAAATCTTCGATTACTCACCTCATTCTGAATAGTGTAGTAAGTTTCCTCGTTCGCACTATGAGATCCATTCGTGTTTCGTTCTTGAGCTGCAGCACCTCTACCGCGTCCTTTTTGGAACGTCATCTTCAACGGTACACGTCCACCTCCCGAACTGCTACTGCCGGCAACAGGCATAAGAGACATTGTTTTTCGACCTATCGTCGAACTATGTCCACTGCTACCAGGTGCATTCCCGCCGCCGTTCGATTTTTTCTTATCAGCCGCCGTTTGTTGACCCTGAGTCGATGTTGTCGGACGATTCAGTTTTATAACAGTTTTCAAAGTACCGGTATATTCTTGTACTCTCTTATCATTGCCGTTACCTCCTCGACTGCCAGTACTCGAGTCACTGCCCGTTCCAGATCCATCATGGCTGCTACTATTGCTTCCATTCACTTTTTTACTACTTCCTGATGCGGAACCATGAAGCTGTTGACGTCGTTTCTGTTTTTCGATTTTGGCTTCGTCAGCTGCTTTGATTGTTAGCAAACCGAGGAATTTCAGATGGTTTTCCTTTTGTTGAAGAGTCTCGGGTGTTTCGCTGATTTTTCGAATAATTATTGGAGCGATGTTTTTGTCTTTGGTTTCTTTGACGTCATCATTTTCGGGCTGCAAGATGGAGGAGAATTGAAAGGGGTTAGTTAAGTATTTTTATTAATAGAAACATAATTTGAAACTTGGAATGAATTCAACATCGAAAAATGGAGTGCCATTTTGCATGACCTACAGCAGCTTAACTTTCGCTATAATGAAAATTTAAAAAAATATGTTACAGAGAATAATCGGCAGACGAAGGGCCAACAGTGAAAGGTATTCAGAAAAAATGATATAAATGCAAAATATACCAAAGCTAAAAATAACATAATATGCAACCAAATAATAATACAATAATATATAAAATTGCCTTTAAAAAAATTATTAAAATAAGACTAATACATTTTTTTTTGTTTTTTTTTACGAAAACAGGTGAAAATCTCTATAAACACTACGAGTTCCCCGCGCACGTGACTCATAGTAGTGTGGGAATACAACCCACTAAAAAAACCTTCCTTGAGCACGAACATCCCGGAAGCGATCACGCTGCGAGCTATTGCCATCTAGTCTTGAGACTAAAAAGCGATTTTTTTTTATAAATTTTGATTTCAGGCTCTAAGAAGTTATCCAGCGACTCCTTCTAGCCATTGTATTTTATTTAATTGTGATTAAATATTATTTAAATCAGCTCAAAAGGTTTCACCCTTTTAAGTCTCCGTGTTATGTTCGGTGATGTCTAGGAGTTTGCTAGCCTCAACATTCATGTGTTGTCGAAGTCTTTGTTCGTGACTTTGTCCCATTTTTTTAACTACTTCCTCTACAGTGTCTATTTCTAGATCCCTGTGCAAGTTTGCATTTTTTATGTAGCAAGGTGCATTAACGTTGTTTCTTAGTACTTTGTCCTGGAACCGTTGTAATATATGCAAATTATTTTTTTAGTGCAACCCCAGAGCTGGATGCCATATGTCCAGACAGGTTTTAGGACTTGCTTAAAGAGCAATAGTTTGTTTTCTGTCGATAGAGTAGAATTTCTTCCTGTAGCGTATGTCCAGTTCTTCCCTTTCCTTTTCCACGTGAACTTTCCAGCTGGAATTCGGTATTTGTTGGCCGCTGATAAGTACAAGCTTATGTATCGTCCTACTATTGTATTTTTAGTCTACATGAACTGTTTTAGATTCAGTAAGTTTTATCTTCCATTGCTTGGCCCAGTTTTCTATTTGACTTATAGCTGTTTGCAATTTCCTTGTTGATTCTTCATTGTTTTCTCCAATAGTCATTATAGACGTGTCATCTGCGATTGTTGCTGTTGTAATGTTTTCTAGCGTTGGAAGATCACTTGTGAACAAAATGTAAAGAACTTGAGGTACTCCAGCCTTGAGATACACCAGCTTTTATCTCTTTCAATTCCGAGTAAGCTCCATCCTGATTTAGCTGATTTTTTAAGAAGCGTTTTTAGCTTGAGGTTTAATCCTTCATGCCAGACTTTGTTAAAAGCTTGAACTACATCTAGAGCATACTTTTTTACGCCGCGCGCTTTTTTATGACATCCGTTATTTTGTGTACTTGATCCATTGTAGAAAGTTTGTCGCTGAATCCAAATTAGTGATCCGGAATTAAGCTTTTTCTTTCAATGATTGGTTTTAATCTCTTTAGAAACAGTTTTTCAGAATGTTTAGATAGAATATGTAGTAACGAATGTGGTGGCTCCAGGTTTAGATATCATTATCACTTCTGCCACTTTCCAGAGTTCTGGTACATATTTTAACCTAAAGCAAGGGTTGATATTTCTAAGCCTTTTTATTGCTATCGTATGTACTAGTTGTTTCAAAACATCTCCTGTAATCAAGTTATATCCTGGAGCTTTCTTTGAATCAAGTTCTTTAATTTCTTTGATTATCTCTTCAGCTGCCGTTAGTTCAATGTCTTCCTTCGTTTTTGTTTTGTATAGTGATTTCTTCCACTGGGCCCTATTCTGAGAGTCATCTCACGTGAGATCTCTCGTCACTTGGAAAGTCACGTTACTTACGAATCGGTATTCTGAGAGTCACGTGAAATGACTCTAGGTGAGGTGACTATGAATATGTGTTTGAATGGCAACGCCTGAGCGTTTGAAATTTACCATTTCATTGAAATTTATCGTCGCTCGAAATTTACCACGTCCATAGCATACTGGCATCGACCGGTTCTTGTTCGATCACCGAAGTTAAGCTGTGTTAGGCGTGGTCAGTACTTAGATGGGGGACGGTTTGGGTACACCGCATATCGTTGGCGCGCCCAAACTTTTCATACCTTTGTATCACAAGCTCGGCTTACTTTGGAGGGAGTGCAATTAATAAAAAAAAAAATTAAGTTCAAATGGAAAGTAAGGAAAATCGAACGCAAACAGGAAATTTCCAGGAGTAACCAAATGATTAGTGAAATAAAAAAGAGGACGGTGTTTACAAGTGTACCAGGTATACTTAAACTCGCTATACAAGATTATATAGTGATTAGGAAGAAGTATTGGTGAATATTAGAAGTGATTTTTATGTGTTCGCTGTGCCAGTTCAGGCTTTGTGAATGACTCTACATCAGTCTAATAAGGCATTCGAATTGTCACTTGTTTTACCAATAAGAAAATAGGTCGAAAATTGATATTCTTCACATTTTATCTGTCAGGAATAAGCTGTGTAGCTGTTTTTCTCCATTGTTAAAATGTTCGCTCGAAAGAATGACGAGATAATGTAGGCTTGTCAAAATTTAGCTTGATGGTTTACTTTTTCGATTTTCTTATTGGAAACACATTTGCACAGTTCGATTTTCAAATTCAAACACCAAATGTGACTTTTTAGCTCGAAAAAATGAGCTGCACAAACTAAATTGGCGTGAAATGATTGTAGACTTGTGTCAATGCCATCTGCATTTTCAAAACGACAGCAACAAAAACAACCAATCAAACATAAAACACCGAAAAATTAACACGCAACTACCAAATCACTAACATATGAGCCAAAAATTTATCAGAAAACGGCTAACGGCTATGGCAAACACGTAGTTGAGTTTAACCGCATTATTCAAATAAAAATATTTAAATTATCTTCAAAACAAAATTTGTTTACTCTTTTTTCATGATTCACGATGCAAACTTCGTGAAAATCCTTCTTCTTTTTACTCAAAATAACAATTTATTATCATTTCTGACCACAGTCACTTGATATTCTCAAGTGACTGAAATTCTTACTTTACGTGACGCTCGTCACTTCACGTGACTCTCGGAATAGACGACAGATCGAAAATGTCACTTGAAGTCATTTCACGTGACTCTCAAAATACGAAATCATGAGAGTCATCTCATTCGTCACGTGAGGTGACTCTCAGAATAGGGCCCACTGTTTCGTCATCTGCTACACCATGTGGCTGAAATATGCTTTCAATGTGTTTAGCGAATCTTTCTGCTTTTTGCTCTTTACTTCTAGCCCAGCTTCCATCGATTTTCCTTATTGGCGGAACTTGCATTATTGGTCTTTTTAATTTCTTAGTTACTTTCCAGAGAGAATATTCCGTACTTCTGTCATTTGTTAAGGCCTGCATGTAAGCCTGCACTGACTGATTTTTAAATTCTTTTATTTCCTTTCTCAGTTGTTGCGCGATGTTATTTAATTTTGTTTTATCACGAGGAGATCTGGACTGATGTCACTTTTTCTCGTCCTTCGTTTTTCCGCAAGAAGTTCTATTATTTCCGCCGGATAGGTTCTTGCTTTAAGTCTTCTTTTATAATTTCCAGAGTATTTAACTACGCCTAACTTTGGATGACGTTAATTACATTTTCTACTTCTTTATCCACTTGTTGTTAATTTCTTAATGGGACATCTTGTTGCAGTTTCCCTTCCATACAAATTTTGAAACTTTCCCAGTCGGTATGTTTGTTAGTTAATACGGTGTCGATATTTTTTCAATAATTTTCTCCCTTAATGTTAAGCGTATTGGAGAATGATCCGAGCTTAACTTGTTGCTTTCTTCTATTTCTTCTTGATGATGAAGAAGTCTATTAGATCTGGTATTTTATTAACCCTCCGAGAACACACCTATTTTTTCGATCATCGAGAACAATTGGGGTCAAATTGACCCCAACCACTTTTGAACGTCTATAGAATGGCCGCCACTGAAGATTTTCATTTGAAAAATTTTTTAAGTGTTGTTTGAGACCTCTTTTAGTAGTTTTCATACATTAGAAGTGCCTTAAATGTCCTGAACATACCTAAAAAAAATTCGAGAAAAAACAGTTTTGTCGAAAATCAGCTTTTTTACAAAAAAAAATCGTGACTTATTTCATTTTCAATATTTTTGGCTAAAAATTTCAGTGGATACTATCAAGATATGACAAAATTATAAAAAAATCAGCCCTATAGTGGCCCTTGAAAAAAACGTATTTATTTTGCATATTTACGGTGGCGATTGTGAAGATTTTAAAATTTGCATATTTAAAAAAAATCATAGCTTTGTCAATTTTTAATATTTTGAGCTGAAAATGTATATGGATACTTCCCAGACATAGTAAAGTAATAACAAAAATTAGTCCTATATAAAGGGTTCCAGAAAAGGTATAATCTTCTGAATAAACAGATTCTGATTGCTCCGAGACATGGTCGTCTTCGGAGGAATCAATGTCGCCAAAATTGTTATCATTGTCTTCAACTAGCAAATTATTGCGTACACTAGAACGCAGATCATACGCTATATTGCTAAAAACAACAAAATTAAAACACTTGCAAACTTATTTTGTGGCTTTTTTAAATTAATCTGTCGATTTATAAAGTAAAAAAATATTGAATTTTTACCTCAAAATTGACGTCGAGTACAGATGGGGTCTATTTGACCCCTTGATCTGCTTCAAAGGCTTCTCAACGACGGCTAACGATTTGGGACTGGAAGCGAACGGTGTAAACTTATAGTCAAGACACAGAAATATATTTAGGAGCCTATAGTACTCCTCTTTTCCCGCAGGCCTAAGCGCTGCGATCGGTCAAAAAGGTCTCTGGGGTCAATTTGACCCCCTGTGTTCTCGGAGGGTTAAGATCAGTCGACCAGTATGTAGGCTCTCCTGTTGATGTAACTACACATCCAATTTAACTAGTTACCATAAATAATTCTCTTCGTTTGGTTGTTGTTAAACCTGATCCCCAAGCAGTATTTTTTAGATTAAAATCTCCTCCTAATATGAATTTTTTACATAGATTTGTGAGAAACGGTAGACATTGTGTTTTCTCTAATGCATGTTTTCGTGGACAATGTATTTCTGCAACTACAACTGAGTGGTTTTTCACGTTCACTAGCTTGTATTTCCAGTGTCTCGTACTTAGTTTCTTCGAAATGTTCAATGTTTTCCTATATTATGATTGCGATTTCGCCTTTTGCACTGTTTTCCGGATGAGTCATGTGATATATTTTGTATCCTCTGAATGTAATGTTGGATCGTTTAGTAAAATGCGTTTCCGAAATAAGACACACATCTGTATTTGTTAGGTCCAGGATTGCTTGTAGTTCGTTATGGTGTTGTTGCAAGTTCATTAGCATTCTATTAGAATAGTACTAGTCATTTATATTATGTTTTAAATACAGCTCTTTAATACTGCTTTCTAGTATTTTTACTCGATTGTCTAGTGAGCTAAACGAGCTTTCCATGTTAGTGACCTTTGTTAATATAAGGTTCAGTTTATTATTGATCCTTCGTATTGTTCCGTTAGTGTATTGTTAGTTGCAGCTATTTGAACATAAGTTGGTTTTCTTGCGTTACTTGTATTAGAAGTATGATGTCCTTGTATGCTGTTTTGTTTGTTTGCCTTTTGTTGAGTGTTTCACTGGGTTTGTTAGTTACAGGTTTGGTTTCTTCATGTTTTTATTCCTGATTTTGTTTACATCTAGGCTCTTTTGAGCAGTATTTTTGCGTATGGTTGTATCCTTGGCAGTTTTTGCTCTGTGGTATTATTAGGTTGCTGCAGATGAAATGGCCGATTTAGCAATAACATTAAGTTGGCTGCAATTTTAGTGTATTACGTTGGCACAAGGTGGCGCAAATGATATAACATATTGAAGTATAAATACTGCTACCTTGGTTTATGGAGTCATTTTTGTCTTGCACCTCATAGTGATCGTAAAAACAAAAAGAGAAAGTGAACATGGAACTGAATCAAAAACGGCTACTTTTACGATACGAATTTAAATTAGAGCACAAAGCAACGAAAGCAATGAGGAATATCAACAGCGCATTCGGGCCTGATACAGTTAGCGAACGAACCAATCGGCGGTGGTTCGAAAAATTTCGATCCGGACATATGGACCTTGGAAGTGAGCCACGTGGACACCCAGTACCATCGATCGATAACGACGAGCTGCGTGCATTAGTGGAGTCTGACCCCCGCCAAATCACAAGGGATCTTGCCGAGAAATTAGGCGTTCACAATTCGACAGTTTGCCGCACTTGCAACAACTTGGAAAAGTGAAAAAGCTTGACAAATGAGTTCCGCATGATCTTACCGAGCAAAACATGACGTGTCGAATGGAGATTTCAAGTTCTCTTCTCTCCCGCAACAAAAAGGAACCGTTCTTGCACCGAATTGTGACCTGCGATGAAAAGTGGATTTTATACGATAATCGTCGCCGATCGGCCCAATGACTAGATGCCGATGAAGTGCCAAGATACATGCTGAAACCAAGCCTTCATCCAAAGAAAATAATGGTAACTGTTTGATGGTATGTAGCTGGACTTATCCACTATTCGTTCCTGCAACCTGGCGAAACCAACAATGCTGAGAAATACTGTGCTCAACTGAATGAAATGCATCAGAAATTGATAGTCCAACCACCTAGGCTTGTCAACAGGGATGGAGTGATACTGCTTCATGATAACGCACGACCTCATGTATAGAGAACAACGGTCCAAAAATTAAGCGAGTTCTGCTATGATACTCTTCCTCACCCTCCATATTCACCAGACTTCTCACCAACAGATTACCATTTCTTTATGCATTTGGATCACTTTTTGACAGGAAAAAGTTTTAATAATGAAGCTGCTGTCAAAAATGCCTTCGAGGAGTTTGTTCGAACCAGAAACTCGGACTTCTACAAAACTGGAGTAAATGTACTTGTTTCTCGTTGGGAAAAGTGTGTTGCATCTATTGGTCTTTATTCTGATTAAATAAATTGTCTTTATAAAAAGTTACAGCTGCTTAAACATTTATTACTAAATCGGCCATTTCATCTGCAGCAACCTAATAGTTTAGTCTTTTTCCTTGGCTGTTCAATCTTAATTCTGATTTTTAATATGGAGCTGATGTAGATTTTTTCAATCTTCGTTTTGTTATCAAAAGTCAACATAAATAAGGGAAATGCTCTTTTATTTGTGATTTCATTTCCCTCTTTAGTTTGCTTTTTTTCACTTTTAATGATGTTGACTGCTTTAATTATTTTTAGTCCTTTTTGCTATATATCCGATATAATATCCTCAATTTCGCAGGTTGGATGAAGACCTCTAGCCATTACTTTGATTGGACTCTCACTTTTATATTCGTATGTGAACCATTGAATTGCGTCATCTTGTATTTTTTTCGCTACAGCTCTATAGCTTTCGTGATCTGATGTATTAATTTTTCATACCTCATTGTTGAGGGCAATAATCTTATAATCAATGTTTGATGTTGATTTCAATATTGCCTTATTTCACCATACGTTTTGATTCCTACTATATTTATTGGAGGAGTTGGTCTCCCTTTTACTTGCGCTGGTTTTTCTTGCTTTTTCTCATTACTTGTTGTAGAGCTGTTAATATCTGGTGTTGATTCAGCTTTCCTCTTTGTACTGGGTCTTTTTTTCTTATTTATAATCCAGTCTGTTTCTTCTGCTAGCTTATTTTCATCAGTTGAATAATGCTTAGGTTCCGCTGTATCAGCAACATCTTCCGTTACCATCTGGCTACGGTAACTGCTAAGAGATTTTACTTTTAGCAGTTAATTGAGCGCTCAGAGTTCCTTGATGTCTTTACTCAGTTGTGCAGTAAGCTTCTCTAGTTTACATAACTTTATTCGCAGTTCTTTGTTTTCCTTTTCTGTGTAGCTGGCGTTTACTAGATACGTTTACAGGTGATGTTTTATTTGCACCACTTCAGCTGAATGTTTCTCCGTGTTGTGATATACGAGCCTACTCGTAGGTTAAACAAGCTGACCCTTTAGGAGGAGTTCTGAGTGGTAGTGAAGTCCTTTTAGCATTTTGAAGTGTAAGCAATATATGGCCTTCCCCAAAATCCGTAGGACCGACCTCATTCGAGGGTGGATTTTCCAGTGTAACTGGTCTGCCACCTGGGGTTTTAATTTAAAGCAATAAAAAATGTAACAAATGAATAATAAGATGAATAATGAAAAAAATAAAAATATATAATAAAATAGCACAAAAAAAATAAAAAAAAAATATGAAAACGATTAAAATAAAAAAAAGTACATTAAATCAGATATTTAAGGTGTTAAAATTTTAGATAGCAAATTAACAAGAAAAATAATAAAACAACGAAATAAAACGAAGTAACAAAATAATAAAATAGCAGAATAAAATAATTAGAAAATGGAATAAAATATCGGAACAAAATAATAAATCTTATAATTAAAAAATAGTGATTAAATAACAAAATGAACTTATGTTGCGATGACATAAGAGATTTTGTCATCTAAATTGAAAAAAGGTGAAATAATGTACGGAATAAATGGAATATACAGTGACCGAAAGCTATTGTGTAGTATATGTCATCTGACCATCTGAAATTCACAAATTGCCTTTCAAAGCTCCGACAAATCGTTCAATTGATGTTTTCTGATTGGTGTATACTGAAATATGCGGGCCAATCGACACAAAATCATTGGGTGCACGATATATTTTGTAATATTCATCAACGATAAGAATCTCGACACATTGAAGTGAAGATGTTGGAAAGTCGATCAAAAGTACTAGATGCGTTTCAAAGATATGAACAACGTGCAGAAAATGAATCGGATCGAAAAATCAATGCACTGCGGAGTTATATCTCCAAGGATTATCTGTCCTAAGAGTGCTCATCGTTTTTCGACTATAGGGGAATAAGACGTCAATTAACTGCTGACTATACACCAGAGTAGAAAGTCGTCGGTGACTAGGCTAAACTCTTCTAATTGCTTCTTCGTCCCACGTTCCGACATAATCATGTGTTGCCTTTGACGCTGAAGCATCCACAACTTTTATTATGACTTATTCATATCCACGCAGCTCTATTAAGCTAACTCTATATATTATCAGAATGTTCGTGTACTAAGAACCAAGTTGGAGCAAATTAAATTAATTACCTTTCATAACATTTTCGGATGATTTCATTTGCATACCTGAAACGAGGCTCCACCATAGCATCTTCAGCGATGAAATCTTTGCCTGATCTTTCTGCGTCATGCCAAACAGATGATGGAGTAGTTCTTATAACTGTTAATAAATCCCTAGCTGGAAAACTATGCTCAAATTTCGTTGTGTCGTATCCAGCTAAATGTGTTGCCGTTTACTGTTGCCATTCTTTACTGCTTGTATCAACCTACAGTACTAGTCATTAATATCCGGACAAGATTGTTTAGATTTTCTAAGGGTTGTTTTGTAGTCGAGGTGATAAAATTAGCAGGTAAATAACCTCTATCATATAAATCGGATTGTGAGCTTAAATTTTCCATCATTCTTTGATACGCGGTTATCCTGTCAAGATTTATTTTGAGAGTTAAATTGTTTGAGTGTGTAAAAAATATGAAAGTGCCCGACGTTATCATGAAGACCGAAATTTTGGGTTTAAGAGGAGAGAAGGCAACCATACGTGAAATCGCGATAGCTGTTGGTGTTGGGAAATCAGCTGTATCAAATTTTTCGAAAAATTATGCAGAATTTGGATCCCTGGAAGAAACAGAAACATCACAAGTGGAGACGATCATCTCATTGTACGAATGAGTTTACGCAATCGGATGGCTACTTCGAGTGAGATGCGAAGGGACTTTGTGGAAGCTGGTGGAAGTCAAAATTTCCGCGACTGCTCAACGTTGACTTCTGGAGGTCAACTTAAAAGCATTTCGTCCTGCAAAAAAAAAACACTCCTGACCAAAATCATGCGCCAAAAAAGGTTAAGATGGGCCAAAGAACATCTGTCGTGGACCCTTAACAATTGGAAGAATGTTATTTTCTCTGACGAATCGAAATTCAGCATTTGCGACTCTGATGGTATGAGCTACGTTCGTCGGAGACTAGAGAACGCTACAACGAATCATGCATCAGGCTCACAGTGAGACAACCAACCAGCCGGATGGTGAGGGGTTGTTTTTCATACCACTGATTAGGTGCACTAGCCTTAATTAGAGGAACCGTGAAGGCTGTTAACTACAAGGTGATACTGCAGGAAAATATGCTACCCTCAGAAGAAGAGTTAAACGAGCACATAGAAGAAGTCGTATTTCAAGACGAAAATGCGCCTTGCCACCGTGCAAGGATGGTAAGGAGGGATTTTTTTGTTAATCTCATTAAATAGGCAATAAAATATCATCATTCAAAACCACTTACGACTTTTTGTTTTTTTGCAGATACAAACTTTTTTAAATGAATCCGCTTAGTCCGAATCTTAATCCAATCGAGAACCTCTGGCACATCATTAAGAGACGAGAGCGAGGGAAAACCCAAGGAATGCTATGCTACTCGATTCCGTTATTCAAGATGTTTGGGACAACGAAATTGAAATGGAAATTTTGAACAACCTACACACAAAAAAAAATTCGCTCTGCTATATGTGTAGCAAAAATAATAATATCCGTAATAGCCATAATTAACTGTAGTGGGCACAAAATTGCCCCTACAAATATATTTTTGTTCTATTTATGTGTGATACATAACATATACAAGCAACAGGTATAACTATTGATTTAAAAGGTATTATGAGTATATGGAAATCCAGAGTTATACTCATTTTAAGTAAAATTTGGCTTTCAGGTAAAAAATATAACTCGGGTACACAAAATATGCACACAGCAATCATAATTATGCACGCTACAGGTATAAGTTCTATATGGGTTTCTCTGTTTTCTGGTAGCGAAAGATATGAAATCCATACAGTTGGTATATTATATACGCGACAGGTATAAAATGACCACTGAACAATGTAATATGCTTTTCGTAGATATATGGTTTATTTTCGTTTCTAATTATGGGGCATCTTTTGTTTATAGTTTGAGATTGAGCTTGCCAAAGGGTCGGTAGCTTAGCTCGCTAACGCGTCAGTCCGAAGCAGCGATCTACTGCCCGCGGGTTCGAATCCCGCCGTGCCCATGGCTGTATTTGTTCGTCTTATGTTGTCTTAACAGTCAGCGACTGGGCATAATACCAGCGCTCCATTGATTAAGTGCCACATTAAAGCTTTAGTAGCGACTAAGAATAACATTCGCGCTTTAGAAAATGATAAATAAATGTGGCACTTAGAAGAATAATGGAATAGTTGTTATCGGCTTCTCCCATATGTGTCTCCTTACCGCCATGGCTAAGCACTCGCTTCAAAGGGCAATCCCCTGAGATTTTTTCTGCTTACATACGATAAATATTTATATTATATCTGCCGTGAATAAATTATGTCTTTCAAAATACACCCATATACTCATGTGAGATATATTATATTTCCGTCGTTTTATATCTGTCAGCGATATATTTTTTTTTTGAGTGTAGTCTCTTACATGCCCGACCGCATTAAAGCAGTAATTGCAGCCAGAGGAGGAGTAACAAAATACTAAAAATGATTTTATAGAATTCTTGACATATTCATTCAGCCATTAAAAAACATTGTTAGATTTTACTACTGTTAAATTACCTGTAATTAATTTTTTTAAACAGAGAAAATTTTGTATTTTTGTATACTGCCCAAACCCTAGGTGCATGGGAATAAAGGAATTTTCTAAATACTGTTAATTAAAAATTAAGAACTTTTATCTTAATAAAGGAGTAGATGAATAAAATAGTATAATTTCAGAAACGTTTGTGTTCTGTAGGAAATTTGGAAAAATATTTGACTTTCAGAGGAAATTTATGTTTTTCCGGGTATTAATGACCACCACTGTATATACCTGCATATATAAATACTTTTTTATGAAATATCCAACTTCATTTCCACATATTTTCATGTCAGTATTTAGGGTGATCTCAACCTGTCGTCAACCATTTGGGACAAATATTTTTCGTCTATTGCTTTCACTGATGCGTTCCTCAGATCCCTCTTGTCTTTACTTTCCTCAGTTTCCAATGCCTATCCTAGCATATATCTGATGGTCGCATTCTGGCCTTTATCATTTCTTATATTCCCACTAAACTATTATCTCTTTCCTCTTCTTCCTTACACGCTTATGTTTATCTTGACTCTCATCAGAGTACCAAATATCTCGCACTAAAGAGGATGTGAAACCGCGCTTCAACTTTTGTGGAGCTGACTATGAAAGTATTACTGTAGAGATCAACCTTATTAACTGGTTTTCGTTTTTCGTAAACTCGACATTAATGAGGCATTTCTTTCCTTTTATTCTTCCGTTAATTCGCTTACGGCCAAATATACTTCCGTAGTTCGTCTTCGTTGCGACATCCTGAATTATTTACTAGGTTTGCTAACTTTTTTTTCTTCTTCTTTTGTGGCTATGATTCCTCTAACTGATGTCACCCACCTGAAACTGCTTTTATCGGTACTCCTAAGCCGATGAGCCCCATCAAAGTGGAAACTAGGAAGACAACATATTCGCAAAATCTCTTTCATCCTCGTTATGTGCTCCATTCCCTCAGCGTTTTCCCTTCATACTGAAAATCGACCAATGGTAACATTGAAAACGTTTTAAACTATCGCCCCAAATCGTCCCTTTCCTGATTTCCAAAACTGTTTAAAAAATGTACACGATCAAGTCTACTGCGCTTTGTATAATAAAATTTCAAATGTATAACACGGTTTTATCAAGGGTTCAACAAGGTCGACCATTACATCCTGCTCGATGAAATTACTTGGTTTAGCATATTCGATTCTTCCTTTTGTGGTTTTTATCCGGTATCCTCAATCTTACCTGCAAAGTTGTGCTAAATTGTTATTCTTATTTTCCTTTTTATGCCTATTCTGGTTTTCCCACAAGACTCCATTCTCGGTCCTCTATTGTTTGTTCTTTTTATAAATAACCTTCCTTCTGTATTTTCATCTAAGTGCCTCCTTTATGCGAATGATCTTAAGTTGTTTCGTGAAATCTCGTCTGTCAGTGACTAGTTTTTATTGCGGTCAAATCTCACAGCCTTAAATACACTCCCTCTTAATGTATCCATTTTTCTATTAAATTTCTATTTTTCTATTAAATTTCTTTTCTATTAAACCAAACTTTTTATTCTTTGAGTATTCCCTGTCAGTTAATATTTGACTTCATGTGGATCAGCATAAAGATAGTGTCATCTACCTTTTGAAGGGACATCAACTATTTCATGCGAAAATTTAAATATTATTCTGGTAAAAATTCGGGTTAAATCTTAGCCGAAAGTCATTTTGCGTGAACCTTTCGTACTATATTAAATACAGTAAATTAAATAACAAAATTTGAAAACAAAATATGCATAGTATAAAACTTCACGGCGAAATGTTCGAATTCCACAATAAAAACAAACAGACACTAAAAGAAAAAAAGGAAACAAATTAATTTGGAGGGACTAGAGGGTTTAAATCGAGCGATCTTCTCAAGGAGCCATGTTTTTTTAGAAGAGAAAATTTAGCGAGTGTTCGTTGAGGATCTGGAGCGCTTTTATCAACTGTGGTACTCTCCGTTTGGGGTTTCCATTGTGTCGTAAGGATAGTACTGAATATCAAGCCACACTAGTGGAGGAATTTTTACCATATCTGGGCATATATCCTGAACAAAATTTTCTTTTCCAACAATCTAGTGCTCGGATACATGTAAGTACTTAAACAAAGTCATGGTTTGCAACGAATAATATACAGTTACTCTACTGGCCAGCACACTCCCCAGATCTTAGCCCCATGGAAAACATAAGGGGACAAGTTTATAATGACAATCAACAATATAACACTGTTGAATTAGTAAAAGCTGCGATTTTAGAGACATGGTCATCTTTGATACCGGACCAACTGCTATCAAACATAAATTTAATGCAAGATGGAATATTTAAAGTTATTAGAAATTATAGTAGTCCAATAGGTTTTTTATATATATCTTATAAAAACTGTCTGCTTTTATAGATAAGAATGAAATGGTCGTGACCACCACTTTCTTAAGTATTTCACTGTTAGCATGTAATTCGCCGTTATAAATACAAATAATACTTGATAGTTTATGAAATTGTTGGAGAGCGTAATTGTTGGTTACATTGCATTACAATTAGGGGTTGTTATCGAATTATTTTAGAATAACAAAAGAAAAGACTGCGCCTATAGCTATGAAATACAGCGTAGAATTGAATCAGTAAAACAAAATGGTGAAAAAGAGAATATAAGTCTATGAACCGAAAGCCAAACAAATATGTGTATGTTCATTAAATAAACTTAAATTGATATATTTAAAAAAAAATTATTAAATACAATTAAAAACTACTCACCTCAACTTTGTCTGTTTTCGCATCCTTGCTATCTTCTTTGTTACATTCCTTGTCGTCTTTAATATCCTTTAATATCTCTTTCTTCTCCTCCATCGTATCAACAATTTTATTCGAAATCACTGGATTCACTCGATTTTCACTATCACTAACCACCACATCTTTATCCACTGTTTCAATAACATCCTCATTCGGATCATTCGAATTATTCTCGGCAACATCCGATACGCCTGAATCGATTTCCATTGCAGAACTTTCGTTTGGAGTCTTGTCCTTATCGATATCATCATACCCTTCGAACATTTCAGAGTTCGTAGTTCCATTCACTAAAACTGTTTCAGTTGATTCTTTCAATTGTTCTGACAACGAGTCTTTAGATGGTTCTACAGGTTCGGGAGAAAGTTCCTTTTCAATGGGACCGCTTTCAGTTGCCTTACTTTCAGTCTTATCTACGCTTGATTTATCATCTAACTTTTCCGGAGTATCACATGCAGTTTCAGCAGCTTCAGGATCAAGTTCCATGGCTGAGCCTTTGTCAACGATTTCCGCTTTGATGCTGACCTCATCAGTTGTTGCAAGATCTTTTTCCGGTTCTTTGGGAGCAATTGCTGATGCAATTTCTTTTTCTATTTCCTTTTCGGAATCACATGTCTCTTCTGATATGATTTCTTGTTTGATATTCACGACATTCTCTGAATCAGGCCCGTCAATCTTTTCAGCCGAAGCAGTCAATTTTGTTTCTTCTCCAGACTTTTGACACGCAGAATTCTCTTCCTCAGTGCTGTCATCGAGAACCAACAGTTCACCTTCTTTGAGCGAATCACTTCCACTACAAGCAGTCTCGTTTTCACCATTTCCTTCGACTGCCTCTGGTGATTTCATGACATCGTTAGAAGTAGCTAGTGGAACCGGATCTGGGTTTGCTTCGGTGTCTTTTTCATTGTTGCTTCCTCCTTCTTTTCCAAGCTCCAATGATTCGTCTTCTTCCTTTGCTTCAACCGCAGGTTTTTCGTCTTCACTTTTCTCCTCCTCTTCCTTCTCCCCTACAGGTTTCTCTTCATCTGCTCCCGACGCAACATTCTGCACTATACCACCCAATTTCGGATCTTCTTCAATTCCCAGATTATTTTCAAGAAATTCTGGTTTTCTGTAAAACTGTTTCACGCTAACTGCGCTCACTCCTTCACTCTCCAAATCCACGGGACTCATCGATGCAGATTTTTCCGAACCAGCTGTACACTCTGTGCTCGGAATTGAGTCCTTTCCGTCCGAATTTTGAGTAGTTGTATCGATAATCAAAGGCTCTTGCGGTAGTTCGGTATCACCACGACGCGACGGATCTGTGGTTGTACTAAAAATAAGCTCGCCAGCTTCCGAATTGCTCATTTCATCGACTTCGATGCTTTCTGGCACTTGGGTTTCTTGTAGTTTAGTCGAATCAGCATCGTTTTCAGGCACTGGTGAGTTTGATGAAGGCTTGCTGCTGTTGCCAGCCGCTTCTGTTGGGACTTTAGATGCTTTTCGTGTTGGTTTTTGATCCACAGCTGGGGAAACCACTTTCTTTTGACGACCACGTCTGCCAGTTGGAGTAACAGTTCCCTTCTTTTCTACTTTTGCAGTACTGGACACTTTTTTGTCTTGTGTGGCAGCGGCGACTGCTTTTCGTCGACTTTGACGTTGTGTTTTCGCCTCAGTCGGTTTTCCTTCCGCAGCACTATCTTGGGTTTCGTCATTCTGTACATCTGACTTCACAGGACTATCGATGATAACAACTTCATCATCCTTGGAATCGTCGCAATTTACTGTCTTTGTTTTGTCGGATTTCGTTTCTGCAGTTTCAGTTGCATCTTGATCAGTTTCTGGGCTTTCACTAGCTGGTCTCTCGTCCCTAATTTCTATCACTTCGTCCTCGTCTTTGGCTAAATCGTCTAAGATCTCTGTTCGGATTTCCATGAGTATTTCTTCTTCGGGATCCTCTTCGATTTTTTCGACTTTGATTTTCTTCGTCACAGGCACTTCAACAACATCGTTATCGGACGCCGTCGAATTCTCGCGTTCCCGTTTTACAGGCGTGTATAATGTTGTGTCAGTCTTTTTCTTGCGACCTTTTTGTGGCGCTGAACTTTCAGTGGGACTCGCATTCTTAGCAGCATTGATTTTGGCAGCACCTCGTAACGATGTACGCAACGGTTTCGCTGATGCTGTTGCTTCAGCAGCCGCCAATTTTCGTGCACCAATCGTACTCTTTTCCGCAGCCTGTCTTTTTCTCGTCCTCGGACTGTCCGTGTTCGGAGGATCACTTTTCTTGTCACTGCTTGTGCTGGTGTCTTTTAAGTCTTTCGATACGGGAGTGGTAGAGGCTTTATCATTGCTGACTTCATTGGCTGATGTGTCTTTGATGTCGGGGGTTGCTCGTTTGGGGGTTGATATGCTTTGTGTTGAGTTCGTGCGACGCTTTCTTTTCGAAACCGAACCGACCAAAGACTGATTACTGTCTCGACTTGTTGGTGTTGTGGGCAAATCGGACGATTCACTACCGGTGTCCTGATTTTGTTTTGATCGTAGGCCCGGTGTGGCGTCCTTGTCCTGTGACAATACTGTAGTCGAGTCTGCATTTGTCTGTTTGTTGTTGACTGCTGCTGCTGCTGTTGATTTTCGTGTTGACATTTTGATTGATGATATCTCTTTGGTCCCTGTATAAGAGTTGCATAGATGCTGATGATTGTGATAAATATGAGGAGCTTTGCAAAATTTTTATTGCTTGATTTGATAGGATCGCACCTGAAAGAAAATAATTAAATATTTGAATTAATCATGGATGAGCTAAAAGGGCTAATATTATAAAAAAAGTGCATTAAACATGTCCACAGAAGACATACGATTCTATTTTTGAGTGGAATGAAAAAAGATTATTTTGTAGATCAGGGAAGAACAAATTGTAACCACGAAGGCAGTTGGAAAATAATCCATAATAGCATTCTTCAAGGTTAAAGATTTTTTTCATGGTGGCATCCAACAAACAAGCTGTGAAACTTAACTGAGCAAGGGGTGGCTGAGTTTTATGATAGAATTTATTGTGTATTAATTGCAGAAATTATTTAAGGCTCTCATTAAAAGCATGGAGAGGAGACCTTCTAGGAGCACATAACTGAGCATATTAATAAGTACTCCCTACAGACTATTGTTATTAACTTTCTAGAGCTACTCCAGGAGCATATAACAAATTAATAAATATGGGTTGAATAATACTTTAACCCATATATTAATTTGAATGCATTTTAAAAGTTCAGATAACGTGGGGCGAAGAGGATCGAGCTTCAGGTTATTGGGCTGACGAAATAAGAAATAAGTGTCTGTAAGGGCAATAGGAACAATAAAACAGGATGAAGTTCTATTAGGGTGGCCCGAATCCTTTTGAATACTGGAGTCTTCTGATATAGAGTTTAAATAGAAGTCTCTCGTCTAGGAACCATCTCACCACTTAATCGGAGGCATTTCTAGGATGGAGAAACCCATACTGTAGTCACGATAGGGAATATTAGATTTGAAGAAAAGGGAACGAGTGAATCTGCGTTGTACTGACCTAACCACATCAAACAAACACCTAAAGTGAGGATACCAAATTTGGCAGCCATATTCGCGGACACTGCGAACGAATGAGAAAAACAAATGTAAAGAAACCGAAATTTTAACAAAAGGTTAGGAGGATCTAATTATGAAACCGGAAAAACGGGAGGCCCCCGTAATGATGTGCAATACATGCTGGTCAAGGTCCTCAATCACGCCAAGACCCTTAAAACTGTCAACAGCATTGAGAGGAGAATGGAGAGCAGTAGTAGAAATTTATTGTAGATAAAAATAATTTGATGACACTTCTTAATATTTAGAGGAAGGAAATTCGCGGCACACCAGTTAACTAAATTCCCCAAGTTATTTTGCAATAAAGAACAGTCTCTGAAAATTTCGAAATCATCCGCATACAGAATGCAGGCTGAGTCAAAAAGAGGTGGAATATCGTTAACATAAACAACAATAAACGACCCAGAGTGGATCCTTGTGGAACGTCTGAAGTGGAGAGAAAACAGGTGCCGAAAGAACACGAGTTAACAGTGACGACACAATTGCGATCACAAACGTGAGTTTACTTATTAGATTTACAAACTGAAGATGCTGAAAATTGCTTGAATGATGATGGCCCAAGTGATCAAGCGGGTATTCAACTCTACTTCTTGTACTTTTTATGCAAAAAAAAAATATATTGAGAGATACGAATTGTGAAATTTATGAGCACATTTGATTTACCATGAAGGACGAATTTCATCCCTTTTGATTCATAAAACCAATTTCTGCAGGACGGATAGTAAACATGTGCGCGAACTGACTGTGCAAACCATTGAATTTATTGTTCTTATTGGGTAAACACGCTTTAATTAATCATGTATTTGTAAATTTTATGATTTCCTTTGCACCTTAATCGTGCGGTCAACTCCTACCAGCCGTCCCCGCAAAATATACTCCGAATGATACTCCTTGACGTCAATCTGACGTGGCGTCTACTCTAAAGGCTACAACCGTAACCTGTGCGAAATATAGAGCTTCCAAATCACATGTTGACTTCGCAGAATTCTCAAAGCTACGATCAGCGGCCAAAAAATCGCTTTTTTGCCAACAATGCGTCTTCTATTTCTGTCAATCTTCATAAACCTTTCTAATTTTATTTCCGTTCACTGAAAAAAAAAATTGTCGTTACCCTGATACAATGGTCGTATCCGAATTCACATCTTCCACCTCATCTTCAGCTTGTTGTGACAGATTGTGACGTCAGCAGAGTAGCTGAGCTATTCTTCCACTTTAAAGTGGACCAAGACGAGGTGTCCGAAATCTAGAGCTATGCTTCGTAACATTGCCTCAAAACATAATCAAGCCAAAGTAAAGTCACCTGACTTGGCCAACTGTTATACAGGAGAGCAATGCCAAGTAGTAGATAACTGAATTCGGACAGGCTCGACTTGATCTGGCTTTATATTGTGTTATTATAAGCTCAAGGTGAAGGCGAAGACGTCAATTCGGAAAGGCCCAATGTATCTTAATCACGCTATTTCATTCTATTCCTATTTGCTAAGAACTTTTCCTCATTCTTAGTGCAGCAATCTTTCCCCACGCAATTTCTTCTCCTGTTTCTTCAATCCAAACATATCTTTTGGAAATCGACTCCAGACTGAATTCATTTAGCACAAACATAAGCTGTGGTCCTGACGGTATCCCAAATTTGGTCGTTACTTACTCGTCACCATATGCTGATTTAGCATCATTTTCAACCTAAGTTTCATCACTGGCTCCTTCCCGTCCTAATGGAAATCTGCGCATATCTTAGCGATCAATAAATCTGATGACCGAGGCTGCATTTCTAATTAGCTGTCAATTTCCTTTGTTTGCTGCATAGGTAAAGTGCTTGAAAGAGTTGCTTACAATAAGCTTATTCCTATCCTGCGTCTTTTTTTCATTCGTGAGCATCATGGATCCATCAAGGTCAGATCTGTCACATTTAATCTCATAGCCTTCTTCAACTTAGTTGCTTCTACTTTGGATGAACATAAGCAAGTTGATTATGTTAACACCGATTTTTCAAAAAGATATTTTTGAAATTAATTCCTGGATCACAAGCTTCTCTTAAAGATGGAGTTTTTTGGCATATCTGATTCTATTTTATTTTTTTTTTCTCCTATTATTCAGGCCATACTTGTCCGTAAATGTATTTTCCTCTTCTTCTTCTTCTGTATTCCGCCTTCGATCGTGCGCTCTGCAGGGTTCGATTCACGGTCCTCTTTTATTTCTCTTCTTTATCAACGACCTTCTCTCTGTTATTCAATCATCTTGCCTTCTGTAAGCTGATGATATCAAAGTGTTCAGTGTGATAGAGTCTTTCAACGATTGCCTACAACTACAAAACGATTTGTACACTTTAGATGACTGGTGCCTAAGGAATGAACTTGCTCTGATCGTATCGAAACATCATATGATGTCTTATGCCTGTAAAAAGCTTACCTTTATGTTTTCCTACCCTCTTTCTGGGTCCCCTCTCGTTAGAAACTTCAAAGACCTTGGAGTGATTTTTGATTCGATCTGCATGTTGCATACATTACATCCAACGTTTCTCGTTTGTCCTTAGGACTTGCACCCCTTTTGCTAACTTGACTAACTGTGCACATGTTTTATTTATTAGCTCGTAGTGTCTTCGAGTATAGCTGCTAAGTCTGGTCGCCTTAATATAAATAGCACATACAACATAGATTCACCCACTCTTTATTGTTTAAATTCCACATGCATTATTGTGAGTATAATGATCGTTTATCCTTGTTGCAAATCTCGGCTTTAGAACCCCGCAGAGTGTTCCTGGCTGAGTGTTTGTTGCATACATTTCTTCGTATATTTTTTCCCCTATTGCCTCTTTGAATTGACCTTGCTTTTCGTATTGTTTTTATTTTTTTTATTTTTCTAATTCGTCTCTGGCCTGTAAAAATAGTCTATAAATAAATAAATGGACTGATTCGCACACATGTTTGTCCGTCCATGGAAGCCTTAAGGAAAATAGGATACTTTTTACAGAAGGATTGTATAGGGAAAATATGAAATTTTTTTTTCTCCCCTCCGTCACTCCACTCTAGCATCACTCAATATGCACGGACCGTGTGCATCACAAAATAATCATTAAGTAATTCTTCCTAGTACTTCCCAGACAATTGTTATAAGGGATAGTACCATCTTGCTTATTATAGTTTGTACATAGGTAATGTTGTGTACATTTCATTTGTCTTCAAGACGTGTGTTCAGAGAAAAGTTAACATAAAAAAACTCTGGACTTCATTAGATGTGTCCTCTTTCAATGTAAAGCTTTAGATTTTCTTCAAACTTTACTAAGTTTTCAGAATGTTTAACCGAATTAGGCAGAGTGTTGAAAAAATGTATTACTTCCTGTGCAGGGTCGGTTTTCATTCTTCCGTCCTTGGAGTTTGCACTGATAAATTACCCGCATTTCTTGTTGGAATATTGGTGGATTCACCAACAGTTCGAAGAATGACTGGCCATTTGAGCTGTTTGGTTAAAATCTTATAAATCAATTTACCTCGTTCAAGCAATATAAGTTTGTTGTGTGGGCATTTAATAAATTATTTTGATACCTTTGGTCATAAGTCTTCCAATAAACTCGATATTGTGTTTGGAAGTTTGGCCCCACAACAATACTCAATATGTGATTACGGAAACAATATACGTATGGTCAATCATAAGCTTGGTTTGCAAAGATATAAATTCAAACCTTTTTATTGTTCCTATCAAAGGTGCCACTTTGCATCTGATGTTGTTGTTGTGGTTTGTCCACGTCATTTTATTATCGAGCACCAATCCAGGATATTTAATTGAATTTACATTTTCAAGCTGTAACCCGTTTATTTGGATGCGGAGGTCCACTTGACGTTTGTTCCTCTGCTGAAACTTGAATTCACGATCGTGGCTCAGAGTATCAATTGAAGGCGTGGGAGAAGTTAGAGGTGGAAGAGATAGTCGTAAATTCAGATAATTTATGTTTTCAGATAGTACCACTTGAAGGACGAAGTTGGAAGACCAAATATATACGAACGATAGTGAAAGAAGATATTCAAAATACAGAATAAACTTAATTTTAGAACAAGTATGATTTGTACTTATACTTCCAATTAAAATTAGTTTCGGTGTAGGTACTTGATTCGACAATAATACATTGCTGCTTGTTAACACCATAAATTCGGTTTTCCATCAGATCTATAACTAAGGACACTCTGAAATTATCCTACTTAGTATGTAAATTTAAAATTGATTTCAACATTCAAGCTGCACGAATATAGTAAGCTATATACTGTTGATGTCCTTTCAAAATGCTTTCCTGCAATCCCTTTTTCTCGCATAGCACTGTTTTATTACCAGAGAAGAAACATAATTTCAACGACTAATTGAATCTTTTTGAACATTTACTATGCCTGAAATCCCTTTTCTCTTCATTCCAAGCCTTCGGATATCAACAGGATCCATTTCATTCAGTCAAAAACCAATCCCACTACATTCGACCCTCGCATCCATCCCACGGAATTTACTGACTCAAAACAACATTCTGACAACTCATCGCACGCCCTCCGCCAATCCAACCGAAATCATAAGCAATTTGATCACGATAAAAATTCAAAATGGAAAAATCCGAAAAGCTCCACCACCAAAGGAGTCAGTCTAGTTCAAATTCAATTCACACAGAAGATTCAAAGATATTCCGAATCCGACAGCCAACGCTTCTCTCGTTTGCTTTCAATGATAAGGCGATGGTGACGGCAGACAACAAACAGCCCCATCGACCCAGCCGCGCAAGCAGAAAGCGATCTCGCAAACGATACCCAAGCGACACTTTTATCCCCCGTGTGTGATGCCATTTCAATGCCAAGCAGTTTTCCCAGCCCGAAACGCTTCCGAACGCAAATCCGGAAAATGCAAATACAATTCTTTGCTACTCTACTACTCACCCGTCAGCCGACCGCGACCAAGCACTTTGCCTACACAGCCTTTGCGTTACGTTAACACCAACAACAACGTTTGGTTCCTTTGCGCCGACGACGAACGATTTCAACGATCATTTCCACTGGCCACCGTACGTACCGTCACCACTCGCGCAAAGGGCGAAAAGCACCAGACACCGAACGCGATTGCAAATTTTCCTTTCCTGCCTTGCGCCTACTAACCAAACAGTTGCGAAAAATCACCAAAACAAGGAAAAAACGAATAAAAACAAGTCCACTGACAACTCGAAAATGCTTGCGACCGTCGTTTACGCGACACAGGAAGGAACCTCTTCTTCCTGAGGGGTAGAAAATAAAACTAAACCGAGCCAACGATGTGCAAACGTCACATACACGCATCCATGCCGTCGTCTTTCTCGTTGTCCGACCGAGACTACACAAATTTCATTCTGCTCTGTGCTCCTCTGCTACACAAATTCACTTCGAGCGAGTCGACAACGTTGTCGCATTCGCTCAGTTTCTCTCACTCAGTATTTCGAGTTTCAGCATTCAAGCAAATTCCAAACCGATAGCATACCGAAGCCGGGCTCGATGACAGATGCGATAACTCTCCCAATACTTATACAATTTCACTATTGAAATTTTAACGATGTACAACAGCGGATGCATTCTCATTTTCCCCTCGGGTAGTAACACGACAGCGTTGCTTGCTCTTCGCAACCAAGCTGTAGTAGCTTGTGTACGTATACACGGAACGCTACCGATTTAGGTGCTTAGGCGTTAGACTACCCAAAATAGCGTCGGAACTGCATCAAAATGGCGGCCGCTTTGGTAGTAATTATGAAGACACGAGCTTCCCGCGAGCGAAGCGACGCAGCATGACGCGATCAGCTAAACAGTGTGTGTTCGAAATTATGAACAAGGATAACGCAAACTGGGAGAGGATCTTCGAAGTTTTTTAGTTTGAGATTCCTAGCTATGTGGTGGACTGAGGTGTAATAATAGTTTAGATTCCAGGAAGCGCTGTGATAAGCGAGATTAAGCGAAATTACTAAAAGAAGTTGGGTTAAGCCCGAAAAATTTCGATTAGATGCAAGGGTAAGGAACGATAGCAGGTCAAATTGCGTGAATTTGTGTCGTAAATCTACTAAATACGAATAGACGTCTAAAATGTTCGCTACCAGGGTGCTATTTTGATAGTTTCTCTAAAAAACTACTTCGATCAACTTTTTTTTCCATGTCCTCGAAAAGCAGCAATTGCATAACACCACTCAATCATTATTCATCCGATAGACTTTTATTTTATCCAAACAATCCGTATTCCTGCTGTGCAATTTCCACCAATGGAAACTCCAAAGCCAATGTCAACATTGCATGAAATTTTTCAAACTCACATGTGGTACATATGACATTTTGCGGAAAAGCTGTTAAGAAGAAAACTCTACCGTGCTACCATTGCCGTTAACACATACAGAAACGAAACGCCGCAAACATCGTTGTATTGGTTTTGCTACCGAAAATTCACCATGCTCTCTTTTGCTGCGGTCCCGATTCGGTTCTCTCGGCTTCTCATGCTTTCAGCAGCTTCGTCGACCGATGCTTATCACTGTACACAAATTTTTTTTTAACATGTCTGATTTCTCGACACAGCAATATTGAAAATTTCGAAAATTTCAAATCCTTTTCCTGAGCTTGCGATCGCTGCCAGGGAATTTTGAAGGGTATGAAAATGTTCGGGGTGATTTGGGGCGACTTTCGAAAGTGGAAAAATTGGGGTGGTAGGGTGGAGTCGAGGTGAAAATTCGATTTGAATATATCGGATTGTTGAATCTATTTTCTAGAGAGTTGACGGAATTCTTTCAGTTCGATTGTCGGAAACCTCATTAGCACTTACGAGAGGGAGAGAATGGATGGCGGTGTATGAAAAAATAGCGTCACGGGAGATTGGTTAGTAGTGGTGTTGTTAGGCGACTTAGTCGGCCATTGTTGTTTCTCTAGTGGCATTTTAATTAGATGGAAAGTCTGTAAATTTATGCTTTTTGTAATAGAATTCATTACGATGATATTATTGTATGTATGTGAAATGGAGCTGTTTATTTAGACTGATATGCAGATTGTTATGGAGGAGAAAAAAGTCAGATTGCTGGCACTTTTTGCAGATTACCATTTTTTCCTTTTATTTTCTAATTTCACATTCGAAAATAAGAAGTTAGTTATTCATTTTCCATGAAATTTCATAGAACTTGGCGTAACTTTCAAATATCTAATTTGGGGTTCTGAAACGTTTCGAGTATCGGTTTCTTGTTAATCATTTTTCTGATCAAGAGATGACGTCATCGAAGTCGCTTCACGTCAGATTTGGTTGGATAGCATACACATTAATCATCACGAAGATTTTTCAATGATAAGGACATCCTAACAGAATCGAATACCAATGTATTTATGAGAAACGCATTGAAAAAATGTAAATGCTAAATATATAATAAATTAAATTACATAATATCTGATAGAATTTATTGAAAGGAAATATTGAAAAAATATTCCTTTATAAACTAGATATGTTTGCTCAATTTTCTGATAGATTAAAAGAGATGTATTTAAGATGGACATAAAATTGTCGCCGAAAACTGGTGAGAACGCCACTAGTATCCACTTGGATGTTAAATATGAAAAGTTTCCTTTGCAAGACGGAGGAAGCGAATTTAATTGAATATACACTCCGTTTCATATGTATAACCCAGCTAACAATTTTCAATTATTTTCATCTAAAATAATTGTTCGACACAAACCTAATACAAAGAATAATGAGAAACTGTGTAAAATGATTTTTCTAAGAATGACTTCTCATTGACGTTATTTTTTACTGCGATTCTTGGAAATTCGTTATTCTTGTGCGTTTCATATTTATATCCCAATTAGTAATTAGTAGAATTACTAGCCGATTAAATCAACCCTTTCAACTGTTGCTCACAAGAGTGTGTGATAATAAGTTTATCATTTAAAATGCCCCGAGGTACGTCACTAAATGAAATTGAAAAGGGTGTAGTCTCAGTCTACAAAGAAGTTGGTTTGAAAATCAGTGAAATTTCAAGAAAAGTTGCAAGCAGTTACAGTGTTATTAACGACTTTTTAAAAAACCTGAGTTACATGGAAAAGCAAAGCGAACGGGAAGAGAAAGAAACCTTTCTCAGCGGGAAGAGAAGAAAATAATACGTTTCAATGAGTAATTCAACAATAAGCTGTAATAAAATGGTGTGAAAAACAACGATTTGGAGAACGCTACAGCCTGATAATAACATCAGTAGAGCTGGAATGAAGAGTACTCCACGACTATTAGATCGCCATAAGAAAGCTAGGTTAGAATTCGCTGAAAAAAATATGGCTACAGATTGGTCCTCTGTAAGAAATACTGGGTTTTGTATTTCATCCTTGTTTAATTTCAAAAATTTTGTTTCAAGATTATTTTTTCGGGTGAAAAAAAAATTGAATTTAAATGGGCCTGATGGATTAAATTCTTACTGGCGCAATCAGGAAACCCGGTATTTTTCGAAGCGAAATTTCATTGGCGGCTCCGTTATGTTGTGCATTTTCTGCATCTGGATGCTTGGACATAAAATTTACTTCATCGTATGAAGAGTAGAGATTATATCCAAGTACTTGAGGGCAGTTTACTGCCATTTCTGGCAGCACATTCTGAAAAAACACTTGACTTTCCAGCAGGATAATACCAGTCGTGAAACAATGGGTTGGATGGAAACAAATTCCATTAAGGTAATGGTTTGGCCCGCGTGTTCGCCCGACCTGAACCCTATTTGGGGGATTCTGGTCAAACGGGTAGGGTAAGTGCACTAGTAGTCGGCCACTTAAGAATTTTCACCACTTTCGCTCAATATAACTACGCAGAGAAAACAGTTACGGAATAAATTCTTTAACTAAAAGTAAACCTGTGCTGTTCCTCGTGGAATTGATATTTAATATTCTTTGTAACGAATCAACTTTTTTCTTAATAATTAATTCTATAAAAACTAGGCTTTTGCATCAGTAGTCGGCCCCTGAAATTTAGTTATCGGCCTCTTTTGTATCAGTGCCCGGCCGTGTTGCATATTTCATTATTTTACAAAGAAATATCCATGAAACATAAATCAAACATATTATACTTGAGACATTTTTCATTTATTCTTCAATCAAATTATATATTATGAATAATTGTAAATAAAAACAATTAATTTAACATAAATCAAGCATCTTTCTTTCACAGTATTTTTAATTCTAATATTTACTTGGATGATTCTATTTTTCGACTTTTCGTAAGTTGTTACAGACAACGTTCACTTCTTTTCCTGTTGGGTCTCACACATCTTGCAAGAAAATGTCACATCAGATGCTTTCTTATAACTAAGAGGATATAGAAAACAACATTTTAGATGATACCATCTAAGGCAGTTGTCGCACCCAATATATTTTAGGTCATCCACTTCTGTGTCACTTATTAGAACGTTGTCACATTCCTGACACTTAATCGCTTTCTTCTGTTTTCCACGTTTGTTTTTTTCTTTTTTCTTTCAGGTGTCTGTGCGTCTTTCGATTTTCTTTTTTTGATACGATCCTCTTTTCTTTTTTCTAATTGTCTGATCTTTTCTATTTTTTCCACTTCTTTTATCTTATATATATTTCTCCAAGCTTCAGACGCTTGAGTAGTTTTTGAAATCTTTAATTCCTTCTTTAAAGGTTCCGGAAAAAATAAATGTTTCGATAGGTGTGGGGAGACTGATGAGTACGATCTACTAAATATAGGTGAACAGGATCTGCTCGTGGATAGAGAGTATCTTCTGGATGTAGGTTCGAACTGATTTGAAGTACCTAAAAGAAGTAGCAACAAAAATTTCAACTAAATTGATAGTGATGCGAGTCCAGAAGAAGTGCTGGGAATCTCTAAATGAACAGACGCTGGTTCTGCCGTTAAATTTTCCTTATTAGCTTCTGCAACATACGTTTTTTCTATGGCTGCACCATAATTATTAAAAACCAGCCTCCTGGCTCGCAATTCAAAGTTCAGTTTTTGATCATCTTTGCAACTTGACTTTGGAGTTGAGCTTAAGGGGGGAAATACATGTAACTGCTAAAAAAAAAATCGATTTTTTTTATTACATCATAATGTTTGAAATGCTCTTTAAATAAACCAAAAAAAGTTTTGAAGCGATATTCGTATTAGTTCTCGAGATACAGTCAGTTAAAGGCAGCCCAGCGTTCCCCAGGTCGGTGGAGCTTTAAAACTTTAAACGCGTTTATCTCAAAGTAGTACTTTTTCAACTGCCGTACAAGATATCTCAAAAAATATTGAATCGATCCGGCTCAAATTTATACCACATCTACAAAAGAGTATTATCTCCTCGTTGAACCTCAATGTTATTGTAATTTCAGAAAAATAGTTTGTTTATTAATGTTTAAAGTGTGATTTTTTTGAAAAATAATCGATTTTTATGTTTAATCTAAAATTAATGTAAAAATTTAAAATATTTTTGGAAATTTTATTGGTTCACCTATGAATAACATATTTCATTAGCATATTTTTTTTTCTCTGAATGTTGCAAGTTCCCTGGAAAAGGCGTTAAGTTGTACGAGGCAGTTTTTGATGTGTTTTTTTCATTCGCTCGCATCGCCGCCATTTTGAGTTGAAAAATTATTAAAAAAAGATTTTCATTTACTGTGAAACATGTATTTTAAGGATTAAATATTAAACATTTTCTGAATTAACAATATATATATTTTAATTTAATCTGAAATTAGCAAATTTTTTTCGATTTTACATGTATTTCCCCCCTTAAGCAGGACATGTTTTTGGCAAGAGATATGAGCATATTGTTAGATGAATCAGGACTTCAACATTATTAAAATTGACACTCGCAACTTTCCATCGTCGTTAATATCGAATAACACTCGGCAACGAAGTGACGAAACATTCATACTGACTGTTGACTTATTAGTGTCCTCTTCGCTCTGAGATTTCGATGACTCCTCTAAAACCTTCAAAACTATATCAACATTGATTCCTTATATGGCAAGATATTCTGACATTTCTTTGATTACAGATGAAGCAATCACAAGTCTTTCATTAGATAATTTTGAAATATATTTGTTGTCAGTTGCCTCTTCATTTGCATCCTCCAATACATTTTACACACATTTTGAATAGTCCACTGCTTCAGAATTAAATGGAAAAATTCCGCATTTTCTAAAACCATGTTTTATAGTTTCAGGAAGATTAATAAATTTTGTCTATACGCTCTCTAATAATGGACAAAATTCCTTTCTGGTAAGTGTTTTTCCCAGATTCTATCCGCGAACTGTCTTCTTCCAATCCTGCTTGAGAGGCTTGAATATGCTGACATTGGCAGGCTGCAGAATATTTGTTGCATTGGGTGGCAGCGCATATAGCAAAATGCCTGCTTTATCACAATACTCACTTAATTGCCTAGACAAATGGGATTTATGGCCATCAACCGGCAGCAAAACAGGCTTTGGTACTTGTTGTTCAACCAGCCAGCTACTGACACAGTTTGCCACATATTCATAGAGTGTTTCACTCCGCATCCACCCAGAGTCCGTATTACCAAGGATCCAACCATTTAGTACGCCGTCCACAATATCTTTAGGAAGGCGTTTGTATGGAAAAACTACTGAGGGTGGTAGTATTTTGCCATCAGCCGAAGAGGTTAACAATGTTGTGATTGTATCCTTTTCTTCAACTGCTTCCACTTGATAAATGTTTTTGTAGCCCCTAGAAGCAATAGCTTTGCGAGTTTTGGGACAAAGGCAGAAGCTAGTTTCGTCGCCAATAATGATTCGCCTGGGATCGAGCAGCAAATTTTCTTGGTTGACTGATCGAAGAAATTCCTTGAGTTCATTGAACCAGTTATTAATAAACTGCGAAGTAACAGCTGCTCTGCCTTTATGTAGTGTTTCTGCTTCTCTTAAACTTAAAGAAGGATTTCTTCTAAAGAATGATTTTAAACAGGTTCCTCCAGGACGATTATTTCTAAACGGATTCACCCTGGCATCATCTTTCAAAAAAAATTGAACAGTGTTCAATTAATTATCATGCTTTAGAGGAAAGCCACATTTAGATAACCTAATGCACCATTCAGTAATGGCTGTTTCCTCCTCAGTAGATTATATGGAACTTGGACCTTTTTTGTCGCACTCGTCAGGTATTCTTCCATGCAAATGATCTTGCAATGTTGCTCATGGATGCAATATTTAGCTGCAGCTTTACGTATGCTTAGCTTACTATTGCGGATATCATTAAGTGCCATTATTCTGTAAGATTGTAGAGTTGGTAATATACGGCCAGTTCCGTCTTTCTCCGTTTCGTTATTCATTTCCTTGGAAATAAAGAACAACTACAGAAAAACGTTAGATGAGGCCGATTACTAAAATTTTCTGCATCAGTTTTCGGCCAAGGTGAATTTTCATGATTTATATGGGGCCGAATACTGAATATTTTTGAGCAATACTGTATTTTTTAATAATTCTCCCTTATAGTCAACATATGACGTCATTTCGTTGGAAATATTACCAAAAGAACATTTTGAGTGAAGTTTCAATACTCGGCCACCGTGGCCGGCAACTGAACATATCGTAAAATATATGATTCAGTATCCGGCCTCCTCATATTTTTCAATTTAACAGTATTAAATCAATTAATTTCAATAAATTTAAGATTCTAGCGTGAACAACTTACACACCAGTTGATTTTCAACACCGATCACACACAAAAACAGTAAATATTTAAGGATAATTTGTAAACCACTTCTTAAGAAAATATGACATTCACATGAAGTTTTTGAGTGCAGTTGACGATTCCACAAACTGAATGAATAATTGCGTTCATCGGACTCAATACACAGCGCAAGATTTTACGCCACTTCGAGACTATGTTTCTACCAATCCGTTAGAGTATTTTTTTCCTTTTTTTAGACATTTGTTTTCTTATTTTCAAAGTGTATAGACAAAGTGGCCGACTTCTGACGCATGGCCGACTTCTAGTGCACTTACACTATACGCTGAAAATCGGCAGAATGAATCACTGGCGGAGTTGAAAGCAGCGATTCTTTAGGAATGGCGGAAACTCGAACTTGAGTTATTAAAGAAATTGATCAATTCCATGAAAAAACTGATTTTTGATCTGATAAAATCAAAAGGAAATTTTGTTAATTATTAAGCTTTTGTTAATTTTAAAATTATGTAGTTTAAATAAACATTTTATTTTGTTGGAAACTTTATCTGGGTTATAAATATAAAACGCACAAGAATGACGAATTTCCAAAAGTTGCAGTAAAAAATAACGCCAATGAGACGTCATTTTCAGAAAAATCATTGTACACAGTTTCTTATTCTTCTTTGTATTAGATTTGTGTCGAGCAATTATTTAAGATGAAAATGATTGAAAATTGTTAGGTGGATTACAATTTGTGATTAACGATTTCTGTCGGAGTTGTGGCGCTGAAGACGAGGAGGAATCCGTCCTTCATCTCATGTGCCAGTGCCCGGCTTTGGCAAGGAGGAGGTTAGCGGCACTTGGTGCACCCTTTCTCTCAAACCTGACGGAACTGTTCCTGGTCAATTTAAAGGGGATAGTCCGGTTCGTCAAAGGAAGCAGATGGTTTCCTGATTTCAGTGAGTAGGAGAGAGTCACTAATTTATTGTGGCATCACAACGGGCCTCTCTTTTGCCTATGTGTGTCGGTCTTCAGGCCTCTGTAGATCGGCAACCACTTCAACCTACCTACCTAGGCGGATTATAAATATGAAACGGAGTGTATTTGTTGAATAAACTAAAATTCTGTGAGCTACTCAGTTGTCCATATGTGACAAAGTATGAAATGTAGTGATAGATATTAGTATATACGCCATGTTTGTTTTGCAGTGACACCTGATTCTTGAATGCGATCTCGCTACACCAGCAATTATTCATTCAATATGTTGAAATTATGCATTAAATTTATTTTCACTGGGATTCTCTTTATTTGAAGCATACTTTCTTATTTTATATTTGTTTTATATTTACAGTTCAATTTGCTGGTACGCACTAAATTCAATTACATATGTTTCGTGCAATTCTTCTAAACTTTCCTTTTTCAGCCCAAAACAAAATTTTGCCGTACGCTGGTTTCAAATCAGTCATTGTTTTTATAGTACTCAGAAATTACATAAATCATTACTTAACTTTAATTATAAATCATTATTGTGCAGAATCAAAATATTACACAATTTATTTAAGCGAAAACCAAAGAAAAATGGTCGAACAGCCAAAAGTATATTCGAGGAGGTAGCAAAAAAATTGAAGAGGAATGACAAGCACGGATAATATTGAGTAATCAAATAAGACTTATTTATTTTTAATCTAAAATAAAAATAAAACGATGCGAAGTATCAGTGTTTTTTTTTTTAATTTTTAGGCATTGGTTTATAACGTATTTATTTAAAAATGATTTTGTTTCCATGAACATCTCTGGATTTATTTAATTAATTCAATTCCGGAATGTCAATTGTTTGCAACTTTTCAATATCAGTTTACACTTATTTCAACAATGACGAATAATCTTAGTTTTAGGGTCAGTAAGTGTTAGTAATTTTTATAGTAAACCAATGACTTAACATACCCTCGGAAAAAAAGTCCAATGGAGTCATATCGCATAATCTTGGTGACCAGTTTGCATAGGCATTTCCGAAGATTAGGCAGTCACTGAACTTTTCTCCCAAAAAATTGACTGTGTCACGAGATGTGTAGCATGTTGTACCATATTGTCTAAAGCGGCCCCTAGACGATCAATATTATTGCACAATATGTAGCATTGTACAATAATATTGATCGTCTATGGATCATATTGAAGGATTGTGCAATATATTGAGTGAATCAAAAAGGTTTTGATTTTTATTGTGCAATATAGAATATATTGGATTGTCTGTGGTCAGTATTGCGCAATATTGGCTCAGTTGTATATTGTCGTTAGTAGCATAAATAACATTTGGAGTAATAGAGCCAAAACTGCCAAAAGCTACTGAAAAATCGAACGGAAACTAAATGTTGCTCGAAAATATTGCATCGTCTGGGGCGCCCAGCAACAATATTGTTCAATATATT
The DNA here is from genome assembly GCA_947369275.1 of Nemotelus nigrinus. NCBI lineage: Eukaryota > Metazoa > Arthropoda > Insecta > Diptera > Stratiomyidae > Nemotelus > Nemotelus nigrinus. The sequence continues at coordinate 144,041,012 of OX376373.1, forward strand.
GTCACAATAATATTGACCGTCTAGGGGCCGCTTAAATCAATAATTCGGCGAAATGTTCAAAAAAGTTTTGTTCAACAGTTCCAAGAAATATTATCAAGCGTAATTAGAATCAATACTTGTAATACAAAACTCGTAATTTATAAAATTATCGTAAAAAAGTAGATTTCATTCAATATTATTCAACCTCTTCATCAATGATCTTCCTATGATTCTATCGTCATCTTGTTTGCTCTATGCAGATGACTTCAAATTATTTCGAGTAATCAATACCTCAGATGATCATCTACTTCTGCAGGATGATTTGAACTCTCTTACTGTTTGGTGTAACTCTAACTGCCTACCATTAAATGTTTCTAAGTGTTTTGCCATGTCTTATTCTCTGAAGTCCCAGACTAATACCTTTCCTTACTTATTATGTGAATCCGTCCTTGTCTCTGTGGATTATTTTACTGATCTGGGTGTAACCTTTGATCGTAAACTTAAATTTGATATCCATGTTCGTAACATTACTAATAGTACCTCGCGGATTGCTGGCCTTGCTATACGTTCCTGTCACAATTCTTTTAATATGTTCACTTGTGTTAAGATATTTGTTACCCTTGTTCGTTCCAAACTTGAATACTGCTCTCAAGTTTGGTCTCCTCGTTTTGCTTATCTTTCCGATGCCGTTGAATCTGTTCAACGGAGGTTCAGTCGCACCCTACTCTTTAAATATAACCTTCCTTACATGCCTTACGATGAACGCTTATCGCTCCTTAATCTCCCTCTCCTCGCAAAGCGCAGAGTTTACCTTGATGAATGCTTTCTTTTCAAAATTCTTTTCAAAGGCCATCTGAACTCATCTATTGCATCGTTGATTATTGAACGGCAGTGTGAGAGGCAAATTAGGTCCTCCGTTGTCTTTGATGTACCATTTGCCCGTACTGAAACTTTTTTAGTACTAAGCTTTTCTATTTGTAATTGGGCTTTTTGCCTGTTAATGGATTACTTAAATAAATAAATAAATAAATAAATAAACATTGTTCTGGCCAAATAATATTAGAATATTTATCACGGAATTTCATTAAAATTTGTGTATCTTTAGATGTTTAAAGAAAAAATAATTTTAAAGAATTATTTTTCAATCTTAGATAAAAATACATCCTAATAAACTTACTTATGGATTGAAATCTAACTGTAAACGCGTAGGTAATATATTCTAGTTTATCTAAAGTGGTTGATTCTCTTCCCTTTAAGTAGGCTGATTCGAATCATTATCACAGCTGGGTGAACTGAGCGCCAGATACGAGGGTTGATCCAAAAGTAATGATAATGAATATGAACCAAGGTGATTAAACTTAAAAAAAAGTATTAATTTTTTTAACATAGTCTCCTAACAAGTTAATACATTTAGTCCATCCTTTTTTCAAACCCAAGATACCCTTAGGAAAAAAAGAATTGTCTCTACTCTCCCAAAACGCCTCAAAAACGGCCATCACATCGCTACTATCTGCAAATTACTTACCCCGAATCTTGAGCCGAAGAAAGAGCAAGAAGTCACTGAGAGCTAGATCTGGCAAATAGGGCGGATGTTCAAGTAGTTCAAATTCTGTTTCTTGGAGTGCCGCCATCGCAACTCCAGCCTTGTGAACCGGTGCGTTGTTTTGATAAAACAGCAGTACAGTTCGCAGTTCCCAAGCTTTTTATTTGGTATACGCAGTAAAAGCCTGATATAGTGGCTCCCTTTTCGAAATATTCCACCATAATAATTCCTTCAGCGTGCCAAAAAACTGATGCATAGCCTTCACAGCCGAACTCGACACTTCGAATTTCTTCGGCGCTGGTGAAGACGGTCGCTTCTAGGTCATCGATTGTTGTTTGGTTTCTGGATCAAAATTGTGGATCCAGATCTAGACCATGATCACGAAACGCGACAAAAAATGCTCCTGATCTGCCTGGAACTTTTCGAGATTCACCCTCGAAATGTCGACTCGTTTCTTCTTTTGGTCGTCGGATTCTTCGTCATATGTAATTCGTGGGCAACGATTCTTTGAACACTGCCATACGAGATCATTGTGACCTCAGCTTTATGCCTGATGATTACTCTTCGATCTGCCAACACGACATCTTTGACTTTTTTCATGTTGTCTTCAGTGAGGGACGTGGATGGACGTCCTTCGCAGTATTCATCTTCAGTGGATGTTCTTCCCAGCTTAAACTCCTTTTCCCAAGCTTATACTCCTTGGCCCAGCGAGCAAATGTGGAATATAAACTACGACTATTCGTATTCAAATGAATGTACCTCCTATCTCGGAGATAGGTTTTATGGCAGTGAAGTGGGGAAGGATTGAAATAGATGACTTGAAACTATTTCTTAACATGATTATGTACTATTGAGCCGGGCCTTTGATGGTTTGTGGCTCTAAATTCTTAACTTTTCTGGAGTTGGTTTATTACAAAAGATGTTATGTAACTAAGCTCGATTATTTAGTTAAGGGTTCATTCTACTTTGCAGCTTAAAAAAAAACGTTTTTTTTCTTTTTGCATTTTCTGAAAGTGTATACTCTCAAGAGTGCTGTGTTAAATTTTCGTTAAAAAATTTCAGGTATTTTAGATTATATTTAAGTCGAAATGCAGGTAGTCGTTGCGTTTATTTTAGCCCTTACCACTTCCATGTGAAGCTGGTTTTAGCGTGTGTTGTACATTTGTACGAGCAATTTTTAGTCAAAGGCTGTCAAATATTGATATGCATATACCTACTAGGGTATATCCCTAACCTACTAGGGCTAGCGTATGTAAATGGAAGTTGACGGTGTTGTTGAAATATTTCAACGGTCTGCCGAACCACACGGAGTAAAATATGCCAATTATATCGGAGATGGAGATTCAAAGACATTTAAGACTTTAATAGATATTAAACCATATGGTGATGATTTGGTTATAACAAAAAGAGTCAATATGTGCTACATGTAAAAAAACGAACATATAAAAGAGCTACAGAAGCAAAAAGTCAACTCGCGCAACGGCGGAAAATAATGAGGCAAAGTGAAGACGCCGAAACATCGCAGGCTGCAAAAAAGCTTAAAACTGTTATACAATAAAACTCACAAATATATTGATAGCTGATCTGTCAATTTATTATGGACTGGCAATACGTCGAAACCCTAATTCAGTGGAGGATATGAAAGAAGAAATATGGGTAACATTTTTTCATAAAATATCTACAAATGAACAACCGCAACACGAATATTGTCCACCAGGTCCGAAGTCGTGGTGTAAATGGGAGCAGGCTCAAGCTACTCAGCAAGCTTACCAGCATCCACCCCCATTAGATAAAGAGGTTCAAGATATTTTGAAGCCCATTTATGAAGATTTAACTCGCGATGATCTCCTTGAGAGATGCCTAGGAGCAAACACACAGAATAATAATGAAAGATTCAATAAGTATATATGGCCGTTAGCTCCTAAACATATATTTTGTGGAAAAAAAAGTACTCAGAATTTGCACCTACTGTGCCGCATGCACTTTTAACGAAGGATTTCAGCCTCTTTTAAAAATTATGGAGGATGTGGGGATCACCATTGGTCCAAAAGCAGAGGAATTAGCGCGCAAAAAGGATGCAGTGCGAATTAATTATGCCGAATGCATTGCTTCTCACGAGACAAAAGAGGCCAGGACGGCTCAAAAAATGGAAAGAATAGCTGAAATTGAAGAGCTTGAGAAAGCTTAGGGAATTCTGTATACAGCTGGCATCGCTAATTAAGCGTAAAAATACATTTAGTATAGGCATTTTATTCATAAAACTTTAAACGCGTTTTTCTTAAAACCATGTTTTTCTAATCGGCGGGATTGATTTAAAAAAAACTAACCAACCAATTTCTCTGAAAATTTAACACATTATTTTAGATGTTAGTGGCTATCGTCGGTACTACAATTATAATTTTATCGCAAAAACTTAGTATTTTTTATAACAAAAAGTTGCAAAAAGAAGCTGTAATTTCCACATTTTAATTTTTAAACTAATATAACTTTGTTAATTTTTGCTTTAACAGGTTAATTTTAGTACCTGCGATAGCGACAAAGCTGTTAAATAATAAAACAGTTCTTTTTTTCATTTTGGGTAAATACTTTGGGAAAAATCACTCCCGCCATCGAAATACATACATCCCTTTGTCGACAATTTTTAAAACTTTAAAAAAATAAATAAATAAATAGTATGTACTGTTTTGAAATGCTAAAGACAATATCTTTAATATTAAAAAAGAATGAAGTTGATAACCATTGTAGTTTTTGAGAAAAAAATATTCTAAAAATTGTATTTTTTATTCTCTCGAAAGTAGAATGAACCCTTAATAGGGATGTTTTGAAAGAAGAGAAAGGAGAAAAGTCAGTTCGTTTTTATGTAAAGTTCTTTAGAGAGAAATGCGGAATGTAAGAGATGTTTGGATTAGGTGAATAAAAACAACAAAAAGTTCGCTGGGAACTTCATTTGTGTGGTGAGTGATTAGCGCATTGCCTATGAGTTATTCCTTAAGGCGGCTTTAGATATGCGGTGTTTGTCAAACACCTCCTATTTGCCAAATACCGAACACCTAGTCAAGTCATTTGGCTTGGTGATTGCGAAATGACAAGCACATTGAATTAGACATTCGGGCATTGCCGAATGTTTGCCAAAACTGGAACATGTACGAGCTGCTCGTCGTTGTTCACTCCCGCCATTTTCATTTGAAAATTTTTACTCGCGCTACACAGTTTGACACTTTTCAGTATTTATCAACAACCGCAACAAATACCGAATGTCTAAAGCGGGGATCCGAACATACCCAAACACAGTGCTCGTCTACTTTGATTTGGCTGAAAGTTCCACAAACTACGGGAATAGCGAGCACCCGAATGTTTGTGCTTGGCCTAGGGCAAGCACTAGGCGAGCAACCCAACCACACATGCGAAGTTTGCCAAACTAGGTGCTCGGTATTTGACAAACACCGCATATCTAAAGCCGCCTTAAGATGAAGGTCTAATCGTTAAGATCCAGGTCTTTAATGAAGCGACTGGAGGATGGGGTTTGGGCGCTTTATGGCACGTCGAATGGAATTGTTTTTTATTTGAACCAAATAAGAGGAAAGAGGTGTTGTTTTTGATTTGTGGTACACTGAAAGAAAAATCTTGGTAAAATCAACAATTTTCCTTAGTTGTTTTTGCGTCAACTACGGGCTATAGTTAAAACAACTATAAGAAAATTGTTGATTACTTTTATGCACCATGACGCGTGGTTGATAAACAACGTCCGTGGTGCAAAAAAAGTAAGCAACCACAAACAATGGTATTCCAACAATATACATAGTACGAAATAGTAAATGACTATAGTATGTAGTGTGGAATTATGTTTGTTTTTTTTGCATCAGCAAAGTCAACTACTTTTGTATGGTCAAATGAACTATTTTAGCATAGTAGAAAGAACCATTTTCCGTAGTTCATTCGACAATTTTGAATGAATTGTTGCAGCACTATCAATAATAATTAAATCAACCACGACTTTTTCTTTCAGTGTATAGGTCACTATGCCTACAATAGTGCCCATTGGCCTTAAAGTAAAGCGACGTGATATTTCGGAGGATACAGCGTTCGAATTTTGTCAGCTTTTCAAGTTTGCTAGGATGAGCCGAGAACCAGATAGGGGCACCGTGAGTGAGGATAGGTCTAATCAATTGCTTATAGGCGATGATTTTAGCTCGAGTTGAGATAATGGAGTTCGGTTTGAAAATACACCCTAGTGATGGTATGCGCTGGCTGCCTTGTTGAGGCTTGAGAGTTTTAATTCTTCTCATGAAATCTGCATGGGTGCACTCTAAAAAGTGGGTTTAAAAAAATTAATTCTTTGATAAAAGTAAATATATTCATTTTTTTGTTTAAAATAACGAATCACAATTTTTTTTACACATTGGATGTGTATTTTTTGCTTTTACGTCATATCAACTGAATAATAAATAGCGTTTTGTAAACCTTAGCAAAAAGAGTGTAAAATTACTACTTCACTGCTCACATTTACACCAAAGCTGTAAAATTGTATCATTTGCTCAAATTTGACTTATTATTGATGTAACATTGTGACGAAAGACGGTGATTTGGCTAGACTGAACGAGTCTGATATTTCGAGATCGTTGCTTTGAATAGCAGCAGTTAAGTGTCAGTGTTTTCGAGTAATAAGTGTAAAAGTGTAGCTATAAGTTAATTAGATGTGTAGCTATAAGTACTATAATTTATTGTGCATATAGTGTATATATAAAATCAAAATAAATTATAGACTTAAAAGAATTGTAAAAAGTTTTTGTATTTGACAAGAAAAATATTCATATTTTGCTTTCTTGATTTGTAGGACTTTTGCCGTTTTTAACATTTAAATTTACCTATTTACAGTCTTTTGTTAATGATATTTAAGTTTAGGGTAATATTTCATGTTATGGCAGATATCTGTCTTGAGTGGCTGACTTTTGGATCATTAATTTTTTTCAATTTTATTGAATAATACTTATCTAGAGGTTAGCTGAAATAGTGCAAACTTTCTAAAATTGTTCGCACTATATACTTTTTGATGTCATTTGTTTGATAAAACGTTCTTTTAGTTACCTAAACTTACCCTGCCCAAAAGTGCGAAAAAACGCACCTTTCTTATAGTTTTTTTAAACATTTTTATGTACATTCACGAATAAATTGCGCTTATTACCCTAAAAGACTCGTAAAAAGTAGCCTTTGATACATAAATTTTATGCGTTTTCGTCTTAAATTTACGTCTTTTTAGGGATAGCTAAACCATCAATGACTGAGGAAGTGAAAACAAGGTTTAGCTTGTCGAGGGCCATCGTCAATTTCCTGCGAGCAAAGATTTCGGGAGCAGTCAAGACCAAGGTTTTGAATTTAATTTGCAACGTTTGTTGCGAATCGGTCCCATAGTTGGTTTTATCGTAGGCGGTGAAAATCAGGATCAACAGTTAAAAAGTCTAGGCCACGTTTCCTGTTGATGCATAACTGGATCAACTGATGATCAGATTCAGCATCGTGGACTTGGCGTTTGTAAGTGATAAATTGTGGGAGAGAGCTGACCAGGCTCGGGGACACTAGGAAGAAGTCAATTATCGATGAAAACTGACGAAAAGTAAGTTCTTGCGAAAATATGGGTTTGATATGGCTTGTGATCCATGTAAGCCATTTTCTCACTGACTCGCCGTAGTGGTTTTCGATGATATTGCCCCATGAATGCGACTTGGCATTGAAATCACCTCCGATGATGAGCAGCCTAAGTGAAGATGCAGTCGTCGGAATGCAGTCGAGATCCTGAATCAGAACCGAACCGCTGAAACCATGATATACATAGGTTCCACCGAACACTATTCGAACATTCCTTAGTTGAAGGCTGATGCAGATCACTTCCGTAACTTTGAGTCCTGGGATCAGGTGCCGTTGGGTTTCGATTCGCTCCTTAGCTAATAGCGCGGTACCCAGTTTAGAGGAATTTGGGTCCTCAGACGTGTCCTCACGAATGATTTTGTAGTCATCCATGGCTACACGGTGGCGGGGTTTCAACTTGGTTTCTGATAGGAAATCAATATCCGGATTCTCATATTTCAGGAATTCCTGAACGAGGTTCCTTTTATAGATGGGAGCTAAGGTAGCAATATTTAAAGCAGCGAATTTAAGAGGATGCATTACCGGCTAAACGAAAGGCGAATGAAATAAAAGTATCTCGTTTTTCTGATTAAGAAGAATGTTTCCCAAAGGTTGGGATGAAGTCCTTGATCTGGGCTATCAAGGCGAAGAGATTACAGCCAAAGAGATTTTGGCATTCACCAAAGGTTGACTGTGGCTTGTTTTTAGCCAAACTAGTTGGTTGAGTAGCGAGAGCAGAGGGTTTTCTCGTTATTATATTTATATTTTCTACCACAGTGGCTGGCGTACGAAACACCAGGTCAGACAATATTTTGTATGGCTGCAGCCACAAAGTCATTTTTGCTTGCTTGATTTCTCCGCTTTAGTAGCATTGCGATGCTCTTCAAATTTCCTGGGCTCTTGGCAGCCACTGTAGCTTGCTGGATGGCCAATTTTTTTGCAATTTACGCAGCAAACTGCACCCGATCGCTTTGGTACATCGCACTCTTTACTTGCGTGTACTTTATCGCACTTGACACAGCATGTGCCAAGTCCGCAGTTGGACGCAGTGTGCCCGAAACGTTGACAGTTGTAACACTGCATAGTGTTCTTTTTTTTGAATTGGTCCCACTGCATCCGCTGATGTAATAAGTATTTGATGCTTACTACAACCTTCGCATCAACTCCAGGTGGAAGTTGGACGATAAACATCCCTAGCTTCTTTACCTCTTTCCGTGAGTGGACAGTGGAAAACCGTGTCACGTTAAACATTTGTTCTCCTAGGAGCCGTGTGAGCTCAGCGGAGACATCTTCTTCGTCATAGGAAGTGTGAACTCCCTTCAGGAGGACTGGTGCCCTCTTAACGCTTTGTGACGTGTAATTGAAACAAGGTATAGACCTTGTTTTCAAAATTTTGAAGAGCCGCTGATGCGAAACAAGACTCTTAGGGAAAGAGTAGTTTTGTTGAGGTTAGTTACCCTCGCCTCGAATTCAGGAATTTTTCCCCCGTTTCCTGCACAAATTGCTTCCAGTGTTTTTCTCAAGTTTTTAAGCTCCAGTTTGTGGTACACTATGGGAGAGATCCTGCCACTTTTTTCTTTGGTGGCTTAGCCTTGAGGGGTTGAAACCTTTCTTGGAGGAGAAGAATATATATATTATTTCAATTAACTACGGGCGGATTTGTAGTTATTATTTAAAATAACTACAAATCCGCTCGTAATCAAGCAAAGCGTGCCTCAGCAGGGCTGGATTTAAGTATGGGCACTTATGGGCAACTGCTCAGGACGGCAAATATTTTGGAGGAGTGGAAGCGCGGTAAATTTTGCTATAAAAATATAATTCTAGTCTTAGGAAATTAGCAAAAGCTGAATCAATTATGCGTTTCTTCTTCCACGATGACGGAAGATTGCTCAACAGCTCAGCAATTTTCTGTATTTAATCTGAGTTAATCCGTTCTTTAGACATCGAAAACCTAATCCCACAATTCGCTAATAAAAAAGTTAAGCGAGTATTTATCTAACAAGTGTAAGTATTTATCTAGTAAAGTTTTTTTTTGGGTAAATGTCTAGATGGTGGGACCGTCGGCCGGACGGGGGTGAAATAAGGTGAAGCTGATTTCCATTCACTTTTTTTAACCATCAAAATATAGTTCAGCAGAATGGAATAATCCGATGATCCATCATCGCCTGCGCCTTCACCTCGCTACCCCCACTTTTAAACGATCAAAACGGTATCATTTAAGCTTCTCCTATGTTCTCCGACCCATGGTCTTATCATCTAGGCAGCACTGTTTCTTTGAAATGCTCCCAATCTTTAATGTATACAGAAACATTCTAGGCAAGGTTTTGATGTTACCAGGCGAATGGTCCTAACGGAATTGAATTTTTCGATTAACAAATTTTGTGCGTTATTTGACTTTGCTTATCAGTATTGATTCGAGTTTAAACAAGATGCGATTATTTGTATTTTTGGGCATTATTTGCCATCGCGACGAGTTTCTCCATTTTTTATTTCATTTACGCGTGTTAAGAGAAGCAGTTTTGTGCCAGAAGTGCGGAAAAAATGTTCGTGTAAATCACGACACCTTGATTTTAAGATGTCCTGGAACAATTTATGAGTAGGTTGGACACCATAAGCGGCAAAAAATCAGGTGCACATTGAAAGTTTCTGTGATGACGAGTACTTGGTTTTCAGGCACCCACTCAAGTTTGGAAGACATTTTTGGCTTTTTGTTGCATATTATCTTACATTTTCTCCACCATATGTCATCAGACTTGAGAAAGAATTGATGCTTTTGAGACAAACAACCATTGATTGGCTAAATCCGCGGTCCCGGGACTATTTTTGAGATCGACGAATGCACGCTGGGCAAACGGAAAAATTATCGCGGTCGGCTTGTAACGGGAACATGGGTTTTTGGAGGTATTCGCCGTGAGACAAAAGAAGCGTTTGTGGTTCTCGTTGACACGCGAAACAGGAAAACGTTTTTGGCAGCTATCAGAGAAAATATTGCTGATGGCACGACCATATATCCAGATTGTTGGTGTGCATATGACTGCCTGGAACAGACAGGCTATTGACATCTGACAGTGTACCACTCGATGAATTTTATCGATCCGGTACCTGGCGCCCACACTCAGAACATCGGGAAGTTCTGGAGGGACTTGTGAGGTGGCGTGCCCCAGTTTCTTCGTAAAAAAAGCCTATTGGCCAGGTTACACTGTCGCACTTTAATTTAAGCGCCATTTTGGCTATAACAACGCAATCGAAGGCTTTTTCAATGTCATAGCAGCCATGTACCCGCTCGCTGATGTTGCTGGACCATCCACCATTTCGTAAAATGTAATAAAGCTACACTTATTTGAGAATACCAAGTATATTTGTTCATCTTTAAATGTTTATTTTAAATTTTTATCGCTTTTTTTTTAAACTAGTTGCAGTGAAGAATTGCCAATAAACTATTGTCACTATTAATTACATTTTTTTACTTTTTTTTATGTACTTTTAACATCTCTGCGCACTACATCTCCTGCTGATTGTCCGAAAACGGGAGCGGGGAGGTGGAGTTAAATTTTAAATTTGAATAATATGAAGAAAAAAAATCATTTTTTTACCCCCACTCTCTACGCTCTACTTCTCCGCCTCCACGCGAAAATATCTTTATGCTGTTAAGCAGGGTCAGCCCTATCAGCTCCATTCTTTTTTACTCCCCTCCGACCGACGGTCTCATCATCTAAACAATTACCAAATTTTGACTCTCTGAAAAAACCAAACAAAATTTTCCTAGTTTATGATAATCGTGTTTGTATTGTTATTTTATATTGTATGACTCGTTTTTTATAGCCACATTTGGATTGTATTTGTATAGTTAGTTTTTAGCGATCGTATAATATAATCTAAAAAAATAAAAACAATTATGATAAAATGTTGAATTCGTTGTTGCTAGATTTTATTCGATAAATTTGGAGCTGGAATCAGACGGGCGGGTGGAGATGAGGAGGGGTGCCAATTTCACAGCTGCTCAGGGGCGGCAAGAAGGTCAAATCCGGCACTGTGCCTCGATGTCGCCAATAGCGAAATATTTCAAAAATAAAAATATTTAAAAAACAATTCGCAACAAGGATATTCAACTTAAGCTAAGTACTATCTTCCATTTGTTTGAGCTGAATTTTGGTGTGAACCTTTGTACTAGCGTGTTGAACAAAATGTAAAAAGTCCCCATCGATCTGAGTGCTGCGTTACTTTTTATATGGGGTCAAAGGTCACCAAAAGTGACCTTCCCTAAATATCTCAGTAAGCTTAGAAAATTTCCTACAAAAAAGATTTTAAAATTTTTTCTTGTAACCATAACCGTTTTTGAGATATATTGATTTAAATATTTGTAACTAACAGTATCCTCTTTCTCAACGGCATGTTGATATTATCCGATTTTGATTACGACTTGGAATATTTGTGAGTTTGTTTTTCTATCTTTAAGAGGCCCATACAAAAACATGTAAACAAACTTATCTATCACACTCCAGGATAGGTGGAAAAGTGTGCTCCGAAAAGTTCCCACCGATTTATAGACAAGAATGGAACGATGATCACAATTCAATAACCTTTACAAGTAAATTATATCGATGGATATAAGTCGGAGATGTTAAAATTTGTCACAACTAGCGTAAATAGAAATTAATGATTTCCAACTGCAAGTGGTCACATCAGTCAAGTATGCACTGTGAGCTGGAATCTGATGAGAATTAGTACATACTTTCGAAACTGCTTTGTCAAATAAAATTTTCAATATAAATAGCATTTTTTCAATTTTAATCATCCCGCAAAATCTTTTTTGTTGGAAATTTTTGAGGCTAGAAATTCGTCATACATTATTTTTCTGTAGACAAGACCGTTACTGAGATATTTAGCAAAGGTCACTTTTGGTGACCTTTGACTCCGTATAAAAAGTAACGCAGCACTCGGATCGGTGGGGACTTTTGACATTTTGTTCAGCACGCCAGTACCAAGGTTCATACCAAAATTCAGCTTTCCCCTTATTTTTCCGAAACACCATGTTAAATTTCTCTGTACTATGAGTTGTACCAGCCTTTACACAATCACATATCCACTCACTGCACCAGTCCGCAAACGATTGTATTTGCTCGTCCTCCACACGAAAATTCGAAATTTCGATCGCTGCTTATCGCTCAAATTCAAATTCGCACGTCTGACTCGACTCGAGCCCTCTCATGAATGCTGACTTAGTGGGTATATGAGGTCAGTGTGGCCAGATATTTACGAGAAAATATATCCCTATTTAAAATTTTCATAGCCCAAAATAGCCAAGATTTCTTATTTGTAGCCCAAAAACCGCCACAGCAGATTTATAACTAAATTAATTCATCTAAGCTGATTAAACTATAATATTTAAATCCATAAATTCGTACGAAGTAACATAAATGATCTAATTGTAGCACAGAAGTCGTTTGAGACAGTAAAAGTTTTCGATACCATATGCAGATAAAATTTTATTCACAACGTATTTGAAAAGGGAAAAATGTGAATAAATTAGAGGAGCTGTGTGGGAATTTTAGAAAAATCCTTGAAAAAATAACTGTAGAAGGGCATTTAATTTTTCAAAGACTTTCTTAGAATGTTCAAGCAGAAAATAAAAGCTTGCAAAAACAACTTGCAAAATTGGGTGGCACAAAAATTCAATTAGTATAAGAAACAGTCTTAATGGCTAGAAAGGCTGAATATTTGGGAAAGGCTGAAACAGTCTTAATGGCTAGAAAGGCTGATTCCGCAAAACGATCGAGTTTCCCGTTTCAATGTTCTCAGCTTTGATAAGCTTTAGAGATGATATACGTTGTCCATGCTGATTTATAGACAAGAAGGGAGCCGTGATCAAATTCAATTACCTTTACTGAATATTTTATTTAAAATGTAAAAATGTTATCCGATTTCATACATTCAAAACTATGAACGCAAGTTTTGTATTAATTTATATTTCGATTAGACGATCAGCTGTTAATAGTATGTTTAGACGTTTAAATACTTTAAAAAGGAGATATACGTGAAAGAATTTAACTTGTGGGACTCCAAGCGACGTTTCGCGAAAAAATTGAAGTGTGCTGAATGACAGCGATTTGAATTCACTATCGGGATTCACAAAAGCTGCTATGGCTTCTTCGGTTAAAATACATCTACTCAATCTTCCGGGAGAGATTTGTTTGTGGTCGTAAATTGATCGTATCCTGCCAAATTTTGAATGTCTGCTGGAATATTTGGATTCTAATCACTTTGAATTTGAGCTCTCATCACTTTGAATTTGAACGCTCATCACGATTCCGCTTTCGACCCTCAGATTTCGAGGGAACCCACATTTCCAACAACACTTTTGTAATTATAGGTGGAGATACTTTATTTCAAGCAGATCGTAATTACCAGAGAGCTTCAAATATAGAAACTAATTTTATTGGGCCTGGAGGATGCTCAGTATTTTCCAGAGCTCACAATATGAGGCTCGTCATACGAGGGTCCATCAAATATAAACGAGAATTTTTTTATAAAAATTTATTGCATACAGATAAAAAAGTGATGTGTTTACATTACTTTTCTACGTAGTCCCCCCCCTTTCGAAACGCATTTTTCCCAACGCGAAACAAGTTTTTTGATCCCTTGATCGTAAAATGAACGAGAGCGTGTCATCAGCCAGTTGCGCACGAACGATTCCAGGCTATCGTTGTCGTCGAAACGCTGCTTGCCAAGTGCGTCTTTCATAGGCCCAAACAAATGAAAGTCGCAGGGACTCAAGTCCGGGCTGTAAGGCGGGTGTTTCAGAGTTTTCCATGAGATTTCGTCCAATTTTTCGATCGTTCGCTTTGCCGTATGGGGTCTCGCGTTGTCTTGCAGAAGGATGACGTTCCTGATCGGTTTTCCTCGTCTTTTCGATCGGTATGAGGCCTTGACCTGATCAAGCAGTCCACAGTAATATTCTGCATTGATCGTACGTCGATCATGAAGAAAGTCGATAAGCAAAATGCCGTTAGCGTCCCAAAAAACAGTGATCATCACTTTACCAGCAGATGGTTGGCTTTTGGCTTTGATTGGAGCACCCTCCTCTGGTCGGCGCCACTGCATACTCGATCGTTTACTTTCTGGGGTGAAGTGATGTACCCAAGCCTCATCGCAGGTCACAATGGAATTCAAAAAAGTGTCTCCACTTACTTGGTAGCGCTCCAGATGTTGCTTGCAGATGGCTTCACGATTTCTTTTCTGTTCTTCTGTAAGAAGGCGCGGGACCCATCTAGCGGATACTTTTCGAAATCCAAGTGTATCCCTGATGATTTTTTGTACACTGCCGTAACTAATATTGAGTTCTGCAACGATTTCACCGATTTTGATGCGACGATCGGACTTTAACATTTTCTCAACAGCGCGAACGTTTGCATCCGTCAAACTTGTCCGGGGGCGTCGAGGATGGGCCGCATTTTCCACGTTTTTCCTTCCCGTGGAGAATGTTTTATGCCAATAAAATACTCTGGGTTGCGATAAAGTATTTTCCCCGAACTGTTGTCGCAATCTCTCCAAAATTTCAGATGGCCGAACCCCTTCTACTGCCAGAAATCGAATGATGATGCGTTGCGCAACGGACGGGTGAACCCGTTTCTCGCTCATCTTGCTTCGGACTGCTGTATTCACTGGATAATGCCATGAAGTTGGCTAGTTGTTGCTTATAGTACTACTAACACCACCTACAAATATTAGCGCGAAATTCAAACTCTAGTAGGCATGGTAATAAAATTCTCGTTTATATTTGATGAACCCTCGTATAAGTGCAGTAATTTAGTTGTATGTTTGGTATAATCCTCTGATCTAAGGGCTGTAAATAAGAAGTGCGAATAGGCGGAAAAAATTGTAGCTGGATGTGTTCCAGATTAGCAATGCTATCATATCTAGCTTTATCAAAAAAGATGATGATGTTTCGGTTTTGTGTTTGCATTTCAAAAAAAGATTTTGCGTTAGCTCGCCAAGTTGTGCCCGAACTTCGCTTAATGTCAATTCTTCCCAACGATTTTGGTCTTTCGGTTTTTCCTATGCAGCTTCCATTACAGCTGTCACGCGTTTCTTTCAAGGTTTTCCATATGTACATTTTTTCTACATAAGACGTAGTGATTTTCGAGGTGTTGCTCTAAAAAATAGTCCTGTCTCATCAAGATTATATATATTTGAAGCATCATAGCCATCACATAACATTCTTAGCTGTGACTGAAATTCCTGAACTGTGTCTAATCAACATCAGCATCTTCGTCACAAAGCGTGCCGTAGTGAATATTGTAATCCTTTTTAACGAATTTTAGCTTTCTGTGTGATGCCTTGAAATCACAAAGTTTTAATATTGTAGTGATTTGACGGGCTTTACTGTGAAGTATATGGCCGGATATTGGCAAATTTTTGGAGCGTGTCTTAGGAGACCATTAAAACAACAATTTGTCTATCTGGTAGTATGGTGAATTTAATTTCAAACGCTTTCTCCCAGCGTCTTCAAAATGTTCTAACGATATTTAATTTCCGTTTTAGTTGGTTTTTGTTTTTTTTTTAAATACGATGCACCTGACTCTTACTGATTTTAAAGCTATCGGCAGTTTTTCTTTGGATGAGCAATTGGTTGTCGTTTGACTGTATTACTTTTAACTTATTGCGAACACTTAGATCGTTGTATTTTGCACTCACAGTAGATTTTGTTTTGACGTTGCCTGAACAAACGTTTAAATATTTACATCATAATTATCAAATGAATTGCATTCATACTTGCTTAAAGCGAAAACATACAATAATTCTCAAATAAATCAATATTTCATTATTATTTATATCAGAATACCAATAAATTTCAAGCTATCTATAACGTACCGAATTCTACACATTAAATAATTTTTCAGCAGAAAGGTATGCATAAATTATACGAATGACCTTGAACTGGTAATATTTTTCTGGAAAACTCATTTTTGCACAATTTTTCATGCTGGTCTTAAAACTGTTTCTGGTCCGAATAGCAAGTATTACTAAGCAAATTTTTGTGCAGCAAATCTGGTTCACGATCCAATTCTAGAGGTTGCCCGATAACAGAGTGAATTTTCTTCAAGAAATAGGATGTGCGGTGATTTTATAGTTCAATTGTTTAAGTGATTCGATCATACAGTGTCCCGATTAGTAGGTTTTACTGTATAGCCCAAATATAGTTTTTCATAAAAATATATAGCCCAAAAACCGCAAACCCGCGAAATGAAAAAACGTAGTGCGAATTCAAATTTTAGATAGCCGAATTGGCGGGAAATAGCCCAATCTGGCCACACTGTATGAGGTAGTAACTGTATGAGGTTTTTTGAATTTTATGCGAACTAGAAATAGCCGATTATCACTACTTTTAGATCAACTCTCGTATTTTAAACGCATTTTCCCTAACGAGTTTGATCCTTGGTTCTATTATTCTGGCCCAATTTATGTTTTCAAACATTATTTGATATTAAATATCCTTTATTTCGGCAATCAACAAAACTTAAAACAAAACAATGAGCTGATGACAAATTATTTGTAACATTCAACTTTGATTTACGACTACAAACATTTCTGTAGTGAATGAATTCATTAGTAAACAGGACAAATCTATTTCAAACCTAACGAAATGAATGTTTTGGCCATGAAAAAAAAATAAAACAAAACAAAATTTAATTTCTCCAAAACTCTTACAAGATGCTTGCGTTAATTACAACAAAGTAAACAAAATCATAGTAGCTTTCAAAGTAGCGCTTTCATGTGGCTCAGCAGTCTCAATGAAATAAATCAATTGGTTTTTCCGATTACTAAGCGAACTTTATTGCAATTTCATTTGATTCAATGCGATAATGGTTTGTGTACAAACATAAATAATATGTGGATGGAAATTATTCCGATGACATAATCAGCGAAATTAATTTGTCTTAAATCAAATAATCACTTTGTCATTGCTTCGTGAGTAAGAGCCTAGACAGACGACACAAGTTAATTATCATTTCGAGCCCAATGATCATTATCCATTACGTGTGTCATGGTTAATCATCATTTATAACATCATCAATGAGGTTCTACGAATTATCATTTGGAAGCTAATGCTCATTTGCTCTTATCGATTGTCGCACCATCTACGGAGAAGATTATGAAATTTACTGGGGAAATTCGGGAAATTCCATGTCTAACTGTCAAAATCATAAACATATTATTTCGAATATATTACAAAATGGCATGCAAATGTTTCATTTTTTGCACATTTCTTCGTATTCTCTTCTTCAATACCTGAACATTTTATATTTTCTTCCTTATCGTGATTAAACTATTTTTTGTGTAAAATTCCCATAATTTTACACAAAGGCTCATTCGCAGTAAAACTTGTACTAATTCCTGATTTTTTGATGTGTTTCAATAAACAATTACTGTCAAAATAATACCATTTAAATTCAAACAACCTACAGCTGTTAAACAACCTCATTCAAATAACCGTGTGTCACTCTCCAAACAAATTATCATTAGCGTTCAATGATCATTGTGTTAATGATAATTAACTTGTGTCGTCTGTCTTTAGTCTAATTCATGAATTTATAGATATCGTGATTTGTTTACTTTGATAATCTATTATTTGAAGTACTTTAGCCTTATCCTTTTTATTTTTAAAATGGATGAAAACTTCATTTTCGTCCTATTTTCATATGCAGATTAATCAGGAAACTCTCCTTCTAATAATGTAAATCTTTCTACACTATTTTGAGTACATACCACTCGTAACATTAGGCAAATTTGTGCCATCAATTGTTTACTAGATACATACTATTATCTTCGACAATACGAAAATTGCAAAAAAGCTCAAGGTAACCTCAGCAAAGCGAAACGAAACTTTCTCTTTGCACTCACCGGCACAACAACAATGTCGACGGCGACGACGACGACGGCATATTTTTCGTGGCTTTTCGATGTGGCGGTGGGCCGCGGCGGCAGCAACTGATGATGCCACGGCTCGATGTTGATGCCTCCGTTGTTGTTACCGTTGTTGCTATTTTGCCACTTTCTGGTTAATGATCTCAATAATGAAGCATTTCTATTTTGCTATTTTTACCAAGTAACTTGATTTGCTCGAAATAAACGAAGCAGGCTTTCGGAACTTTAATTGAACGAATTTCAGTCAAGATTTTGTTTAATTTTGATAGGAATTCGCTGGCGAATGAGATGAAAGATCTTTCATTATTTGATCGAATTGTAAAAGCAATCGAAAATGGATAGTTTCTCATGAGGAGTTTGAAGCAGATAAGCATGAGCAGAAAAGGGCAAAATCAAACTATTTTATTTTGTTGAATTGCCAAATATTTTATTTGAATTTATATTCAAACGTAGATACGCACGTGCATACTGCTTCGCATACAATAACAGAATATTAATGTATTGTCCTTTTTGAAGTCCGTGTGAAATTAAGGATCAACTAGAACTCTATCTTTTAGGATTGGTTGAATGAGCTCTATATACTCTGAATATCTACATATTACTGATGAATGGTAAAGATATTCAATGAAATTTAAATATATTCCAGGATCTAAGTCCTTGCCAGGACACTACAAACAAGTGTCCTGAATGAAATGGAGTATCAAAAAAAACTAGCATTTAAATAAACCAGAAAATTAAAATTTTCGTATTTTGGTCGTTGAACATGTATGAAAATGGAAATATTTGCTCTAGTTTACTCCCACCATGGGCGCTTGATTTTGTTTAAAATTGAATCGGGCTTATGCTCAGATTTTTCTCATTTTTAAATGAAATAAGACTTGGGATTGATTTCTAAGCTCATATACAAGTGTTATTAATAATAATAGCTCATATACAAGTGTTATTAATAATCCATGATCGATAATATTTATAATTAATCTGATAGAATCATATTAGTAAGTAATGTCTACACAAGTGCTTAAGAGATAAAGTTTTTTAGTTGGTGAATTGCTTGGTACTGAGATGACATGTATTTTATTTCACATAAATATGAATCTATTATTCAGAGGAAAAAAAATAAACTCAAATATTTTTGAGTTTTTTTTTCAGAAAAAAATCTAGGGAATTATACTTAGGACCGCTTTACAGTAGGTTGAACCAATAATATTAGGAGTGAGCTATGTTGATTTAGGCAAATAGTCTTTAGTCAAATTCAGATTGTTTACTTGTAAAGACGTGTTTTATTGCTGATACTGCAAAACATGATCTTTTGTTTTTAAGTTTAAGTTATTACACATACGTTGGCTAAAGAAAGTTAAAGCACAAACTCTCAGTAAGGATAAAAAACTTATTTTTAATACCACTTTAATCATATATGATTGTGGTTTTGAATTTAATTATAAGTTTTGGATGTTTACTTCAAGAACAATATAAAAACAAACTGGAAACGAAACAAATTTCACAACATTAACGTAAAATTTTTCACTGAAGTACGAAAATAGCGCAAAAAAAGTTAAGGCACAGCGCAGTTTTATCTAAAATTATTTGAAATTCCTGGGAAAAAATACCGTTAAATGTAGGTAAAATCATGAAAATATGATATTTCTATTCATATCGGTAGGTGCAGAAATCCGTGAATGTATTTTGCGACGTTGGAAAACATGAATGGCGTATTCTGAGATTGGAATACTAATGGGAAAATCAAGATATACAGTAAAAAATGTATTAACAAAATATAAATTAACCAAATCATTTGAAACTAAGCATAGGTCAGAAAGGCCCAACATCTTATCTGAGCGTGAAAAAAGTGGATTATCAGAAAAATTAAGAAAAACCCTAAATTAAGTGACCCAGTTTTACGAATTAAGGTGAAAGAACGAGTTGAAAAGAAAGTCTCCATTGAAATTATTCGAAATGTAATAAGAAAGCGGATTTGAAGGGCAGAATGTGCTGAAGCAATCCTTATATTAGTAAAAGAAATGAAATTGTCGAATTGCATTTTACTTAAGAGTACGTAAAAAAGCCAAAATCATTCTGGAAGTCCATCGCTTTTATTGATGAAGTTAAAATTAATGTTTTTGGATCTGATGGGCAACGATATGTTCGGCGAAAGCCTAATACAGTGTTTAGGAAGAATCATACTACTCCCACTGTAAAACACAGCGGAGGTACCATTATGCTATAGAACTGTATGGGGGCATCTGGTCCTGGAAATATAGATTTTGTGAACTGTACGATGGATCAAACTTATTGCCTTTATATTCTTAAAATAAATATTAAAGAAAGTGCTGAAAAATTAGGCATTTTATACTATTTTGACCTCTATCAGGACAAATAGCCCAAATAGCCTAAAGCAATGTCGGCATTGGGCTATTTGTAACTGCCAAAATGCTATTAAAAACCCCCCAAAGCTGCCGAACTTAAACCCGATCGAACATTTATGGCATCATCTCAAAACCGGAGTAGCATTGCGGAAGGTAAAGTATAACATTATTAATCAATGGACCAAAACTTCACCCATTTTTTGTAAAAAAATTTCGAAAAAGATGCCGAAACGACTGGGAGAAGTGATAAAAATGCGTGGAAGAGCTACAAAGTATTAGCCCTATGTAAGTAATTTTTTTGAAATTGATCACTTTAAAAGAATTGAAATAATTTCAGATAAAACTGCGCTGTGCCTTCACTTTTTTGCGCTATTTTGGTACTTCAGTGAAAAATGTTACGTTAATGTTGTGAAATTTGCTTCCTGACCGGTTTTGTTTTATATTGTTCTTAAAGTAAACATTTAAAACTTTTGATTAAATGCAAAAACACAATCATTTATTATTAAAGTCGCATTAAAAATAGGTTTTTTGTTCTTACTAAGTGTTTGTGCCTTAACTTTTTTTACCCACTGTGTATAATATATATACATACAGTGGCTCACTGCTTATTTGATACAGTGACTATTTGAAAATGCAAATCACTGTAACTTTGAAATAAAGAACCCTGTCCAAAAAATTTAAACGTTTTTGACTAGATGCATGGTCAACAAATACAATGCAAACAAAAAATGTTCCAGCAATATTCCTCGGCGTCACGCCAAAGAGAAATACCACTGGCGCAAAAAAAAATGCAGCTCACAGCTTATTTGATACAGACACTTCAATGCAAATAAACTTCTATTTATCGCGCCGTTAACGTGTTGTTTTTGTTTCTTGAATTTTTGATTGTGTTTAGACATTGATTAGGTAATTTTTAGCAAGATCTTGCAAGCTGAAGTGCCAAAATTGAGTAGTTGTTGTAAAATGGGTCGTTGCACCACAATTGAACACTTGAAAAAAACCCAAACCCACTTTAAACCCACTTTAAAAAAGGACAAAGTGTTCGGAAAATTGCTGAAAGTCTGAATTTAAGTGCCTCTACAGTGCAGCACATAATTGAGCGCTTTGTACACGAAAATCGGGTAGAAAATAAGGGCGAAAATGCGCCAAACAAAATTTTCACCGTATCTGACGAACGATACATTGTAAGGAAAGTGAAAACAAATACGAAGATTTCCGCTCCAAACTTGGTTACTGAGGTTCATCGTGAATTAAGGAAGTCATGTAGTGCTGGAACCGTCCCACGAGTGCTTCGCCACCATGATTTCAACGGGCGAATAGCTCGTAGGAAGCCATTCATTTCCAAAAAAATACAATAAGCCGATTTGCCTTTGCCAAAGAGCATGTGGGAAAGCCATCCGCGTTCTGGAATACGGTTATTTTTGTGGATGAGTCCAAGTTTATCATTTTTGGCTTCGACGGAATGTCATATGTCTGGCGCAAGGCAAACACTGACCTAAACAAGGACAACCTCAAAGCTAATGTGAAGCATGGTGGTGGCAATGTGATAGTTTGGGCCTGCATGTCCGCAGCCGGAGTCAGAAATTTAAAGTTTATTGAGGAAACAATGGACCAAACAAAGTACCTTAATGTACTCAAAAACAATTTGCTGCAAAGCACTGAAAAACTGGATGTTCGCAACCAATTTCGGTTGTACCAAGACAACAATCCAAAGCACAAGTCGGGAATTGTGCAGTCCTGGTTAATTTGGGATTGCCCTCATTTGATGTATCCGCCGGCACAGTCACCAGATGTGAACGTCTTTGAGAATCTGTGGACTTTGTTGGATGACAACATTAGAAAACACAAGATTTCTAATAAACAAGACCTGAAGAAAGCACTGCTAGAGGAATAGCAAAAAATTACTCCTGACATCACAAAAAAACTCGTTGACTCAATGGCGAATAGGCTCCAGGCTCTGCTTAAGGCTAAGAGCCAGTGCTGCCATTTTAGCATTTTGAATGCTAGATCTAGAATTATTTTTTCCAAAACAGCATTCCAAATTCGGAGTTAGCATCTAGCATTATTTTTAGCATTTAAATTTAGATTTCGGAATAATCTGGCACTCATCAATAATAGCTCTGTTACTGTACTTTTACTCGCGTTCATGAAAGGAAACTTCTTGAATCATGGGGTGGTGGAAATTCATGAAAAATATAAAAACGCGCTCATGGCACTTTCTTAGAAGTGACAACCAGAAATGACAGTTGTCTGATTTTGAAATAATGATAGTGATTATAAAGTCTAAAATATAAAGATTATTAAGTCATCTCTATTGCCTTAAATATGGTAACGTTCAATTAAATCGTGATGATGCTAAAAATCAGTGATGAGGTCCCATCCACTTCAGATACCCAGGAGCATCGGGCATCTACAAGTTCAAGTTTACAAAAGTATGTGTATTCTAGTTAGATATTGTTTCCTGAATAATGTTAATCAATTGTTTTGTTAGGGCTTCAAATGCAAGCGATCGCATGGATAACGCCGGAGAAAAATATTCGTTATCCGACACTAATAGTTTTTCTTGACTTAAAAATAAATAATTGTTGCTGTTTTGATTGTGAGATTCCAACCGTTTTGAAAAATAATGGTAGAAATGAGCTTTGCACAAGCGAAGAAAATTTAGACATAACTGATATGTCTGTAATAGATATAGAATCATTTTGAGGAGTAAATTTTAAACTTCTAATTTGTTTTTGTTATACATACGAGGGTTGATCAATAAGTAATGATAATGAATATAAAAGATATATTTATTTCCCAGCATAGTTTTCTAACACGTTAATATATTTAGTCCATCTTTTTTCCAAACCCAGGATACCCTTAGAAAAAAATTCTTTATCTGGACACTTCCAAAATGCCTCATCGCTTCCCTATCATCTTCAAATTTCTTACTCCGAAGGTGTTGTTTGAGCCGAGGAATGAGGTAAAGGCCAGTGAGAGGTAAATATGGCGGATAGGGTGGGTGTACAAGCAGATCGAATCCTGTTTCTTTAATTGTATCCATCGCAACTGCAACCTTGTGAGCCGGTGCGATATTTTGAAAAAACAGAACTCCGGCTCGCAGTTTACCGTGTCTTTTCTCCTTCATCGCCTCTCGCAATCTTCTGATTTGGTCAGCTTAGTAAAAGCCTCATATAATGGCTCCCTTTTCCAAATATTCCACCGTAATAATTTTTTCAGCGTCCCAAAAAACTGATGTCATAACCTTTCCTCCCGAACTTGACACTTTGAATTTCTTCGGCGTCGATGAAGAAAGTTGCTTCCAGGTCATCGATTGCATTTTGGTTTCTGGATCAAAATGGTGGATCCAGGTCTCACCCATGGTCACGAAATGTGACAACAAATTCTCCTGATCTGCCTGGAACTTTTCGGGATTCATAGTTGAAATGTCGACTCGTTTCTTCTTATGCTCGTCCGTTAACATTCTCGGTACCCAACGCGCAGAGACCTTCTTAATATGTTATTTGTTGGCAAAGATTTTTTGAACACTACCATATGAGATCCCTGTAAAATCAGCTACATGCCTGAGGATCACTCTTTGATCTGCCAACACGACGTCTTCGACTTTTTTTACGTTGTCTTCAGTGAGGGATGTGTATGGACGTCCTTCGCGGCGTTCACCTTCAGTGGATATTCTTAAACTCCTTGGTCTAACGTGTAACGGTGGAATATAGACGAGCAGAGTCCCTTAATGTTTCCACCCTGTCGCCGTGTATGCCTCTGGTGGACAGTTTTTTTTCAAACAGCTTTAATCTCGTTTTCCCCATTTTTATGTTCGCTCTTCGAATGAATGTAGCTCCCTGGAATCGATGCCTATTTATATGTTTTTTCACGCTGACTTAGTGAGTATATGTAGTAGTAAAAAATTTTATTTTTGGAATTTTATGCTAACTGGAAATAACCGATTATCATTACTTACTGATCAACCTTCATATAAATATACATATTGTTTTCATATTGAACCATGTTTATTTCAATTTAATAAGAAAGCATTATTTAGCATTATAATTTTACAAGATCTAGCATTATTTAAATAACATTGAATCTAGCACTAAATAACATTGAATCTAGCATTATTCCAAAAAAATAAATGGCAGCACTGCTAAGAGCTATCATACGAAGTATTGAAATTAACTGGAAACCTTATAGTTCACAACAATTTTAATGTTTGATCAAACTGTATCAAATAAGCTGTGATATGAAATTTGTTATTACTTTTGGTTTTTTATTTTTTAAGATGTAAAACAGCAAATTTGTAACAAATATAAACTTGTTTAATAAACAACAAACATTTTTCTTCAAAATGGCATTCATATTTTTTTGATATTGTCATTATGTTTTGAGGTATTGGAACTTAATTTTTTAAAGAAGCACTGTATCAAATGAGCTTTGAGCCACTGTATATATAGATATAGATAAAATTGACTGTGGAGGTTAAGTCGCAGAGATGCAAATCTATGCACTGCTGATGCTTCTTTAAAATTTTTATTTAGGTAGATTTTTATTTAGGAGAAAAATGGAAAAATCGCAAGGTATCTCTAAGTAACCTCCAGAATCTACGTTGTGCCAATGAAAATTTACCAAGTGAAATTGAATCTCTTTTTGCGAAACAGAGCAACACATATGTATATTTAAAAAAATTACTTCAATGATCCAGAGGCAGTAGCCAAAGTAATGAAGAGAACCCACTTGTAGATATCCATATTGAATCGGGACAAGGTAGTTGTCAATTGACGCTAGAAGAAGAGCTGTAATTGGGAATAGATCAAAGTATGAAAATAATTGATCGTGGAATGCCGCAAGAGACTGATTTACTTACAACCATTGCAAAAGAAATGAATCTTCTAGAAAGTGCTGGCACCCGTGGACATAATTTGGAGCAGGTGTACAAACATTTAATGACCGTGCCACCATCAAATATCGAATCGGAACGAGTTTTTTTCCGCGGCGTCTTACATCGGAAACAAATCCAGAGGCAGGCTTGGATATGATACTTTCTATGCTTTACTATTGCTTCGATCTTACTTCCAAAATAAAACCAATATCTTTGCCAGAATTTTTTTTACATTTTTCTTTCCTATATTTCTCAACTTTAAGAGCTGTGATTTGTAATAATTTTAATTTTAAATATTTGTCTTCATACTGTCAATGTCTTGTGTAATTTATGCAGTAAAATATTTTTTATTGGACAACTGAATTTTTCCAAAACATGTGATTCAAGTATTTTTTTAAAAAATACAAAACAGGTGATAACCTACTTATTGTAATAGTTTTGAAATGAACCTGGCACATAATATAATCTGTTTACAAAAAATTTGTCTTATTTTGTTTTTGTTTTTTTTAAAAAAAATCTCAGACTCCGGGATCCCGGGAATTTCAATTTGAGATCCCATAATCCCGAGATTGAAAATTTGTACCGGAAGTAGAATCCCTACTTGGGATATATCACATGATTCCTTGAGGTGAGGTGATGAGCAAATTGTTGCGAATGCCAGATTTTCTACACGAGGTCATTATGTGTGTTCAAGGAGACCAAAAAAATCATCATCTGAGTGACCGTTTAGAGGAAAACTTCCTAAATCATACCACAATACCCAACAAATATGATATTTTTGGTCTCCTTGAATACACATAATAACCTCGTGTAGAAAGAAAATCTATAGCAGGTAGGGGTATGGAGTTTTTTGCAGACAAAAGAGGAGATAAAATTGCATTCTGCAGTAATAAATTTCAATTCTTTGGAATTTTATTGCATTTTAAATAATTTTACCAAGATTAATTTACAAAAAAAATGAGGATTGATTCGAAAGGTAATTGTGATCATTTTCAAATGAAATAAAAATAATTAGAGCCCACCGACTTGTTCAAAAGTTAAAAGCAATTATACATTCAAAGCGGAAAAATCTTGAAAGAGCTGTAGCTCGTTAGGGAGTCATAGTGGGATGAAGTGGAACAAGTATTTCATCAGGTCACCTCAAGGAATCAGGTGGTATACCACAAGGCACCTTGGTCTGAATCATCCTGGATTTTTTTTTGGCAATGGGGACAGTTTGAATTTTAATTTGTATCAGCATTTTATGCTATTGTGACCGACAGTAATAATGCTTGTTTTGAAAGTTTATTTTCATAGATGCCGCAACATAAAAAACGATATTTAATTTTAAACAGCCACATGGCGGCAGGTGCTAGCTGTCATACTGCGGGTCCAAGCACGAATGCAGCTAATTCATGCAATCACTTGGCTACAAAAGCAATCTCTTCGAAAAAATTGATTTTTAAGTCAACCTAAATATCGATATATTTTTAGTTACCGAAACTTGGTTGAGAGAAAACGATAAAATTACTAATTTATTTATTTATTTATTTATTTATTGTCCAAATCCCAAGAACAAATCCAATTATAGATTAGACAAGAAGAAAAAATTAAAATACATACAAGTATACAAATATGTAAGAAAAAGAAAATAACATGGAAACCAAGAAAATCAATAAAATTCAGAATTGAATAATAATACAAAAAAGAATGAAAAGCTAATCGACCGAAAAAGAAACAAACAAATTGAGCAAATTAGGACATAATTCGGTTATAAGAAAGAACGTTATTTTTTAAAATACTTTTAAACACAGATAACGTTTGAGGCAGAGGACCAAGGTTTAGGCTATTGTGCTGACGAGGCAAACGCAAAAAGGGGGAAAAGAAATAGGTGTTGGTACGGGCAAATGTAACATTAAAGTTAAATAATGTTCTATTAGGACGGCCCGGTTCCCTAACTGAAAGTTGAGTGCTGGGGTCAACCAATATACTGCCTTTAAAAAGTTTAAAAAGAAGGCACTCGTTGAGGAACACTCTACGTGACTCCAGGGAAGGAATTTGAAGGATGGAGAGGCGCATACTGTAATCACAATACGGAATACTGTACTTATAGAACAACGAGCGGGTGAATCGGCGTTGCACGGATTCAACCGCATCGATCAAGGATCCGTAATGTGGACACCAAATTTGGCAACAGTGTTCAAGAACACCACGGACAAAGAAAAAAAAACAGATAAAGAGAAGTGGAAAGATTAACTAAACGTTTAAAGGATCTGATGATGAAGCCGGAAAAACGAGAATCTTTGGCAGTGACGTGAAGAATATGCAAATGGAACTTCAATTTGGAATCAAAAATCACGGCAAGGTCCTTGATATTAGAAACAGCATTGAGAGGAGAGCCAAGGACACAGTAGGAGAAGAGCAAAGAAGATATTTTGTGGGTGAAAGACATTTGATGACACTTCGCAACATTCAAAGTGAGTGAATTAGCGGTACATCAGTTAGCCAAAGTATCCAAATCGCTCTGGAATATGGTACAGTCACTAGCGGATTCAATCACTCTGAAAATTTTAAGATCATCAGCGTACAACAGGCAGGATGAGTTAAAGAGGGAAGGAAGGTCGTTAATAAACAAAAGGAACAATAAATGGCCAAGAATGGATCCTTGCGAAACTCCTGAGGTAGGAACAAAAGGTGTTGAAGAGCAAGAGTTAACAGTAACGACACAAGAGCGATTACAAACAGAGGAAGAGAAACAGCAAAAAAAATGCAGTGTATGCAATTTATAGAAAAGATAGAAGAGAAACAGCTGAATGAGGTGTAGGTCGTTAAAAACAAACGGAAATAACAGAAGTTTGAAGAAAATGACATTAAAAATACATTTTATCATTTTCCTCGAATTAAAAAATTTGTTCCAATATTAAACAAGAAAAACTCAACGAGTATATAAAAAAGCTAGAAGAAATATTAACGGAATTCCAAAATAAATTTCAAGACTTGAAATATTTTAAATCGTCTCTTGATTTTTTTCTGAATCCATTTGAAATTAACATAATTCAAGGTGAGTTTTCCATTTCCAATATAATTATGACCCAAAAAGCATCTGCAGAGTTAGAATTAATAGAGATGCAAGAAGATCAAGCTCTACAATTAAAACATAAATCGACGCCGATTACTGAAATTCTGGAATTTTGTACCAGAATCGAAGTATCCTGAATTAATAAAGGCTGCTTGTCGAATTATTTCAATATTCGGAACAAGGTACTTATGTGAATCATTTTATTCCACTTTAAAATTCTCGAAATCCAAACACCAATCAGTATTAACTAACCTGCATTTCAAAGAATTATTGAGAAGTGCTGTCACCAATTCTTCACCAAATTTTAAAGAATTATCAAGAGAAGTAAAATAAATGTGTTTAATTTTTAATATTTAAATTCAATACACATATTTTGTATTTTTATTTATATGTTTTCAATAAATATAATTTCCGTAAAAACATTTTTTTAATACCTTTTTTGCATACCTTTTTCATTCATTTAATTGCGGCATTTTTCAAATTTTGAAAAATGGCTCGGACTATTAAGGAGCTAAACCACTCTTGCTGTATAACATATTTACATCCGACATACCTCTTCGTGGGACCTAGCTGTGTTCACAGATGACACGTGTATACTAACTAACAAGGTCTTTTGATCCCTCGAAAATCATTCAAAGCCTAGAAGAATACCTAGAGGGCATGCTTAGTTACTGCAACATGTGGAAAATAAAACTGAATCCCCAAAAAATTAAAGCCATATTCTTGACTCGTAAGATAAAAATCTCCCATTTGCCAGCTCGAGAAATACATTTAAGACAAACTGTTATTGATTGGTCAGAAACAATTATAATCATAGGCGCGCCGTAGGGGGGCCAGGGGGGCCGGGACACTCCCCCCCCCCCGACCCTAGGTTGGCCCCTCCCAGAAAAATAAATATTTACAACAGCAGACACTTAAGTTTTCGCCTCTTAGGTTTTTGTGGTTACAGCAAGAGGTGAGTAGTGTAGTACTGTAAGCCTATACCAAAGCATACACACTACTTATAACATAGAGACTGTGTTATTTGCGGTATTTATTACGATATTACTTATTTCGAGAAATGAACTTCAATATTTAATTTCGACAAGTTAAACGTTAAGAAAAAGACGAAAAGCACCTTGCCTATCATCCTTTTTTTATTAAGATTATCTGTTCATTCCTACTAGGCAATATACAGGTATTTAGATAAGAACACTTTTATAAACTGGCGTTTTATGCAATTATGTTTTTCACAAAACATAGTCTAAGTATTAAAATGGTAGGCAATAAGGTAATTAACGTAGAATACAATTTTCGAAGTCATTTGGAGAATAAAAATGGCATCCTTGCCACTTTTATGCTATCTATGACCTACTTGGTTTACACTCAGGTTTAATGTGTGTGAATTTTATTATAATTTGATAACTGCATCGGAATTTAAAAGGCATAGCTCTTCAATTTCACCGAGCGTTTTTTCATAGTGACACAGCTGCCATATGGTTCTTATCATATTCATTAAACTTTTGTCAGACCTGTATCTACTCAAGACCAGTATATCCTATGAATTGTATCCGGTCGCAAGTTCCAGGTGCTAAAAATATAAATAATTCGTTGCGATTTTTGTGCGATTGGGAATTTTACAGGTTTAGATTTGACTGTATAAATATAGCATCAAATTCATCAATCATTTGCATTTTATTTTAACAGCCGATTGAAAGATTTGTGTTTACGTACTTATGATAGCTACAAGGTTGCCCATACATAATTTAAAAACAACAGAAACTTATTTTTTATTCCCATTGATGAGTCTTGTAAATTTTGTGATGATCTGATGACTCGGTGTGAAGTTATCACAATGCGAAATTTTCCATAGAATTTCGATTTTCGCCAAACATACACCAAAATTTCAGCTCGACCAAACTTTACGATCCGGATAAATTATCCGGATAGTAAAATTCAGGCACAATGAGAAAACTCTAATAGTACTTGGAAGACAGTAAATAATATGGTGCTTGAACAGTCTTGGAATATTGTCAAGATGAGCCAAAATTATTTGGAAAAGGTTATCGACCTTACGACGTGTTTCAGTCGCCAAAGACGTGCTTTCAGAGGACATGATGAAAGTGGTGCCAGTGATAACCGTGTTTTTTTTTGGAATTTTGTGCATTATTCGCGAAGCACGATTCAACTTTTGAAAATAATTTTAAAAACAAGGTTGCCAACTACTGTAGTGGCAAAACACAAAATGAATTGATGAAAATAATTGCTGAAATCGTTCGCGAGGACAATACAGCTGAAATAAAAGATTTCGGACTGATATCCATTATGGCAGACGAAACAAGGGTCCACAAATGGAACAACTCTCCGTGGTTGTCAGATTTGCTAAAAAGTTAGCAGTCGAAGAAAGGTTCTCAAGCTTTGTAGACTGTTCAGGAGCTAGAAATGCCTCGTATTTAGCAGATATAATTTTGAGCCTGTTAGACAGCTACGGACTTAGCGAATTGCCTGTTGTTGTTGTTGTTGCACAGTCTTATGATGGCGCTAGTGTCATGTCAGGACAAAAAAGTGGTGTACAAATCTAAATTAAGATGAAACACCCTGCAGCCACATTTGTACACTGTCTAGCTCATAAAATTATCCTGGTTGTGATGGACACATTTTTCACAATCGAAACGTTTACATCCTTTTTCAATGCCATCGAATCCCTTTACCTACACTTTTCGAAGCCATCACAGCACGAATTGTTGAAGCAGCTTGAAGAGGCAGTTGGTCTAAACACAAGGCGTGGAGTGAGAAGTTTAAGCTCGACTCGTTAGTCAATGAGATTTCACAATTGCAAATATGTGATCGATAGTTATGGGACTATAAAGAGGCTTTAGAAAAAGAAATGAATGAGGGAAAATACAACGACTCAGTTTATTCATTGGGGATCTTTCATTCAATCAGTAATCTTAAGTTTGTAGCAAATCTTTTCATCTTTCATTATGTTCTTTCTATAACGAACATGTTAAGCACATATCTCCAAATTACAAATGCAACTCTTAGGGATGGGATAAATCTTATGAATGGAACAGTTAAAACACTACTAAGTGAGCGAGAAGACTTGTATGTAGTTTGGGAAAAAATTAAATCATTCGCAGAAAAGAACTGTCTGGATCTCACATTTACCAGAGGATCGCGAAAACAGAAAACAGCAAAAAGCACTAGTTTCAACGGTTTTGCTGTTTCATCTAGCCTCGGACACGCAGTTAGGGCTACAAAATATTCCTGCAAACCAAATGGCTCGAAAAGAGTAAGTTACAACACTTTTCATCTTGCCAAATTATTTTCGCTTTTTCTAAGTTTTCTAGGTAACAAATATTTGAAGCAAGAGATCAATTTCTTCCTTCTAAGTTTAATATATTCCAATTTCTTCAAAGATATTTTGAAACTAAGCTATCCTCTTCTTCAAGTATAAGTTGAAATATATTTAGCTTCTAAACGAAAAAATATTCTTACATTTTTAATTATTTCCATTCTATTCCCGTATAATTCAAAGAAGCTTTCTTTCTTAGCGATCACTGATAATTCATGTGTAATTCATACCTACCATTCACATTATATGCATGTGGTAGTAGCTCATACGTATTCACAGACAAGAAGTTTATTTGATAATGCATTATGCATTAGCAAATAACAAAGAATAAATCAACAAATATATAATATAAGTTGTATGAACAGTACGTGTACAATCAAAAACAAAATCATTGCATGTCTTCAAACTTTCAGCCCCTGGCCCCTGCCAGATTTGAGGCCACGGCCCGCCTATGATTATAATACATATCTAGGAGTATCCCTCGATAAAAAACTACTCATTAAACAGTATGTAGAAAATATTTGCTCCAAGATGTCCAATATCATTTACGCGCTGTACCAATTGATCAACAGGAAATCAAAACTTAATGTGCACAACAAAACCCTCGTATTTAAGCTTGTAATTCAGCCAACCTTCGCATACGCGATACCAATATGGGGGCAATGTGCAAACATTAAAAAAAAAAAAAAACAAGTTCAGATAGCCCACAAAGCAAATGCTTGAAACTTATATTAGATAAACCGTACTACCATTCAACAGCATATATACACAAACTTGCCAAAACTAGCACCATATTAACGTTGGTCTCAAAAAGAACTTCTTCATTCCTAAATAACTGCCAAGGCATCACCAATCCGTTTATTAGTTCACTATATCAATTGCTTTAGGCGAAGTAATTTAAGTTACTTTAAGTTAGGCTAAGTACCGGTAATCAAACAAGGTTTTTCACTGTTTTCCTTGCATTTACTACATCACAAACTGAATTATCAAACAAATTACGCTCCATAGTTCATGAAATTATAGCTGCAAAGAAATTAGTGAATTTCTAACCTCTAAGTATAACCGAATTGTTGCAACTATGTAAATAATAATAGCTTTAAATAAATGAAATGAAAAATGAATACAACTTACTGCACATGTAAGTGATGCACTGGGGCTACTTTCGGCTCAAAGATCATATTGATTTTGGTCGAGGACTATGGTTTTGTTAATCAATAGCTTCATGTTGCTAATTTTAGCAATGAATGCATCAAGTTAACATTTAATACTCTTCCAAAGATCTTCCTAATAGTCCAAAGATGTCTATTTAGGGATACAGGTCTATCATGACCAGAGTTATTAATATCTTCACTTGATGAAAAGAGTATTTTTCGACATATCACGGAAGGTGCCTTTCATCGTGGTTGGTCTTGAAAAAGGGTCCTCTCGTATATTCTATACCTGCTCCTAATTATATTTGATGAGTTGAACTTCTTATTTATTCCAGTTAAAGTAAAATGGAACCACATAGTCATAAAAATTTTTCAATAAAATTTTTTCAACTTTAATCATCCCGCAAAAACAATTCCACTTTGATTCTGCTTTCGGAGGTTTATTCTGCAAAACGATCGTATCAATTATTCTCTGCTTTGATAAGCTTTAGAGACGATACACCTTGTCTATGCTGATTTATGACAAGAAGAAAGCCATGATCACAAATCAATAACATTTATGAGTAAATTATTTCGATGGATATAAGTCGAGGATGTTAAAATTTGTCACAACTAAGGTAAATAAAAATTAATGATCTCCAACAGCAACATCAGTCAAGTATGCACTGTGAACTGGTGTCTGATGAGAATCAGTGCATACTTTCGAATCATTAAAAATTTTTCAATAAAAAATTTTCTATTTTAATCATTCCGCAAAAACAATTCCACTTCCATCATTTAGTTGATTTACTGCCAAGATACATAGATTCTTGGAATTTATTTAATATTCCTTAGCTTTTTATTGTTCCCGTTCGCTTCGCTAATTTTTTGATTCAAATCTTTTTAAAAAAAAATATATTAAGAGAATGCGATTGTGATTCAAAAGCAATGATTGAATTACAAACTTGAGTAAAAAACTTGTTATAGGGCCTGATTTTGTCCCCATCATTGTTATTTAATAAGAACTAGAAACTGTGTGAATTATTAGGAAAAATGTGAAAAATGTATATCAGTTCTCGCTAGAAGAACTAGTGCATCAACGTTCATTAACAAACAGTAGTGACTTAAAGTTAGAAAGTGAAATAAATGATAATGCTGCAAAACAAGCAGCATAATGAAACTGTGAGCCTTCAGTTTGATAATACATTGCGAATGGAAAGCCGTTAAAATTCTGCTGAGACGCCTATAGAACAGTGCTGCTACTTCAGAACTTTCATATCGTATCCAAATTCATCAAAATTGGTAAAGCGGCCTCTAGACGATCAATATTATTGTGACAATATATTGCACAATATTATTGCTGGGACGGTACAATGTTTTTGGGCAATATTTATAGCCGCTCGATTTTTCAGTAGCTTACATGTATAGAATCAAGCTGTGTGTCTGTGACTTTAAAAAGGGAGAACAATGGAAGAACACTGCGCCAATATTGCGTAATACTGACCACAGATGATGCAATATATTCCATATTGCACAATAAAACTCAAAACCTATTTGATTCACTCAATATATTGCACAATATTTCAATACGATCCATAGACGATCAATATTATTGTACAATACTACATATTGTGCAATAATATTGATCATCTAGGGGCCGCTTAAGAAAAACGTATCCATCGTATCTAAAATTTTAGCAATGCTTATCTGGTATAATAGCTCTGCATGGCTCTATAAAGCCATTTTTGTCGAAAATATAACATTTCATTTTCGAAATTTAACCGGCCTTTCTAACAGCATCACTCAAATCACCGGAAGATGTCAATTCTGCTGTTATTCTTTTCAATGAGCAAGTCCTAGAGGCATTCGACGTCGCAGCACCTAAAACTGAACTGCGCCCCTCAACTCGAAAAACAACATACTCTACATCAATTAAAATCCTTGTACAGGAAAATAGACTGGAACGAATAAATTGGCACCTGCACAGGTCTCCTCAAACTAAAGCACAACTTAACAAGGTTTCTAGTGAGCTCAGACTGACACTTGCGAAGGACTACGAGCTAAAGTTCCACTCATTAATGCAGAACTTTATCCCTACTAAGAATGGAGACTATTCGTTGTGGAAAGCGGTTAAAAAAATAAACTAAACTACCATCAGGAAAGTCCTACTTATGTGGTGCAAAATATTATAATTCAGGAAACCTCATCAAAAAATGTCCAGGTATTGATCTTATCACTAAAGTTATGCACAAACAGTTGCCACCGATCGTATTCTCTTGGCTTTCTGTTTAATGCTATCTTCCGAATCGGATATTTTCTTGAAGTTGAAAAAACAGGCAAAATCATAGTGATCCGCAAGCTTGGTAAGGACTCTTCTCGAGTGAAGTCATACAGACCTATTAGTCTTTTGTCCTGCGTCTCCGAAGTTTTCGAGAAAGTTCTGTTGAAAAAGCTACAACCAATACTAGAGTATGCGAAAAAAAAATCCAGAATATCAATTCAGCTTTCAAAGACATCACAGCACCATTCAACAGGTCCATCGAATCGCGTCAGACATTAAAATAGTATTCGAAGACAAGAAGTACTGCTCGGCAATCTTTTTAGACGTAACACAAGCTTTCGATAAAGTCTGGCATAGAGGATCGATCTTCAAAATTAAATCAATGCTTCTGAAAACTTCGATGAAATACTTTCCTCATACTTAACCAACCGCACATTCCAAGTGAGATACAAAAGCTATACTACCACAAAATATCGAGCGCATGCTGGTGTACCTCAAAGAAGTGTTTTGGAACCGATGCTTTACACAATCTGCACATCTGATCTCCCAATAAGCGACAAAACAACTACAGCTACCTTTGCGGATGACGTTACCATTCTATGTACTGTTTCAGATCCAGTTATGGTATCCCAAACACTTCTTGAAGAATGGCTAGGAAAATGGAGAATCAGAATGAACAAATCCAAATGCATCTACGTTACTTTCAAATCGCTAAAACTGACTTGTCCTCAAGTATATCTATACCAATACCTCAAAGTAACAAAGTAAAATATCTCGGAATGCACCTTGACAGGAGGTTTACCTGGAAACGAAGCTAAAAATAAACAACTGAAGCTCAAATTCATAAGCTTTAAGTGGATGCTCAATACCCCAACAAGCTGGCAAAAAAATACTAGCCCATCGCAAATTTCAGCGATTGAGAAGAACTGACCCGTTGAAAGATCTCTAACGTAGAAGAAAACAACTTGCGTAGCCTCTTTTCTTTGGTTTTCGAGCTCTTTGCATTATGTAAATTTTGATTCTAGAACACTAACTCTGCTCTTTGCTCTCTGACTCTAAGTCAATAATGTAACTTGCGTCCAAAATGTACACGTTCTCAACTGTGAGGGGTACACATCACTTGTCCTAGCATGTACGATTTAAAAACAAACTGAAGCTTCTTATACGAAGGTAGCAGTTCAATAAAGTTATTACAAAAAAAAAAGATGGGTAAAAGAATAAGGAATTCAGAAATGGGGATTATATATTGTACTTTGATGTATTTCATTTATTGATTTTTCCCTTTAATAATATTAACCTAAATTTTTCTAATTATATGATTGATATCTAAAATAATAATTCAAGATAAAAAATCGATCAAATCGATCTTGGCGATCGACATTTTCAAATTCACGATCCGATGAAGATTGTTATATTTTTTCGTTTTATTTAAATAGAAATGTTTTCGACACTATTTCTCATTTATCGAATCTTCTCTGAGCTCGGAAGACCTTAAAACTATCTGGTCTCTTGTTTGGTCTTTAAAATACTCTTCGCCTTCTTCCTAACTCCCTACTAATAAATGTTTTTACTGCATCGAACCATCTTGATGTTAGCAATATCTTCGCAATGTTTTTTCTTCAGGTTGCAATAACCCATCGATTTCAAATTATGACTGCTTTTTTGCGATTTCACCGTTGTCTCTTCTCTCTCGCGACTAATCATTTTGACACTGAATTGCTTTTGTCCTGACTGGGCTTCAATTGCACCCTTGATCCGGATGGCATCCTTAACTTTTTTTGTGAAAAATCTTGCGTCTTCGTTTGTGTTATACATCTTGTTCTGTGAATCAATGTCAGCCTTCGCGTTGGTAAAATCTCCTCTTCCTGGAATCTGTCTAATATTTTCTCAATTTTTAAATCTGGTGAACGTAACCTTGCTTCGAATTATCACCCTACATCAATCCTACGTTGCTTTCCTGGATCTTCACTTTTTTAATGAATCGCACTCATGTTGCCTCCCTCTTTGGCTTGCCGTCTTCACTCTTCTCTTTTTTTCTGATGTGCCATCATTGGATTAGGCTCTATTTAATCTCTTCTTCAATGATCGTTTTGGTGTTTTCATGCCATCTTGTCTTCCTTTTGAAGTTCTTGTGGGCAATTAAAAATTTTTGCCGATTTTCTGCTTCTTCAGGCAGACTTAAATGCTCTCTCTGGGTGGTCAAACTTGAATTGTTTATCCTTAAAAGTTTGCAGGTGTTTTTCTATGTCCTTTTTCTTGTTCATATCTTTGCTTATGTTATTTGTCATACTATCCTCTCTTCTGTTGAACGTTTTACAGATCCTGGGGTCACAATTGATCGTAAACTTGAATTTGATAGTCATGTCCAAATCATGAGTTCCTGCCACAATTCCTTTAGTATGTCTACAAGTACCCATAACCCTAGTCCGTTCTATACTTGAATATTGGAGTCAAGTAAGGTGTCTTTGCTTGAAATACCTTTCTGATGTTGTTGAACTCGTTCAGTGGAGTTTTACTCGCACCTTACTTTTTCAATAAGGTGTTCCATATCTACCTTACAATGAAAGTTTTTCACTTTTTTACTTGGACGAGTGTTTTTTCTTCCACAGCTGTGGTGGTTACACATCATCCTCAGTAGCATCATCGGTTATTGAGCAACATATAATGGCTCCTTTGCACAATGGACCACCGCAATGATGGCCACCATCACCTAATTGGTTGCGCATGGTAGCCCTCTTTGTTGTGATAAGAAAAGCCGCTCCTACAGCTATTCTCCGCCGTAAGCATTTTTATACTTCACCACCCACGGCCGCTAAAGGCCATCACCTCTCAAGACAATGGTAATGGCTTTTAGTGGCCCACTAGGGGCCATTGATAGAATAGAAGGGCCATAAGGCTAATCCGGTCCCCCATTTTGTTTGAAATACCTTTTGCTCATGGAGACACATTGTTCTACTCTTTGTTTTGCGGCTCTTACGCACTCATAACAGTCTGCAGCCAGCTCCTCTTCCACATTCTATTACCATCGTCACTAATCAAGTTCGTTTTAACTTAATTTTATTTCTAATTTTTGTTTTTTCATTGATTTTAATTTAAGCTGCATATTGCTTACTTTTACCTTTGTTCCACTTTTCAATTTTTACTAGTCGTTATTGGTTATCATGGCCCATAATTTTAATTAGCGTATTATTAGTACTTTGCAAATACAAGCATTTTAGTTTCTTCCTTAATTTGTTATTTTTCATAACGTGCAATCTGTAATCGTGTAGTTAGCATATGGAATTGAATATGAATTAATAAACAAATAAAATTGGAATTGTTTTTGCGGGATGATTAATATTGAAAATTTTTTATTTACATTGAAAAGCGTAAATAAAAATTAATGATTTCCAACTGCAAGTGGTCACATCAGTCAAGTATGCACTGTGAGCTGGTGTCTGATGAGAATCAGTGCACACTTTCGAAACCACTTTGTCAAATAAAAAAAAAATGTTTCAATGTAAATAAAATTTTTTCAATTTTAATCATCCCGCACAAACAATTCCAATTTGATTCTGCTTCGGAGGCTTGTTCCGCAAAACGATCGAGTATTCCGTATCAATTATTCTCTACTTTGATTAGCTTTAGAGACGATATACGTTGTCTATGCTGATTTATAGACAAGAAGGGAACCATGATCACAATTCAATCATCATCATCGGGGCACTACAGCCCGAATCGAGCCTTAGCCTCCTTAATACTTCGCCTCCATTCGTCTCGGTTCAGTGACCGCGTCCTCCAGTTCGGTGCTCCCAAAAGTGACCTGCTGTCAGCATCTATAGAATCCTCCCAGCGCTTGCGTGGCTTACCGACTGGCCTGGCTCCGCTCGCTCGCCCCTTGAGAGATCGTTTGGGGATTCGATTGTCGCTCATTCGTTCGACGTGGCCAGCCCATTGTAGTTTTTGGAGTCGAATAACGGTAGAGACTTCCGGCTCGTCATGTATATAACTCGTTGTTGTATCGGATTCGCCATCCATCTTCTTCCCGTATTGGACCGAGGATCCTTCGCAATACCCTTCTCTCAAATGTATTCAATGCTTTTTCAGACGCCTGGGTCAGTGTCCAGGTTTCGCTTCCGTAGCATAGCACAGGTCTAATAATTGTTTTGTAGATGCGAAGCTTCGTATTCCTGTGTACGCATCGAGATTTCAAAGTGGGAAGCACCGAAAAGAATGTCTTATTGGCTAATTAAATCCGTCGTTTGATTTCGTCAAGCTCATTCCCATCCTTCCAGAGGTTCGTCCCTATGTACACGAAGCTGTCTACGTTTTCAAAGTTATAGTCCCCTATCGTTATGTTTTGTCTTATTGGCGTCCTTTTCCTTGATTGAGTCATAACTTTTGTTTTTTGTTCGTTAATTTGAAGACCAACTTCCTTGGCGGTTTCGTCTAGAGCTACAAATACTTTCTTGGCGTCGTTGAACGAACATGACATAATGTTAATGTCATCAGCGTAAGCTACTAGCTGTGTCGACTTAAATAATAGAGTTCCTCTCGTGTCAACGGGGATTTTTCTGATAACATACTCAAGCGCTAAGTTAAAGAGTACCGGAGCTAATCTATCCCCTTGTTTTAGCCCTGTATTCGTCGAAAACGAGTCGATCATATTATTCTGAATCAGCACTTGTGACGTAGAGTCGATCATGGTCATTTTCACCAGTCGTACCAACTTTGCTGGGACTCCGAACTGCAGCATGATGTTATATAATGCAGTTCGGTTGATGCTGTCGTACGCTTGTTTGAAGTCGACGAATATTTGATGGACATCAATGTTGAATTCCCAGCATTTTTCGAAAATTTGTTTGACCGTAAATATTTGGTCAGTTGGCGATCTTCCACGTCTGAAACCACCTTGATATTCACCAACAACTTTCTCAGCGTGATGGGAAATCCTTAACTCTAAAATTTTTGTCAAGAGCTTGTACGACGTACAAAGTAGTGATATGCCCCTGTAGTTTCCGCATAGCAGTTTATCTCTTTTCTTGTGAATGGGACATATAACGCTTTTTCGCCACTCATCCGGCATCGTTTCTTGTTGCCAGATGCCTGTCACCAATCCATGGATTGCCCTTAAAACGGAAGTCCCGCCTGTCTTCAGGAGGGGGATCCCATCGATGCCCGGTGCTTTGTTGGATTTCAAGCGGTCCATGGCCTGTCGCACTTCATCTAGTGTAAGAGATGAGGCACTGTCAAGGTATGTGCCAATTAATGATGGCAATTCGTCGGGTGCGGGGACATTTCCGTTCAATGATTGCTGGAAATAGGACGCCCATCTTTCTTTCACCTGTTCTGAGCCACTTATGATGCTTCCATCGGCAGCCCTACATAGGCTAGTTCGTGGTTTAAAACCTTGTTTTAAGTGCCTCACTACTTTGTACGCTTGTCGAGTGTTGTTAGCCATAAAGTTGTAATTCATGTTATTCAGCATGGTGTCAAAATGCTTTCGTTTCTTACGTTTAATTATTCTATTAGCTACTCTCCGAAGATCGTCATATTTTTCTTTCTTGGTTCTAGTCGGTCGTTCAATGTGGAGTTTGTAGGCCGCATTCTTTTCATCCAACGCGGCTTGACATTCCTCGTCGAACCATTCATTTATGCGTCACCCGGCTGTATATCCCACTACTTTTTCGGCTGCTGCGTTCACTGCGCTTTTGATAGTAGTCCAAACATCGTTGATAGACGTGGTGTTAGGCGTGGAAGCTAGTTCCATTTCCAGAGCAGATCTATATTCGGCTTGGATCGTCTTGTTTCGAAGCTTGTCGACATCGAATTTCAATAAATTCAATAACCTTTGCAAATAAAATTGTTAATATCTATATAATTTGTCTGTTCCATCAACCCAGGTTCAATGCAATTAAAGACAGAATTTTCTTATACTCAGTAAACCAATTTACTAATTATTAATTGTTGTGGAGTCCTCTTTTCAACTTTATCTTGCTCATTTTTATTTCGTCTAAATGGTGGCTTGATGCTAAGTAAAATACATACATACACCCAGTGACAAAAAATCTACGAGTTAGGAATTTTCCAAGTTATGCCTAGTACTATACTCTTCGCGAAACGAATTCAACGGTCAAATGCCATACAAAAAGAGCTTTACTGACGAATTCAAAAGCTCTTTTTGTATGCGATTCGACCGTTGAATTCGTTTCGCGAAGAGTATAGTACTAGGCATTACCATCAAAATGACATAATTAGCTTATCCCAGGGCAAACGAAATTTTCCAGGTAGTAATTAGGGATCCTGTATAAACTGCAGAATGCAAAATTTCTGCATCAGTCTGATTTCGCAAGCTAATAGGTAAACAATTATCCCAGAGATGCGAAAATACATCACTTTAAGTCTGGAACAAAAGACCGAAATTTGGGCTTCTTACCAAATAAAAAGTCAAAATCGGAAATTGCTCGGCAAGTAGGGTGCAGCGAGGGGACAGTTCGGTATTTAACTAAAAAAAGCAAGATATAGGCAGCCTTGAGCGAAAAAAGGGCAGCGGAACAAAAAGAGGTACTACGCAAAGGGATGAAGACCATTTGAAGTTCCTGGCCTTGGCAAATCGATTCGAATCAGCATCAAAATTGCGGGCAGAGTTGTCGAAATGAATGAATGAGCCTTGCAGTACCAGAACAATCCAAAGAAGGTTGAACGAGATGGGTTTGCGTTCTTGTCGCCCTGCGAAAAAGCCACTTTTGAATAAACGAATGAGGCAAGCTCGTTTTGAATGGTGCAAAGATAGAAAAAACTGGACCTCAGAGGATGGGAAACGAGTCATTTTTTCAGATGAATCCAAATTTAATCTTTTTGGACCAGATGGAACAGTGCGAGTGAGACGCAGAACTGGTGAACGATATTCGGACGAATGTATCCAAGCGACGGTAAAGCATTCCCCCTATGTGATGGTTTGGGGATGTATCCTACATAATCGCGTAGGGCCTCTTATTATTCTTGAAGGATCTGTGAATGCTGCTAAGTACAGAGAAATTGTTGAAGAAGGCGTCGTTGCAGCAATCGGGGATCTAACGGCAGATGTGTCAAATCCTCTCTTCCAAGACGATTCGGCTCCTGAACATCGAGCTCGCTCTGTAAGTTATTTTCACATTGGAAAGAAAAATATTTTTACTAATGAACTTTGTCATGTTTTTTCTTTTCCAGGTAACACAATTGAAGGAGCAGCTAGGGATACAGTTTTTGCCGTGGCCAGGAAACAGTCCCGACTAGAATCCCATTGAAAACCTTTGGCAGGTAATGGGTTCAAAAATAAGGGAAAGTGAGCCGCGAACTCTCCTAGACTTGAAAAATGTAATAAGAAAAGTGTGGGAAGAAGAAATCAATGAAGATTTTTTTAAAAATTTGTATGACAGCATGGTAAGGCGAGTTAAGGCAGTCATCCAAGCAAAAGGGGGGCCGATCAATTATTAATAATTTTTAAATGCATAAGAACTAATTAAATACCTGTAATGTTAATTTTTTCTTAGTTATTACAATATGTTTACTCTTTTGTATTTATATGACAGAAAAATAAACAAAGGAGTAATTTTTTTCAAATAAAATATTTTGCGATTTATTTTTGAAAAAGATAGCTATTTTCTATTTTTAACGAATCAAGCTCCTGGAAAAATGTTCCAATATTGTAACGCTTTTTTCAGGAACATAATGCAATAAGAAAAGTATTTTGTATCTAAAAAGTGAACGTTTCCAGAAACTAGATAAAATATGTAGAGATTTTCATTGAATTGGCATCTCGTAGATTTTTTTGTCACTGGGTGTATATTCACTTTTATTCTTTGCCTTTTCTTTGAATGCCATAAAATAATTTCAAATAGCGACTAAGCTTTTCCCCCCAAAAAATTATTTTTCAAATGGTAAAGCGCCTCGAAATTATTTTGCAACGCAAATTTTTGAAACAAACAATCCGTATTTTCATTTAACTCAGAAAATCTAATTTTCTTTTTCCTTGACTGTAATCTTCCAAAAAGGAGCCTTCAAAAACGTTAACAAAATTTTGCAATACAAAAAAATGGGCGCATATTTACCCCAATCTTCTTTCCTTCTATTAAAGCACGTGTCCAGTCTATCCACACTTTCTATTTTTAATAATTTTTTCATACAAATCAATAACTTGAATCCATCAAAAATAAACCTTCGCGAAACGTTCTCAATTCATTTCGTCCACCTTTAGTATGTACTTGAAACAATAAGAATTGCACAATAAAAACCCCAATTCAATAATTTTCGAATTAACAATGTGACGCAATTGAAATGAATTCATATAGGCTAGGCAGTACAAAGAACGAATTCTCAATTTATTTACGATAGAAATTTACATAAAATCAAACGACAGCGAATGAAAGCTTCTCCGTTTCTTCAATAAAAATAGCCGGACCGCAATATGGCTTGATGATTCGGGCTTTGTTTCGCTGACGGAAACTGGCAAATGGCGAAAAAAGCTTTCGTGTGCTTCTTGAAAACTTTCCGGCCGTCGCCCCCCAGTATGGGAGGTTAATTAGTGCGAATCAAGTCCGAATTACAGCGGAAAATTCGCAATGGATTTCCTTCGAAAACCATCCAGATCGAAATAGTTGGGAAAAGTAACTAGTCGAAGACTGTAGTACTGTATGCTAATGGAGATGAGTTGTGTGGGATCTCGAACGGAAATGCAAAATATGAGCAAGTCCATCCCGACTCGGACGAATGACCTTCGCTCGGTCGACGACGCTCGGCTTGATGCCGCCACGCCACAATTTATCAATCTCAAACAAAGGAGTTCGGGTGAAAAAGCTTGTGGACGGAATGCGGAGTGCGTCATCAACGCGACTTTGGGGCTTCGTCGTCGATAAGTGGAGATTTTTGAAGCCCACACCCGGTTCGACTTTGACTCCATTATTTCAATTGCGTTGTGGAATTGTACTTTTCGTTGAAATTTCGATGAATCTTACGAGGTTGACATCATCAAGTTTTATCGAAATTAGCATCAAAATCGCACTATTTTATTTATAAAAAAAGTTT
Source organism: Nemotelus nigrinus (assembly GCA_947369275.1). Lineage (NCBI taxonomy): Eukaryota > Metazoa > Arthropoda > Insecta > Diptera > Stratiomyidae > Nemotelus > Nemotelus nigrinus. The sequence goes on from OX376373.1 coordinate 144,085,166, forward strand.
TTTTTTTATGGAAGAAACTCAAATGTAGGATATATGTATGTATTTTACCGTAACATTTTCACCTAGCATCTGTTTCTTTGTTTTCAAAATGTGTGCGAGTGAATTTTCTTCAGCTTCCATTAACAATTTTGAAGAAAATCTACGATGATTAACCAAAGAAATTTCCATGAAATCGGTAGCAAATTATCGCATGGTCGTTCTGCTGCTACCATTTATTAGTTGGTATTGGTGAGGCGTGTGCATGTACAGATCTGTTCTGTAATGTGGTAGTGCTAGAGTCACGTTTACGTACGGATCGGAGTCGAAAGAGTCGGAAAAACTACTTGCACGGCATGTGTGCGGGGATAACTGTACCTCGTTGCTTGCTGGGTTTGAATTGCGAGAACCGAACCGGCTAGGCCGAGCCGCCATGACATGACACTGCCTAAGCTGAGGGGTTTTTGAAGTTCTTTTTTCTTTTCTTCATATTTTGCTTCGCTACCACCGTGAGGCAGATTTCTTGGGGAAAAGAATAAGACGTACATATAAGATGATAGCTTGATAACAGGAAACGAGTTGATTTGTCACGTTGTGAATTTAGATTGAAAGATTGAAAGTTGTGAAAGATTTCTTTTTTGGATTTAGACTTGAAAACTGGGCAAAAATCGCAAGGAAATAATGTATGCACATCTGTATGTACATACATACATATGTATGTCCATATGAATGTGTGCACTTAGATGATGGTTTGAGTTTTGAACTGCGATTCGAGTTTCGAAAGAAGCAATCAAACAAAGGATAAAGCGAAATGGAGATCGCGATACAATATGAGTTATCACTATCAAGGCAATATCAGCAAATGTGCTGAATTTGGAAAAAAAATTGATTAATAGAAAAAAGGCTCTAAAATAAAGAACATGTACACTGTAGTTTAAGCATTTGTACATACAGTGGTTGACAGCCAAAATGATGTACCCAGGTAACTTATGAAATATGATCAATTTCTGGCTGCTTTTAAATGCAATAAAGAAAAATACATGTGAGGAATTGCAGATATGTATAATGTGTATTAGTCATTTAAGTAGAAAAATAACAAAAAATATAATCTGTAACGATAAAAATTAATAAAAATCCAGATAAGAGCTGATTTTGACCTTACACCCAAAAAGTGAAATGGTTTTTCCTAGAAAAAGTACCCCTAATTCCAATAATCCATTTGTGACAAAAGAGTATCGCATTGCAGACATGATGACTATCAGTCAGACCTCGGTTTTTGAACGAAATCATTATTTTGTAAAGAATAATACGACATTTAGGTAATTCGCGATGGGTCGTTAAACTTCTATTGAAGAGCGAGAGTTAATAATAAACCATTTCAAGGACGGGAAATCTAAAAAAAAATATGCTGAGATTGTTAAAAAGAGTGCTTTAACGGTGCAGCATATTATTGAACGTTTTGTGCACGAAATTCGTGTAGGAAAACGAGTCAAAAAAGCTCACAACAAATTTTTTCCTGAAACGGATTGCCGTTGCATCGTGAGACATTGAGTGCCCTCAAATTGGCAGAGTTTGTTGAAAGGACTCTCAGCAAAAAGAGCAACCCTCACACTATAAGGAGGATACTCAGGAATCTCAATTTAAATATTACAGTTGCCCGGAAGAAACCTTTCATCAATTGCAAAAACAGATTGAGCTGTTTGGAAAACCGTCATTTAAGTAAAAGTAAATTTAATTAATTTGGATCTGACGGACAAAAATACAGGGTTTTCCAATAAGAGGTGTTATTTTGAATAGCCCGCTATTTCGGTAGATGTCAATTTTGAAGAAAATCTACGATGATTAACCAAAGAAATTTCCATGAAATCGGTAGCAAATTATCGCATGGTCGTTCTGCTGCTACCATTTACTAGTTGGTATTGGTGAGGCGTGTGCATGTACAGATCTGTTCTGTAATGTGGTAGTGCTAGAGTCACGTTTACGTACGGATCGGAGTCGAAAGAGTCGGAAAAACTACTTGCACGGCATGTGTGCGGGGATAACTGTACCTCGTTGCTTGCTGGGTTTGAATTGCGAGAACCGAACCGGCTAGGCCGAGCCGCCATGACATGACACTGCCTAAGCTGAGGGGTTTTTGAAGTTCTTTTTTCTTTTCTTCATATTTTGCTTCGCTACCACCGTGAGGCAGATTTCTTGGGGAAAAGAATAAGACGTACATATAAGATGATAGCCCGCTATTTCGGTAGATGTCAATTTTTAAGCTGTCATTTTTTGACATTTGACAAGTAGAAACTACGCCATTAATAAAAATGGAACGATACACGCTTCAACAATGCATTGAAATTATTAAAATTTACTATAAAAATGGTGAAAATTTGGCAGAGACGGTTCGTAAAACTCGAACATTTTTGGGTCGTCGTGAAGCACCTTGTCGGACCGCAATACAGAAATTGGTGGGAAAATTCGAGCAGTCGGGACAACTTAGTGATGTGAAGAATAAAACCCGTGCACGTCACTCAAGAACAGCCGAGAATATTGCTGCTGTAGCCGAAAGTGTTGAAGAAAACCCAGGTTTGTCCATTCCTCGTCGTTCTCTGGAATTAGGCATTCCACAAACGTCATTACATAAAGATTTGGGTCTTAAGGCTTATAAAGTTCAGTTAACACAAGAACTCAAGCCGTTCGATTATCAACAACGTCGTGTCTTTGCTGATTGGGTCCTTGAAATGCATGAAAATTATCCGGAATTCCATCGAAAAATCTTGAGTGATGAGGCCCATTTCCACCTCGGTGGATTCGTCAACAAGCAAAATTGTCGAATCTGGGGCTTGGAAAACCCAAGAGTTATTGTTGAAAAGCCTCTCCATCCTCAACATGTGACTGTTTGGTGCGGTTTATGGTCCGGCGGAGTCATTGGACCTTATTTTTTCAAAAATGAGGCTGGGGCAACAGTTATGGTGAATGAATTGCGCTATCGAGAGATGATTAATATTTTTTTATGGCCGGAATTGGATGGTATTGGTCTGGACAACGTTTACTTTCAACAAGACGGCGCTACGTGCCACACAAGCAACGAAACCATTGATCTTTTACGGGAAAACTTTCCGGACCGTGTTATCTCTCGAAGAGGTGATCACAATTGGCCACCGAGAGCTTGTGATTTAAAACCTTGCGACTTCTTCCTTTGGGACCAAGTGAAAGAGAAGGTCTACGCCAACAGCCCAGCGTCGATTCAAGACCTCAAAGATGGAATTCGTGAGGCTATCGAGGACATAGGGCAGCTACTTTGCGATTTGGTTATGGAAAATTTCATGAAAAGGATATGGTCCTGTAAGCGTGGTCGCGATGGTCATTTGCCTGATGTTATTTTCCACTATTAACGGCATACCTTCCTCTTTATAATGAAATAAACATCCGATCATTTATATAAAAAAATAGAATTTTTCTTTGAATATCACAATAACACCTATTATTGGAAAACCCTATACGTCTAGGAAGCAACCAAATACAGAGCTCGATCCAAAACATTTAAAGAGCACTGTGAAGCACGGAGGTGCTTCAAGTAGGAGTGCCATGTATGGCGCAAGTAGGGCTCGGAAATTTGGCTTTCATCGATAGTATCATGGACAAACACCAGTATTTGAATATTTGCAGAAAAATTGCATAAAAGGGATAATTTTCGGTTTTATTAGGACAAAGATCCTAAGCATTTCTCCTAGTTCGTTCAAACGTGGCTCATTTGGAACTGCCCACATGTTATTCAAACACCTCCACAGTCTCTGTACTTAAATGTAATAGAAAACTTGTGGTCAGAGTTGGAGAAAGGCATCAGGAAACGCACAATTAATAACAGACAGCACCTTAAAAAGCTTCGCAGGAAGAGTGAAACCAAATTCAGCCAGAGTACACGAAAAATTTGAATCGATGCCCCGCATATTCGACGCGGTTCTTAAGCAGAAAGGCTATCCCACGAAATACTAGAAGGAATCATCCAAAAAACCGAATATTTAATATTCCAACAAAAAAACAAGCAGCAAATTAATACGTCGGTACAAATAAATGGGATACAATTGGAAAAAGCCAACTCAATTAGATACTTAGGATTAACTTTAGACGAGAAAACGTCTTGGCTACAAAATATCAAATACATCAGATATAAAGTAGCGCCTATGATAGGAATCCTAAAAAAATATGATTTTTTGTCTCTCAACATCAAACTTGACATATTCAATGCTTTCATTTTGTCGAACAACTCTTATGGAGCAGTTTTGTGGAAGCAAACATCGAAACAAAATATTGATCTGATCGGAAGACTAAACACTAAGGCTGTCAAGACTATATACAAAATGCCAACTTTGACTCCAAGCTTACATGTGTATCGTGAAACAGGACTACTAAGCATACAACAAATAATGTGTCTTGAACTAGGAAAGCTGATATTCAAGATACTTAACAAAAAACTCAAATGGCCATATGTTGTAAGAAATGTTGGAGAAATAACTCAGACAGCCACAAGATCGGCGAATAACCTTGCGATTAAAAAAGCTTCGACAGATCGTCTGACAATGGATCCAGTGCCACAGTCTTTGGCTTATTATAATACCTTACCAGAGGATATAAGAAAATCAGCAAATTTGGTTAAATTTAAGGAACACAAAGAAAACAAAGACGCCAACCAGAGTTTTTTCTAAACTTTTCTCTGGGCATAAGTCTTGAAAACAAGAAATAGGCGATATCATCTGAAGACTATAGTGTATAATGAAGTGCTTTCCCTTATACCAATATTTTATTGTCTGGGAAGTATGAAAGTAATAATATTGAAGAGATTTGATGCACATGGACCGTGCATTTTGATTGAGTGGTGGAGAGAGTGGAAGGAAGGAGGAAAAAAAAATATTTTTTAATTTTATAAGACATTGAGAACTTCATACAATTTTTTTCTAGGAAAAACCGTTTCACATCATTTTGGCTGTGAGGCCAAAATCGGTACTTATCTGGATTTTTATTAGTTTTTTTTTCGTACCGGATTTTTTTTTTGTTATTTTTTCGCTTAAAGGCTGGTACTGAGTTAATCGTGAAGCTAAATTTTGACATGTTTTTATTATCTAGTCATTCTTGCGAGGGAAAATTTTGGCAATTGAGAAAAGCAGAGACACTGCTCATTCCTGACGGATAAAATGTCAAGAATTTCAATTTTCGATCGATTTTCTTATTGGAAAGACATTTGCACAATTCAATTTTCAAACTCAAACACCAAATGTAACTTTTTAGCTCGAAAGAATGAACTGCACATACTAAATTGGCGTGAAATGATTGGGGACATGTGTCAATGCCATCCGCATTTTCAAAGCGAAAGCAACTTCCAAGCAATTTTTCATGCTAAGAACTGAGTACAACTCTTTCATGCTAAATTTCGCCGAAACAAATTTCACGTGAAATTTTGTATGAAAATTTCACGTAAAATCGAAGACGAAGGTTAAATGATAAATAAACATATCTGCAATTCCTTATAACTTTTTTTCTTTATTTCATTCAGAAGCTGACAGATATTGATCATTTTTCATAAGATACTTGGCCACATCATTTTGGCTGTCAACCACTGTATGTAGTTAATTAATACACCATTGTAGGTGTCCTGGTTAACATTGATTCTCAATTGATGCTTAATTATGACCTTCGTAATTAGATATGGAAATTTTAAACGCATCTTGAGCATGAAAAACAAAATGAGGCCAGATCTGCCCTTAAGTCTTTAAATTTCATATTAGCCCGGGAAACAAAAGATACATTATTTGAAATGCTAACGAAAAACTGTAGTAATGGATCGTGTTTCAGATAATATGGAGAAATTTGTATTATGTCGATTTTCGTTTCGAAAGAACAAATATTTTTGAAAAAAAGCGTCAGATAATAAATAGTTTTATGCTGGGACGAATATTAGCCCAGTCATTTTAGCAATCAACCTCGGAATGAGAGATAATAAGCTGAATTTTTGTATATACCTTCATTTTGGGGTCCTCAAAGTTGCCTCAAAAGTCTCATAAAATCTCGTGTCTGCGTCGAAAGTTATTCAAGATCAAAGGTGAGAATAAACAGTTTTTTGCGATTATCTTGGTTTCTATTGCTCCAATGATGTTAACATCTAGAATTGAAATTGTAGAGCATACAATTTGCGACACATTTGACTTGAAGCATTTTTTCATGCGCTCAACCGTTTTTCCGATAGAGGGCTGTCGCGCAGCTTTCAGCCATATGTACTGTAATGCAAAGTCAACCGTGAGACCTTCAGTTTTGAATTATTTGTATTATTTGTCAGTAAATACATTGTATATAATAGCATTTTACCTATTTTTAATATTTTCATTTAATTATATTTACCTTCTTTGTGTGATTAAAAACTAATTAAATGAACTACTTTTTGTATATGTAAATTTATTGAAAGTAGATTTTAAGTAGTAAAATAGTTATGTATTTTATCTTTAAAACGTGGAATTTTCGAAATACTTATTTTTGTATCATAATTATAGCTGTGAAGATGGTTTCCTGTAATACGACCTTTTTCTATGAACAAGCGAGAGATGATGCAGATGTTGTAATTATAGAAACAGCTATCGAAGAATACAAACATGAAAGGACTGCCATCATTATAGGAGAAAATATAGATTTACTAATTATTTTAATTGGACGCACCCAATTACATCAAGAAGACATTTTCTTTAAAAAAGTTGGCAAAGGCAATTTCAAAACACAAATATATTCTTCAACAAGTTTTGATAAATATCCCATTTCTAAAATACATGTTTTATTTTTACATGCATTCAGTGGATGTGATACAACTTCTGCGCTGTTTAAAAAAGGAAAAAAGCACTAGAACAGCTTGCCAATTTTGACGAACTAGCTCAAGTTTTTCTAGAAGAAAACTGCCCTGCCAACAATTATACGATAATGGCATTCGGATCTTACTAGCGATATACAATGCTCCAAAATCTGAGGATAATATCGATCATCTTCGATATACTCAGTTCATTAAATCTACAAAACTTAATAAACCTGTCCAATTATCTAATCTTCCACCGGCAAGTGCAGCGGCCCATCAGCATATAAACCGTGTCTATTACCAAGTTCAAAAATGGTTGGGACATGATCTAGAACCCCAGGAATGGGGTTGGGTGCACCAAAATGAGTTCCTGGAGCCAATGACAACAATATTACCACCAGTTTCCGATGAATTACTGAATACTCTATTTTGTAATTGTAAGAATGGATGTGGTGCACGGTGCCGATGGAGAAAATTGGGGCTGCAATGCACTTTAGCTTGTGGCCAGTGTAATGGGCAAGCTTGCCTCAATGCTGTTTCATTGCAAAGTGATTGTGAGCAAGAGAGTGCTTTTGACCATGAAATTCAGGAAGGTCTGGAAACACCAATTCAAGGCAAACGTCCAGAAGATGACAATGAAGAAGAAGAAAAGTAATACTTTAGTTATTTAAATTATGAAAGATTGATAGATTAAAAATATGCAAAATATATATATTAAAATAAATTAAATATATGTAACATGTTATTAAATTCAATGTATTTACTGATAAATAATACAAATAATTCAAAACTGAAGGTTTCACGGTTGCCCTTGCATTACAGTACATATGGCTGAGTGCTGCGTGCTTACCGTCCTCTATCGGAAAAACGGTTGAGCGCATGAAAAAATGCTTCAAATAAAATGTGTCGCAAATTTTATGTTCTACAATTTCAATCCGATGTGTTAACATCATTGGAGCAATAGAAATCAAGATAATCGCAAAAAACTGTTTTTTCTCACCTTTGACCTTGAATAACTTTCGACGCAGACACGAGATTTCATGAGACTTTTGAGGCAACTTTGAGGACCCCAAAATAAAAGTATATACAAAAATTCAGCTTATTATCTCCAATTCCGAGGTTGACCCCTTTTTTATGCTAAAATGACTGGGCCATATTTAAATTGATGATGCCTGATTTGCGAGATTTATTTTTCCATTATTGTGGAAAATAAAATGTCAAAAGAACAAGACTGCAAACATTTAAAATTTCAATCTTTTGAATAAATTACAACATTTCCCAAGTCTCAGGATTTGATATTCAAAATTCTAGCTCGAATATTTTAATAGAATTCAACACAGATATTTTACAAAGTAATTTTCTAGAAAATACTGAGGTTGACAACTCGAGGAGATAGTTATGTACAGTATTGTGCAAAAGTTAATGTACGACATCCATATTCGCCCTTTTTGCATATTTCTTGGAGAGGTTTGCGGATACGTGTTGAATCAATAGCGAATGAGACATTTCGCATTTTCAGTCGAGTTCTAATCATTAAAGTGTTCACAGTATAATGAAGAAGTAGTATTTTTATAGTAGTAAAAATGAGTCCTATAAAACGATAACCGTTGGATATTTCAGGAAAAGAAATTATCGTAAAGCTTTACAATAAAAACGTCTTATCAAGAAATAGCAGACTTTGTGGGTCGTACAAAATCAACTGTGCAATGTGTTATAGAATGCTTTAAAAAAGAAGAAATGGTATACACCAAAGCAAGAAGTGGTCGACCACGAAAACTAACAAGCAGAGAAGAGAGGTATATTCTACTTTTGGTGAAAAAATTCTAGTATGAGATCAAAGGACAACGCTTGACATTTTTTTTAAAAAAAAGTTCATCGTTCAACAGTTATCAGAGACCTACAGAGAGCTGGATATAGATCTCGCCGTGCAAAGAAAAAACCCTATATTTCAAAAATTAACAGGCAGAAACGTTTAGCTTTTGCGAAAAGATACATTCATAAGGATATGAACTTCTGGCGTCAAGTAATTTTCTCTGACGAAACTAAATATAATGTTTTTGGAAACAATGGGCAGAGACTGTTGTGGAGAGAGTAAAACGCGGCTTATCTACCAAAAAAGTATGCGGTGCAGTGAAACAGGGATGTGGTGCGGTCCTGATGTGGGCTTGCACGTCAGCAGCTGGGATAGGAAATTTACAGATTATTGAAACTACAATGGAACAATACTTATTTCAATATCTTAATAAATAATTTACTACGGAGCGCTGAAAAACTGAATCTAAGTCACAATTACTACTTTCAACAGGACAACAATCCAAAGCACACAGCCCGCAACGAGCGAATGTGGATAGTTTATAATAGCTGATATCAGCAGAAAATTGGAGGATTTAGACCGTCATTGCAAAACCTCAAGAAATGATGCAGACGAAGATTTATTAGCGAACGAGATAACACTCCATCAGGAGCTCCTTAATACAACGTTGGAAATAAATAATAACACAACGGCTTTGAATACGAGGACGCAGGACAAAGCAACATCACCAATAAGGAATCTAGCTGAGGGTACAACTCCATCTACTCAGCAAAAATTTTCAAACCTCAACGGTGAAACCCCAATTTACAAGTTCGGTACTTTTTGGTCCCAAAACGATTGGCAGAATCGTCTACAAAAAATAAAAAAAACGAACGATATTCTTCACACTAAGAGCACGTCCTCCAAATTAACGACTTCAGTAAACAAAAGTGCATTCTTTGTGAAAGGGATTCCTTATTCTGCTGACGACGAATGGCTGGGAAAGATTCTCGAAGCTGATTTTCATATAAACGACTACGAAGTGAAATTTTTATCCCAGCGTAAACATATATCCTCAAGACGGTGTAAGGTCTTCATCAAATCAAAATATGCCTGGCTTTTTACTTGCTTGAGTGGAAACAACAGCTCCATCAATTGGAAAGGAGTAACATTCAGCCCCTGGAGAAACATCACCGACAAAACTAGGTTTAAGAAAAAACAAAAAATTGTAAGAAAATATTGTATCCCTAGTCACACCTTTACCCAATTTCCTTCCACCCATAAAACTCGCTCATCACGTACTCAGTCCCAATTTTCAATGACAACAGATAATTCTTCCTTATCTAACTGTTCCAATGCTTTTACTCATAATAATAGTAATGCACTGAAACCCCCAGCAGCTAACACGGCATCTTCTCCCTCAAGCAGGTGTACCAACGTTGTTAATAAACACTCCTCCAAGGTTTCCAGTCAGGCCGCCGTAAACTTAGCTCCTTCTACGAGCAATATAAATTATTCTTCTAATGGTAGTAATGACATCTGAATCTCTTCGAAGATCAGGCAACCCTTTTAGGCATTTTTCCTAACCGATCTCAGAAAAGCCTCAAACTTTTTTACCACAATTGTGGTGGTATGAGAGGCAAACTAAGTAAATTATACCTTGACGCCAAATCGTGCCATTTTAATTTACTCGCCATCACCGAAACTTGGCTTAATGCCTCTCATAAGAATGAGGAGATTCTTGATAGTAGTTGGACTATTTACAGAAGCGACCGTGATTATTGTTTTACGGGTCAGTCGCGAGGAGGTGGTGTCTTACTTGCTGTTAGCAACACACTTTCAAGTGAGCTTGTAGATACCACCCCAAATGTTTTCTTCTAATGTATAATTGTTCGGATCTCCACTAATAACAACTCAATTTACATCGCTGTTGTCTACATCCCCCCTAGATCTGACGAATCCATCTACAGCAATTTTTGTGACACAATATCTTCACTAGCGATATCACTTAGCGAAAAAGATAAAATAATAGTGTTAGGTGATTTCAATCGTCCGAATCTTTGCTTTGTTCCGGATGAAAATGACTCTTACCTTCTCCCCGTAAACCTTGTAGACACCAACGATTTCAATCTTGCGAGTGCCTTTTATGGTAATGATTTGCAGCAGGTTTCCCAAACTCCTAACCAAAATGGTAATTGGTTAGATCTTGTTTTCACAAATGCTTATGACGAAGTAGTGGTTAGTCCAACTAGTGACGCAGAGCATCTTTTTTGCAACAGTTTACACCATACAGCACTGTCAGTCGAACTTTCCACTCCAGATTCCACCTGCTTAAAAACTTACAATAACTCAATTGTATTTGACTTCCGTAATGCTGATTATGAAAGCATTAAACATGTTCTTGATACTACTGATTGGTCGACTACTCTTTCAACACAAGATCTCGAGACAACCATTTCGTCTTTTTACAATAAAATATTTGACGCCGTTGAAAGATATGTTCCAAAGATAAAAAAAAAAGGATAAATTGTCTGAGCCATGGCTTGATAGGGACCTTAGGCATATGCGAAATCGTAGGAACAAACTTTATAAGCTTATTAAAGAAAATACCAATGTTTTTCCTGCTATTCAGGAAGAATATAATGAAGTTGCTAAGCAATTTTTAGCAAAGTCTCATGAGGCTTATGACACTTACATTAGAACAACCGGCGAAAATATAGTCCGCGACCCGAAAAAATTCTTTGATTTTGTTAATTTGAAGTGAAAAACTACTGGCTACCCATCGTCCATGTTTCTTAATAATATAACGTCTTCCTCTCCTAAAGAGATATGTGACCTATTCGCTGATAGTTTCCAAGAAATTTTCAATGCACCAGACCCATCTAACTCACACCTTTCTTCCGCTGATTCAGCTTCAACAGCTTTTGTGAACCATTTAGAAATTTCCCGGGATGAAATACGTAAAGCTATTTTGGATCTCGACTGCAACAAAGGTCCTGGGCCTGATCTTCTTCCTCCGATCTTCTTGCGCAAGTGTGTATAGCAGCTTATAGATCCCTTGCATATTTTCTTTAATAGATCACTTTCGTCGGGAATTTTCCCATTCTGTTGGAAGCTTTCTTATGTCACACCCATATTCAAAAACGGTGATCGACGCTGTATCCGAAATTATAGGGGCATTGCCATTTTGTCTTCGATTCCGAAACTTTTCGAAAAAGTGGTATACGATAAACTTTCTCCGCTTGTTGATTCCCGTTTGAACGAGCAACAACATGGCTTTAGAAAAGGTCGCTCAACTACCACGAATTTGACAATTCTAATCTCTGGCGTTCTATGCAAAATGGAAAAAGGATACCAAATTGACGCAGTCTACACTGACTTCAGTAAAGCGTTTGACAAAGTTGACCATTCTACCTTGATTCTAAAGCTTCAGAAATTCGGTATTGCCGGGTCTTTACTCAGCTGGCTGACCTCCTACCTTCGCGATCGAACACAATGTGTAAAATTTCAAGGATTTTTATCGAAAAACGTTAGTGCTACCTCTGGTGTACCCCAAGGTAGCCATCTTGGCCCACTTCTTTTTAATATATTTATTTCCGACTTATCTGACGTCCTAGCAGGCATACCTCATTTACTCTATGCAGACGATCTCAAACTTTATCAGACTATTGAATCGAAATCGGATGCCCCCTTTCTCCAATCCAAGCTTGATTCACTTGATCAGTGGTGCAATTTAAACAAGCTCTCTCTCAATATCAACAAATGCCAAGTTATTAGTTTTTCCAGGAAATGCACGGTCACACACAATACATACTTCCTCGGCAATAATATGCTAACCCGAGTTGATAACATTGCTGACCTCGGTGTTATCTTAGATGAAAAACTCCGCTTCACCTTACACTTTGATAAAATGCTTTCTCGTGCGAACAAACAGCTAGGTTTCATCAAAAGACGTGCCAAAGAATTCCGTAGTCTGTGGGTCACAAGATCCTTATACACTTCACTTGTGCGTCCTATTCTCGAATACGCTTGCATTAGCTGGAATCCCGCTTTTGAAACCCACAGTGACAGACTCGAGTCAATACAAAAACAATTTTTACTTTTCGCCTTGAGAGAACTGTACAACCCTTATGATTTTAATAGCCTACCCCCTTATGAGTTTCGACTGGGTCATTTAAACCTATCGACACTAGCCTCCAGAAGAATGATGATATCGGCCTGCTTCACATTCGACGTCATTAGAGGCACTAATAATGTAGAATTCCTGAATAGGAAAATTTCGATAAATATCCCTATGAGGAACACCAGCTCCAATCGTTTCCTAAAAGAATATTCACATTCGACGACATATGCAGCAAATGAGCCAATAAATAGATGCTGCAGAATATTCAACAGCATAAGTTATTTATATTCCCCTACGATTTCCAAATCATCCTTCAAATCCTCTCTTTTGCATGCCATCCATACCCCTAACCCTTAAGCCATAGCTTATATTTCAATGTTTTTATTTATTGATTGTTATTTAGTAATCTATTTGTTACTTTTTTCATTTGTTTGTTACTTATTTAACTTGTTTGTTTTTACTTTTTACTTGACTTTACTTTTCCATTTAATTTTTAATTTGTTATTTTATATCTAATCTTGTACCTTGTTTGGTGAACAAATAAAATAAATAAAATAAATATTTTAGAAATTCCTCCCTAATTTCCTGACATCCACCCCATCGAACATCTACGGGCTGAGCTGGGAAAAAAAATCAAAAAGTGATTTTTATATACTGTAAATTTATCGAACGTTAACTTATGAACGTTTCACGAATTTTTCTTTTTTGTTTCTAAAGTTATTCATTGCATCATTGCATTGAATTTTTTCTAGTGATTTCTGATAGTAGTATTTAAATATTTGTAATGTGAAATCAACAATTTTCTAAATCATTGTATATGTAAAAGAAAAATGAATAAATGTGATCATTATACAATCGTACGTTAACTATTGCACAACACTGTACATCAATTTTTCATTGGCGGGAAAGCTGACGATAACTAGGATGAAAACGAAATGAAAGTCGCAAATGTTTAGTGAAGGTTGCAAGCATACACTTTACTTACAAGGATTATTATTATTAAATGCCGTTTCAATTGTATCTCGACGTATTAAGCTGTGCATTTATGTGAAAGTACATGCTCAAAAACAGGCAAATTTAAGTCGCCTTTTTGGAGGTCATAGCCGAGAGAATTGTCGGAACCGGAAGACCACAAGGGGGGATTATATCGCATATTTTCTGGATCTTGACAGTCAACGAAATACTGAGGAAGTTAAGGACCAGGGGCTTTGAGGTGGTGGCATATTCCGATGACATTAAAGCACTTGTGAAGAGTGCGTTCCCACAAACTTTATTGGGCCTTATGGAATCGGCGCTGAACCATATCCAAATCTGAACCAGAAAACCCGAGAAAAACCTATCCTCAACGGAAAAACATTGGAACCTGTTGATAATGTTAAATATTTGGGCCACCAAACTGAACAGGAGAGCTAATGTGAAGCACCGTATAGGTTAGGGTCGAGCAGCTTTTTTCGCGTGCCGGTCTGCCTACATATTACAATACCTGGGGTTTTAAGCCTAGAGCAGCCTACTACCTATACATTTATATGTCTAGTGAGGCCGATTTTGGTGTACGGAGAGATCGTGTGGCGGAAGGCGGCGGACAGTAAAACCAATATCAAGGAGCTAACAAGACTGCAAAGATTAGTTTGCATATACAGGGTGTTTGGTACTCGGTGGACACTTTTGTAAGGACGCATTCCTTCTACAGAGTGGTCCGGTTTTCAAAATCTGCGGAGTTACAGGGTGGTCAAGAAGGTGGTCACTTCTACCCCGAAAATGTTGTGTTCAATGACGTTTTTTTCAAAAAACCTCATTGAAATATGCCATTTTAATTTTATATTTTTATAGGCGATATAATTGGCTACAAAAGTTGTATACATATTTATGACTTAGGTTTTATCATTTTGCAAGTAGTAAGCAAAAATACATATTCGGTCAATACTGACATGTCAAGCTTGAGTAGCCTAGTGGGTAGAGCACTGGCTTCTTGCGTGTGGGGTCCCTGGTTCGAATCCAGGTTCGGACGAGGGTCCGCCCACCAAGCTTTGAGTTCACCTAGCTCTGATTAGGTACCTGATTTAAATCAGGGGTAAAGTGAGTCGTGGAACTAATCACTCCACACTCGTATCCAAAATGATTAAAAAAATTGTAATGAAGCTCTCTACCAGCTTCAACCCCTAGACCCGTACGAGGGTTGTCGTGGGATTGCTTTACTTTACTGTCATATGCTTGTTTAAAGTCCACGAAAATCTGGTGGACGTCGATGTTAAATTCCTAGCATTTTTCGAGCACTTGTTTGACTGTGAAGAGCTGATCCGTAGTTGATCGACCAGACCTCAAGCCTCCTTGGTACTCCCCAAAGACCTTTTCAGCGTATACATTTATTTTATTTTTTAATATTTTCGTCAGTATCTTATAGGACGTACAAAGTAGCGATATGCCTCTGTAGTTTTCGAACCGAAGTTTGTCTCCTTTTTTGTGGATAGGACATATGATGGATTCGCACCACTCCTGCGGTATTTTTTCTTGACCCCAGATATGCTGGATCAATTTGTGGATGGCTTCCACCGTATTTGATTAGCTCAACAGGAATCTCGTCAATGCCCGGCGCTTTATTGTTTTTCTGGCTTTTTATGGCAGAATTGATTTCTTCCAGCGTTGGAGGTTCGATCGGGACTTCGTCAGAGACGTCTATCGGCTCTGATATTATTGAGCCATGTGCAGGATTAAGGAGTTCTTTGAAATAGCAGGCCCACCTCTCCTTAATCTGGCTATCTTCGGTGATGATATTGCCGATTTTGTCTTTACAGAGTGTCGTCTTGGCCTGGTATCCACGTCTTAAACATTTCACTACCTTGTAAGCTTGCCTAGTTTTATTGCTCGCCAGATTTTCGTCAATGCTCTTTAATTTCTCGTCATAATATTTTCGTTTCTTACATCTAATGATCTTATTTGCTACTCGTCGGAGGTTTTCATATTTTTCTCTCTTCGTCCTGGTGTTCCTTTCAAGGAACTGTTTATATGCCTGATTTTTCTTGTTCAGCGCATCCTGGCATTCGTTGTCAAACCAGTTGTTTCTTTTGCGCCGAGCTTCATACCCAACCACTTGTTCTGCAGCGGCTTTGATCGCTGTCTTCATCTCCATCCAGACCTCGTCAACCGGCCTCACTGTGTTATTTTGTAGGATGGAGCTTAGTCTCAAGAGTTTTTCAGGAGCTTTCTACTACTGACGCCGTTTGGAGCTTTTCGATGTCAAACTTACGCAGAAAACTGGTCTTCGTCACATACACCTTTGACATGCGACATCGATATTTGGATTTGACCAAGTATTGGTCAGAGTCACAATTTGCTCCTCGAAACGTCCGAACGTCAATTATGCTGGAAGCCCATCTCCGCTGAATAAGAACATGGTCAATTTGGTTAAAGGTATTGCCATCTGGTGATGCCCATGTTCTTTTGTGGATGCGTCGATGTGGGAAGCACGTCGAACTTATGACTATATCCCTACTACATGCAAAGTCAATCAGGCGTTGGCTGTTCTCGTTAGTTGCATCGTGGAGGCTGTGCCATCCGGTTGTTCCCCAATGTACTTCTTCATTCCCGACTTAAGCATTGAAGTCGCCGAGTATTATTTTGGCGCCGTTTGAGGGCAATGAGTCGAATAGCCTTTCCAAGTGGTTATAGAATGCGTCTTTCGTTTCTTCGTCTTTTTCTTCTGTCGGGGCGTGAACGTTTATCAGCCATATTTTAAAGAATTTTCCTCTGATGCGAATCGCACACAATCGTTCGCTTACTGCCTTGAAGTCCATAACGTGTGGCTTCAACTCCCTATCCACAATGAATGCCACTCCAAATTCACGGTCTCCTGCAGGCTTCCCACTCTTGAATATTGTGTGCGATCTCATGTCTTGAATCTCGCTACCAATCCATTTCGTTTCCTGGACTGCCAGCACGTTCAATTTATACTAATAATAATTCTTTTACAGCACCAGGTTTATTTAGCGATCTCACATTCCAGGATCCAAAAGCATAGTCCATGTTTCGTTTGCCGGGTCGTTTCCGTTGGTCCAATCCTATCCGAGGTATCTCCGTAAGTTCCGGTACGGTTTAAAATTTTGTGGAGGACGGATTGTCGGTCCATCGCTCCAACCATCAAGCCTGGAGGACCGAACTATCTACCACTTAGTTTCTTTCGCTAGGATATCGTTACCCGATCTCTGGTCAAGACTAACAGCACCGCCTACGGGAAGGCGAGTAGATAGGACGAAGAGGAGAGGTGAGAGGAGTCATTTCAAATCGACCATTTGCATGCACGTCACTCTCCGCACGTTCGGGTTTTTTTAATCCAACTCTCTTTAATTACTTAATATTTTATATAGAAACTCCCCGGCTAAATACTCATGGGAATGTAATGCCGTGCTATAATCTCAGATTGACAGCTTCTTGAGATTGTTTTATTATTTTCCAATTTCTTGAAAAACATGTGGTGCCTTATAATTTTTACCGGCACTGTACTTCGATTAGGGGAGCGATGAAGTGTGAACCAAAAGACTTCTTCCAGCAAGGACCGGACATTCGCACAGAAGATGTAGATTTGACACTTTTTCCTGTTTCTATCACAGGAAGAAGCCGTTGTAGGGAATATCCGGCTGTGCTGTATGCTTACGAAACAGACAAAGTTAATGTAAGACAGCCACTGCTGTTTGGATGGAGGCCCTTTCTATTCAAGAAATGTCAAAAAATCTCCACGATTTTCTAGCGATTGGACAAGAAGGCTCTTTTATCTAGGATTTTACAGTGTCCCTTAAGTGTTTTTGCCTACTGGCCAGTTTAACTGAAGTTACTGGAATATCAAATTGCAGAGAACTTCCCGCACTGAAAAAAATCCACATAGCGCCCAGAGCCATGTAACATAGCGCATTATTTATGGTCCCATACGCCATGTACATAGTACTCTGAGCCATGCAATATGGCTCCCAGCGCCATAATCTCAGAATCTACATAGCGCGTGGTCCCATGTTACATGGCGCAGCATTTATGGTGCCACACGCTATGCACATAGTGCCCTGAGCCATGCAGTATAGCTCCCAGCGCCATAATTACATGGCGCAGAAATTATGGCCCCACACGCCATATTACATAGTGTCATGAGCCATGTAATATGGCTCATGGCACTCCAATTATAACTCGCAGCCATACTGTGTGAGGGGATCTATAAATGTCAGCAAGTGATACTTAAGTATCGTCGATAGATCGAGAACATTCTAAATTGGCTAAGGGCGCATATTATTGAATGGCTCCTTCGGTGACTCTAAAAGCAGCCAGCGTCTGTTTGTTGCAAGCAAGTGACTTCTCCGTGTGCTCATTTATGGTAAGTAGCACTGTTTTGACTGATTTGCTTCTTCAATGTACTATAGTCTTCCACGCCATGTACTATAGTCTTCCACGCCATGTACTATAGTCCTTCACGCCATGTACTATAGTCCTTCACGCCATGTACTATAGTTCTTCACGCCATGTACTATAGTCCTTCACGCCATGTACTATAGTCCTCCACGCCATGTACTATAGTCCTCCACGCCATGTACTATAGTCCTCTACGCCATACAGTATAGTCCTCCACGCCATGCACTATAGTTCTCCACGCCATGTAATATAGTCCGCCACGACATGTACATGGCGTGGAAGACTATAGTACATGGCGTGTAGGCCTATGTACTTTTCGCCATGTATTATGGCGTGTGGCGCTATATTTTATCACAATCCCTAAATCGACTATGTACATGGCGCCAGAAGTCTATAAATTATGGCCTCTGGCGCCATGTGTTTTCTCAGTGCGCAAAAGCGTGTCAGTCTTTACAATTTAGTTCATTCCACAGATCATCTTAATGTCCCTGTCCTGGCATCCAAAGCAGCTGCATCGTCAAATGTCTTGGTAAGAAGCATACTGTATTTGAAGGCCAGTGTAGCAAATTGTGTTTATAAGGAGTATTGTCAGGTGTCTTTGAATCAGACCGAAGTCTACTCAAAATACTGCCAAGATGTTTGAGGGTGAATCATCAACGCGGCAAAAAAGAATTTGATTGCCCTCAGAGCAGACTTTTAAGTAGACTTCGGTTTGGTTCAGAATCACTTGCCAAGACTCCTTATAAACACAATTTGCTACATTTGGCGCCCAACGTGGGGCTTAAAACCAGTTTTGGAGAAAGTGAGAAATATTATTTATGGCCATTAGCTCTTACGACTTAACGTCTAATCGCTTTTTCCATTCCCAATAAAATGTGCGTGAATTATCTCTCATACGATTCTTTACCTTTGCTATCCAATAGAACAGATTAGCGCTTTCTAGCCCCAATACTCTTTTCCTTCAAATTCTTTGAAACTAATTCCTTGCAGTATACCATTGTGTGTAGTTTCTGTTGTGTTTTCCATTTTTGAGCTTCTTGGCTCCGAGTCCAACCTGGAGGCGGACTTTGGATCACTGAATTTCAGTCTAAGTCCCCCCGACTTGCGTGTCCCTGCCCATCTTTGTGTGTAGCTTCCAGCTATTACTTGTTTTCGTTCGGGATCCGGCCGTTTTCCGGGTTTCGATTATGTGAGGTTGACGCTGTGCTACCGCTGGCCTATAGTTTGGCCAGGGGGAATCGTTAGGTACGGAACAAATAACAAACTTCTTATTTGAATCCCTTGTCTCCACCCTTGTGTAGATCGGTGTGGAGTAGACAGTCCTTAATACAGTGTTTTTCAAGTAGAAAAGTAAATTTACACTATGAGAACAAGCCAGCTATCGGACTTGATTTAGAAATTTCTTCTGTGTTCAAGCACAAACATTTGAACAAACACTAAAAATAGTCCATAAAAAATCAACTTGAATTATTCTAGTTATATCTTAATAAAATATATCTTAACATACTGCGTATTTATTAATCGCACACATGCACATATACTCACCATAATAAATTCTAAACACGGGATCATTGAGGCGACTGTCCATCTGGAGCTAGATATCGGCTCTGAGGAGGGATCTATAAAACATGATTAACAATAAATAACAATAAAGTGAACGACATAGATGGAAATACACCAGTGACGAAGGAAGTAAATCCTTTTATTGGCAGGCCGAAGGTGCAAAGAATGCTACCCGTAGGCAAAAACTCCGTAATTATAGAACAAGGGCAGTCTGAAACACCTAGCGCTTTGAATTCTGCTGTGGCAGGTAGTGCAGCCATCACAAGTAAAGTGGGTGAAGAAACTCAGTGTGCGGAACGGTGTTTGGTCCAGAAAAACATACGCAGGCATTGCGTTGTAGTGGGTACCTCTCAAGCGACGACGGCACGATCTTCTTCAAAGGGAAGCTATGTGTATTGCTGAAAAAAGGGTGCAAGAAGAAAAGATGCTGCGAAACTGTCGGGAATTAATTAAAAATGGCAGCTGCATCCTAAGTGCAGAAAAATATATCGCAGCAGGTGAAAGACGGCCCTCTTGAATTCGAAGAGGGTCTGGAAGTTGAAGAAGCTTGCAGAGAAAATTGCAAGAAGGCTGAAGGAAATCAAAGAAGCCCAGCCTAGAGAGCATGTAGTAAACGATACTGCCGGAATTCTATGCATTGTGCAAGCCAAAGCACAAAAACGAGCAAGGACACCTGAATGTAGCCCTAATAAAGAAAACATTGTTAGCGCACGAACTGAAGTAGGCAACAAAGCAGCATATCCGGGCAGCAGCATATCCAGGAAGGGGTAAGCCCAAGCAAAGTAGGGGCACAAGTTCACCAAATCAGGAAGATGGAAGATGATGGGTACTTGTGACATTGGTAAAGTGTGAAGACATCTCGAAATTCGGCGATGCAATCCATTGTGGACAAGAAAAGTGCTGGAAATGAAATATGTACATACATCCCATTTTGAATTTTTTAAGAGATGTCGCTATAACTTCATCAGCTGATTGCAATTAACTTCCGTATTCTCATCTCTCATTTTTTCATTTGTCAGTTCCGTAAGTCATTCTTGATGAATAAAGACGCGTTTATGTTAAATCCGAACTAACCGTTTTAATCCAACAAAAAGAAAAGTTTCAAGGAGAGCAACTACTATTTTTACTAAGAATGTGATCAAATGATGATAGTAATTGTGATCGAAGTCTTGGTTATTGTACAAATTACTGCACCTTCTCAAAACACCAGCTCAATTGGCAAGTATATATGGAATCGACCAACCATATTCTTCCCATACAACCATATTCTTCCCAAAATAAGAGGAAAAATTCAAGAATTGGGTCGTGGAATGCAAAATAAAAAATATCTAATAAACCAGAACTCAAAATGGTCCTTCAGGAATAGAAAATACTTTTATATGCAAAAAATGTAGAATCAAGCCCCAGGAGAGTTTCTCAATGATATCTAGATTTAATAGATTGTGTGCTAATTTTAAATCTTTTTTAAGTACCTAAATCACGTAAACTAGTTTTTGTGTGACCGATTATGTATTCAGAATGGCATTTTAAGTTTGGCCCTCCATGTAATTGGAGTCAAACAGATGAACAATTCGCGTATGCCAAATATTCGCATTAATTCATTTGTTCCCTCTTGAAATACATACACACAGTGGGTAAAAAAAGTTAAGGCACGAACACTTAGTAAGAAAAAAAACCTATTTTTAATGCGAGTTTAATAATAAATGATTGTGTTTTTGCATTTAATTAAAAGTTTTGCAAGTTTACTTTAAGAACAATATCAATAAAACTGGTAACGAAGCAAATTTCACAACAATAACGTAACATTTTTCAGTGAAGTATCAAAATAGCGCAAAAAAAAAAAAGTTAAGGCACAGCGCAGTTTTTTCTGAAATTATTTCAATTGTTTTAAAGTGATCAGTTTCAAAAAAAATTAACTTACATAGCGCTAATACTTTGTAGCATTTTTATCGCAGTCGTTTCGGCATATTTTTCGCAAATTTTTTACAAAAAGTGGGTGAAATTATGGTCCCTTCATCAATAATAACATCTTGGAGTCCTTGGTTATACTTTACCTTTGGCAATGCTACTCTGGTTTTGAGATGATGCCATAAATTATCGTTTGGGTTTAAGTTCGTTGACTGAGGGGGTTTTTTAATAGCATTTGGACAGTTACAAATAGTCCAAAGCCGACATTGCTCCGAATTGTGCTTCGGATCGTTGTCCTGATACAGGCCAAAATTGTGTAAAATGCCTAATTTTTCAGCAATTTTGTTTAATATTCCATTTAAGAATACCCAGGTAGTACGTTTGATCCATCTTACCGTTCACAAAATCTATATTTCCAGGACCAGATGCCCCCATACAGTTCCATAGCATAATCTTCCCTCCGCTGTGTTTTACAGTGGGAGTAGTATGATTTCTTCTAAGCTCTATATTAGGCATTCGCCGAACATATGGCCGCCAACAGCTACAAAAACATTAATTTTTACTTCAGCAGCAAAAATTATGGACTTCCAGAATGATTTTGGCCTTTTTACTTACTCTTAAGCAAAACGTAATTTAACAATTTCATTTTTTTTACTAATATAAGGTTTGCTTTGGCACGTTCTGCCCTTCAAATCCGCTTTCTATTTACATTTCAAATAATTTGAGTAGAATATTTCTTATCAGCTCGTTCTTTCATCTTAATTCGTAAAACTGGGGCACTTAATTTAGGGTTTTTCTTAATTTTTCTGATAATCCACTTTTTATTCTTCTTTCTGATAATCCACTTATCACGCTCAGATAAGATTTTAGGCCTCTCTGACCGATGTTTTGTTTCAAACAATTTGGTTGATTTATATTTTGTTATTACATTTCTCACTGTATAGCTTGATTTTCCCATTAGTATTCCAATCTCAAAATACGCCATTCATGTTTTCCAACGTCACAAAGTACATTCACGGATTTCTGCACCTACCGATTTCTTTTTCACTCTCATTTTCAACAACACCCTCAGTAAAAATACTTTTACAAAACATTTTTCAAGCTAGACTGAATAGAAATATTATATTTTCACGATTTTAACTACATTTAAAGGTATTTTTTCCCAGGAATTTCAAATAATTTTAGATAAAACTGCGCTGTCTTAACTTTTTTTTGCGCTATTTTGGTACTTCAGTGTAAACTTTTACGTTAATGTTGTGCAATTTGTTTCGTTTCCAGTTTTTTTATATTGTTCTTGAAACTTTTAATTAAATGCAAAAACACAATCATTTATTATTAAAGTCGCATTAAAAATAGGTTTTTTGTTCTAAGTGTTCGTGTCTTAACTTTTTTTTTACCCACTGTATATAGATCATAGCTTCTCGTGCAGGATTTTCTACAATCGTTACACCAAATTTCACAATTTGACCACATAAATGACTCGAATTATGATTATCTACTTCAAGATAGCCATTTTCTATCTTAATTTAGTATGGTATCGGACATGAAAAAAATATTCAAATATCGAAAGCTAAAATTGACTTTCTTATCATTTTCCCCGAAACAAACATCTTATCAGGTCGATAAGCCTTGGACGACCCGTGTGACTTGTAAGAGTACTACTACACCACTCGACAGAGTTTTCTCCCTCTCTCATTCAAATGAAATTTCCATACATTCGCATCGTCATTCTCTGCAAATATAACTAATTGAGAATGTCCGTAACACATTCACAATCTGGAACTATATTATTTTCCTATAATTAATAATAAAATAGATAACAATCTTGAAATACATATGAGAGAATTGTGACTTTATGATTATCTTTTCCAAGCTTTCCCACGAGTGGAAATACCACAAATTATAGGTTTTTCCAGGAAAACATTAATTCGCACGTGTTGTGCATGTGAGTAAATAGATAAAGACAGGAAATTGTTTGTAGATATTAATTAAATAATATCCAGAATAATTTTTTCAATTGCATCTAAACTGGTGTGAATTAATGTGTCTAATGTTTTTCAAACATAATTACTTTTCACTTATCGTCCTAAACTCATCCGCAATGCGAAAAGTCAATAAATCCTTGAATGTTATCTAACCATCACTGTGTGACTGAATGACACGTACACACCGTCTAGTTTGTTCCTAACCAAAAATAGCTTGTTTCGATCGAACGGCCTGGCCTGCCTGGCCTGGCCTGTCCAAGGTCTTGTCTGATTTCAAGGAAACTATGCATAAATTAAAATGCGAAGAGCTCTGTCGCCATTAAAAGTTTCCAATCCAAGCACTTTTTTAAATTTTCCCAAGTTAATCCATTTACTGTTTTTACATTTATCTAGAAAATATTCTTTAGTAGTGACACTTGAAAATCTCTCGGGAAATATCGATCGTAATTAGAAAGCCATCTGAAGTCCGATAAATTACATCGTATCGTACTAAATTCTGTACAGAACAGATTTTCCTCCGATGCATTTATAGATCGAAAATAAAGTGAAAACTTTAGTTATGCATTGGATTACATAACTATCTTACGAATGTTCGAGGCTTTGGCTTTCTATGTCATTTACTCTCGTCAGGCCAAATGTTTGTATCAACACTCATTGCGAAATCCGACGAAATCACAGATTTTAGAAATTATCTTTGGAGATTTGAAAATAAAACAACAAAAACGACGACGATGATGATATGATGATGCTTATGATGAGCTTTGTGGATTTCTGCTACGATAGCTTTTTTTTCAGCAATCTACAATATGAACGGTACTTCATACATAAGTTTATGGTATGACCAAGGTCGGATTTGCAGTTGTTGTTGTTGCTGCTGCTGTTGTTACTGTTCTCGATTTTGATGCTTTGTCGTGCTAGCTTAGCTCAGGCTACAAGCCACGTGAACTGAATTACGCGCTTGAGCTTTTTCGCTACACATTATTATAATATATAAATGGGCATTCGGGCTACACCACGTCCGACGACGATAATGTGTCTATTTGTTGCGCATTTAAATTTGTATATTTTATGCGCAGCATTTACATCGATCCGTTTTTAGAAATAATTTGGGACAATTAATATGAGGTTTTTACAGTGTATACTCAGAGAATGGATGTATGGTTTGGAGTAGAAAATATAATTTAAATGGATAGGAATAAAGAAAGCTTTTTTTAAGCTTTTGGTAGTTATTAATAAATTGTTCAAGGACACGTCAATGTTAGTAGGTATTTATTGATATTGAAGGTTTTCAGTTTATAGGTCTGGTCGCGTACCTGAATCTATTATAATATACAGTGGCTCACAGCTTATTTGATAGTGACTATTTAAAAATGCAAATCACTGTAACTTTGAAATAAAGAACCCGGTCCAAAAATTTTAACGTATTTGACTAGATGCATGTTCAACGAATACAATACAAAAAAACAAATGTTTAGGCAATATTCCTCGGCGTCCGTTATAAGAGAAATACCACTGGCGCAGAAAAATTGCAGCTCAGCTTATTTGATACAGACACTTCAATGCGAATAAACTTCTATTTTTTGCACCGTTAATCTGTCTTGTTTTTGTTTCTTGATTTTTTTATTGTGTTAAGACATTGGTTTAAGTAATTTTTAGCAAGATCTTGTAAGCTGAAGTGCCAAAATGAGCCAAAATTGTAAAATGGGTCATCGCACCACAATTGAACAGCACGAATTGGTATTAAACCACTTTAAAAAAGGACAAAGTGTTCGAAAAATTGCAGAAAGTGTGAATTTGAGTGTCTCTACAGTGCAGCACATAATTGAGCGCTTCGTACACGAAAATCGGGTAGAAAAAAAGAGGAAAAATGCGCCAAACAATATTTTCACCGTATTCGACGAACGATACATTGTAAGGAAAGTGAAAGCAAACACAAAGATTTCAGCTCCAAAATTGGTTACTGAGGTTCATCGTGAATTAAGGAAGTCATGTAGTGCTGAAACCGTCCGACGAGTGCTTCGCGACCATGATTTCAACGGGTGAGTAGCTCGTAGGAAGCCATTCATTTCCAAAAAAATGCAATAAGCCGCTTTGCCTGTGCCAAAGAGCATGTGGAAAAGCCATCCGCGTTCTGGAATACGGTTATTTTTGCGGACTAGTCTAAGTTAAACATTTTTGGCTCCGACGAAATGTCATATGCCTGGCGCAAGGCAAACACTGAGTTAAACAACGAGAATCTCAAAGCTACTGTGAAGCATGGTGGTGGTAATGTGATAGTTTGGGCCTGCATGTCCGCAGCCGGAGTCAGAAATTTAAAGTTTATTGAGGAAACAATGGACCAAACAAAGAACCTTGATGTACTCAAAAACAATTTGCTGCGAAGCACTGAAAAATTAGGTGTTAGCAACCAATTTCGGTTGTACCAAGACAATGATCCAAAGCACAAGTCCAGAATTGTGCAGCCCTGGCCAATTTGGGATTGCCCTCATTTGATGTCTCCGCCGGCACAGTCACCAGATATGAATGTCACTGAGAATCTGTGGACTTGATAACAACATTAGAAAACCCAAGATTTCTAATGAACAAGACCTGAAGAAAGCACTGCTAGAGGAATGGCAAAAAATTACTCCTGACATCACAAAAAGAAGCCAGCTGCCAAATTCTGTTACTGCTGCAGTTTGCTGAAGTACGCGAACAGACGTTATGTTGATTTAGGTGTTTATTTGTATTTCAATGCAAGGGTAGTTTTGAGGTCAAGCAGACTAGTTCGTTTTAACCTATTGAATCGGCATTAAAATATGAATATACGAGTACTGTGGGTAAAAAAAAATTCTGCCACAAATTCTCAGTAACAAAATACTTATTTTTAATAATAAATGATGGTGGTTACTTTAATCATAAATGATGGTGGTTTTGCGTTTAATTAAGAGTTTCGCATGTTTAGTTTAACCACAATATCGACAAAACTGGAAACGAAACAAATTTCACAACATCAACGTAAAATGTTTCACTGGTGATCCAAAATAGAGCAAAAAACTAGTTAAAGCACGACGCAGTTTTATCTGAAATTATTTGTAGCGGGAATCCTATCGAAAATGTTTGGGGTTACAGAATCCGGGGAAAACGTGTCTTCAACATTAAGCAACTTTCGAGACACATTAGACAAATATGGCACTCTTTTTCTGAAGAGTACGCTGAAAATCTGGTAAAAAGCATGCCAAGAAGATGTAAAGCAATTCTGGAAAACAGTGGGGATTGAACAGTGTATTAAAAGAGTCTGCCTTAGCTCTTTGCTTGTATATTCGTGTAAAGCAAGGTACAGTGGTCCTTCAATAATCCGGACACTCGTTTATTCGGACCCTGCAGCAATCCGGACACCTCTTCATTTTATACTGCGGACTTTGTAATTCGGACATTTTCAAATCTTGTAAAATTCTCGGTAATCCGGACTAGCAAACTAAAGAATTAGAATGCATTTCTCGATTCATACTTCAATGCACTCGGTGAATTCCCAGGTTCAGTCATTTTTTGTCATTTTGTGTTGACGTGCAGAATATCAGTGCATAGTTGCTTTTTACATTGAAGTGGTTTCATGTGATTATTAAAGTGAATTATGGTTCGAGTAAACAAGAACTCAACGCATCATTTCCTTACCTTAAGGAAGAAGCTTGAAATACTGGATAAATTGAAAAGTGGAGGAAGTGTAAGTCATATTGTTAAGGAGTATGGAGTAGGAAAATCGACAGTCTCGGATATTAAAATGAATAAGGAAAAAATAGAAAGGCAGAAATATTAAAACTGTAAATTTTTTCTTGTGATAAAACATCTTCCTTTTCAGTTATGCAGTCAGAACCCGCTCTCTTCTGGAGGAAATTACCGGAAAAGACTCTAGCGTTGCGTACGGAAAAATGTGCTGCAGGTAGAAAAATTGGAAAAGAACGAGTGACTCTTTTAGTTTCTTCCAATGCCACTGGAAAGCATCGACTGAAACTCTTGATGATAGGCAAATTCAAAAGCCCAAGAGCGCTGAAAGGACAGTCTTTACCCGTGGAGTACGTCAAGAGCAAAAATGCTCGGATGACGGAAGTTTTGTTCAAAGAATGGTTTCATACATCATTTGTCAAGCAAGTTAAACGTTATTTAAAAAGTGAAGGGTTGCCAGAAAGAGCATTATTGTTATTGGATAATGCGACTTGCCATTCAACAAAATCCGAGATAAGAAGTGATGATGGCAAAATCTGTGTTATATTTTTCCCTCCCAATTGTACTGCACTCATACAATCCATGGATCAAAACGCCATTCGAATTCTAAAACTAAGTTACCGCAAGAGTTTTCTTTGCCATATTTTGGCTACCCTAGATAACGATTTTATGAAGTGCATCAAACAATTCAATCTCAAAGATGTTGCAATGATTGTCGCCAACGCATGGAACTCTGTTACAGAAAGTACTTTGCGAAAATGTTGGAATAAACTTTTAGGAGTCGATGAATGGGAATCTGAAGATGAATTGCCTATTTCCACATGGAGAGGACATTTAACTGCTAGGTCTGAAGAGAATGCAATGATCGACTTGCTCAATGATATTTCTCCTGACGTCTACCAATTTTCATAAGTTAACGAATGGTTTGCAGATGACGCGATTCAAGAACTGAGTAGTGAAGGGGATGACGATGAAGATCAAATCGATAAACCACTTGTCGAAAACACGAAGGTTTCCCATGCTGAAGCTGTGTCTGCACTTAACAAATGGGTTCGTGTTCGTCAAGCAAATATTACAATTTTTTTCAAATAACTACTGCTCGATTGATTTTATTCCTGGTGCAGTCTGTTGATTTATATTCTAACTTTATAATTATGAATTTGAGCAAATAACATTTTTGTATATTTAAATAAAACGATTTTTTTATATGCAGTACTTAAAATATTAGTTTATGAATGTTCTCGGTCATCCGGCCGATTTGGTAATTCGGACAAGCCATGGAACGTAAGTGTCCGAATTATCAAAGGACCACTGTAATAATAAATATCCTTCGAATTGTTCTCTTAAATGCGTACACGCTCTTGCTGAACAGACTGTCATAATACAATTTCAAGATCAGATGAGCAAAGTATAAGACAGACTTTTAAAACATTTATTAAAAACTTAATAGAAGAGTTAAAATATCGATTACCCGATAATGTCAAAATTTTACGAAATATTTTCCAATTTTGTGGTGATAATATAAATTTAGTTAATGATAAAATTTTTACAAAAAATATTAAGTTGTTAGCAACTGATCAAACGTCTATTCAAAATATACGGGTACAAAAAAAAACAATTATCAATCGTTATCTGGAGAGAGAAAATTGATCAAATATCAACCCGTTTAATGATCTTTGTTCGGGTTGTCTTTAAGATTAGTCCATTCTTGGTCCAATGCATTCGTTCAACGTATTTTTAGTCAGCTTTCAACTGTGAGAACCAAACACAATAATAAACTGAACTAAAAAACTTTGCGCTCAATTCTTACTATTATATATGAATTGAAACGGTCGCAAAAATATTCTAAAGATTGTGAGTTCCCTTAGGAAGTTTTGACGAAAATCGGCACTTTAGAAGCATGCGTCGAGCATGACGATGAGTTTATAAATTTTGATATTTTACCCCAGCTTGAAGAAGATTCTTTTGATATAAATATATTTTAAAAATGTTTTTGTGGCACCTTTAAGAAATATTTCAATTTGCGGTTAACAACGAATGGATGAATTCAGTATTAGTAATAGTTTATAGTATTAACCCTGGAATGGTACGGTAAATTTTTGGATGATTTTAGGTACATGTTTTTACTATAAAGATGGCAACAATAGTATTATGTACATTTTTTATTTTATCACTAAACATAAAAAGATTATATACATAGCTTCTAGCCTCATGGCAGTCGGAGTGGCCAACTGGCTGGTGCGCGACGAAATGTATACCCTATGTGAGTAAAATTTACTCATCGGTACCATTATAGGGTTAAATTAATGAACAACTCATTATCTGATTTACATCCAATATTTTTCCATATGAATTATCAACATTAGCTTTCCCGAACCTTGAGTTTTTTATTGTTGAAGTTAGCTACACTTTTTACTTACAGTGGGAACACTTTAGCTATTTTTAGCAATGTTTTTTTCTAAACGGCTGGAAAAAAGTCAGCAACACAGACTGCAACTCAACGCTGAAAAAGTACAGAGGCTCATTAGTTTGATGATGATGGGAGACACTTTAAAGAGTCCATTCGAGTGTAAAGAATACCCGAAGGCAGGTCCAAGACTGTCTAAAAAAAGAAGCAAAAGGGAGAAAATTTGTACCGCCACCGATACACCCGTTAAACGAGAATTCGAAGAAGCAGCTAAAATAAACAAAACCAAGAAGAAAAACAAACCCCCAAGTGCGAGAAAGATGAAAACAAATAAAAAATCAAAGCAAAACGAAAAGGTTATAGAAATTTTATTTCCAAGCTCTGACAGCCCGCCTCCACTAGCAATTTCCCATGGCATAACATTTGAAATTGCCAGTGGAGGCAGCCTATGGTATGCAATATTTTATGGTCTGCCATAAATGGTAGGCAATATGGTATGCAATTTGCTTGGCCATCTGCCTGGCAATATTTTGACAGTTCTTGATTTCAAAATGGCGCTGAATCGTTGGCCTGGTTTATTTCTTATAAGAAAATGTAGGGATTCTGAATTCAAAGGGATTTTTAGATTTCGTTGAGCAATGAAAATAGTCTACAGAGTATGAAATGCTGGGAAATTGGGGAATTTCTTCGCTTTGCACTTCAAATAACTCCTTAAGAGCATTTGAGGCTCAGATACAGCGCACGCCCTTCTCGCTCAGAGGCATTTTCGAAATTATATTGCATGCCATGAAATTGCCCACGCACAGATGGCATACCATAAATTTGACAGTCGTTGCCATCGGAAATGGCAGAGTAAATTGCCAATCGAGCCCCGGTGTGAAGAAAGCTCTGAATATTTTGTTGAAGATTCAGATGATCTATCTAGCAGTTTAGATGACATCTCTTTGTTTTCACTCAAACGACAAAATAAATAGGAATTTGTCATTGTTAACCCTTACCGTGTAACGTCGGGCTCCTGACCAGTGTGGCCAGATCTTTGGGAGAAAATATAGCCCAATTTCAAATTTTCATAGCCCAAAATAGCGAAAATTTTTTATTTGTAGCCCAAAAACCGCCACACTAAATAACTGTTTTTATAACTAAATCAATTCATTTAAAGTGATTAAATTATAATATTTATATCCATAAAATTCATACCAAGTAACATAAATGCTCTAATTGTAGCACAGAAGTCGTTTGAAACAGTTAAAATTTTCGATACTTTATACAGATAAGATTTTATTCAACGTATTTGAAAAGGGAAAGCAGGAAAAATGTGAATAAATTACAGGAACTGTGTGAACATTTTAGAAAAGTCCATGAAAAAATAAGTGTAGAGGCGCACTTATTTTTTCAAGGATTTTTTAAAATTTCCACACAAAAAATAAAAGCCTGCAGAAATAACATGCAAATTTGGGTGGCACAAACATTCAATTAGTATAAGAAACAGTCTTAGTGGCTAGAATAGCTGAATACTTTATTTCAAATGAGTCAAATATTAATATTTTATCCGATTTCATACATTCAAAACTATGAAAGCAAGGTTTGAAATAAATTATTTTTCCTGTTAGACAATCAGCTGTTAAAATTTTTTTTAGACATAAAGGTTATTGATTTGTGATCATGGTTCCCTTCTTGTCTATAAATCAGCATAGACAACGTATATGGTCTCTAAAGCTTATCAAAGCAGAGAATAATTGATACTGGAAACTCGATCGTTTTCGAAAGATGTATGTACTGATTCTAATCAGACACCAGCCCACATTGCATACTTGACTGATACACTGTGCACAGTGAGCTGGTGTCTGATGAGAATCAGTGCATACTTTCGAATTTTTCACAGAAACGCATGCTCAGTTTAAAGATTTAAAATCATTAGATATAGAAATCTGCCTATTTGCGCTCGTAAGATGTATCTGCTCCATTAGAACTTGGCAATCATTTAATGTTTGCAAAACTTTAGATATGTTCCTTCAGAGGTCCTAAGCTTTGATGCTCCGCATTTGCTTCATTATGGTGATTATGGAATTAGTACTCTGCTGACGAACTTTATTTTCTGTTTCAGAATACTACGATTTGAATTCACTATCGGAAATAAAAACAAAAGCTGATATGGCTTCTTCAGTTGAAACCCTTCAAAAAAGACATCTTCCCAATATTTCGGGAGATACTCGTTTGTGGTCGTAAATTGATCATCTCCTGCCAAATTTCGAATGTCTGCTAGAGTATTTGGGCTTTAATCACTTTGAATTTGAACTCTCATCACGATTCCGCCTTTGATCCTCAGATTTCGAGGCAACCCACATTTCCAAAAACACTCTTGTAATTTTAAGTGGAGACACTTTATTCCCAACAGATCGTAATCAGCAGAGAGCTTCAAATATAGAAGCTAATTTTGTTGGGTCTGAAGTACGCTCAGCATTTCCCAGAGCAAACAATATAAGGTGCATCATTTATGTGCGGTAATTTAGTTTTATGTTTGGTATAATCCCCTGATCTAAGGGCTGTAAATGAGAAGAATTACAAATAGGCGGAAAAATCGCAGCTTAATGTCTTCCACATTATCACTGCTATCGCATCTAGCTTTATCAAAAAAGATGATGATGTTTCGATTTTGTGTTTGCATTTCTATATCAAGTGTGTACATCCATTCTTCAAAAATCGCACCCGTCATCCAAGATTTTGTGTTAGCTCGCCAAATTATGCCCGAACTTCGCTTAATGTCAATTATTCCGAACGAGCTTGATCTTTTGGCTTTTCTTATGACCACCAAATCTTTCTTTTCGCCACTTACACAGCACTGTAGTTGTCACACGTTGCTTTGAAGGTTTTCTGTCTGTACATGTTTATTATTTAAAGCATAGTGATTTTTGTGGTGTTGCTCTAAAAAAAACAATTCTGTCTCATCAAGATTATAGATATGATATTTGAAGCATCAGAGCCATCACATAGTATTCTTAGCTGTAACTGAAATTCCTGAACTGTGTCTAAATAAACATCAGCTCCTTCGCCACAAAGTGTAACGAATGAATATTGTAATCCTTTTTAAATCCCAAAGCTCTAATTTTGTAGCGATTTGACGGGCTTTGCTGGGAGGTAGCTGGCCAGATATTGGCAAATTTTTGCAACGTGCCTTACAGAACCATTGGTACAAAAATTTATCTATTTGGAAGTATGGTTAATTTATTTTCAACCGCTTTCTGCTAGTGTCTTCCAAAATTTACAATGTCCGTTTTAGTTGGCTTTTATTTTTAAATACGTTGAACCTGACTTTTGATGATAAAGCCATCAGGAAGTTTTTTTTTGGCAATTTTTTACCAATTCTTTTTCGGATGCTTTTTCGGATTACTTCAATTTTTTTGCGAACATTTAGTTCGTTGTATTTTGCGTATTAGATTTTTTAATTTTTTTTACGCAGCCTGAACAAACATTGATTTATTTACATCAACTCTATCAAATAAATTACATTCATAGCTGCTAACAAAGGGCAAATATACAATAATGCTATAAATCAATATCTTATTATTATCAGAATAACAATGAAATTGAAGCCATCTGTAATATACCAAATTCTACACATTAAATGAATTTTCAGCAGAATGTTATGCAGAAACTATACGATAAATTTTCCTTGATCTTGAACAGTTGAAAAATTCTGGAAAATTCATTCTTGTACAATTTTTCATGCTGGTCTTAAACCCGTTTTTGGTCGGATTAGCAAGTACTCCTGAACAAATTTTTGTCCAGCTAATCTGGTTCACGGTTCAGTTCCAGAGATTGGCCGATTCCAGAGTGAATTTTCATTTCAGAAATTGTAATTGCGGTGATGTTATAGTTCAATTGTTCAGTTGGTTCGATCATACAGTGTCCCAATTAGTAGGTTTTACCTATAGCCCAACTATAGTTTTTCATAAAAATAGATAGCCCAAAAACCGCCAACCCGCGAAATGAAAAAACGTCCCGCGAATTCAAATTTTAGATAGCCCAATTGGCGGGAAATAGCCCAATCTGGCCACAGTGCTCCTG
This sequence comes from Nemotelus nigrinus, assembly GCA_947369275.1. Taxonomy (NCBI): domain Eukaryota; kingdom Metazoa; phylum Arthropoda; class Insecta; order Diptera; family Stratiomyidae; genus Nemotelus; species Nemotelus nigrinus. The sequence continues at coordinate 144,118,892 of OX376373.1, forward strand.
ACTGAAGTCTGTCGGGTCTCCGACTCAAGACTGTCCCCTATAGCTGGAAACGGGGTGAGAGGGGCGGCACCAAACTATACTGAAAATAATTGTATATTACTAAGCTACTAGCTCCCCAAGCGCCGACGGTCTAGTGTGTAAACAGCAATCGTGAGAGCCAACCGAAATTTTAAAAGTGCCCAAGTGACCCGACATTACATGTTACGTTGACTTAAAATTGCAGGTGATTGAAATGTTTATTTAAATTTGGATGTTTTTTTTTACTAAAAATCCATGTTTTTTCATTACAAATTGATAAATTAATCTTAGCTATCTACAAATATTAGGCGCGTTTTTTTGCTCCCTTTATCCATAACAGAACAATGCAGATGCATTGGAAACAAAACAACTCCTGTTATAGAAAGGGGGAGTTGTTATTGTTCCCAATGCGTCTGCATTGTTCTGTTCATAGATATAAGAAGAATGGATACGAAATGGGCCGAGAGAAATGAAGCAATTTTCGACCTCTGGTCGCAATGTGTTTGTGTAAAACAACAACAAATTTCATTCAGAAAAGTTGATGTATTTGGAAATTTGTGTCCATGTATTGTTTTCCCCGTTATCCCAACCACCCCGTAGATCGGATGGATTGAAATGAATGTTTACATAGAGAGTGTACAGCGCTGAGGGGTGGTGCGTACGGCATTGAGGGGAGAGCTGTTCTACAGAGAGTAAAATTGCATGTGTAGTAAAATTGGTTCATTCACGTACGGGTTCATGCATTGTGATTGCGTGTCCATTCTTTATATGTGTATGGTTCTGTTATAGAGCGATTTTATAGCTGTTCCCAATTCGGGATTGGGAATATACCGAAATTCGTGAGCTTTCTCTGCATGTTATTGTATTTGTGTGTACACGATAATTCTGTGTACGTACACGTAGATTTTCATTATGGCGGCATCTGACTACTGCTGTTCACTTCGTTCGAGCATGTGCATGGACGCAGCTTTCCGATATGGCGGCTTCTGACCAAAGCTGCTTGCTTCGTGTCAGCACGTCCGTGTAGTCAGATTTCCAATATGGCAGATTCTGATTTATCCTATTCACATCGTGCGAGCATGCTCGTGCAGAAGATTTCCCCTAGCGGCTTTTGCTGATTGGTGCTGATTTCGTAAGGGCGTTTCCCTACCGGGAAATTCTTTACATGGCGACTTCTGAAAAATGCTGTTCATTTCGCAGGAGCGTGTACAAACGGGCACAATTCTAACATGTCGGCTTCTGACGAGTGCAGTTCACTTCATTAGAAGCGTATTCATGTAAGGGAATTCCAATGTGGCGGCTTCTGAAATTCACCGTTTACTTCGTTGAAGCGCGTGGAAACAGGGAAATTTGTTTTATTGATGCTTCTGGCGAGTGCTGTTCACTTAGTTGGTGCGTGTCTGGTGAACAGCGACGTCGCCGCTTTATGCATCAACGTGACATGAACCATTTGCGATGATGGTTATGTGGTGTAGGCATTTGGCGGCACCGCGGCCGTGAATCGGATGTTCTGTGCACATTTTAGCGCTTTCGAGATATTCGATGATTTGTGTTTTGATTTGTATTGTAAATAAATAAATATTTTCGTTTTTTTAAGTTAGCTGTATAACCATACAGCACACAATTTTAGCAGGAGATCAAGAACAGAGGTCATTTTTGAATATTGATTTTAGCATACTTCCACAAAAGATAAGTATTTGAAATTTAGCAGAATGATGCAGTAGAGCAGGGGTGGGAAAACGGTCGATCGCGATTCGTAACAAAGGTTAATCTCAATTTGAGATAAAATAAAATAAAAATATTTTCACGCCAATGTAGTTTGTGTAGTTCATTCTTTCGAGCTAAATAGTGACATTTGGTGTTTGAATTTTAAAAATTGAATTGTGTAAATGTCTTTTCAATAATAAAATCGTTCAAAAATTAAAATTCTTGACATCTTATCCGTCAGAAATGATAAGTGTCCCCGCTTTTCTGCATTTTCAAAATTTTTGCTCGAAATAATGACCAGATAATGGAGACATGTCAAAATTTAGCTTCACGATTAACTCAGTACTAGCCTAAAAAATGAACTGCACCTACTAAATTGGCGTGAAATGATTGGAGACATGTGCCAAAGCTATTTGCATTTTCAAAGCGAATGCATGTTCCAAGCAATTTTTCACGCTTACACTGAAAGAAAAACTCTTGGTTGATTCAACTATTTTTAATAGTATTGCAACGATTCATTCAAAATCGTTAAATGAACTAAGGAAAATAGTTATTTTTACTATGTTAATATAGTTAATTTAACGATATAAAAGTAGTTGGCTCTGGTTATACAAAAAATATCGCAACGTTCATGAAATCAACTGTTTTAATTGTTTCATAACCACGAAAATTAGTTGATAAATAGAAAAATTTTCATCAATTCACTCAAAACTTCAACGTTTCGAATTATCAACAGTTTTTATGGTACTTAAACTACTTTGCAATAGTTGATTTCAACAAACGTAATTCAGTGAGCAAAGTCTTTGGAATTATTCTACGCAAAGTAGAATAGTTTCAACATTTGGACGTTTTTCATGCTCCGAATGAAATTGTTTATCAACCACGCCTTATGGTGCATAAAAGTAATCAACCATTTTCTTATGGTTGTTTTAACTATAGCCCTAGTTGATGGCAAAACTAAGGAAAACTGTTGATTTTTCATACTCCTCATACTCATACTCCTATTCTATCATAGAAGTTTCATATGATACATGGCAAAATTGTGTTCGGTTTGCTGTTCGATATAATTCATATTCATGTTATGCTGTGAAGCCTTTATATTACGTTGCATGACGCTATTTTGTTCAGAATACAGCGTTTTCCGCTGTGGCAAAACAGTGGGCTGCGGCAAAGCGCAGTCAAAAAATTAGAATGCACTGTTTTGTGTGGTAACGCGCACAATGGCTGCGGCCGAATTTGCGGCAGCGGCAGAATTTGCCAAATTTCTAATTTTGCCGCACCGCTAGCGGTGATACCTACCATAGGTTGGCATCACCACTAGGTTGAAGTAAATCTGATTGAATTAGGTTGAATGGTCTGGCCAACCTAATCCTCGTACAACAGGATTTAGCAATACAAAAGAAAAAAAAAATGAATTTGGTTGGTGTCTTGATTGCATTGACAGCGAACATTGTCGCTGCATTGTGATACACCAAATTCAACTGCGGCATTCACGCCTCCCCTGCCTATATTTCGTACTATGTATATGGTTGGAATACCATTGTGTGTGGTTGCTTACTTTTTTTGCACCACGGACGTTGTTTATCAACCACGCGTCATGGTGCATAAAAGTAATCAACTATTTTTTTATGGTTGTTTTAACTATAGCCCGTAGTTGACGCAAAAACAACTAAGGAAAATTGTTGATTTTACCAAGATTTTTCTTTCAGTGTAAAAGTGAGTACAACTTTTGCTTATTTTCAAGCTAAATTTTCGCCGAAATAAATTTCACGTCAAAATTTGCATGAAAATTTAACGTGAAATCGAAAACAGTACTAAGCTTTAGATGGCTTAGCTCAGGAAGATTTTTGCAAAGATTTCTAATTTTTTTTTCTAATTCTAATATTTTCCATATTTTGAAAAACATATTAAACTTACTGGTGAATCTAGCTGAAAGCTGAAAGACATTCTTCAGTTCGCGAAAGAGTCCGGGGTTTTCGATGGCCGCTTGGACTGATTTTTTTTCTCCTGCCGCATTTATCTCGTAGCACTATGTACCAATAGGTCCATGTGTGGCCTTGTGCCAACTGGTACAACCTAACCTAACCTACTGGTGCATGTAATATTGAAATGTTTTGTCCTGAACTGGAAAATTTTAAACAAGAACTCGAGAGACGATTTGCAAATCTCAATATCCCTCAACCGATTTTTGAATTTATTTCATTTCCTTTTAGAGAATTCGATAACGAGGGTATTTCATCAAATTTAGCATTGTGCTTCAGTGCTTACAAGCCTAACTCTACAATACTTTTTGATGAAATGGAGAGTCACTCATATACATCAAAAATTAAACCAAAATATTTATTAATAAAGTACATTGCACAAAGTAGTAATACAATGTATTTAACATATTAATATCAATAAAGACCTTAATTTAATTTTTATTTGTTTTTAATTTAACCCATTTTTCGAAGTTGATCGCGCATAAATTAAAAAAATTAATGTCGATCATACCAGTATTAGGTTTGCCCACAGCTGCAGTAGAGTATGTAATTTTCGAGTATTACTAACGCAAAATTGAGCAAAATTTTGAAAGAAAGTTTATGGGAATCAGGGCAGAGCGAGTGTTTGATTTAATTTCTAATTATATTTATGAGAGATTTTAAATTAATAATTTAAAATAAAGGACATTTCACGTGAAGCGGACAACGAAAAAAAGTCGAGGCTCTGGATTTCGTTCGAACTTCAAGTTGCCACGAAGCAATCACACAAAATAATATCTCTCAGATTTATGATAGATTTTGTCTACAAATTGAATTGTAATAGAGAAAACATTGCGGTTATTCCATTATAGATAACGTTTAATTCATTTCATATTTGACCATTTCATATTTCACATTTGAATATTTGTGAATTTGATTAAATTGTCACACCAAAGCTAAGTTGGGGCCATTTTGGAAATAAATGTATGAAAGTTATGTTTTAACAGTTCTGTTTTGATCAGACATAAAAAAATATAATAATATTTTGTGCTTCCACCAGACATTTCGTAGACTTACGGGACTCATTGATGTGTATTATATATGAGTTTGAGTGGATTTTAGTGATGTGTATGCAAGCCAATCGGTAGGCAATATGGTATGCCATTTGCTTGTATGCTATCAACAGCAGAATTTCTTCACCCTACACTTAAAATAAATCCTTAAGAGCATTCTAGTTATGGCACCGTCAGCACCTAACCCTCAAGTACCGACATCCGGTCTAAATCTCTATCCAATAGTCGAATAGTAAACAAATTCAATACTTTTCATCTGCAACCATCATATCAATTCAATACTCATATAAACAAATCAATCTTCATATAAACATATCTGCTCAAAACAAAAATGTTTATTTCTAAGATCAAAGCGAAATTCGCACAGATCAGGTTACAGAAATCGCATTTAGCAATTTCTGCGACCACAGCAGTTCTAATATCTAATATCCAATCAAGAAGAAAGTAGATTAGAGTGGGTTCAATCAATCAAGAGTGTGTTTCAATCAATCAACATCAGTTAAAACAAGTTAATCAAATTTAATAAAAGAATTAACACTAGTATATATATTCAACGTTATAAGTAAAGAATTAGTTCTGATAAAGAAATAAAATATGTTAAAGTGATTAAGCAAAAAACACTGTTTTATTAAACGACCACGATAAAGATAACTATAGTTATGGCACCGTCAGCACCTAACTCTCAAGTACCGACATCCGGTCTAAATCTTTATCCAACGGTAGAATGAAGAAATTCAATACCTTTCAAAATAAATCAATCTTCATATAAACAAATCAATCATATCAATTCAATACTCTTCAATCTTCATATAAACAAATCCATCATATCAATTCAATACTCTTCAATCTTCATATAAACAAATCAACCTTCAGATAAACATATATGTTTATCAAAACAAAAATTCTAAGATCAAAGCGAAATAAGCACAGATCAGGTTACACAAATCGCATCTAGCAATTTCTGCAACCACAGCAGTCCTAACACTATAAAATCAAGAAGATCAGATCGAGGGAGATCAGAAAAAGAAGAAGTGTGTATCAAGTGTTTTCTCAAACTGAGCAAAATCAAGTGAAGTAAAAGTACAAAATAAGTAAACAAAAAAGTAAGAATGTTACAAGTGATTTGTGTGAAAAAAGGCCGTGTACTTATTCGATACGATGACAATTTGATTGTATTATTCAAAACACACTACAAGATCAATGGAAGATCCTTTTTATATTCAAAATTATAAATAAAAAGTGAAAATGTTTAAACAGTATTTGTTTTCAATTCGTCCACGACAGTTAACTCTATTCAACGCTCAGATACAACGCACGTGCTTTCCGCTCAGAGGCATTTTCGGAATGATATTGCATTCCGATGCATACTGTTTGGTGGATGGCCACCAAACTGATCGAAGAAGTGAACAGCGGCCGCTAGAAGCCACGATATTAGAAATTTCCCTTTTGGACACGCCCTATTGAAAACAAATCACAATCTATGTGTTTGTAAACCAGATCGCCGCTCAAATTTCTATGGTTACACGAGATCGGGATTTCAAACCGGTTTTAATCCGATCTTCGTGTAGCCATAGAATTTGATCCGGCACACACACATATAAACGCTGCGTACAGAACCGGCATTCGGAAATCAAGCTCATGAGGAGCTTCCGTGCACGTACACAGTCTGCGCACACATACTTGGAAATCGGGCTAAAGCTCACGAATTACGGTATATTCCCAATCCCAAATTAGGAAGTCGTGTAAAAACGCTCATAGATAGGGGGAGCAAAAAAATACGCCTATTAATTCCTACCCTAACTTTTAATCAAACACGTGTTCTGTTTTCAAATTTTGATGTATTTTTATTATTATTGCCCGTGTTCTATTTAGTGCTTTAGTAAAAGGGTCAAAATTAAATTTTATAACAAAGGGTTCCGATATAAGCTTGGCTAATTAGAAGAACTTGTTATCTCTGATGATATGCTCTCCTCCACAAACAGATTGGTATTTTGGTAGCTGCCAGGATTGCCATGGATCAGCAGTTATTCTAAGTATATGTGAAAAAAAATTGGATGAAAATTGCGTCAGGGGTATTAGTTACGTTAGAAACTAGATTAGAATCTTCTGCGGGCTTAAAACAACATTGCAAAACAGTTTGTAGATCTATTTTGAAAACATAAAATTGTTTCGTGCCATATTTTGTAAATTTTACCTTGTTTCGGTACCATTTTCTACAAATTTTCTTCAGCGGTTACAGTATTCCAAACTTTTAAAAATTTTTCACGACTGTTATCTTACGAGCTCCACTTCGAAATTTCGCACATTTGTAGTTTATATAGCTGTTTATAATAAATAAAAATTAAGAAAATCGAAGGTGTGCATTTTGAAATATTCAAGGATAAAGGACACTGTAATGATCTTTTTATCCTTTTAGGCCAGGATGTTTCTCGCACTATTTTTACATCTTCCCCTTTTCAACAAGCTATATTCTCTACGTAAAGTAGAAAATTTTATACAATTTTTTGAACGCAACGCGGACCGACGTTTCTCAAAAACTTCAAGAGGCCATATTTCCGCAAATATACCATATTTTCCAAAAATATTTCATTTTCAATAATGAGCTCACTAGACGTTCTGCATACCAAAATATTCCCAAATTCCAAGGAGGTGAGTTCAAAAATTATCTGAAAATTGGTCGATTTTCAATGGAATTACCCGTGTAGAAAGTTAAAAGAGATAATTTTCTGTTAGTTGCTTTTATATTTTCTGTCGATTGTGATAGTTTACACTCGTTTTGCATTTGAAAACTGTATGCAATTTGACAGGTTAGAATCTGCTCGTATGAACGAAGATGGCGTTCCATTTGTGCTCTACTTGGAAGTACTTGGGAGTACTAATTAGTAAAAATGGAACACGGCAATTGTAATCGAAGTTTATGTGATTGTGATAAGAATTTCAATTTTATTTCTCAGATTCAATGTCGCAAAGAACACATGCTGAAATTAGTTGCGTTTTACGTGAACGAGATCACGAAGTTGATTACGGCGGTGATGCTACTGATTCCGAGAAAGATGAGGATTATGTCCAGGATATGGATTCTAGCGGCACTGAAGTTTCTTGTGACGAGGCCGATGCTGATGATGATGTAGAGGAGGAGGAAAAAGAGCATTCACCTCAGCAAAGAAAGTGCAGATTTGCTCACGGCAAGGACAAGTTCAAGTGGAATCTTGAGGCTCCGGAGGCACGTGGTTGACGTTAGAGATCATCTCTAACGATCCATTTGCCTGCAGCTAAAGGTAACAGCTTAAATGCAACAAACGCATACGAATCTTTGAATGCGCTATTTTCAGACAACATGTTGGATCTTCTAATTTTAAAATGGATAAACGCAGAAATTGAAAAATATAAAACTACTGACGTGATTGAAGCCGCTAAATCAGCAGCGTTTTCTAATTTGTCATTAAAAGAATTAAAAGCGTACCTAGCTTTGTAGTATTATCAAGGAGTAAATAAAAATAAACACGTGCTTCTTGAGAATTTGTGGTCCGAAAAATTTGGCACAAACTTATATGTTATAAAACAGTGATGTCGGTGAGGCGTTTCAAATTTATCGGAGATCGGCTTCGATTCGATGATAAAATCACACGACGTGAATGACTCGCGAGCGATTCCATACGCGAACCGTGGGATCATTTTATCGGAAATTGTATAAGGAATTACACCCCATGCGACAATGTTACCATAGATCAGGGGTGGCTAAACTATGGCGCATGCGCCAAACGGTGCGCATTAGACGATTACAAGTGGCGCATTGCGTTCTTGCGCCTACTTTTTGTTTCAAAGAAGGCACTCTAACAGAATGCATCTTTATATTTCCAACACCAGAGTGCTCTCAATTCCATAAGTGTAGTCTTTTAATTCAACAGCTCATCTCATTCTTGACCGTTTACAATTACTGGATGTGTATTAGGACGTTCACACTGAAGCAAGTGATTTCAATTAGCTGGTCAATTTTCAGCTGAAGAGACCAGACTTCCTAAACATTTGTCTTCAAATTAAATGGTGCTATTGAATTGTAGATAGTTGCAACAAATAGTCACACAAAATTTGTTTAAAATATTATAGCATAGTTGCATTGTTTACAAAAACCGGAGCTAACTTCTCTTCTATCATTTGAAGGGCGTGGCGAATCGGTAGAAGGTGTTTTGGTATCACTTGTTGCGCATAACCTAAATCCAAAAGATAACGGTAGTAATATGGCACCAAGAGGACCTTAAACTTCAGTTGAACTAAAACAAGCCATAATTGACATTCCCAAATCGGTAGAAATGTGCGTAGAATCACTAAAATAGTTGATCGAACTCCCACAATAGTATTTAACATAATAAAACTACATTCTAGCACCAAAGTTTATGAATATGTATAAATCTAAACCAAGTTCTCCAAAAAATGTTCACTTCGTTAGATGAACGATGGGCAGTGCGACAAATAAAAGAAAAACCTTTTTGACTGTTTTTAAACTTGCTATTGAAGCAAAAAAAGCATCTTAGGAAAAAACTAGCCTTAAAAACAATCAGGACAATTTCGCGGGGACATCGTTTAATGGTAGGGTGGCAAGAAGAAAGCCTTTAGTCAGTCCAGTTGGTTGCAAAAAAAGATTGGATTTCGGTTAAAAGTACGGTGAAAAGGACTTTTCGTTTAAGGCAAATACAATGTTATTAGATGATGGCAGATCGTATGTATGGAGAAGAATCAATGAAGAGCTCAAAGAAAATAATCTACGGCCAAGCGTTAAACACGGTGAAGGATCCTTGCAAGTGTATTAATTCTTATAACTATATCAGCGGTTGGACCTGGGAATATTCATATAATTGAGGGAAAAATGGGCCAGACAAAAATTTTTATAGAAAGTGGTCGAAAATTAGGGATTGAATTTTTTTTTAGCAAGATAATGATCCCAAGCCTATAATATAGGGAATTGGCTCCATTATAGCTGTCCCCAAGTATCCATCGCCTGATCTAAATGCTATCTCGCATTTATGGAGTTACTTAAAACAGAAATTAAAAGAAGCATTCTATAACTATTAAAAATGTATTAAAAACAGGTTTGATGGAAGAATGGAACGAATTTGAGCCTTCTTTTTATAATGGAGTCATTGAGTTGGTGGAGTCAATGCGAAATCAGATTAATGGAGTTAAGAGCCAAAAATAATTCCAACTGAGTATTAATAAATAAACAAAAGTCTTATAAAACCATTATTTTAAATTTTCGATTTTTTGGAAAAATTGTGTAGCCTTTTTTCATAAATTCAATTTATTCTTTAACTTGTTCCGTTTTGATATTGTGCCAGTGCATTTGTTTTTTAATGAACATAACAAGAGAATCCATAAGAAATTTTCGTATTGAGTTAACGAGTTCAAAAGTAAACTCAATAAAAATGTCTTCTATCAACACTCGCATTTGTGTGCTCGGTCACTCGGATTTATGATTGATTTGGACATTTTATGAAATTTCAGAGCTTTAGTAGTGAATCATCAAACTATTTTAACTAGAAAATCAGTAAAAAAAAAGTTGGTGGTACAGGCATCATCGCACTCGACTCCTTCCTCTATCTTCACACCAGTAAAATCGGCGAGAAATATGGCAGCAATCACGTTCTCGTCCAGGAGATCATTTCTGAGTCTTGCAGAATGGGACTCAGATAAACGAGTGTCTTTTGAATTAAGCGTCAATTAATTGATTTAATTGCGTGATTGAGTTATTTTCCTCCCTTAAGTGAAACATATCTTACCACTTTCCCTATTTTCTATCCCCAACCGTGAGCTTAAGTAGATAGAAAAATTGGTAGAGTTATATGGCGCATCTGAACTCGTCGGCTATATAATTGGCGCGCGGTATACAAAAGCCTGGCCACCTCTGCCATAAATGAACAGTTACTGGGATTCCGAGGAAAGTTTTCAGCTCGCATATACACAAAGTCGAAGCCTGCCCGCTATGGTATAAAAGTTTTATCGTTAAATGACTCGAGGACTTTTTACATGTTGAATGCGATTCCCTACACTGGTCGAGTTACTCCAGAGCGAGCCGAATTGGTGCCAACATTCTTTGTACGACGTCTATCTGAGCCGATACATGATACTGAAAGAGTTATCACTTGTGACAATTGGTTCTCTTCTGTAGAATGCTTCGAAAAGATGTATGACACTTGTAATTTGAAGATGATCGGTATTTTCAGAAAAAATAAACGACAGGTGCCTGAAACATTCAAGCACACTGCTTCGGCTGGTACCATGAGAGTAGGTTACGCTAATCAACTTTACTTGACGTCCTATATTGTTCGAAAAAAAGCAAAGTCGTGCTCTTGTTATCATCGGTGCACTAATCGGTCAAGATTAGGACATGCAATCCCGAGATTTAGGGATCTCGGGATCTTGGGATCCCGACCCATTTTGGACATTTTCGGGATCCCCAATTTTTTATCGGGACTCCCGAGATTTCGGGATTGATAAAATTCAACTCATTTTGGGAATTAGAAAGCAGAACTTAATACTAAAAGAAATATAGTTTTATGAAAACGGAGGCGGAAGCCAGTTGTAATAATGAATTACAACTAGCGTATGATTACATGCTTAATATCACACCAAAAAGTGTACCCGAAATATATTTTTCAGCAGCTGGATATATGTGCAGCAAAATCAGGTCTAGTTTAAATTTTGAAACTCTTGACGAATTATGTTTATTAAGAGCATACTTTCAAAATGAATCAGCAGTTTGAATCAATCGATATTATTACTTATCACTTGTTTCATTGTAATTGATATGTAAAAAACTAAAAAGAATAATGCATTTTTATTATATTATCGTAACATCCGTTATGCTGATTAAATTTCAATTGTTTTTAACTAATTTTATAATTAACTATCATGACCAAATAAAGAGCGTTACTGGACAAGAAGATAAGATGAAATTAGATCATAAGATTAATTTAGATGCAATTATAGATTAACGTCTTACTTGCTAGTACCCATGTACATATGAGCATAAATTTTACATTATAATGAACTTAGCTTCCGGTTTTATGTATATATAATTGAAATAAAGTTTTAATTGAGTACGAATAAGCCAATATATCTGTTTAAATTCCCTTAATATAGTTTTTTTTTTATAAAATCCCGAAATCTCGGGATCCCGAAAATTCTAATCCCGAATTTCGGGATCTCCATTTCAATCTCGGGATTAATGCCCTAGTCAAGATGGACAGTGATAAATCGAAACCAGAGACTATTTTATATTACAACAAAAATAAGCGTGGGACAGATGTTTTCGATCAGATGTGCGCTAATTATTCGTGTGCCCGAAAAAAACATTACGATGGCCGGTGCGTTTATTTTTTGGTATTATCGATCAAGTTGGAGTCGATGCCTGCATTTTATGAAATTTAGTAGCTAATCACGATGTTTTGAGTTGCAGCGCTTTTTTTGCTGAATTAAGTCGTGCTTTGATAAAGCCTCATTTGAATGATCGGATGCAGCTAGCACGTCTGCCTAAAGCAAGGAAATCAAACATTCAGACTATCTTGGGAGAAAAAGGCGATGTAAATAATACTCTTCAGCCGACTAAAATGGATAAAAGAATCCAGTCCAATGCATTTTTCACACATTTTGAATAGTCGACTGGCTTAGAATTAAACGAAATATTTCTGCATTTTCATTTTTGATAGTTTCAGGAAGATTGGTATATTTTGTAGATACGATCAATAATAATGGACAGAATTCTTTTCTGTGTTTTTCCCGAATTACTTATGTTCCATTCGCGAATTGTCTTCTTCCAATCCTGCTTGAGACGCTTGAATATACTGACATCGGCAGGCTGCAGAATATGTGTTGTATTAGCTGCCAACTAACAGCAAAACAGACTTCGGTACTTGTTGCTCAACCAGCCAACTACTGACACGATTCGCCACATATCCATAGAAAGTTTAGATTCACATCCATCCAGAGTTCGTATTACCAAGGATCCAACCATTAGGTACGCTGTCCACAATATCTTTAGGAAGACGTTTGTATGGAAGCAGCTGAGAAGGCTAACAATGTTGTGATTGTGTCCTTTTGTTTACCTGTTCCCACCTGATAAATGTTTTTATAGCCTCTAATAACTTTGCCTGTTTTGAGACAAAAGCAGAAGCTAGTTTTGTCACCATTAACGATTCGCCTGTGATCGAGTAGCAAATTTTCTTGATCGAAGAAATTCTTTGAGCTCATTGAACCAGTCCTTAATATACTGTGAAGTAACAGCAGCTCTGCATTTATGTAGTGTTTCTGCTTTTTTAAACTTAGGGGGGGAAATACATGTAAAATCGAAAAAAAATTGCTAATTTCAGATTGATTTAAAATATATATATTGTTCATTCAGAAAATGTTTAATACTAAATCCTTAAAGTACATGCCTTACAGTAAATGAAAATATTTTTTTAATAATTTTTCAACACAAAATGGCGGCGATGTAAGCGAATGAAAAAAACACATCAAAAACTGCCTCGTACAACTTAACGCCTTTTCCGGGGAACTTGCAACATTCAGAGAGAAATAAATATGCTAATGAAATATATAATTCATAGGTGAACCAATAAAATTTATAAAAAAAAATTTAGTTTTTACATTAATATTAGATTAAACATAAAAATCGATTATTTTTCAAAAAATCACGCTTTAAACATTAATAAACAAATTATTTTTCTGAAATTACAATAACATTTAGGTTCAACGAGGAGATAATACTCTTTCGTAGATGTGGTATAAATTTCAGCCGGATCGGTTCAATATTTTTTGAGATATTTTGTACGGCAGTTGAAAAAGTACTACTTTGAGAAAAACGCGTTTAAAGTTTCAAAGCTCCAACGACCTGGGGAATGCCGCGCTGCCTATAACTGACTATAACTCAGGAACTAATACGAATATCGCTTCAAAACTTTTTTTGGTATATTTTAAGACCATTTCGAACATTTTGATGTAATTAAAAAAAAATCGATTTTGTTTTAGCAGTTACATGTATTTTCCCCCTTAAAGAAGGATTTCTTCTAAACAATGACTTTAGCCAGGTTTTTCCAGGACCATTATTTCTAAACGGAGTCACTCTAGCATCATCTTTAAAATATTTCGGACAATTTCAATAAATTATCATGCTTTATAGGAAAGCCGCATTTAGATAACCTAGTGCACCATTGAGTTATAGCTGTTTCCTCCTCAGTAGACAATATGGAACTGGGACCTTTTTGTCGCACTAGTCAGGTATTCTTTCACGCAAACGATCTTGCAATGTTGCTTTTGAGATAAAATACTTAGCTGCAGCTTTTCGTATGCTTAGCTTACTATTGTGGATATCATTAAGTGCCATTCTAATTTTATCTTTTCTATAAGATTGTAGAGTTGGTTATATATCGCCATCCCCGTTTTGTTATTAATTTCCTAGGAAATAAACAAAAGATTTTCCACGTCCGTTTTCGGCCATGATAGTATCTCATAATTTACATTGGCCCGAATACAGAATCTTTTTGAGCTATACTGCATTTTTTCAATAATTTTTCGTTATAGTCAACATATAACGTCATTTCGCAGGAAATATTACCGAAACAACATTTCTGGTGAAGTTTCAATATTTGGCCACTGTGGCCGGAAACTGAACATACCGTAAAATATCTGATTCAGTGTCCGGCCTCGTCATATTTTTCAACTTAACAATATTCATTAAATTAATTCCAATTAAGTTAAGATTTTAACGTGAAGAAATTACCTACCAGTTGATTTTTAACACCGATCACACACAAACACAGTCAATATTTAACACTAAACCTACCAGCCCCGGTCAATTTGACCGGTAACAAACTTTATTAAAATTTACGCACATTTAAACGTTATAATATGGTTATCAAACTATATGATTTTTCTTAAAATATGCATACAATATATTCTGCAGTACTGACTTCAAATTGTATTTCCCTATTTCCAAGAAAAATTTGTTTTGTGCACTACCTACCGCTGTCGGTCAATTTGACCGCTGGAGACAATTCTTTTAGCATAAAGTACAATCTCAACTAGAGCAGTTCTAACGCGTTTTTATGTGATTTGGTTACGATTGCGTGTATGAAAAAGATAAAGTAAAGCATCCAAACTTGGGTATAAACATAATAGTGTAATATTTTGTGGTGAATATTTTCCGTCAAAATTTCAAAGCGTTTCAAAGTTACAAATTACTTAGAAAAAATAACGGACATAGAAGAAGCGTGTTCAGTGTATGATGAACAAGAAATTTCCGGAACTGATCAATACATGGAAACAAGTGCTATTTGCAACAAGTGGATTGGAGTCAAACAGCGAAAATGAAGAGGAGAATATTATAAATAAGCGTCTAGGTAAGAAAAAAAAAGAGATTTTTAGATTTTTATTTTAAAAGGTGAGACAGATATAGAAGACCAACGTATCGAAACTGCGGTCGATGGAACCGTTTGGGAAGAAATAGCCGGAAGTTCCAAACCTGGAAGGATACCAGCACATAATATTTTTAAGGATGTGTCAGGTCCAACAGGATATGCTAAACGACATATAATGAAAGGAAAACTAAAAACGGCATTTTCTCTTATCGTAGATACATCATATTCATATAATTATCAAAAGTACAGAAGAAGAAGCATTTATGGTGTTGGGGACAAAGTGGAAGCTAAATGCTACAAAACTAAATGCATTTATTGATGTGCTATATGTTCGCGGCGCATATGAGTCGAACAATTTGGATGTCTCATATTTGTGGAATAAAAATTGGGGACCCGCTGTTTTGCAAAAACAATGAATAGAAACGATTTTACTGAAATAATGAGATTCTTACGGTTTGATAAGAAAAGCGAAAGAAACCAGCGTTTACAAACTGATAAATTCGCTATGATATCTGCAATATGGGATCGATTTATTGAGAATTGACAAAACTGCTATAAACCTGGTACATGCATTACAGTTTTATTTATTTATTTATTTAGTGAATAATTTACGGAATAATGTTCCATTACATTAGTGTAGTAACACATTATTTTATCATAATTCTATGCTTTAAATTTAGCTTAATTCTATGCCTCAAGTTATATCCAAGCCACAGCTGAAATAGTGTTTAAAAGTTTACATTCGAGTTACAGAGCAGTTGTTTCCGTCAAAGACTAGGTGCAGATTTATCCAATATATGCCAAACAAGCCAGATAAATTTGGAATAAAATTCTGGTTGGCGTGTGATGTCAATAGTAAGTATATAATAAATGGTTTTCCTTACTTGGAAAAGGGTGAAAGAAGAGAATCTTCAATTCCACTTGGGGAGTTCATTGTTCTGAAGCTGATGGAACCATTCATATGATGCGGAAGATACGTAGCAACAGATAATTTTGAGTGTATCATTAGCCAAAAAGCTACTTACACAATAGATCACAATTGTTGGGACAATCCGTGGAAATAAATGAGAATTGCAAAATTAGCTAAAGAACGAAAAGATAAAATGGCTCGGTTTTCAAGCAAATTGTATAAATCAAATGACATTACTCTTACAGTGTATAAAAGTAAACCAAAAAAAAGTTATTATCCTAAGTTCCTTACATAAGTTAATAGAAATCGAAAAAAGTTACAAAAGTATACCGAAAACAATTGGGTTTATAATAGTACAAAATTTGGTGTAGATGTGGCAGACCAAATGGCAAGGAAATACAGTGTGAAGTCGAAAAGTTGTAGGTGGCCGGTTCAAGTTTTTTTCAACATTTTGGATCTAGCTGGAATAAAAGCCTGTGTTTTGTATAGAGAAACTACGGGTGAAAACATTTCGAGGCAGGAATTTTTATTACAATTAGCTTCAGAGCTTGGCAGTTCACATGAAAAATCACGGGACGCAAAAACTTCACTAGCATCGTCCACAAGCTTAAATTCTTTCGGACGAAAAACTTGCCAAATTAAACTTTGTAAAGATAACAAAACTACGAAAATCTGTTCAAAGTATGAAAAATATGTGTGAGGCAAATGTACATTTCATAATAAAATAATATGTATTAAAGCAGTGAAGTCGAATGAGATAAATGTTTATCAATAAGAATAAAAGTTTTATTTTTTTACATATATAATTTTTGACAGGAATAATATTTAGGTTGGCTTCTTATATGGGAAAATGAAGTTTTAGTTTCTTAAGGGGACATTCGCCTTTGAAATTTTCAAAAAATCGATTTTGAGATTTTTACATATTTCGATTCTATATACGTTCAAAAGTTGCCTCCTAAAATTTAATCAAAAAATTCGTAGTAGAAAAAAAGTTACAGCTAAGGTAAAAAAAAGTTTTCGACTTTTTATTCAATAAAATTATAGTAAAAAAAACTTTAAACGCGTTTTTCTCGAAACAACATTTTTTGAACTTGTCAGACATTTTTCTTAGGTTTTAATCATCCGATTTGAAAAAACCAAAAAGTATTCGATTCTTTATACAATATATTAGGGGTTATACCTCTAAAAACTTATATTTATGTAGATCCACTCCTTTTAAAAGGGTAGTTCACCAAAAAAATTCGTCGATTTTTCAACACTTTTTGAAAATCTTGTATAAAGTAACGAACATTTTTTTTTTAACAATTTTTTAGGTATAACCCCTAGAAAAATGTCTCAGGAAAATAACCCATTTTGAATTTTGACTTAATTTTTTTTAGGAAGCTCAAAAAGTGTCTGACCGACAAAAACGTGCCTTTTGGAATGCGCCCTCTACCGCCACTACGAAGAGTCAAAAACCATCAAAAAAAATCTTTTTATGTACTTTAATATATATATATATAGAATCACAAAACCATTTTTCAATAAATATTATAAATTTAAAAAAAAAAAAAGTTTTAAGAGTATGCTTTTTTTCTAATTAAGAAAGTAAATGTCCCCTTAAGTTTATAAATGAAATTGTATAAAAATAAATTTAAACGAAATTTCATCAAAATCTTTATTTTAGTTTATATTCAGTAATAAATCAACCATTATCTGCGTTGAATGTCAAAATCAAAAAATCATTCATCACCGGTCAATTTGACCGAGCGTGGTAGGAATAGTTATACAAGAACTGTCGGTAGGTTTAGTGTTTTAAGGACGATTTTTATATCACTTCTTAAAAAATATGATGTTTACATGAACATTTTGAGTGCAGTGATGATTGCACAAACTGAATGAATGATCGTGTCCATCGAACTCGACACAAAGCCCTAGATTTTACGCCAGTTCGAAACTATGTTTCCACCGACCCTAAAGAGTTTTTTCCCCTTTTTTCAGACATTTGTTTTCTTATTTTCAAAGTACATAGGCTTCTGACGCATATCCGACTTCTAGTGGACTTACTCAACATTGTGTTTCTATTTCTACTATTAAATTTTGCTATTCATTGGATTCAATGCAACACATTTTCTAAGAAAATGAGCCTATCGAAAGTACGGTATAATATAAAGAAAAAGCTTTGATCAGTACGGGGATATCAACGTAGCAAAAACTTTTGATCAACGATATTTTAACACTTTGTTAGATTATCCTGCTAAAATTGAAAGTAGTTTAAATGTTTGCCAAACTTGCAGAAAATAATAGCACAGCTAATCGAATAAATGGTCTTACGATGGTTCTAAGCACCAAATCATCTTTCGATGGATAGAACCCGCTTGAAGGTTACCCTCAAAAGAAATCAGGAGCGAATTGTTCACTGCATTCATTCTTTGAAAATTCTACCGACGATATTTTTTTTCTGTTATTGACTTGAACATGAATTCAAAAGTTTATTTTCTTTGCCATATTTTCTTATGAAATAGGATTTTAAACACTTGTAGGCAATAATTTTTTGGGTATGTTAAATTTTGCATGCTGCTCAGAGACTTATTCCGAAATCTATTTATGTTTATGTGTTATTTATATGTATGTATTTCCAAGATTAAAACTTTCCACCATCTCGTGTATTTTATGATCAAGCACGAGATTTTCTCCAGGCAATTCCCATCTATTCTCCCCTTTCTTAGACACAACCCTTAGACACAAAAGCAGATGGTTTAGTGCTCCGTGTTTCAATAAAATAATTCCTTGGAAAATTTGCACCAGCAAAATTCTAGTACATTTTCCACCAGCTAATTGCTACGTAGCATGTTTCATAATAGCTTGAGCTTGCACGTTTCAAAGTTATGCTTTGCCCCCCATTTCTCCTCATAAAGAAAAATTGGTTAACTTACCGGTTGGCGGATTTTCCTTTTTCATAATAAAATCCTCTAAATACTTAACAATTTTTCAGAAGAGAAGTAAGTCCTCTGAGTTTCACACCATTATCCTTCATTATTCAACCACCATAGACGCTTCAATCAAATCAAACAACCCCTTCGTAGCATTATCAAAACAATCATGGTAAAACTGCAACAGTGCGACGTTGCAATTGCATCAAGTCGTCCTCTTGTGCCAGCAGTTCAACACCAGCAACATGAAATACCTTCGATACAAAGCATTGCAACATTTCAATGCAAGGAACACACTTGCAAGAAGAAGCATGGGGTAAGCCGAAAACCTTGAGCATCAGCAACAGACTAAATGCAATTCAAGTAAATGAACTCAATTTCAAGCCGGCATTTCCCCTTTATTTTGTGTAGCAATCGGATCGGTATTCGAAACTCATTTCTTTTCTCCCCAACTCACACATACTATTCAAATACATGATTCTGAAGCCGAGAGCACTGAACAGCTGCACTGCCGGCCGAGACCGAATCTCTTTGCTACCGAAAATTTGTCAAATCTCTTCTGGTAGCAAAGTGAAAACATGGCGTGCACAGCGTATCACAAGTCGCGTTTTATTTCATCGATTTTGCATTGTTCCCGGTCGTTTTCCGGCAAGGAAATTACACCAAAGGTAAGCGATAGATAGTAGTTTAAATTCGATAACACGAAGTTGCTCGTTTCGTTTGTAAATTGTCCGGAATTCTTGTGCAAAAGCGATACGTGACAACCGAAAGCGATTGCAATTGTTTCGAGTTCGTTTGCATACATACACATAGATGTGAGATGCACATTTCCCCTGACTTCAAGTTGAGAGCAAATGAGTAATTTACTCGCGTTCTTTTATTTTATGAGAAATCGGAAACTTCGGAAAATTCAAACGTTTTTTCGTTTCGATGGAGAAATCGAAAAGCATGTAGTAGCTCGTCGTTGAAAATGCAACAGCAGCGTAGCCAGCGTGCGACAAACAACGCTACGATTTTGGAGAGACTTTGACAGGTGATCAATGAGAGAAATGATGGAAAAGTTTCGAACTTACCTTTGCAAATTGTAGCTACTTTGAGATGTTATTTGCGGTGAATTAGCATGAACAATTTTCACAGAACACTAAACTTTCACTCGGGTGTATTTTGAACTGGATTTTGTCAGGCTGGAGGGTTGTTTTTTCAATTGTAAAATTTATGGTCCGGGCGGAGAGCGCCAACGCGACTCGGTCATTGTCGCAGGTTACTTTATATGCGACAGAATAAGTCGCATGCGTTTGCATAATTTGGAGGTCGTCGGCGAGTGGATGCGATACGCCACAGGCTTGCAGGCGGCGGACAGACAGGCACTTGTGGCTTTGATCGTGATAGCTATTGGTGGATGCGTGTATTGCACATGCATGTTACTTGATTATAGGGGGATGCAATTTTTCGCGTTGAGACGTTGCCAGTTATCGGGATACGAAGAGATCCGAGTGATCAGGATGGGTGGTACAGTGTGAGGCTGTTGTATTTTTTCGCTCAGGGGAGTTATTTTTTTTATTTTAATTTATATTTTTATTTTATTTTTTTTTTATTTGGCTGATTAAAACTACAAAATATGTTGGCGAGAGAGTAAAATATAACTTTCTCCCAAGAGATTACTCCAAGAGCTGGAGGATAACTTTGGAAAAACTATTGGTACATTTTTGGGGAAATGGGGTATACTTTTTGGCATTTTTCGTATTTTTCAATTTGGACGCGTTGTGTAGACTGAATAAAAGTGAAATTCGACAATCTGACACGATTTTTTTTTAACTTCAGGCATTTACCGCCAATCTACTCAACCAACCCCATCGAAACTCGAGTTTCGCATCATCACCGGTTGTTCGTGATCTCAAAGAATATCCTGAAATCGAAGTGCATCGTAACCCACCGGAATGGAAATATGTTGCGAGGCTCCTTCCTCCGGAAACTGTACCGTTGCCACCGAAAGGACATTCTGTATTCCCATCTGGCTGGACATCACAGAGACAGTACGACCCTAAAACCGACAAGTATTTTATTCGGCGTTCCAAAAATCACATGATTCCCGTCTACTTGGTGAAAACTTATCGTGGAACGCGTCAAATTACGCTCGTACGTCACATCCTGGGAGATATCTGGGCACTTGAAAAGAACTTGCGGAAAGTGATCGAAGCGTCGCAGAACGGGCTGATTTGTGCTAGTCGTGTGAATGAGATGTCGGGGGTGATTACATTTCATGGAAATTATGTTGATTTACTGAAGGAGCATTTAAAGAATGAAGGGTTCTGATTATGTTGATAACAAGGAAGAAAGCTTTGTAAAATTGAATGTATGTATGTAGATAGAAGACGAAAATATAAGCATTGTGAGGCGAATTAGTGTTATTTTCATTGGGCGTAACTTTCACACTTCGGTTTGACTGGGTAGTGCAAGGGCGTAATTTCGGTCTCCGAATAATGTAGCGAAGGCGTATTCATTCTAGGAGAAGCTTTAGGAAAAAAATACAACGTTTGTGCAACCAAATAGCTTTAATTATCTTCTCGAAATGCCTTCAGATCTCCTGCAATTTCAATCGATGTTGTGTCAAAAACGCCACATCGAAAATCGCTTCCTGATTCAACAACTCGTGCACCTCATACTTGATCGACTCCTCGAAAGCGTACAAAATGCTCGTATCGTACAGCATCATTTTGCATTGTGCCAGGGCAAGAATGCAGTTTCGTAGCCGGGCAATAACTTCACGATCACTGCGCGGCACAATTTCGGATAAATTCTGCGTGAAGCCGCCATCATTTTCAGCTTCCGACGTCGATGTGGGCGAAATCCAAATGAAGCCGTTGTTGCCCAGGATAATGGATGCACCGCACGGTAGATTGTGGAAGTGGGTTTTGCGTCTTTTAATCAGTGACGGAAATACCTTGACGAGGACACCCTGCGAAAGCTTGCCGTACTTTAAGCTGCGAGTGTAGAGTGAAAGGCTTCCATCGTCGTAGATATTTTGGACTTCTGCTGATATTAGGTCGCCTTCCTGCAAATACTTTCGCATCATTTGTTCGTCTTCGGCGGAACGACGTCTTAATTCACCGCCGGGAAGATTGACGGAAGACAGGAGGAGCACCGAGTCGAGACGAGAGTTTGTGTCGACCTGAAATAGGACGTTCTTTATTAGATTCATTCTGAACATAGTAATTTCCAAATTAATTTTGATTTGCAGCTTCGCTAGAGTCGACAGAACTCTTGAAATTAGAGCCTGAATCAAAATTCAAACAGAAACCTGACATCTTGTAAAATCTCACCTTCCATCTCTTCTGCTGTACGTCCGTAATCCTGGCAACAACCACATCACCAATCTCTCCAACATATCGGCTTTTAAGCGGTTTGATCGAAATCAGCTTGTTCACTTGCTCCATGACCCCAGCGACGGAGGCTTTAATATCGTCATCCTCAACGTAGGTTCCATGTCCTCGCATGAAACTTTGCTGCTCCGTCACAACTTCACCGGGCGTATATAAGCGCGGTATTCGATCTCCTGTCAATAGCTGTGTATTAACTCGATCAGATGCAAGCCGAATTTTCACTTCCGTTGTCATGATTTTTATGAAATTCGCGAATTAACTGAATGAAAATGTAGGCGCGTAGCGCTGTGTTTACTTTTGGAATGACAGTTGAGGTTAGGCTGTGAGCAGATGATCAAATTCGTGTAATTCACAATAGTGGTAGAGGTAGTGTGTAGTATGTTTCAACACAGAGTGTTCTCGACATGATGTAATTTCAAAGTGTTTTTTTGTGCGCGGCAGATTTGCACAGTATTTATGTTTGGGGTAATGTACATCACACTACAGTTGCCACAGAGTTTTATTTTAACGGGTTCAAATTTATTTCTATCCCAGCAAACAAAGATTCAAATGTCGAAAAATAACTTCCATTCACAATTGTGATTACTCACCGCAACTACTCTATCTGTCACCCTGTAACTTTCTACGACGTTTGACAATCGATTATCTTTTACCAGAAACGTCATTCTGCATTGGCCCGCGTCAAGTTGTTTACGAAGTATTTTTTCCCAGTTTCGCGACATTCGTTCCAGTTAACTCTGATTGTAAATTATCCTTGGAATTCGTACAGCTACTCTATTGAAATTGCCTGAAATTTTTCTTTTGAACGTGACGCACATTCGGAAATATCTCAATTCGTACAGTAGAAAAGGGTAACACTTTCACACAGAATTTCAACTCTGTTTCGAACAACAATGCCTGTGAAAAATGATGGTGAAAGCGATGGCGAAGGGGATGTTTCTGGAGCAGAATCCGAACGATCAGTTTCGAGTCATGGACAGGATCATGAATCTAGCGCTGAAGAAGCCGACGAGCCAGATTCCGATGATTTTTCGGATATGGATGAGAGTGAATGCGAGAGGCGAAGGAACGAATGCATTGATAATTTGAGTAAGTTTGCGCCAAAATAAAATCCTGGGTAAGGAGTCTTCGAATTTCGCTTTCTATATTGCAGTGAACCTTGAGAAGCAATTCAATCGATTACGGGAACAGCTCTATCGCGAACGAATGAATCAAGTCGAAGTTCAACTGTCGGAAGTGCGAGTGGGCAAGTCACAGGAGTATTTGGGACCGTTGCAGCAACTCGATGAAAATCTACGGATGCGAACCGAAGTGGCGGAAGTTCTGAAAAAGTTCCGTCTGGAAAATATCATGCATAAGTTCTTGTCTGAGGAACAGGCAGCTAGACAGCATTTTGATGTAAGAATTCAGAAATATTCTCAAATTATACAACTTCAACAGTTCAAAAGCGTTGTTGTGTCTCAATTTACATAGTTATTTTGCCAGTTCTGCATCAAAAATTCATTTGCATTCTCTTCTCGATTCTTACAGAGCGAAAAACAACTCGCAATGGATGCAATTCATGAAGACTTACTGGAAAAAATCCGTCGTTTGGAAGAAGATCGTCACAACGTTGATATTTCCTGGGCAGATTGGGGTCGCAATACACGAACAAGTAAAGTACGTGGCCCGGGACGGAAAAAGGCAGTCACGGTTTCCGGTCCTTATATTGTTTACATGCTGTCCGAAGAAGATATTCTCGAAGATTGGACACTGATTAGGAAAGCTTTGAAAAGATCTGCTGCTGGTCCGACTTGATAATTACCGCACAATCGAGCGAGAGTATTGAACTCTCCCGAACCGTTCTAGACGAAGTACGAACAACAACAATATTTTGTATATTTTTTACAAGAAAACTCCCTAATTTTATTTGATTGTGGTAGATCGTTTGTTCGGTTATTGTGTGCTAGGTTCAAGTAACTAATTTATCAACTCACTGTTCATTTTCTTCTGATTTTAACATCAAGAATTTTAGTGCGATTCTAGCTTCGTTGCTCGTGAATTGAGCTCGGTAAAATACGACACCTAGTATCTGTGGTGCAATAGTATTTCCCAGAATTGAATTTATGAGCAGTAAAGCCACAATTTCTGAGATCTGGAAATATTTCAAAAAATTCCTCGAATGTTGTAGCTTTCTTATAATTTAAAATTCGGATGTGCAAATCTCGCCAGTCATCTCAACTCTATGGTTGTAAGAAGATTTTATAAAAACTCTCTAAAATTTGCTGCGATTCGCCAAGAAGTAAAATGTATTTACTTCGATAGATAATACTTGCATAGAAGTTTAAGAATGTTGTATAAATAAATATGTGGTTTTATAGAGATTATAATGAAATGTTTTGTTTTATTTCAGAGAATAAGGTTCTGGAAAATTGTATTGTTTCCGATTAAAAAAGAGTGCAAGAGAAAGTAGTCCCAAATTCGATGTGGAAATGTTTCCAACGTAGACATGTGTTTATTTATTGAAAATATAAATTACTTTTTGGAAAAAAAAGTTCACACTATACAGTTCCAATTCTGGTTAGGGATTTCTCTTCGAAAAGTCTCAGTACAGCGTAAACGATTTGTGTTTCTCCAGTCACTTATAATTGTTTCTAACGTTAAGCAGAAACCTTGAACTGCTATAACAAAATAACTGTTAAAAGTACGTACGTATATATTAAAGATATATAAACTAAAGATAGATAAACTAAATACTAAAGCCATATAAACTTTTATACAGCTCTTATATCGAAAGTATAAAAGTTTAAATGTGTATAGGGAAAAAGTACAATAAAGCTCATTTGTTAAATAGCACGGGGTGCAGGCGGGACAAAATTTTGCTTGTCGTATTGAAATATGACAAAAATAAGAAGAAACGCGATTTTTCGGATTCTGATTTTGAACAAGTATGAAGAAACGGTTTAAATAGTTCGTTTTGCGGATCAAACTTTCGATCACAAATGCCACCTACGAAACTGATGCTAGCTAACGGAACTAACGGAGATTCGCATGGAAGACATTTTGGAGAAGTTTTGATAAAGTTTTGATAAGAATGCGGAGAGGTGCAGATCTACGAAAGTTAGCTGGTTTATGCGAATACGAGTAGCAGTGATAAGTGATAAGTGAAAAAATCCATCTCATGCAGAGATGCAGGCTTACACTAGATGCACTAACTTTGAATCAAGTTGTCAAATGCTGCAAACAACACGATCTTCGCAAGGAATCGGAAGCCATTAGCAACCGTAAAATTGAGAGGTATGTAATACAAATAAAAAGATAAACATTCATCCAATAATTACATAAAATAAATCCAAATGCATATAATAATATTTGCATAGATAATAATAAGGATTTAACAGATACATTTGAAAACTAGCTTGATAACGACAAAAATGTTAAATGTAAAAAAAGCTTTTAAATGTCCGATATGTGATCGTAGACATAATCCGAAAAATTATCCGGCTCACGGTAAAATACAGCTAGATTTTACACTTGAAACATACTTTATTGATCTGCAATTTTATGCGTTTTTCAAATACAAAGGAGAGTTTACTAAAAAAAGCTTCAATGCGTTTAATTTGGTTTTTTAGAAGGTATGAAATTGGTATGCCTCTTATTATGGGGGCTGACTCTAATTCTCATAATGAGGTATGGGGCAGCTCCAACACAAATGTCCGAGGTGAGGAACTTTTTGATTTCATCCTTGCTCACGACCTTTTCATCGCCAATACTGGTAGTTAACCAACCTTCCTCATTTCAAATCGTACGGAGGTTCTTGACGTTACCATGGTTAGTGGGCGACCTCAGAACAGAGAGATCTAAGGAAATGAAACAAGCGTATACATATACGAAATTTAGTGAAGCAATTTTACTACAAAGGTAAAATCTATAAATAGAACAAATCGAGAGAATTGCTACCTCAGATATTCCCCTTGATTTCCCCGGTACCTTAGTTCTACGAGCTTTTGTTGTTGCTGAGTTACTAACTGTCAAATTCGCGTACACATGGCCTACTATCTTACTCTATGCATCTCTTTCTCTATTTCACTCTATCTCTCTGTTCGCGGAGTAAGTGAATGTCAAATTCCCTTACTACTACTAACGCTCAGCCTCAAGCAAATTGCTTCAATTCTCACTACGAATTTCATTTCCTTATATCTCTCTCTTCTGAGTGGACGACACTCGCATCTTCTCCGTGACTAGATTATTCTACAGGAGTGTTCCTTCTTTGATCATAGGTACATATTGTTCAGTATGGCTGGCCGTAGCTCAGCTGAGCAGGTTGCCTTTATTAGCCGAAAGCGGACATACTGGAAATTATTTCAATCTCTGGTCCGATCTTCACTGGAAACTGACTGCTACTGCTATCATGAATTGGATGAGGCGGCTGACACCCTTACTAGCTCTCCCAACTCCGCATCTAGGGCAGCATATAGTCCACCCACAGCTAGGGTGAATCCCAAATCCACCTGGTGAAATATGGAGGGCAGCAGTTTGCGGAGAGACTGTAGGAGGGAGCTCAATAGCTCGTAAAGGTCTAATGACTGATGCCGTACGCAAGTCAAAGAGGGGCTCATGCAGATCTTTCTGAGAGAGCCTCAGCGAAGCACATCACCTTCATAAGATTTTAAGCACGACACCGAAAGCTATAGGGTGCATCATGAACCCTGATGGTATTTGGACTAGTTCGCGCGTAGATACTCTAAACGTTCTCATGGACGCACATTTTTGGGCCAATTATTGTCCTATAGATGTGACGTACCAAACGGAACAAGCTGCCAGCTCAACGCCGTCGTTCAGGATATCCAACTCTCAGCTGAGGTGGGCTATTAACTAATTTGAAGCATTTAAATCTCCGGGCCTTGATATCCAGCAGTTCCTGGTTGCTCCGAGAGATTTATAACGCCGGCCTGCGCTTTTCGTATGTTCCCACCGGCTGGCGTGAAACTAGAGTTGTGTTTATTCCTAAAGTAGGAAACGTTTCGCATGCTAAGCCAAAGGACTATCGGCCAATAAATTTTAACTCTGTCCTGTTTAAGATTTTGCAAAAGATTGAGAAACTTTGAGCGGCTTGGATGTTAATCTAGCAAAATGGAGCTAGTGTTTACAAAAAAGTACAAAGTTCCTTGTTTTGATTTACCAAAATTAAACGATGTTTCCATTGAATTAAGCCATTGGGCCAAGTATTTAGGGCTCATCCTCAACTCGAAGTTACTATGGAGCTACAATATAGCAGAAAGAACGCGGAAGGCTTTCAGTACACTTTACTGCTGCAAAAGAGCCATAGGGGCGAATTGGAGATTGCAGCCTCGTACTGTTGCTTGGCTTTATACCGCTCTGGTTGAGTCAGTTTTATTGTGTGGGGTCGCGTTCTAAGCTTGAAAAAGCTCGGAGGTTGGGTGCACTAGCAACTGGAGCGCTTTGCATCACCCCTACTAAAGCACTTTTCGTGTTGTTTCATTGGCTACCAACCAATCTACTGATTATGCAGCAAGCTAATCTTACTGGTGTTAAACTGAATCGAACTAATTAAAACGAATTAAACTGAATAGAACAGAAGTCGGCCATGCGAAGTTCCCACTACAAGGGGTGCTGACTACATCGTTCCGCAGTTTCTGCTAGGTTTAGAGTTTACAACTCGCACTCCTGGTAGGGACGAATGGGTTGATCGTGTCACCCTCAAAAATGAGCTTATCCATGTCTACACTGATGGCTCAAAGCTAAGCAATAGAGTCGGGAGTGGTGTATACTCAGATGAGCTGAATCTCAAGTTGTCCCTCCGTCTACCAGACCATTCTTGTGTCTTTCAGGCGGATGTTGCGGCTATTTTGCAGGCGATTGACTAGTTTTTATGTAATCGAATATTCGGACTCAATGTAGGTGATTTCACAGATAGCCAAGCGACTGTTACTTCCCTTGCTGGTCGTTGTACAGTATGCATGTTTTTTGCTGAATGCCGTGCATCTCTTAGGGAGATGTCGAGACATTCGGCTGTACAATTGATTTGGGTATCTGGACATAAGGGTTTTCAGGGCAACTGTGAGGCTAATGAACTAGCCACCGGAGATCGCATGCTTCTTCCCAACAGGAATGCCGATGGCATCGGCAAAATTAGTCATCAGGCAAAAATATCTTGAGGACGCTAGGAAGTGCTGGGCAGATGAATCATCCTGTGCGATAACAAAGCAGTCCTGGGTATCCATGAACGCGCATCGCACCAGGCAGCTATTAGGCTTAACTCGAAGCGCTCTGCGTTGGGCTGTGGGCGATCTTACGGGCCACTGCCTCATAAGTTGGTATGAGCAACGATTGGGCGCTAGGTTATTTATTTATTTATTTATTGATTTAATGTCTATAACAACAGATCAAGTCCAATTACGCAATAGACAATGATAAATAAAAATATATATAAAACGAACAAGAGTATCATAATTCAATAGAAAATAAGAATCAAAAAATTTAAATATGCAATTAGCCAAGATGAGCATGCATTAAACAGAATAAGTAATTACTTTATCTTTTAACATGTTTTTGAAAAGCATCAAGGTCGTTGGCAGGGAACCAAATCTGAGTTCGTTATGCTGCCTAGGTAAACGTAGCAGCGGTGAAAAGTTATATGTATCAGCCCGTGCAAATGGAACATTAAACGTTAAAGTTGATCTACATGACCGATCCAATACACGGACGGAAACCAGGTTGCAGAGGTCAGACGGGACAAGTCGATTTTGAAGTTTAAATAGAAGGTGTTAATGAACATCATCAAATTCCGTCGTCTGACGGAGTACCATCCGACACCTCTAGACAACATCTACATCGAATGCACATGCAACGTAGATACAGTCAGCAGTTTGTTTTGACTAGTATGATTTCATTCCCATGAACATTCCGTATTTACAGAAAATATGAGTCGACTGTATCCACGAATTGCATGTGAATTCGTGGGACGCTGCCTCAGCAACATTTTTGTAAACTTGTAATTTGTATATGGAATTTGTATATTTTTTGTTTTTAACTTGTAATTCGTATATAAGAATGTTAGAATAGGAAAATAAATCAGTTGGCGTTCAAGCGTTGAGCCTTTCATTCCGATCATTCATTTCAGGTTTTTGAGTGGTGTGCTAGTTCAAGTGCTAGTCACACCCCAACACAGATCTTGGTGATTCGCCCTGGTCCTTGCTACGAAATTATTAAATTGAACATTCATTTCAGGTTTTTGATTGGTGTGCTAGTTCAAGTGCTAGTCACACCCCAACACAGATCTTGGCGATTCGCCCTGGTCCTTGCTACGAAATCTAAACATTAAATTCTTGGTGACCCCGACGTGATCGGTGTTACACTCGTTCACGTTCCTGTTTGACGAAGATTGGAGATTTGATAAGCGAGATGGATCCTAAATTTGCGCTCTTGGTGCAGCAGCAGTCGGAGACTGGCAAACAAATAATAAACATTATAAGAAACTTTAAGAAGGATTCTCTACCCCGTAAAACTAGAGAATACTTGCAGAAGCGCATTAAGGAGTTATCGGAATTGTGGCAGCAATTCGAGGATCGGGACAAGGAATTGGCAGAGTTTGTTGAAACTCAGGCTGATCATGAGTACTTTCACAAGCAATATTTTGCGCAAGTACATTCCGAGTTCGCAAAGGCACTTGACAGCATGCAGCAGCTGTTAGCGAAAGGTGTCGACTCTTCTAGTGGAGCAGGCGATACCAGCCGGAGTTATGGAGAAGGCGTCAATAGTCTTCTTCATCAGCAGCAGTTCAAACTGCAAGCCATTATAAGGTTAATGGATGCTATAGAAACAATCGGAGATGGGCAATCAAGACCATTTTACGAGTTGAAAATTTCCACTCTAAATCAATATTGGAGTGAGATCCGACAGCATCAAGAAATGATGGTGGCTGGAACAGGCGATATAGAGTTCAATTTGGACGCCTATTTGCAGGCTGAAGATCGGGTGCAAAATACATTGATATCCCTACAAACGTGTCTGCAATCGAGTTTGACATCAGTAGACGGCATGCGAAGTACAAAATTGAAGCTGCCACAAGTCACTGTGCCAATCTTCGATGGCGATTACTTAAAATGGCCACAGTTTCAGGACCTGTTTTCACAAATGATACACAGCCAATCACTAAGCAACGTTGAAAAGATGTGGTTTTTGAAGACGAACTTGCAAGGCGAGGCTGAACGTCTCATCCGACATCTACCTGTAACCAGTGAGAATTACGACTCAGCGTGGACCATTCTCACAGAAAGGTATAGCAATACTCGGCTGACAGTTGCACGAATACTGGACAGGTTAATTACCCAGCCGACCATAACTGGTGACTCAGCAGCTGAGATTAAACACCTCCATGACACAACAAGGGAATGCTGCATGGGTTTGATTAATTCACGAATTGATACAACGACATGGGATCCAATAATCCTGCATATCGTGGTGAGAAAATTAAACAAGGAAACTCGAAGCCTTTATGAGCAGTCTTTGAAGAACCCACGAATATTACAGCCATTCAATGAATTCCTGGAGTTTCTCGAGCGGCGTTTCCAGTCGCTTGAAGCCGTAGGCAGCGGACGGTTATCAAGAAGGCTTTGTGGGACGAGGACAGTAGCCTCAGTCACATCAGGTTCACCGAATAAGGCATGTGTATCATGCAATCTAAATCATCCACTGTTCGCTTGCCCAGCGTTCCTAAAACTAGCACCAGAGGAGCGTCTATCACTAGTACGCAAACAGAGCTTATGCACCAATTGTCTAAAATCAGGACATGTTGCCAAGAATTGCCAGTCTCGTTCATGCATGAAGTGCAATAAACGGCATAATACTCTTCTCCATTTAGAATCAAGGGGGATCATTGGTACCTCGATCGAAGCTGACGCTTGTGCAAAAGCGACAAACAAAGCAGACAAGATGAAGACGCAGAGTAAGCAGGAAAACCCATCAATAGTTCTGATCGCATCACAGAATGCCGGACACAGGGGCTATGTTCTGCTGGGAACAGCAATTATAAATCTCGTTGCTAATGACGGCCAAACGTTAGAATGTCGTGCGCTACTTGATTCAGGATCACAAGCAAATTTGATCACTGAAAGAGTGGCTAAAAAACTCAACATATCACGAAAGTCTGACAAGATGATGATTCTTGGTGTTGGTGAGGGCAAGCGAGAATCGGTGACACGAATAAATACCGAAATGAGATCGAGAGCAAGCGACTACACTGCCCGCATTGAGGCATTCGTACTGCCCAGTATCATAACACACCAACCAACGCAATATCTGGACAGTACTGGCTGGCCCATTCCGGAGAATATCAGCTTAGCAGATCCACGATTTAACATACCAGCTAAAATCGATATTTTATTGGGAGCTGAGTTCTACCACCAGTTGATGTTAGCCGGTCAGGTCAAATTAGGAGATGGATTGCCGGTACTACAAAACACAACGCTTGGATGGATTATTACCGGAAAAATTGACAATGCATCATCGATAGCGGCAACTTGTGGTATCTATAGTGAAGATGAAGATAGAACCAACCAGCTCATGGAACGGTTCTGGAAACTTGAAGATCTAAACACGTCGGCTTCAACATTAACACAGGCAGAAAGACGATGTGAAGCTCAATTTTCGCAGACAGTTGAAAGGGACCAATTGAATAGATTTATCGTTGCGCTGCCGATGTCAGAAAATCCTGAAGTCCTCGGGGAATCAAAACAAATCGCATTAAATCGCTTCTACGCAATTGAACAAAAGTTGGAAAAAAATATCGAACTTAAGTTGCAATACACAAGATTCATGGAGGAATACGCCGAGCTAGGCCATATGAAGGAGATAAATCTTAGTGAAGTGAGCTCACCATTTTATTTCCTTCCACATCACTATGTGCTTAAGCCTGAGAGCAGTACCACCAAGCTCAGGGTGGTTTTTGATGCCTCCTGTAAAACATCGACGGGCTACTCACTAAATGATATTTTACACACCGGCCCAACTATTCAGAGTGATTTGTTCTCCATTCTCCTTCGATTTCGATTGCCACGATATGTATTTACATCAGACATTGAGAAGATGTACCGGCAAATCTTGATGCGGCATGAAGATCGAAAATTCCAATTGATCTTCTGGAGAAGTAGTCCCAAGGATAAGTTAAAGGTCTATCAACTCTGCACCGCTACGTATGGAACCAGGTCAGCACCGTATCTAGCTACCAAATGCTTGCAAACCCTCGCACAGGAAAACCGACTCAGGAGCCCTCAAGGAGCTCGAGCCCTCCGTGAGGATTTTTACATGGATGACGTTATGACAGGCGCAGATAACTTGTACGACGCAAAGCAAACACAGCAAGAACTTATTGGCATCTTGAAGAATTCAGGGTTTAAGCTTCGAAAATGGGGCTCGAATCATCCTCAGCTGTTAGAAGGCATTCCACTTACAGACCAAGAGGTCGAGCTGAACGTTGACCACGAAGCCAATGCCAAAATAAATACGTTGGGACTTACATGGTTACCTAAACATGACCAGTTTCGAGTCAAAACTAGATGCAGAAACAATGATAGAATAACGAAACGGGTCGTGAGCTCAGATATGGCAAGTTTTTTTGATCCATTAGGTGTGATGGTGCCAGTAGTGGTCTCAGCAAAGATATTTTTGCAGCAATTGTGGCAGCAAAAACTTGATTGGGACGACGAGCTTCCCGCGCAACTACGAGATAATTGGTTGCACTTCCGAGACCACTTAAAGGCGGTGGACAATCTAAAGTTCCCACGACATGTATACGGTGGTTCAAAACCAACAGCAATCCAGATTCACACCTTTTCTGATGCCTCTGAGAAGGCGTATGGTGCAGCTGTTTATCTACGCGCATTCACTGAAGACAAGAGATTATTGGTACATCTGCTGTGTGCTAAATCTAGAGTGGCCCCGTTACAACGACAATCGCTACCACGTTTGGAGCTATGTGCAGCCTTATTGGCATCTCAGCTAGTCACAAGGATAAAGCGAGATTTGGGCTACGAAAATGTTGAAACCTTTTGTTGGACGGATTCAGAGATAGTGTTGGCATGGATTAACTCAGAACCAGCAACGTTTCAAGTCTTTGTAGGAAATAGAGTTGCTAAAATACAAGAATTAACAAAGACCACAGAGTGGCGCCACGTCAGCACAAAATTGAATCCAGCCGATGTTGTATCAAAAGGTTTATCCCCAGAAAAACTAGCCGCTTGCAGTCTATGGTTTTTCGGTCCTCTATTCTTACATGGAAATGAGTCATTATGGCCACCACCGTATACTAAGGGCAAGCAGCCCGACAGTAATGCTGAACGGAAAAAATCCTTGGTGCAACAAACCATGGCGATGGCCGCTAATGAGGTAGATGATATTATATACAAAATCAACCACAAGGGCAGCTTCAGAAAATTGCAGCGCATTATCGTCTACATAAGACGATTCATGACCCAGGATAAAACTAGGCCACCGGGAACGCTTACAATAACACCATGCGAATTAGAGAATGCTCTCACCATGATTATTCGGCAGATGCAAAAATTAGATTTCCAAGAAGAAATTAAGCAGCTAAAGAAGTTTGGCGAAGTTAACAAGACAAGCCCAATAAGTAGTCTCGCCCCATTTTTTGACGAAGACCAGATTATCAGAGTGGGAGGACGTTTAGAAGCGTCAAATCTCTCATACAATGCCAAACATCCAATGCTAATTCCATACTCAGACCCCAGTACAAAGCTTCTGATGGAGTGTCTTCACCGAGAAAATGCACATTGCGGGCCACAAACATTATTAGCGATTACGAGGCAGCAATTTTGGCCGCTCAAAGGCAAGTCGTTAGCCAGGTCTGTCGTTCAGCATTGCATTCGATGTGCGAAAGCCAAGCCCAAATTACTAACACAGATGATGGGAAACCTACCTCGGACAAGGGCGCAACCGGCCCGACCTTTTCTTAATGCAGGAGTTGATTTTTGCGGGCCTATATGGGTGCATTATCAAGTACGAGGCAAGAAACCCCATAAAGCATATATCGCCGTTTTCTGTTGCTTCACAACCAAAGCTGTACATTTGGAAGTAGTCAGCAATCTGTCAACTGAAGCTTTCATTGGGGCCTTAAGACGATTCTTTGGTAGACGAGGTCACTGCTCCCATCTATACTGTGACAACGCTACTAATTTTGTTGGGGCTCGAAATCAGTTAGCTGAGCTGAAAGATACAATCTATTCGACCCACTCACAAGAAAAAATCATTAGCCTATGCAACAAGAAACACATCAATTTTCACTTCATCCCACCAAGAGCACCCCATTTCGGCGGCTTGTGGGAAGCTGCCGTTAAATCGGCGAAACATCTGCTTTTGCGAAGCATCGGCACGGCGTCACTAACCTATGAGGAACTTGAAACCGCTGTGGTCGGAATCGAAGCCATCCTAAATTCCAGACCAATAACACCAATGTCTGCAGATCCAAATGATTTAAGCGCATTAACGCCTGGACACTTCCTAATAGGTGAACCATTAACAGCCCTCGCTGATCAACAGGCAGAGTCACCCAGCACAGGCTTACTTACGCGCTGGAAATTGGTAAAGCAATTGCAAAATGAATTCTGGAAACGTTGGAGTGGCGAATATCTGAACGAATTGCAGTACAGACACAAATGGAAGGAGCAGGAACGAAATATTAAGCCTGGTATGATGGTGATCGTCAAGGAAGACAACCTCCCCGTGATGCAGTGGCCTCTAGGGAGAATAGTCCAAATCTACAAAGGTGACGATGGGCTAGTTCGAGTCGTTAATGTCAAAACAGCAAAGGGCATTTTTAGAAGAGCGATCCATCGTCTGTCCCCCCTGCCAATTGAAAAGACGGATACCGAAAATACAACGGAAAGTGAACACCAACCGAGCTCAGCAACGACTACCGCACGTCTGGAAGACGAGGATTCTCGACCAAGAAAACGAACCAAGCTGTCAGGCGCCAATATTTTAACAACATTACTAACGGTTCTGATGACATTACCAATAGTCATAGTTAGCTCTGTTACCATCCAGAAGTTCAAACCCGTACCAGGAATCTACTTCGAGCACATGGGCAACATGGAATTGATCACCACCCAATGGCAATTGATCGTTTATTTCGACCTCAATCCATTTAGGTCAGAGATGGCAGCTTTGAAAAACGGGACTGCGGCATTGGAGCATTTATGTCGCCCTCTTGAAAGGGAAGATACTTGCAACCATTTAGTTGCTATGTTTCAACACGTGTATTCGGAAATAGAGCGAGGCAACATCATATTCACGCCAAAACGAGTGAAACGAGGAGCAGTCAATATAGTGGGAAATATAGCCAACTCACTGTTCGGGATCCTTGACTCCAGCTACGCCGACCAAATGTCCGAAATCATAAGCACCGTAAAGAGACACGAAAATCATCTAATGCGATTACTACGGAATCAAACATCCATCATTGATTCAACCATAAATATCATGAAGAGCGATCAAGATGCTACTGAGGGGAAGTTCAAAGTACTGGAGAACCAGATCGCAATAATAATGAACGCTATACAGGAACCTAACGGGGAGCAAATAAAGCTTAGGGCGTACAAAAATGTTTTCTCAATAACCACCCAGCTTACATTGATCGCCGGGAACTTATATCGCATACAATCGGCCATATTGGACACATTGACTAACACACACCACGGACAGTTGAGTCCCATTCTGCTATCCCCGGAACAACTAAAGACGGAGCTAGTATCCATCCGAACCCACCTGCCGAAATCAGTACACCTACCGTTGCAGCAAGATGATCTTACACAGCTATACAAATTAATGTCAGTTCAAGGAGGAGTGACGACCAGTAATATTATCTTCAAGATAACCATACCTTTGGCAAGCGAAACCCGATTCAACCTATTCAGAATTATACCCACACCGTTGGGAATCAACGGAAAACTAGCAGCGTTGATACCATGCTCAACTCATTTGGCAATAAATCTACATCGGGACGAATACATTCCGTTGGATACCTCGGAAGTAAAGGATTGCCTAGCTCTTGACCACACGAAATATTTTTGTAATCCTAATAGCCCCATCTATCGGAGGGGAGCCGAACAATGCGCCTGTGAAATACATATGTTCAATAACTTAACGGACGAGCACTGCAACTTGAAGGAAATAAGCCCTGACCGCGGTTGGACTCAGCTCAATTATAAAAACCAATGGATCTATGGCGTTACCTCTACAACCCGTTTGAATGCAGTATGCGGCGGCGACATGTTACAATTAGCCATAGAGGGATCAGGACTATTAAGCATTGCCCCTAACTGCGTGGTGAAATTCAATTCCACCAGCATTCAGGGACATCAAATATTCTCAAGTAATCGATCATCATCGTACTCGAGTCTTGGAACCGTACAAACACCTGTCGACACGCAACAATTTAGGCCGATTGCACCTTTGGATCATCGGGAGTACCGAGCGAAGCTACAGCAACTAACTGAAATTCAAGACTCATTAAAACACCAAAAGATTCTTGACTTTCCTGACAAATATCAGCAGGAGAGCGTTCAACATTTTAGCATCAGCTACATTGCCCTGGCTATTGGGGTCATGATCATCGCGTATCTCATGCTACGAAGGCCGAAGTGGAATTGCAAGGGAAGGCCAACCCCAGCTCCCAGACAGCACCAGGCGTCGGACTTTAGCGTTAACGTATAACTGCCTGTTGAATATCCATTCAACGGGGGGGGAGAATGTTAATGAACATCATCAAATTCCGTCGCCTGACGGAGTACCATCCGACACCTCTAGACAACATCTACATCGAATGCACATGCAATGCTAATGAACATCATCAAATTCCGTCGTCTGCCGGAGGACCATCCGACACCACTAGACATCGTCTACATCGAATGCACATGCAACGTAGATACAGTCAGCAGTTTGTTTTGACTAGTATGATTTCATTCCCATGAACATTCCGTATTTACAGAAAATATGAGTCGACTGTATCCACGAATTGCATGTGAATTCGTGGGACGCTGCCTCAGCAACATTTTTGTTAACTTGTAATTTGTATATGGAATTTGTATATTTTTTGTTTTTAACTTGTAATTCGTATATAAGAATGTTAGAATAGGAAAATAAATCAGTTGGCGTTCAAGCGTTGAGCCTTTCATTCCGATCATTCATTTCAGGTTTTTGAGTGGTGTGCTAGTTCAAGTGCTAGTCACACCCCAACACAGATCTTGGTGATTCGCCCTGGTCCTTGCTACGAAATTATTAAATTGAACATTCATTTCAGGTTTTTGATTGGTGTGCTAGTTCAAGTGCTAGTCACACCCCAACACAGATCTTGGCGATTCGCCCTGGTCCTTGCTACGAAATCTAAACAGAAGGCATTCATCGAAGAACAGCCTACGAGATTTCAGGGATGGAATTTGTAGCATGGTAAGTCTCGCGCCATACCCACAGTAAGTCAAATTGAATTTGAAAAGCAGAGAGCGGATGAACCTGCGTTGTACAGATTCAACGGCATCAATTAAGTACTGAAAATGTGGGCACCATATTTGACAACAATCTTCAAGGATACTGCGGACAAAAGAGCAAAACAGGTGTACACAGGTGGAGATATCAGTAAAATGCTTAAAAGATCTAAGTATAAAGCCCGAGAGCCTGGACGCTTTGGCAGTTATATGCAATATGTGTTGGTCAAATAACAGTTTATCGTTGAAAATAACTCCCAGGTCTTTAAGGCGGTCGTCTAGTGTGAAGGCCGTTTTTTAATGCTTTTTTTGGGATTTTTTTTTTGACAAACCATTGAAATAAAATAGTTCATAAATTATGTATCATTTTGATTAACAATTAAGCAAACTTTGTGCATTTTTTGGAGTCATCATATGCAAAATAGTCGGAGATACAACGCACAACAGGAACACATATATAATAAGAGGTGCTCCTACGCTTTAGAAAAAAAAAATCAGTTTTTCGTGTTTTTTTTTTGGTTTGTTTAGCTTGTAAAATGAAAAGTAATGAACCAACCTTAATTATTTTAGTTCATTTTGTAGTTATCTATGTACTTAAAATGATGTATGAATTTGAGCAGAATCAATCAAATAGTTTTTGAGATATCATGGCAGCAGTTTGAAAAAATCGTGTTTTGAGAAAAACGCGTTTGAAACCTCCTATCTCCTACGATAACACTGTATACTACTACGGTTTACGGCTGTAACTTTTCAACGGCTTCAAATTTCGAAAACTCTTTTACCAACGTCTTCTAGACATGTTTTAGATGTTGTTTATGAAAAAACAAAAAAAATCGATTTTTATTTTCTGGCACACTAGACGACTGCCTTAAAACAGAATACAGCATCGAGAGAGGTACCGGAAACGTAATAAGAAAACACTAAAGGGTTAGTTTTTCGCGTGAACGACATTTGGCGACATTTTAAGACATTCAGAGTAAGATAATTTGCAATACACCAGTTGCCCAGAGTGTGCAGATCATTTTGTAGCTGAAAGCAATCCTCAATTGTATCGATTACTCTGAATATTTTAAGATCGTCTGCGTAAAGAAGAGAGAAGGAGTTTAGGAGACCTGGCAGATCGTTAATGAAGATTAAGAACAACAAGGGGCCAAGTATCGATCCTTCTGGAACACCAGAGGTGGGATAGAAGGGAGGAGCAGGAGTTCACAGTAATAACACAAGCACGTTCGTAAATGTAAGAAGAAAACCAGGAGAGCAGCGGTCCATAAAAACCATATTTCTCTAATTTCAAGAGAAGAAGCACGTGATTGACAGAGTCGAATGTCTTAGAGAAATCAGTGTTAAGAACATCCACCTGTCTTTGGTGATCGATGGCAGAAGCAACAGTATTGCTGAAAGATAACAAGTTGGTAACAGTGGATTTACCTTTGACAAATCCATGTTGCTCGTTGGCAAGGAAAGGCTCGAGTAGAGGATAAATTCTGTTGTAGACAATTCTCTCAAGTAGCTTGCTAAAGCAAGGTAGAAGCGATATTGGACGGTAATTGGAGATACATGCGGAGTTACCTGCCTTAAGTATGGGAAAAATGTTGACTGATTTCCATATGGAAGGAAAAACACCAGAGGCGATACTTAGGTTGAAAATAATGGACAGGGGTACACAAAGTGAAGAAGATAGTGACTTAGTTAGTATATTAGGAATACCATCAGAGCCAGAACAAGCGTTAGAATCGAGACAACTCATTAAATATTCAACTTCTAAAGGGTTTGTACGAAACGAAGAGAGCGCTCTAAGGTTAGCGCGAAACGACGAGGGAGTGGTGAAAGAAACATGTGGAGGAGAAAGAGGGTTTTGTGGGGAAGAAAATGACGAGAAAAAACGGGCAAAGAGCTCACAGGTCTCTTCCGTTGTAGCGGCAGAAGTTTCATCAAGAAACACATTTTGAGGAATGACGGGGGATTTTTTCAGTGATTGAATAAATGACCAGAAGGGTTTAGAATTGTTGGAACTAATAGAAGCCTCAACTCTGGCAACGTAGGCACGCATGGCTTCTTTAGCAGCCCTCTTTGCATGAGAGCGTTGCTTTTTAAACTCAAGCAGGTCATCATGCAAAGCTGAACGTTTGAATATGTTGGAGCTGTGGCGCTGAGGACGAGGAAGAATCCGTCCTCCATTTTACGTGCCAGTGCCCGGCTTTGGCGAGGGGACGGGTGGTGGCACTTCGTGTTCCAGTTCTCTCAAACTTGACTGAACTGTCCCTGGTCAATTTAAAGGGGATAGTGTGGTTCATCAAAAGGAAATAGATTCCTGACTTTGGTGAATAGGAGAGAGTTTATAAAATTACTGTGGCATCACAATAGGCCTCTTTTGCGTCTTTCGGCAGGCCTTTGTCGATCGGCAGCCACTTCAACCTACCTACATAGCCTATCATGTACCATGTATAATCACAAATTGACTTCGTACGTAAAGATGAAGCTAAGACGCGAAGTTTTTCAGTATTGAAGTCCAAATTACTTTCCTTGAGGTTTTGGGCCTTTTTGGAACACTGATGAACATGTTCTTAGCAACCGACTTTGTTCTATTCGCGAACATGAAATAAAACAAATCGAAAATATTTCTTTTTATAAAAAACGATTTTCATTTACTTTATTATTATTTTTTCATAATATCTTAATAATGTATTTGTTTTGTCTTTCTATTTTTCACATTTCATCATTGTTTTTATTGCGAAAATGCATCATTCCTTCGATAGTTTAGTATTTATTACTTTAATGTCATACAGTATATTCTCTTTTTATACTACTATATTATAAATAATTAATTTTTTATTAGTTTGATATTTCCAATTTATTTATTCATCTTGAAATAATAGTTAAGACAATCAGAGATATTTTATGGAAATATTCTTTTCATTATTTTTTTGCATTTTTTGATAAGAGCTTTTCAATAATTTTTCTGTTTTTTTTTCGTGTATTTCTTTTTGTATTCATTTGCGGTTTTTTTTCATCGAATCCTTGCCATTTTCAATCGTGATTTTTTACAGTTTCATTTTATAGATTCCTATGTTTTACACAAGTGCAAATGTTTGGTGTGTTCGAAAATGTATTTACATCCTGAGTAGTACAGAATGAGTTTTCGCTAAGGAATTTATTCCAGCAAAGACTAACACTTTTTATGTTTGTTAGAGTTGTCGTTACTAACAGATTGTTTTGCAGATAGTAGATTTAGTATTTTTTACTAGATTATTTTTTTTTTAATGATTTTCTTTATGTTTTGCACTCAGCTTCATAGTATCTTCTTGTTATTTTACTTTATTCTGTTTGATGGAAATGATATTGACAGTTTTATTCGAGTAAGCTGGCTGCATAAGGTAGTTGAAGGTGATATTTTATAAGTAGCGTCAGTTATTTTATAGGTTTTGTAGAGTTTTTGATTATCCAATAGTGTAGAATGGACATTTTCCGCGATTTTCGTAAACCATTTATAAATTTCCTCTTGATTTTAATATGATACAGTTCAGATATAGGACAACCATAAATATGTATATAAAGAATTTATTATAAAACAGTTTTCACTTTTGTTGAGTCAATTCAGCGACGTGTGAAACAAATATTTAGATAATTAACAGATCATATTTTTGTATTTCATCATACTTCTAAGATAAGGTACTGATGTGGTAATTAGTTTGATGATGTGTAAAAGGGTGGTTTGAGATGATCGAAAATAAATTAATTGAACTAGTAATTCAAAATGGAGAGAATTATCTCATCACATATACAGATAGACCTAATTGTGATTTTTTATTTACTATTTATAATTCAACCACATCTTTCTCGGACATACGTGGAGAAATTTTAGTTAATTCTTTATAATATTTTCTAGTTTCATTTAGCGACTATAATCAATTCGGTTTTTTTTTGCTTTTAAATAAGCTGGTCAGCGTTTATTGGAACTTTACATCCAAACTATGTATTATTCTCATTTGCTTGCATGTATTCGTATTTTCTACATTAATTACAAAATTTGCTTTTTTGCTTAGAATCTGCTATCGGTGTTACATTTTTTTTGTTTTTTTTTCAATATTCACGCAGACTATAATAAT
Organism: Nemotelus nigrinus; assembly: GCA_947369275.1. NCBI lineage: Eukaryota > Metazoa > Arthropoda > Insecta > Diptera > Stratiomyidae > Nemotelus > Nemotelus nigrinus. The sequence goes on from OX376373.1 coordinate 144,160,865, forward strand.
TTCGATTGAAAAAGGCGTTTTGCGTTCTAAGTGTGATACATTTGAAAAAAAATTGTTTTCTTTTCTAATTCTAAATCTATTTCAATATTTCAATTGAGAGTAAATTGTTCACTATGTGTGTATCAATTTATTGTTGCATAATTTTTGGTAGCATTTTTTTAAGCTTTTTTTATAAGCTTTTTACAGTGATTTAATGGCATGATTGGAATTTACTAAGACTTGTTGAGAAAATATATAAAATTAGGAAATAGATAGTGTTTATTGGAAATCGTCGTGGAATCGAAGTATTTTATCGTAAGTTTGATGTTAAATTAATAAAAATGCTAGATACACTGAGTGTCAACTCTGCGATACAATTTCTCTATGAGTAGATCAAAATAGAATTTAACAGAGCAATAACCGAGCTGTTCAATAATTCTCGTAATCTAATGACAAATAATTAATGAAATTATTTTTTCTCATGATTCGATTTTAAAATTCAATAGAAAAACAACTAAACTAGTTGATACTTTTTCTTTTCTTATCAAGATCTCTACCAGATGGTTTACACATACACTGGGACATACACATACAGTACATACACTGAAACCGATTAAAATGATTGTACTTTCGCAAATATATTCAGCAATGCATAAAACTTTTAAATTGGCTGTATAGTCCAGCCAGAACAAGTTTTAACCTCCGGAAAATTCTGAAAGTTTTGAAACTTTGCTCATTGATTTATACGCACCCAGGGATGAATATAACGAAAGCAGTGAGGTACTAGAAATGGAGTAGACATGCCCATAAGATTTACATTGAAGGGGATGGTAGTAATTTTTTAGCTACTCATTGTCAAATCGAGTCAAATCCAAGTAGTTCCCCTCCAATTTGACAATGGGTCAAGGTCGAAATGGCCAAGGTCGAAATGGCAGCTTTAACATGCTTTGTGCGCGAGAGGATTGAAGGGGCTAATGGTGGAAAGTTATACCGTCCGTGTCCAGGGGCTGAACGAAAGTCCTAATTAATATGAGGCGAGCTCTAGCGGCAATGAGCGAAAACAGGACACTTTTTTGGTTTTTCGTTAATATCTTGAGAACCGTTGGTCGAAGGTACAAGTTCACTATGTACATAATTAAAGCTTATTAAATTGGCAACATAGATGATTTGGGATATTTTTCTTGCATTTGCAATGTTTCCATCTTTATAGGGCGCTAAAGACAGCGTTTTTTAAAAAACCACGCTAGTGCGGTACAATATGGCATTTTTAATAATATTTGACCATGGTTTACTTACACTTTTGGATACCAAGAATAATTGAGGAAATTAACTTTATAGGTTTGTATAAAAAGAAGGACATGATGTATGTTAAACAATAAAATACACAGAAAAATCAATCAAAACTTGATTGCCTCTTGGCAGAAGGCCTGCAATCTGCTAATCTTGGTCAACTTCTGCACTTGCTGCCTGAAATACAGTAAGAAGAGGTAACTATGCATGAGATGATGATGTTAGAGAACCATTATACAGATAAGAACATGACACCCGATTTATGTATACTATTGCAAGGTAAGTTAATAACACAAAAAATGCAAGTGTGCAAGTTCACCTGACTTCTGGTTAAGCGTCCAGCAAGTACAGTGTTTTGTTCTTCATGTACCAAATGTTCAGTGTTTGTTATTTGCATTGAATGGTCTATTTCTTCAAGGTTTATGACATCGGGATCATCAGGGTCATCAAAGTCTTCTTCGAGGTTGGAAATAATGGCAGTTGTGACAAATGCTTGTGCATATTATTCCTGCTTTTCGACAGCCACATTTGTTCCCATATCCACCTGTACATTTGCGACAAATGAGGTTGAGGACAGCTTCAGGTGCTGCTGAATCTTCTGTTATGCTGTGACCAATTGAAATGCATTTTTTTTTTATTTACATTATCTGCTTTTTTCGTGATTAATGTCTCCCGAAAAACCTGTAGAGTTGGGGGCACACAAGAAGCTGCTTTCTGTTAAAAAGCTGTTGCCCGGAGGGTATACGGTTGTATCATATACATTTTTCCCCAGATACTACAGAACGTAATTGTTGAAACGAAAGTTGGCATTCCTCACAGTTCTCTATGAGGCAGTGAATTTCTTCCACAGCTTTTAAAATGTAATCTGCCTCAGGGCGTCTACGTTTTGTACCCTCCTCTGGAGGCTTGTGGAACACAATTTGTTGATAGGAGTCCAGATGCTACAGTCCGTTAGCACTGACAAGGTCGCTAATGGCAGACAGACGCAGCCTAACTTCTTGTGCCTTTTCATCATTTTTCCTGGAATGATGCGCTCCTCAACAGTTTTAGAAAAAACGCGATCTTTAGCGCCTTATAGCTCGGGAACCATTGCAAATTAGTGATGGGCGTTTCTGTTATTTTCAAAAAACGAAAACGAACTGTTTTTTTTAAAACTGTTTGAAAAAAAAAACAGTTTGAATTAACGAAAAGAAACAAATTTTATTTGTACGACAATTAGAGTTGGGTCGTACTAGGATTTTCACATACTACACTGAAAAAACACATGGCGCCAGGCGCCATAATTTATAGACTTCTGGCGCCATGTACATAGTCGATTTAGGGATAGTGATAAAATATAGCGCCACATACATGGCGAAAAGTACATAGGAGCAGACGCTATGCTTATAGCCCTCCACGCCATACACTTTAGTCCTCCACGCCATGTACTATAGTCCTCCACGCCATGTATATGGCTTTGAGGACTATACTACATGGCGTTGAGGATTATAGTATATGGCGTGGAGGACTATAGTATATGGCGTGGAGGACTATAGTATATGGCGTAGAGGACTATAGTATATGGCGTGGAGGACTATAGTTTATGGCGTGGAGGACTATAGTACATGGCGTCGAGGACTATGGTACATGGTGTGGAGGACTATGGTACATGGCGTGGAGGACTATGGTACATGGCGTGGAGGACTATAGTACATGGCGTGGAGGGCTATAAGCATAGCATCTGCTCCTATGTACTATGGCGTGTGGCGCTTTATTTTATCACAAATCGACTGAAATCGACTATGTACATGGTGCCAGAAATCTATTAACTATGGCGTCTGGCGCTATGTGTTTTTTTAGTGCACCAAATATAAATTGCACCAAATATAAATTCCATCAAATATCAATTCCACCAAACATAAATTCTACCAAATATAAATTCGATAAATTCGAGTCAACATACTCACTATTGAATGTTCCTGCTCCAGTGTGAAAATTCACCGGTCGAAGTATCGAAAGTATCGCAGACAGTACTTCAGTTCAAAATGAGTCAATTATGCAGACCCAAGCTCTAATGTCACTTGCTGACACTTATACCTTCCCTCACACAGCATGACTGCGAGTTATATGTAATATAGCGTGTGGCGCCATAATTTCTGTGCTATGTGATTATGGCGCTGGGACCATAAATGCTGCGCCATGTTACATAGGACCACGCGCTATGTAGATTCTGACATTATGGCGCTGGGAGCCATATTGCATAGCTCAGAGTACTATGTACATAGCGTATGGCACCATAAATAATGCGCTATGTTACATGGCTCTGGGCGCCATGTGGATTTTTTTCAGTGTAGGTATAACTAGTACGAGTACGAAAAAATACTTGTTCCAAATACCTGTTTGAAGTATGTACATATATACATACACCGTTCGGCAGAAGTTCTGTTACGTTCAAACTGGCCGCTAAATCTGCAATACCGACAGTTCTATCTGCGAACCGATTGTTTCTGATGAAACTTCAAACAGTTGTGCACTAGCGGCACAAGTCGGTTTGTTTACATTTGTACACACAAAAAAAAATTCACTATGAAAATGAAACGCAATTCTGTGATCGCTCTTCATTTGGGCAAAAAATCAACAATGGACATTGTTCGAGAGCTGAAACACCTCAAAATCAACAGACAGTTTGTGTACCGAACCATAAAACGATACAATGAGACCGGTAGCATGAATGACAAACCCAGAAGTGGCCGCCCGATCCAAATCCACGTCGAAGTGCGAACGAAATGGCAAAAAATATGGAAATATCATCCCGATCCATGTCGCGTATATTGAAAAAGGACCTTGGACTCAAGCCGTACAAGCGCCAAAAAGTGCATGATCTCACCGCTAAGCAAAAAAAAGTTAGACTGGATCGATCAAAATTGTTGCTCCGTCGACTCGCTCGTGGCGATTTTCCGAACATTGTGTTCTCCGATGAGAAAAACTTTCCACTTGAACAATATTTGAACAAACAAAATGATCGTGTTTGGTTAAAAGAAAGGTCAAGCGATAATTTGGACCATCGCACAGTCGGCCGAAACCAACATCCACCACAAGTTATGGTGTGGGCAGCCGTGGCCGCAAATGGGCGCTCTCCAATCGTGCTCATCGAGCCTGGTGTCAAAGTGAATGCCACATACTATCGGAAAAAAGTCCTAGAAGCTGCTTTGAAGCCGTGGGCACGAAAACAATTCGGTTCGGAGCCATGGACTTTTCAACAAGACTCAGCACCGGCTCATAAAGCACGTGTGAACCAAGAATGGCTAAAAAACAATGTTCCAAACTTCATTTCGCACATCGAATGGCCATCGAAATCTCCCGACGCAAACCCGCTAGACTATTGTCTCTGGTCCATTTTGGAGACCAAGGTGGGCGCTAAAAAATACAGTAGTATGGATGAATTCAAGAAAGCCATTGTTCGAGAATGGGCCAAAATACCAGAAGATACCATTCGAGCCTCATGCGATGTGTTCAAAGACCATTTGAAGGAAATTGTCAAAGCAAAAGGTGGTCATATCGAGCGAAAGTGATCAAAATCTGAAAATTCCATTGTTTTCCAAAATTTTTGACTTTAGTTTTAATAAAAATTATTTTCCGATCAGATTTTATGGCCTCGTTTTTACGTAACAGAACTTCTGCCAAACGGTTACAATGCATACGATTTGCAGTGATGTAATGAAATGGACTGATATGCCCTCCTTCACCCTCCAGACACAACGTTCCCAACCTGGAATGGTGATGGTGCAAGATGACATTCAAAGAATACCGAGTCATTAGTCTGTGCAACTTGTCCGTAACTTTCCAATGGTCGGTCATTTATTTGGCAAGTCTTTCTCCAATCTAGGGGCCATCTAATAGTAGGGAAGCCCGGGATGCTAAATTTGCAGTTACTAAAGCGTCATGGGGACCTATTGGATTGTGAAGATTAGGTTCTAAAATGAAAAAAATTTTATGTCAAGTTTTCCATTTTAGTGGGGGGGAGAGCGTGTAAAAATGTTCAAAAATGTAAAAAAAAACAGTTACATGGAAATACTCGAGCGCGTCAGACATTCATAGTGTATACGCGCTTTGTCTTTCTGATAGCCGATAGATATTTATCTAAGGCCGTAAAAAGAGGTAAAAAAACACAAACAAAAAAAGTTACTCGAGCGTGTCAGATATTCAGAGGGAATGTTAAGTGAACTCAAAAAAGTGTCCTATTTAAATGACTGACGATTTGGACGTGGCCAAAAGTCATGACTGATTTTTGAAAATGTAAAAAAAAAATGTTACCTTGAAATATTCGAGCGCGTCAGAGTTTTATACAGAGGGTTCAACTTGATGTCTTAGTTGCCCTAAACGATAATCTGACAATTATATGGAGGGATATTGTTAATCTGACAATTTGAAAAAAAAAATTCTTCTTTTTATTACTGGATGAAATAACTGGATGAAATATATATATATATATATATATATATATATATATATATATATATATATATATATATATATATATATATATATATATATATATATTTATATATATATATATATCGTTTAACGATGTTACATCCGAAATTACGACCGTAGCATAAGCGTTGCTAGATTTTCTTCGAATACGTTTCACTTTACGATATTGCAAGATGTTCATACATTTTTTTAATGTTTCATGTGTAAACTTTTTAGTTTTTTCACAAGTTTCTTTTTCACAAAATACGCATTTCACACTTACATCACTCATTCTTAATTCACAAAATTATTTAAAAAAACACAACAAACAAACCAAAGCGTCTAGTCCAGTGAAATCCGACATAAAAAAGGCCAAACTTCGGCAAAATTAGGGGAAAGCTGACTTTTGGTGTGAACCTTGGCACTTGCACGTATTGAATAAAATGTCAAAAGTGCCCATCGATCCGAGTGCTGCGTTACTTTTTGTACGGGGTCAAAGGTCACCAAAAGTGACCTTTCCTAAATATCTGAGTAACGGTCACGTCTTCAGAAAACAATGTATGACGAATTTGTAGCTTAACAAATTTCCAACAAAAAATATCTGGTGACTATTTCTTGTAACTATAACCGTTTTGGAGATATATTGATCTAAACATTTGCTACTAACAGCATCTTCTTTCTCAACGGAATGTTGATATCCGATTTTGACTACGACTTGGAATGTTTGTGAGTTTGTAAGAGGCGCAAAAAAAAAACATGCAAACAAACTTATCTACCACACTCCAGGGTAGATGGAAAAGTGTGCTCCGAAAAGTTATCCCCCCCTTTCCATAAAATGGTACCCCTCCGCTTCCATCTGAAATATTCAGAAATGAGCTCGTTGCCTGCTTTTTGACGATTGTTAAACAAGAAAAGATCAGTTTTTATCCTGCAATTTTTTTCATTTATTGATGATTTTAGCTACATCGCCCCATGAAAACCGTCAGATTATATGTTTTTCGTAATCCTGATAGGATTTCCTTCAAAATAAAAAAAAAATTAATCGCGCTCGAGTATTTCGAGGTGAGGTTTTTTTTTTACAACTTTGTGACTCGCCCATTTCCTTAAGCCACGCTCAAATTGTCAGATTATTGAAATATACTCTTTTCTGGATGTACTTAACTTACCTTGTCTTAATCTGACGCGCTCGAGTTTTTCTGAGGATAAATTTTTTTTTACTAATCTGACGGGCTTCCCTCAACGCACCCCACTATATTAAGGGTTCATATATGGTAGGGTACATTGCAGGGTGCAGGGCTTCTCCCCATATGATTTTCTGACGCGCTCGAGTAACGCGAGAAATCCCCGCTTGGGCTCCCCTACTATAAGGGAAAACGATCAAATTCAATCAATTTAATTTGTTTTCCATTTTATTATATGCAATAAACACCTCCTGTATTCTTTCAAATGACCAAAGTAAAAAAAATACTCAGATAGGACCAACAAATCCCGTTGTCATCTGTATGACTTTTCATCGAGCGATCTCTGATACCAAACTTTTCCTGGCTAATCTAAAACTGTGGGATTTCCACTTCGCCTCACTGAAGCAGGAAGTTTGTCGAAAATTTTATCAAGAAATGGTAAAAAAAATGTTTCGTTTATTAAACATGCACCCACTAGGGGGCCAACCTCTTCCGTAAGGCTGGAGATGAGTCCAGGGGCACCTTACCTCCCGCGGTCTCGTAAATTTTATAACCCCGGTAAGGTTGGAGACACCCTCGTGGTGACCTGCAGGAGACGCCAACTGGTGAGCCAAAAAGGATCTCAACCTTTTCCTCCTTGGCACTTTTAGTGCTACTTTTAGTTTTTCCGACGGATTTCTTTTTGCCGTATGTTCGAAACTATGCTGCTTTTTCCCAGACTTGCATGAAAATTTCGCCCGATACAACTCAGAAAGGTCCCCGAATTCATGCTAGACCAAAAAAATTTTTTTTAAAAACATGGACGTTTTTGCCCAATTTCCCATGCAAAAAAAAATTTTCGCCCTTAAAATATCACTATTGTACTCCCCGACCACTTTCAGTCATCGAAAGTGCCGTAAAGTTAGTTTTTGCCAAACTATGGTAAAAAAACTCCTTACTCTCCTACAAAATCGAAATTTTTATATCACAGCAATAGATCTTGGTCCGTTACGTCCCAAACCACTCTAACCCAAAATTGGCCGATTTTGTCCGATTTCAGCTCCTTTTGCCCTAAAAACTTTTTGAATATTTGAATAAAATACTTGCAAGTGCGAAAATGCTCGCAAGTACGAAAATATTGTTTTCCGCAGCTAAACACTTTTCCACTGCCAAACAGTTCGTTTTAATAAACGAAAAATGGTTCGTTTAAAAAAAAAACGAAAAACGATTCGTTTTAAAAAAAACCAAAAACGATTCGTTTTAAAAAAACGATTTGTTTTTAAAAAAAGATTCGTTTTAGAAAAACGAAAAACGATTCGTTTTATAACAACGATTCGTTTTTAAAAAAACAGTTTTTTTATAAAAACAGTCCGTTTTAGAAAAACGATTCGTTTGAGAAAAACGATTCTTTTGAGAAAAACGAAAAACGATTCGTTTTAGGAAAAGAAAAACCATTTGTTTTAGAAAAACGATTGGCTTTAGAAAAACTATTCGTTGTAGAATAGTTGGAATAATTGGTTTTAGAAATACTATTCGTTTTAGAAAAAAAATTTTGTTTTAGAAAAACTGTTTGTCGCTATTTGGAAAAACTGTTCGTTGGTTTTTTGCAGCTAAAGGTTTTTTTCAAACTGTTTGGCGTTTTTGAGCCCACCACTATTGCAAATACAAGAAAAATGTATAGAGTCATTTTTGCTGCAAATTTAATAAGCTTTAATTATGTATAGGGTCAACTTGTGCCTCCGACCATCGGCTCTCGAGCTATTGACGAAATACCAAAAAAGCGCCCTGTTTTCGCGAATTGCCGCTAGAGCTGGCTTCATATTAATGAGGACCTTTGGTATATTCATCCCTAGGTACGTATAAATCAATATGCAAAGTTTCAAAACTTTCGGATTTTTCCGGAGGTTGGGTCATTTTTTGAGATTTTGCGACTGGACTAATACTGGGACTTAGTAAACAAAAAATCCAAAATTTCGGTCTTAGCTTAAATGTTCCTCGAAAAAAAACACGTAATTTATGTACTTTATATTTGAGCTAATTAATGAAGCACAAAATTGCTTCTGTAACAGTGTTTCTCCTGAATACACGGTCCCGCAAACACCTAGGTTTAATTATGTTGTATTATGACTGTATCCGAACTAATGCTTAGATTGAAAATAATAGAAAGAGCACCACCCAAGAAAGAAGATACAGACTTAGCAAGGAAATTTGGAATACCATCAGGACCAACAGCTAGGGCTAGTATCAAGGGAGCACGTCAAGGATTTTACTTCAATAGGATTAGTACGAAAAGAGGATAATAATGGGGAAGAGAAGCAGCGAAAGAAGAGAAAATTTGTTGCGAAAAAAAGGCAGAAAAGCAACGAGCAACAAGCTCGCAAAAATCTTGTGAAGTGATAGCTATTACATCGTTATACCTCATACAGTTGGAAATACCAGAGGAGCTCTTTTGAGAGTGAATGTACGACCAAAAAGATTTCGGCTGATCAGATTGGATAATGTGATTGATGTAAACCTGCATAGCGAGCTTCGCACGATTTGTGGCTTCAGAAAGGAGTTTCTTGTAATCATTAAGGTCATTCTCAGAACCTGTAATTTTATATTTACTACGAACAGCGTCTTTTACTTCAAGAGCCGCAGCAGTGTCAGCGTTAAACCAAGCAACATACTTAGTTTTGGACGAGTGGTAGGAAATGGATCGCACTCTCGTGGTCATATAGAAGGCCGGTCGAAAAAGCAATCAGTTCCAAGATGGCGGGCTTAATGTACCTTTTTTCGACCAGTCGATGTATATTTCTCGACCAATTCGACGAACAAAAGTACATTAGTACCTCAGAATGCAAGTCGCGACCGGCCTTCTATATGACGTCTAGGATCGGATGCAAAGAACCAAACTTCTGCAGACTGAGAATCCATAAACTGCTTGAGAAATTGGGTGAAGCCTCAGATGGAGCATGCATAGACTAAATTTGTGTTTGATAATTTAAAAAGTGTTATTAATTCGTGGCTGTGTAAATTAATATAATGTAAATATCAAACATAAATTAAAATGACAATAAATTGTACATGAAGGAGGTCAGAATGTTTAAGTACTTGCATACAATTCGACTTTATTTGTTTGTTTTGTTTTTTTTCATATTATCCGGAATTAATAAAGTGTTCATTTCATTGTTGCATCCTTAAATAATTCAATAATTTGGACGGCACTTCAGTGAATTCATTTATAATTATTTTTATCGGCTTATCTTATAACAAAAGAAATTAAAGATATTCATTTATTTTTGGTTCAAGCTTAGGACCAAGCTCGTAAAAAAAGAGAAAAATCCTATTTTGTATTGTAGCCTCCGATACCCAGTGTTTTGCAGGAAAAAATGAGATAAAAAACATTTAGTTCTATTTTTAAATGATTTTATAAATAGAAAAACTATGATTTTCAATTCAAAAAATATATCAACGAATCTATTAGCTCTAAAAATTATAAAAAATTTGAAAATTTTTCAACTATTATATAATTTATACAGTGAATTTTTTGGATTATGTTATTACTTTCGACAATAAAAGCAATCATTGTACGGGTGTCTCAAAAGAAATTTTATATTTATTTTGCTTACTGCGTGAACGCAACGTATCCGAGGGGCGCGGCGGTTATGTCAATCGGTAGCCTGGCTCTTGGGAATTCAGTCTCTATGGAGCGTTTCTCGGGAGCAGACCGCGCGTTGTGCGTGCGAGAGTTTTACAAAAACGGCAATTCGGCAACTGTAGCGCGTAGAAAATTCTGCAATATTCGAGGTTTTTGCCACTTAAATGATGCGCCAAGCATTCCTCTCATTCGACATTGGGTTAAAAAGTTTGGAGACTGGTACAATGCTGGATAAATCAAAATCCGGGCGACCTAGGTCATCAAGCACGGTAGAAAACGTGGAGAATGTTAATCAGTCTGTTCGTGACGACCCGAACCTTTGAATTCGGAAGCGCGCAAGTGCTTTAAATGTGCATAGACCATCATTACATCGCATTGTGCACAAAGACCTAAAGCTGCACCCCTACCAAATTCAATTGGCGCAAGAATTAAAGCCCCAAGATGCCAGTCAGAGGCTTCATTTCGTAAATCAGGTGATTGAGCGATTTTCAACGTTTACCAACATTTTGTTTTCGGATGAAGCTCATTTTCATCTTAATGGCCACGTAAATAAGCAGAACTGCCGCTACTGGAGTGCAACGAACCCGAAACGCAAACATCAGAAACCCCTACATTCGCCTAAAGTGATCATATGGGCTGCGATATCGGTGCGAGGAATTATCGGCCCTTACTTTTTTGAAGACGAAAGGGGGCGTGCAGTTATAGTGAATTCAGAGCGTTATGTGGAGATGTTAGACAGCTTCTTGGTACCTGAACTGCAAAACTTTCCTGGCTTTAACCAAAAAACATGGTTCCAACAGGCAACTTCACATACGTCCAATATGTCTCTGCCACGTGTTCGTGAAATTTTCTCAGGCAACTTGATCTCCCGGAGAGGTGACATAAATTGGCCTCCACGCAGTCCAGATCTAACCCCTATGGACTTTTTCCTATGGGGTTATCTTAAATCTAAAGTTTACGCCAATAAACCGACTTCACTGGCGCATTTGAAAAAAAATATCCGTCACGAAATGGCAGCCATCCCTGAGTCCACCTGCCGAGACGTCATAAGTAATTTTACTGTTCGATTAAATGAGTGCCGAGAACGCGAGGGTCTACATTTAGACGATATTATTTTGAAGAAATAAATCCCCAAAAACTGTATTTTAATAGTTAATAAACATTTTTTCTATATACGGCTTACTTTTTTTTTAATCGATCCACTAAATATAAAATTTCTTTTGAGACACCCTGTATTTATGTATGCATAATTTCATGTTTTGTTATAACAGGTTTACTTAGAATAACTTGAAAAACAATTATGTAAATAAGTCCGTATAAACTAAATTAATGCATTCTTATGAGTGAATAATTTTTATGTTGAGCGAACTTTATTGAAAATAGCTAATTCTTCGATACAAAAAAATTCGACAACAGCAAGCAAAGCCAGTGGTTTTTGTTTTTTTGGGAATTTAAATTTGAATGATACATATTTTGATTGGAAATCTTATTTAATAATTAAATTTTACCTCTAGCTAATCATCCTTAAAGTTTCCTTTTAATTCACATTTAGTTTTAGACCTCTCATGTCTATATGCTAATTGAATAAATTATTTTTGATTTTAGTAAATTCAGTAAAGTGAATGGACCATCATGAAAAATTCATGGAATTTCCCACCGGTTCAAATTGATTTAAAACATTGAAAAGAAACATTCATTATTTTAATTCCACAACGTTGTCACATAAATTTAGTATGTAGTTGAAAATTCAGTTCCAAATGTAAATTAACTTTATTTCGAATTATTGCTTTTCATATGCTCTTAAAGTCGTCTCTATATAAAATTTTGAAATTGAGATCAACACTAATAGTTTATTCGCATTCGATTTAAAATAACAGGAAACAAATTTTTATTGATATTGTCCAATATATAACATTTTCGTACACCCATTTCGCGGTATACAAGATAAACTTGATAAGCACAGCCTCATAGAATAATTAAAAAATAAAGCACACAATCGTTTTAAAAATGAAAATAATTAAGAAACTTATGTCAGAAGTCTAGCTACAAAAAAACTAAGAGGAAACAATATTTAAAAGATTAAATGACGCCCATAGAAAGAACGAGAATTTCGAAAAAATACAAGGCAAAGTGTGTCCTAGATTGGTTTGAGCATATACTATGTGTGGTGTATACAAATGATTCAGCAATTATTATTTTGACAGTTGGTCCATTCCCGAATATTCTCTGGCGGTGAAAGGGAGCAGCCTGGAGTAGTAAGCTCAATGTAGGTTGCTACATGTGATTTTCTCAGAAAGGCTACTTTTATTTGTAACTGAGCATTCGAGAATCAACGCTTTGTTAATATGCAATAGCTTGGAAATAAAGCCAAGAGGTCTAATAAAAGTGGAATATTGATATAAATTGAAAACATCAGTGCAAAATGAACTAAGAATAATAAAAAGTGGAGGTTTTTTGAAACAATCGTGAAAATATAGAGATTCAAACCCGATGGCTTAAACCTAATGGAAATAGCCTGCCCTAAAAGTGATATCATTTTTGAAATTTAGATTTCAATAATTTTGCTTATCTTTTCGATGTTTTTTTTTTATAAAGCATTCAAAGTGCAGATAGTGATAGGGATGGAATCATATCTCTTGCAATTTTAATAACTGAAAAGAATCGGAAGTATGTAAAAAATAGCAGAACCGAAAAAAATTGTAAATAAAAAAATACGTCCAATATTAAAAGCCCTATGAATTGAATTAGGCAAATCAAAAATAATTTTGAAATACATTTTCGATCAGTTAAATAAATACATACAGATAAATTTCGATAAATTTCATACCCATTCGACTCGATCCTTCCTAATATTAATTCATAATAGGATTTCATATAAACAATCATATTCACTTCGTCCTGTTTGGAAGATCTAAATCGAAAATAATCATTCTAGTAGATTTGACTCGATTTCACGCTTAGTCTATTTAACCCAATTTTCTTGATAAATGTCGTTACTATCTTACAACACATCACTACGTTCTATGGAAAGCTTGATTTATATATTTTTTTGTCATTTAGAATCTCAATTACTAGAAAAAGCAGTTTCATAACCGTTTCGTAATTTCTTTTTGTCTATCATACATTCGATTTCAATTCCTAGTAGTCTTTCTAGTAGATTCACATATACATGTATTTAACAAATTTTGGTTTTTTTTTTATCCGTCTATTATTTGTTTCCCGAAAATGTTTCATTCTATATTTGTTTTTTTTTTAAATCTGAATCTTACAGTCATTTTTCTTAGAATAAAGTCATTATAAATTGTTCCTATTTATACGATCTTTTTACAATATTGACAAATAAAGCAGCATTTCGCATGTTTTTTTCTTCAGTTTATTAATTAACATTGTGACGTGTTTGTTAGTTTTAGTTTTTTTTCGTTCTTGAGTTTTGAGATTTTTTGCGTTTATTCATATAGGCTTTAGAAATAGATTCTTACATCCTTTGTACAAATCAGTAAATTAATTATGTGGAATATCACAAAAAGAGAGTTTTTTGTTAATCCGTACTAATAATTAGAATAGTTGTTATTGATGTGTTCTTTGATTTAATTAGTTATTTTGCACCGCCATCGAAAAATTATTACAGCTATACACATGTTTAAGGTATAATTTTGAATTACTTTAGCTGAAATCATCATTATTATTGCTCAAAACTACTGCTATCGGATTGATGACGTATTAAAATCCTTGGCTAGAGAAACTCGCGTTTAGGTCGTCCATTGCCGCTACCACTGCCGCCAGCACCACCACTACTACTTGCCGCTGTGGATGTTCGCGGGGGTGATTGTGATCCGTCTGCCGGTATTGTTGTACTGCTGCCACTAGCACTCGTTATCATGGGGGTACTGGCGCTCGTTTGCGGCGACACTATCAGCTCCGCCTCCAGAAGTCGCACCTGTTCAGGGCTGGTTTGTGTCTGTTTTGGGGGCGCCGGTGCCTTCCTGCTCTTAGAACGCCGTTTCTTGAGCAATATCGGCCCCAGGCCATTGCCCCCCGAACTCGACATTGAACTTAATATATTTAATTGACTAGATGTAGGCGGAGCTGATGGATGGCTAGTGGACGGCGGGTGTGGGGGCTGCGAACCCGATGACGAGGATATTGTTATAACTGGGTCCGTTACGATGCCCGTGGAGGTTTGTGTTGGTATGGTAGGAATAACATCACCACCGTCGCCGGGTGTGGTCTGACCAGAGGAGTCATGAGAAAGACGCTTCACTAGCTCCGCCATAAGGTCCTCGATTCGCCCGATTCGTTGTGACATTCGTTGCATTTCCAGCCGTACGTCGACTTTTAGGTCTAGTACGCTGGCGATGAGGTCCCTTTGAGCGAGCGTCGGTGGCTGCTCTCTCAGTCCTGTGTCGTAAGTATCTGATGTAGTTGCGCGAATACCCGCTAGTTCCATCAGCCGTTCCCGCTCAATGATGAGACTCCTCTCTATTCGATCCTTGGGAGTTTCAATCACAGGCGTTGCTCGATCGCGCTCTGCATGCAGAGCAGTACCTCTTGAAGGTGGCGAAGTATCGATCTCACCACCCTCATCGATAGTGTCCTGCCGTGCCAAAGTTGCAGGACCTGGAGTGAGTTTTGGTGCCTTGGGAAAAACCTTGTGTTAAAAAAGAATACATTGAAGCAACATTAGAAATGAATCTAACTAAACACTGAACAGCGTTCATTACTTTATTTCCTTGTCCACCATTACTACTCGAACTACTACTCTGTCGCCCTTGCGTAGCTGCACTCTCCCGCAGGCTTTCGCGGGCGCTAAGGCTTCTGGAGACGGCTACTTTGGTATTACTATCACTAGCTGAATCGACACTTGAGCTACCTAGTAAACGACCCCACTTACTAGCGCGGGTACTACGTGCTGATGGAGGGCCTGACGATGGACTAGGTGATGGGGACGGCGATGGAACTGTAGCGGCTATCACTCTCGAGTCTTCGGTGAGCGTAAGCTTAGCGGGTAGCTTCTGATCGGAAATGTGATAAGGACGGTAAGCGATAATGGTCATACAATAGATAACAAACACAAATATCACATTAATTTCTACTGTACCTGAACAACAATAACATTGACTAGTAGGCTTATGTGGGTTTTTTGGTTTGATGGGAGTCATGGCTAAACTGTATTAGTTTTCAACTTTTGACAAAATAAGTTTCTCACTCATTAATTGCATCAAAATCGTAATACCAACCATACACAAACTAACCCACAAAAAAAAAAACCACATACATCAAAGGACATCAAACACATAATACTCACAACATCTGAAAAAACTACCTTCGTCCGATCCGCTTCGATCTCACCCTTCTCCATATCACTTTGACCCGATTGCGACTGGGCCTCTTTCGACCCAGTTTGCAGTTGAGGTGTACGTCGAAATTTCGAGAAAATTTTCCGGACTAGATGATCTTGATTTTGTGGTAGCTGAGGTTCATTCTTACGTCGCTCGGCCAATTCTTTTTCACGTTTCACGTCGGCAACCTTACGAAATATCAATCGATGTCTTAAATTATACGTTAGAATTAGATTACGTGCAAAACTATTTGCAAAGGCCGAATAAAAATCGAGAACTTCTAAAAGCTTATCGCGTTTAATTGCATGCAAATCACAATAGGTAAGGGCTCGAACATTGGCAGCACTCTGACCGACGGCCGAATCTTTCCAAAACTGATCGCCAAATACATCACCTTTGCCTGTAAAAAATAAATAAATGAAAACTGTGCATAGCATTTTTAAGTAAACTATATGAAATAATGGTTTTTTTTGTTTTTTTTTGTTTTTTTTTTTTTTTAAATATCTATCGTACTTGTAAATATGATTCCACTTTTTTGCAGTGCAAATTAGTTCGTTCCGTTTTCGAAAAATGGCTATAGCAGGTGTGAAAATGTGGGTATAATGAAACACGTTTCAATAGTGACTAAATCTTTATTCGTCTATCAAAAGCATAGCTACATATGTATGTATTACAAAATGGTCGACTTCGAAAATTTAATTTTGGCGTTGGCAGCACCTCATTACTATGGTGGTATATTTGCGAATTTCGAACATGTGTTGCTGCTACATTACCTCCCTTCGAGTGACTTGCTGCGTTTAATAAAAATACTCATTTTTGAAACTGAACACTTTCCGTTTTGCGGCTATGTGAACGCAGTGGCCGTGAAAATGATGCTTTTCTTGATGTTTCGTTTTCTTCTAGTAGGCCATTTTCTATGAACGGTGGTTTGAGACGTTCCGTGGAAACTGTCAGTTGTTTTTCTCCATTTTCTATTTCGAAGACATAGTTTGATATCCTTCGTATAATTTTGTGTGGTCCCTGTGTAAGGCGGCGTCAATGGCTTCAAAATGGTAATTGGTTAGACTTGATCTTTACAAATGTTTATGACGATGTAGTGGTCAGCCCAGCTAATGACGCAGAGAATTTCTTTTCTAATAGTCTTCACCATTCCGCTCTTATAGTTGAACTTTCCACTGCAGATTGGAACATGTTAAGTACATACAATACTACGATTGTATATGATTTCCATAATGCTGACTATGATAGCATTCACAATTTCCTTGACAATGTCGATTGGACAAATGTGTTTATGTGCCATTCCCTTGATGATGACGTAGCCATGTTTTATAGAATAGTATCTGACGCGGTCGATAAGTTTGTACCTAATATAAGGAAAAAAGATAAATTCTCTGAACCTTGGCTTGACAAGACTTTTAGACGTCTGAGAAATCACAGAAACAAACTTTACTGACTAATGAAGAATCAAGTCGACATTAGCCATCGTATTAAAGAAGAATGCGATTTCATTGCTCAGGAATTCTATACTAAATCTCACGAAGCGTATGACAGATACATTAAAACTACTGGGGAGAATATAGTCCGCGCCCCCAAATTTTTTTTTGAATTTGTTAATATGAAACGGAAAAAATGACCACTGAAAATTCGATATTGTCTTTTTCTCCTTAAGAGATCTGCAACTTTTTTGCTGATCATTTTCGACAAGTTTTTAGTCCGGTTAGCATCCCAATATTGTATCGATTCCCGGGTGCGACTCAAACAATTTTTGCTGAGGATATCATCATATCGAGAAATGAAATATTTACTGACATTATGGAACTTGACAGTAACAAGGGCACTGGACCTCCTACTTTTCTGATCAAGTGTGTAAAACAACTGATCTCGCCTCTTCATACTATATTCAATAATTTTCCCTCCTCTTGGCTATTTCCTTCGTATTAGAAATCTTCTGATATTACACAAATTGATAAAAGTGGCGATAGACAGTTTGTTCGAAATTCTAGAGGCATCGCCATTCTATCTGCTATTCCCAAACTATTTGAAAAAATCATTTACTGCAAAATTTCTCCTCTGGTCGACGCTCGACTGAGCGAGCAGCAGCATGGATTTAGTAAAGGTCGTTCTACTACGACTAATCTTATGGTGCTTATTTATGATGTTTTGTGCAAAATGGAGGAAGGTGATCAGATACAGACTTTAGCAAAGCATTCGGCCGAGTTGTTCACTCCATTTTGATGCCCAAGCTGAAACAACTCGGAATTGCAGGATCTTTACTAAAGTGGCTTGGCTCTTACTTCCACGGCCGCTTGCAATTCGTGAAATTCCAAGGTCTTATTTCTAAGAAAGTCGACGTTAAATCCAGTGTACCTCAAGGAATTCATCTTGGCCCTCTTCTTTTCAATATTTTTATATCTGACATATCCGAGGTTTTATCTGACATTCCCCACTTACTACATGCGGACGACCTCAAAATCTACCATGTCATCAGGACACCATCTGGCGCTACCTTTTTCAGTCTAAACTGAACTCTCTAGACCATTGGTGCTCCGCGAACAAGCTCCCTCTTAAAATTGCTAAATGCCGCGCAATCAGCTTCTCTCGCAAATCTGCACGCGTTCATTATACGTACCGCCTCAACGACACGTCACTCAGCAGGGTTGAGAACATATTAGATCTCGGAGTCACTCTGAATGAAAATTAGGACTACATTAGTATAGAGTGCTTTCCCGAGCAAGTAAATAACTTGGTTTCATTAAGCGGCGAGCCAAAGAGTTTAAGAGTCTTTGGGTTACTAAATCCTTATGTATTTCACTTGTGCGTCCTCTTCTCGAATATGCGTGCACTATCTGGAGCCCGGCTTTCGAAATTCACAGCCAAAGATTAGAGTCTGTTCAAAAGCAGTTTTTACTATTCGCTTTGAGAGATCTTTTCGACCCTTATGATTTCAGTAATCTACCATCATACGAATATCGCCTAACACGTATTAATTTGTTACCCCTTGCGTCGAGAAGATTAATGTTATCTGCCTGCTTCAGCTTCGATGTCATCAGATACGTGGTTAAGGTCGTATACTTGAAAGAAAAGTTTGTGCTCAATACGCCCTTGAGAGTCACTAGATCCCGACGTTTGCTTATTGAATACCATCACAACACAACATATGGAGCAAACGAGCCAATAAATAGGTGCTGCAAGCTATTCAGTAGCATGAGCGAGAACTTTTCCCCTACGATCTCTAAATCAACGTTTAAAAATAACATCATCAAGGCTCTCTCTTTATAGTCTTCCCCACCCCCCCACCATACTAACATATATGTATTATATATTCAATTTAAATTTAAATTTGGTATTTAGTTTGTTAGTCATTCATTTGTCATTTGTCATTTGTCATTTATTTATTACTTTATTTGTTGTCTGTTTATAACTTATTTTATTTATGCACTATTTATTAGTCTTGCATTTACATATAGTTTGTTTTATTTTTATTTTGTTTCGTAATTTTATGCATGTACTATTTTATTTTATTCTTTTTATACATGTACGCCTTGCTTGGTAAATAAATAAATAAATTTCGAGGTTTTTCGGTAAAATTTTTGTGGAAATAATCGGCAGGGTCGTGTGAAATATTTTCTGGGTCAGATGACTGCTGTTGGTCAATTAAAACAGTTGTTGATGAAGCTATTGCATTTTTTCCCTAGGGACAGACGCCTACTGTGCAATCTGGTTCAATATCTTTTTCTGAAGTGATAGGACTTCGCGAAGAACAAGGAGATTGTGAGGTTCCCTGAGTTTTCGCAATCTGTTGCTGATATGATTCATTATGTGGATGATTTATTATTTGGTTACTACTCACAGAGGCTCCTGGTGTAAAATATGAAGTTTATTTTGGTAATTTATCAATTACTTCTTTCTGATATGCAGTTTTTTTTAAGTTTTTTCTGAGCCTAGGATATGACCGTTTTGACATTTTGTATACATAGATATAGTATTCAATACTTATTATTTAATTGCACTGAAAACAATCGCAAACATAAAATAAAACACACCATTTGCAAGTTTAATCTTGAGGGAAATGATTTGATTTTTAGTCCCGAATAGATATGCCGTCCCGGCCGTGCTTTTCAAATAGGAAAAGCAGAAATTAAAATGCCCTCATAAATTGAAGGCGTACACAGATTGATTTGCTTATCTTTATTCCAGTGAAGCTCAAACTCGAAACAACAACAAAAGTTTTTACAGCAATAACACATAAGATTGTTCCCAACGGAAAAGTAATGCATCAGCATAGAAATATTCGCTAAAATTTCCGGGTAATGCATGGAAGTATTACAGATCCATAGTCTGTTAATTTATTTTTAACATTGCATACACCTGCAATAATTTAGGGAAATCACCTACTAGTAAGCAAATAGAGCTGCCAGTATTAGCCCCTGGCTCATGAGATTACTATAAAGATAGATAATTATTAAGTATAGGCAGGTAATTATTGTTTAATTTTCGCAAAATAAATATATTCATTGGCTGATGATCTGGAAATAAGGGGCCCCATAGATCGCGGGGCCCTGGGCACTTGCCCATTGTGCCCATGCACAAAGATGGACCTGCATGTGTTATCTGAGGTAACAAATGCTAATATGGTAACATAACAATACATAATAGGTAACAAATACAAATATTCCAAAATACTTTCAGAATGTGATAAGACGGCCAATTATTTAAAATTTATTAATTAATTAATAATTGACCAAATGGCAGTACACACATTTGAGTGAAATTTGCGTTACATAATATAAAATCTTAAATTAGGTTTGTTTCACTGAAGCCATTGAAACTAATAGAAATTAGCGAAAGTATGATCTAAGCAATGTTGAATATTTCAAAATTGTATTTTTTTGGAGAATATACCGATTCTTCAAAAAAAACGAAACTGTAATAACAACCAAAACCAAAACTTGTTCAATAAAATCTCAATTTCACTTACCTAATATCGCTACAACTTCATCGTCCTGTATCACTTCCAGGCTACCAGTCACAATAAAACACAAACTATCTATACTCTCCCCAGTATGATACAGTAAATCACCTGGCGCAGAATGCGACATCATAAAATGCATAGCTAAGGCTCGTAAGCATCCATCTGATGCTAGTCGAAATGCAGGATGTTCGTTGAAAACTTTCCGATTCAGATGAACACAGATATCCGCTTTCATATCCTTCGGACAATAATTCAAGACCTGTCGTTGGAATGGAGATGAAAATCGAAAGAGAGAGAGAGAAAAAAAACAAACTCGAGTTAGTTAACTACTACTCAGCGAAACCACTTCACCAGCAATATTGTACTGCAAACGTTAATGCACTTCAGTTGTTCGGCCCTTACCTTTTCCGTGTCGAGTCCTTTTGTCATGGCCCACGTGGACACCACATAATCCATTACGCGTTCACTCAACGCTTTCGGGACTTCGTGCAGTTTCATGAATTCCCGGACATTATTGAGCATATCGTGGTACTTGGCCGTGGCCGAAGTCATTTGCTGGATAATGGTTGTAACGTGACCAAAGATTGTGGCGTAGAGCAGGGCTATAATGGAAACGCATACAGTTATTTTGTATTTTTAATTGATTTTTGAACGACGAGTTATTTGCAATGTTCGATGAGTGAGCATTTCGATGGCGAACAATTAAATGCTATATAGCGGTATTCCTACACCCAAATGGTTTCTTGTCGAAGAGCAATAATTATGGAAATACATATTAGCTTTTGAGTTGAGCAATACCACAGAGTAAAAGGGCTAAATGAGTTTAGGAAATTAGTTACTATGATTATGTGGGTGATCGATAGCCTGGATTTGAATGAGTTGAGAAAAGCTATTGTGTGCGAGGGGTGAGCTGTTAAAAAGTCATTACATTGCTTTATCTTTTGTTGATCATATTTTAGATATTTTTTGCTGTTGATTTTTGTCATCATTTAATAATGACTATGTATTTATGGCAGACATCACAGAATAACATAAAAAATATATATAGTTTATTGCCAACCAAGAACACTAACAAAAACAACATTCATTCGTACTTTTTGACTAAAATAGCAGCCAAATCAATAAAATTTGTAGTGCTTGAGAACAAATAAAAATAAATAAAAAAAAAACCCTAGCGCATCAGAACCACTAGAAACACTAATGTTCGTAGAACAGTAGATAATTTGTACTGATTTTGAGTGTGTATTCTACCACAACTTACTTTTCCTACTTAAAACCAATACACCCTAAGTAATAATAGTATCTAAGCTTATTATAGTTTTGGTGACTTCATCAAAATTTACAGCGATAGAAAGGTGTTTGGGGTTGTCATCCGAAAAATGAGTAGATCTTAGAAAATTTAAGCATTGTTTACATATGTATGTTTGTTTGCGATGAAAATACTTAATGCAAGTATTTATTGCAACGAAAATAACAAAAAGGCCTAGTGCTAGCAGCCCTTTGCTAGCACCGAAGCAAAAAATATGTCGCATCTGCCTTACGTTGAAGTCAACCTGCCTTGCGAATTTCATATTGATCCGATGACTGCATTGTAAGTTATAGGGTTACCATTCGCAAAAGTTTTCAAATTTTCTAAATCTTAATATTTGGTGTTTCTTTTCACTATAAGATCACTACATTTTGAAAAAACGATGCTAAAATCGCTTACTAAAGGTATGTTAAAAAAATACAGAAACAACCATAGCTGGCAGCCCTACCGTTGTTTTGAAATTAAATTTCTACTGAATATTGCCTACAATAAGTTTAATTTGCCATTTGAACTTCGTTATGATTCAATGACTGTGCTGGAAGCTATAGAGCAAAGAGTTTTATTTGCCTCAAGAATTTTCAAAAGTTAGGACACCAAAATTACCATAGCTGGCAGCTCCAACTGAATTTTTCAACCAAATTTCTACCAAACGTGGTTCAGCTACTGTGAATTACGTCAAAAGTGAATGACTTAATCAGAATTTATAGGGCCAAAAGCAGCTATTTTTCTTAGTGATTTTTCAAAATGGCAACACTGGCACAAAATTACCCGCATTTCAAAATCACTTCTATCAGACCTGGTCCTAATTAAGGCCAATACATTTTATAAATTTCAACTTATTCTGATTATCGGATCGTGAGTTTCTGTGAATAGAAGTTTTGATGCTAAAAATATAGGTAAATTGGGAAAGGGTTACCAGGCGTGCCCGTTGTAAAATTTCAAATTTTTTACTTTGGCTATGTAGACAAAGCGTAAGATTTATATACGAGTGGCCTTTTTTTCAAGAAGCAACAATTTTTCAGGAGAGTCGATGATTTGAAGGTTTTCACTTTCAGCGCCTGCCCTACAGCTACAGGGTTGCAAACATGCTCATTAAAAGCTACACAAATTTACAACTAAATAATAACTAAATAATGTCAATACGTTCTGAAAGTTTCAAAATGATTGAATTGCTCTGTCAAAAGTTCTTGCAATGTAAAAATTTTCAAATTTTCCCGTTCTTTTTTTAGCGCATATATATATATATATATATATATATATATATATATATATATATATATATATATATATATATATATATATATATATATATATATATATATATATATATATGGAAACATGAATTTTTGGCCAAATCGATTTTATTACTAATGTTCTTCGAACATTAGTAAAAAATTATCAGCATTTGGAAAGTATATTTCCCTTACGTATTTGCAGTACTGATTGGTTGGCATTACACAAGCCTCTTTTTTGGAAGAATAATATTTAGCTGAATTCATTTTTATTTGTCAAAAAGAAAAATGAAGATTATAACATTTTTAGTGAACATTGTCAGGAATTCGAAATTTCGTGATAAGATTGCAAAATGTTGTGATGAGAATGAAAATAATAGATTAGATAAAGAATTAGCTGTTTTGTTGATACTAAAAGAAAAATGAGCAGAATATTTGCGAAATATTAATATTGGCTAAAACAATTGAAATATCTTTTCATTCAAAAGATAAAAACTCTCCTAGAATTCCATTGTTAGGAAGTTTTCATACTTGAAAAAAACTTAATCATAATTTTTTTGCCGAAGTACATTCAAGTATTTTCAAAGCTTCTTCAGCCCCATGAATCTGGTTGGAATAGTTATATTTTAGGCAAATTTTTCAGCTGATGATTGCAGACTTTCAATTTCAAAAAAACTAATTTTTCTAATATATCTTTTAGACGAATCAATTCAATACGAAATTTCATCTAATTATTTTTAAAGTTGATCTTACCGTTTGTATGGACTAACTCAATACTCAGATTGGTGCATTATATCACTCGTATTTGTTATCAGTTTTGCAAGTATTTGGAGAATTGAATGAAATTTGTGAATTTCAACAGCATCTAGCATGACAAATAAGCAAACTCATTACAAAATAGTCGGAAGATATTTTTAAAAAAATTCACTCGTCCGGGACTTTAGATGCAAATGAAGATGAGGAAAAAAACGTCAAAAACCTCCACTTTTCAAAAACTCACATTGAGCTAAGCCATGTAAAATATATATTTGTGTATCGGGATAAGGGTGTATAGTTTGAATAGTAATTTCAGTCGTTGAATATCTAATTTTGATTATTTACGGGGAAAAAATATTTTGTGCACATATTTTCAATAATTTCACGTATACGTAATGCTTTTAAGGTTCGCATTGTGAAAATATAATTACAAAAATTACATTTTCTGCAATTTTCATGAATTAGTCCAACTTAAGTACCAAAAACTCTTAGCGCCCAACGTGGGTTATCCAAATATGCCTGTTTAGTCGAGCATCTTAAACACCTTTCCATTTATTTGAAATATAGAAACTCAATTTCATACAATTATTTTCTACATTAAGTGAATATTTAGTGAATATGAACGTTCATTATTTAATAATTTAATATTTAGCAGATCATCTTCGTGCCAGCACAAATTCGATTTTATACCTTCTTCCAATAATTAGAAAATGTGATCTGCGAGTGGTAGTTATACAGTGAAACCTGAAAAAACTTGGGAAAACTGAAGAAAACATAAAAATTTGAAACACTAAAACATTCTAGGTCATATTTTCAGTTATAGGAATTAATTTTTCATCAAAAATAAAACTTTAAATAATTTTTAAAATTTTTTGAAATAATTTTCCATCAAAGTTATTTTCCATATACCAATGCCAGTGGAAATATTTTAGGATGTTTTTTGGATTATTATGTTGGAAAAATAAGATGATTTTAAAACGAATCATTTGCTTTCAAAGAACAAATCCATGGGGGTTTTCTCTCAAATGTTAGTGTTTTTATTTTGGAAATGTTTGCAATTTTATAAGAAAATGACATTTTGGCTAGTTATTTTTTTAAGAAGAAATGTACCCGATTTAGTTTTGTGTGATGACCGACGAGCGTGAAAATACTTCAATTACAAGAAAAACAAAAGGATTAATTTAATACGTATCAAATTATTGGTCTTTAAATCGAAACACCAATATGAATGAGGAAAGTAATAATAAAACGAATAACGAGAGTGCTATAAATCAGTTTCCCAAATTTGAAGATCAACTTCAGTTGCAAGCTAACATGCAGTACTCCTTTTCGAACTACAAGTAGTTCTTTGTTGGCTATTTCAAATAAATTTGCTGATTTAATTGCTCATAAAAATAATAATAATAATTAATTAATAATAATTACCGTTACAAACTTCTAATTACTCTATGTCGATGAGAAGTTTTCGTCGCAAAATTGACTAAAAGCATTGTTGATGGTGTGTTTATTGAATAAAAACTGATAAAATGCTACCAAAAAATCATCCAAATTACGAATAACTCATGGAAATTAAATGGAAAATTTTCAAATTGATTGCGAAAACTGCAAATGTCTGAAAATTAAAAAAAACTCAAACTAGATGAACAAATCTTAAGGCACACTAATGAAAAACAGACACTAAAATTTACTTCAAATCCAGTTTATCCTTTCTTTTCAAATTTTTTTTTACATAATCACAGTAACTACACACGAATTCATCATTTAGCCCCCAAAAAGACACAATCAATCTATCATGATCTCTCTAATAGCATTTAAATGTTCAAATTGCTAAGAAATACAAATTTCTAGCGATAAATATGACGTGGCAACGGAACGTGTCAAACACGGCACCTGCAATAATCATCATGCAGATGGTGAACACCTTCTCATTGTCCGTCTCGGCTGCAACGTTCCCGAATCCAACCTGTGTTGTTTTTTATGGCCGCACAGAGAGATAGAAAAAAATTTGAATTGGAAAAACATCCAAAGTAAAATGTAATTTTATTTTCGTTGTGGGGAAACTATTTATTGGTAATATTCTTGAAAAACTAATTATTTCCACTATTCTTGGAAAGTGATTGCTCTCTACTAAATACGGGTCATATGTATAGATTTAGACAAAAACTCACCGAAGTCATGCATGTCATTGTAAAATACAATGCGGTGACATACATAGTTTTTCGCGATGGACCGTTTATCAGTTCCGGACCATTGGATTCGTTCGACCATATATACGAGTACGGGCTTTGCGTAACGTTCGCCAACTTCCAGAGCCAACTGTACTGAACCTGAAAACAGAATTAAACATTGTTTTGATTCAGATTTTCCCAAAAAATTTGTTCCACCTTACCCCATTATCTGCATCACTACGTCCTATCGAATACCATATACAAGCTAACCAATGAGCAACTAGCATATAAAAACATAACAATAAAATCAACATGGCAGCACCATATTCTAAGTAGCGATCTAATTTTCGTACGACACGTCCTAATCGCAACAGACGCACAACTTTGAGCGCACTAAACAGGGAACCGATCCCATCTTCGTCATGATCGAAGGCATTGAATACATCGTAAGGCAAACAGCTGAGCAAATCGATAATAAACCATGATTTAAGATAGTTCATTCGTATCACCTTGGGATCACTAACAACTTCACCGCCCGGTCCAACGAACGTTGTGTGAAAAT
Organism: Nemotelus nigrinus; assembly: GCA_947369275.1. NCBI lineage: Eukaryota > Metazoa > Arthropoda > Insecta > Diptera > Stratiomyidae > Nemotelus > Nemotelus nigrinus. The sequence goes on from OX376373.1 coordinate 144,187,724, forward strand.
TTAAAACTGTAAAGTCGAAATATTTAAATCAGTAGATACATCTCCCAGACGTCTCAATGAAAATCCAAAAAAAAACTCCAACTTACCAATATCTATGAAAAATATAACATCTACAATAGAGTCAACTACCAACAATGAAACATCTTCCGAGGTTTTATTCTTGAAGGCTACATTATACGGCACCTGAAAAGATACAAGCGAAAAATTCCTTGAGTGAAAGAAACACCCACGACGGCAAGCACATCCATAGATAGTACAAGTGCTTTAGGTTTAGTTCTCATGTATTATGTATAACTGTGAAGTTTAGGATATTTTTTTTCGCTGAGCACGTAGATACTTTACAATGTAATAATGTCACAATGGAGGAATACACAGGTACATAAGTACTATAAAATTCTCTCAGAGTGTGATATATGTCCTTAGACACTGTGCGAGAGTAAACATCGAAACAAGGTTTCGTGACGGGAGGAAAAATTAATAGAGGACATAAAATGCACTTGAAATGAATATTGTCTGAGAGGTTTCTTCTGGGAGGGTTTAATATTTGGAGTAATATATTTCCTTTGACGTATGTTTTTGGGAAATTTCATGCTGTTTTCATGTTTTAAGTTGGCGTTACACAAACGACGACATAGTGACTTGTAATCATAATGTGGGAATAAATGTACGAAAATTTGAATGATTTACGGTTCGAAATTGAATGAGCGAAAGATACAATAACAGAACAGAATTTCAAAATTGGCACTCACCATGATAGCAGTATAAAATGTTAAACACAATATCACCCAATCCCAGATTGCTTTAAATGCACAATAGTGTAAAAGTATATGAGGTGGTGTTTTAGGTGCTTCCTGTCTATATTGTGGCATAATATCAGCACTTAAGGACATCATCTGAAATTTGAAAAAAAAATCGCACATTGACTCCTAGATTCATTGAATATAAATTGAAATGAATAAATATCTTACTTACATGTGCCAAATTTGATTGTTTTGTTGGATCCTTTAGCGTTGGAAGATGTGCACTAAATTGACGACTTCGTGTTACAGACCGAGCCAATTTCGCAAATTTTGATAGACCTAGAACTTGAATGTGAAAATCATCGTTCATATTTTCAAAGAAACAACTACGAACACAAACGACGACATCGATATGCTAGAAAAAATGCTGAATATTCAGTGCAAATATAATATAGTGTAGGAAGTTTTTTAGTGTCCAGAATTTGACACTTAGCTCTTTGCATATTTGACATATGTATTTATTTACATGTTTTCGAGGTAGTGATGTTGGTTTTGTCTATATGTGTTTAGTGGTACAGGAGCTAGTTGAAAACGCAACAGTACAAATGCGTTTTATGCTCAAAAATACCGTGCGATTCAACATGTGGAAAAAACTACACCTTTAGTTTAAATGGTGTTTTTTTCGGTTATAAAAAATGTACGAACTTTACAAATCAAGAGCTTGTAATGTGAAAGAAAAAATATATATGCATGGAAATTACTATGAATCTTTTTTTATTGATAAAAAAATTATTTTACTATAAATGAAAAAAAACTAAAATTGTTTTGCATCAGATTTCCCATTTTCGAGACCTTGAAACCCTAGTATCATACTTGCTATTTCGAAGACGTAAAATACTTGGCATTTTTGCCAAAATGGCATTACTAATTGATAACATAAAATTTTATGCACATCGTTTTTATATTCTTCTTCTTACAGCATGTTGATTCTGCTTTTTTTTGTTAGACAGTATTAAAAATTCACTGGAATTTATTTCTATCCTTGAAATCACACCTAATTTAGATTTTGCCGATGAAAATTTATTATTTGTTTTTGAAATTTTCTTCAAACTAATTGATTATCCTTTTCAGACCAAATCTGTATGATTTGCCGCTTCTTAGCTTCCATTGAATACCAAAAACTTTGAGCGCCCAATGTGGGCTATTAAAATATGATTGAATAGTCGAGGACCATAAACTTCATTTTCTAGCTCGAAAATATGAAAAATATTTTTTCTTGCGAATCAAAAACAGTTTCAATTACGAATTGCGTACCTAAAAATCAGAGCCTATTGAATATTTTTTTTTACAAATATGTTCTAATAATTGTGTATTTATTTAGTAATTTAATCCAGTTTTTATAACTTTAGAAAATATTTGAAAACTTGGCCTCCACTTAGTGTTAAATGTTCCAAATATGAAAAAAAACCTGATTTACAATCACCAGCAGAAGCTTTTGAATAGTATCTTTAAATATATTAGTTTAGTTTTTAGTATAATTTTGACCCAGGTAATCTTTATTATCCTGTGGATACATTTACAGATGTGGATATATTTACAGAAATAAACATCTTTCCACACACAATCCACCACTCTCCACAAAAACTTTACACTCTAACATACATGAAAATTTTAACACACTAGTAGGTTAAGTAAAAATGTTTTGAAGTTTTGAAAAAATTAATTGTGACTTGGAATTTGAATTGAGAATAGTTGTTTGTCAGAGAGTAAGTGCGGTTTCACACGAGACACTCGGTGTCCGGCCACTGAATCCCCAGCCTTAGCTTTTGTATAGAACTGTGGCGTGGATACTGTACCTCTGTGTGTAAGCTCTCATTTATTTTAATGGCCCGGCAGTGTCTGGAGACACAGTGGCCGGACACCGTGTGTTTCATGTGAAGCGGGAATTGTTTGTTAAATAAAAAGTGTTCTACTAGTAAAACTTCATTTTTAATTTCTTGAACATAAGTCACATTATGAGCTTGAGTAGATAGAGAATGCCAGTTCTGGACATAGACAAGGAGCAATAGACAGGGAGCACAATGTCTGCGATTATTGGTCCGCGCATGACGTCCGCGCATGACGTAAACGATCATCCTTGAACTAGCAAACAGCTCAACAGGGCTGTTTAAAAGCTAAATAGGGCTGTTTATCAGCTCAACTGGGCTGTTTATTTGCTCAACAGGGCTGTTTATCAGCTCAACTTGGCTGTTTATCAGCTTAACTGGGCTGTTTGCCAGTTCAAGGATGATCGTTTACGTCATGCGCGGACGTCATGCGCGGACCAATAATCGCAGACATTGTGCTCCCTGTCTATTGCTCCTTGTCTATGTCCAGAACTGGCATTCTCTATCTACTAGCTTGCCTAAATATGTAAGTGTTTTTGCAATTGATTTGGATCTTCAATTGTTTAATCTAGTGCTAAACTAGTGACCCTGATTAGGCACGTTGCTGGGACTAATAAAAAGATGGACACACCTTCCTCATCTTTGATACTCCCTAGAAAGGTAACAACACGAAGGCAGTACGGACAAGAAAGCCGAATAAGCGGGGATCGACAACCTTCCCAGTTGTTTCGTGATATCAATTGGAAGATTAGGCAGGTGACGACCTTCTGAGAACCCCTTGGCTGAAGCGTTTTCCAGGGCAAACTCAAAAAATTTCTGACTGTTCATCGGAAGCCAGCCTGAACAAATTGGCGGAAACGTCTGACAAAATAGTTGAGGTTTTGTTGATGCAGTCACCAGCAGTCAGAGGTGGCGGAGCTAACGAAACAGGTCAAGGCCCCCACTAAGTTGGTTCACCAACAGATGCAAATACGATCACGCTCTGGATCTCATGGAAGATCTCGCTCGCAATCGCGTAACTAAAAACACACGAAACACTATGAATGCTACTACTATCACAGAATATTTGGTAATAATGCGCATAAATGCGTTCCTCTATGCACCGACAAGGCTAGTTCAATCGAACCAAAAACCTAAGTCACCGTTATCTTCAGACGGTGGGACAACGCGCCTTATCTCCCTTATATTTACGACAACCTGTCTAAACGAATCTACCTTGTGGTCACTGCCGCAGACATTTTGGTCCTTCCTGCACCTACAACCGGTAGGCTTCCATCTTCTGGTATTCGACTTGCCGCGGCAAATCAGTCAACAATAAACACCTAAATTAAGACTCCGTCTTGAGTTCTCAATAGACTTTATAAATGCCGATGCCTCAAAACCCATTTTAGGCACAGACTTTCTCTGCCACTATGGGCTAGTCGTCGACTTGGCAAAGGCTATCATTGTGAATCCTCTGACTTCACATTCTACTAAAGGCACGAACATTTCGTATAATCTTCCCAAACTTAGTGTTTTAGAGTGTTTTAGAGCAATCCTTTGATCCGCAGACACATGCCTTTCTTCTAAAGTACAAAGCCTTCACGGTAAATACTGGGTTCTCACAACCCTGTAAACACAAGATTACACAACATATCTTTACCACAAGTCCTTCAATAGTGTCGAGACTACGCCGACTAGCACCTAATTTCCTGCTACATCAGGGTATTTGGTGCCCTTCAGACACCAACTGGTCTTCTCCACTTCAAATGGTTCGTAAGACTAATGGAGAACGGAGTCTTTGTGGTGACTACAGACGCGTCAACGCCACAACCGTCCCGGATAGATATCCGATCTCCATTATTCAAGACTTCTGTCATGAACTACCATCAAATCTCAGTCGAGCCGAACAACATCCCTAAGATCTGCACACCTTTCGGATTCTTTGAGTACACCTGAATGACTTCCGGACTATGCAATGTGGCACAATCGTTCGAAGGGTTTATTCACGAGGTCCTACACGGACTGATATTCTGTTTCATTTACCTCGACGACATTTTGGTAGCTTCGAACTTACGAAAAGAATGGCACTTAGAATAAATTTTCAAACTAAAATAAATAAATGAATTTGCGGACCATGGTCTCATAATTAACTTGGAAAAATGTCATTTCCTTGGACCGACAGCTAAATTTACCAGACCATCAGTTAAATTTCCCTTCCCAGATCGTATTGAGGCAATGAGGCTCTTCAGCTCAACTCCCCAAGACGGTTAAAGACCTAAGGAGATTTTTGAGGATGGTCAGTTTCTATCGTCGCTTTCTTCTTCACACAGCTGAGATGCAGCAACCATTCAACGCTTATCTATGCGGCTTCAAAAAAGATGGTGCCAAAAAAAACGACCGGTCAACAGAAGCTTGAAAAGTTTTCGACCAAGTCAAGATTGGCTTAACAGATGACAGTCTTTTGTTCTTCCCGGACTCAAATGTCGAACTTGGTCTATTCGTAGACGCATGCGATACCACTATCCAGCAAAGGCCAATGATAAACACAGCGGCTCTTGCGAGCCGTTTCCCGAGAGGAAAACCGAGTCGGTATAGTCGTGCATTACTTTAGCATTGTTATGACACACACCGCGATGCGAACCGCCTCGCGGTTTCGAAACCGAGTCGGTAGATGAGAGAAATGACCCACCGACTCGGCTTTCGAGCGTTTTTCGATTTGTTCATTGCTGCGTAGTCCGATCGAGCTGAAATTTTCTGGATGCATTGATGAATGCATGGGATAGGGGAAGGAAAATCTGATAAGAAAACAGATTTTTGAAGAATGGTTAGGATACAGTATTGGAAAATGAAACATTTGCGGGCGCTTGGTTTCTAAAAGTAGGCGATTACAGATTTTCAAAGAAAATTAGTAATAGAATTACTTTACCCAAAATTCATATGCATATATATACTTACATATATATGTTTATACATATATATATACATGTGTATGTATACACGACTACTTTTTTCACAAGCATCTATATGATACTCCGACGTAATTTGTGACTGAACCGACTCGATAAACGCTTCTGAAAACCGCTGTGTGCGTCAGGCGACGCGCCAAACCGAAGCGTTTATCGCTTCGGTGAAACCGAAGTGTTTGTCATTGGCCAAAATTTCAAGGCTTACGGCAACCCCCTGGTTTTTACTCGGCCAAACTAAACGACGCAAAAAGAAAGTTTAGTGCATATGACCGCGAAGCCTTAGCGGCTTTTCAGGGCATTCGTTACTTCAGATAATTTTTGGACCAGAGGTTCATACTATACATTGATAATAAACCACTAAATTTTGCGGTGGCAGAAGCCAGAAAAGTTATATAAGTGAGTTCACTTCTGACATTTGGCATGTCTCTGGTTGCAATAACGTTGTTGCTGAACACTTTCTTGTTTTGAAGAACTAGTTCTTCCCAGTACTCTCAGCTTTGCCGCAATAACCTCATCCCAAAAATTGGACACAGAGTTTCAGAAGATTCAAAAGGACTCAAAACTCATTTTGAAGAAACAACCAATCTTTGACATTTTTTGTGAAGTTTCTGGCCCAACCATACGACGATATCTCTCTTAAGTTCTGGAAACAAGTGCTCAGTTCGGAACACAACATAGCTCACCCTGGTATTCGTGCTTCACGAAAGCACATTGAAAACAAAGCCTTCGATTTCCAAGGCCATTGCCACTTGGGCCCGAGAATGTGACCAGACATTTGAGCAAACCTGTTTTGGCCTTTCCTACGGTCTCCGAACGCTCTAAGGCCATTCACATCGACACAGTTGGTCCTCTAAATCACTCTCAGGGATACGCATATTGTTTGACTATCATATTCACGCGTTATAAATTTTCAATGACTATGGCAGACAATTTAAATCAGTACCATCCTCCGGCCAACGGTTTTCTAGGAAGATGGCATCGTATTCTAAAATCAGCTGTCATGGCTCACAACCATGCGTCCTGGACCAGAACACTGCCCTTAATTCTTCTTGGATTACGATCTCTAATCCGCGTAGAATTCACAGCGTCACCGGCACAGCTCCTCTACGGGGAGAATCCACGTCTTCATAGTGATTTTCTTCATGAAAATCCTAGGAAGATAAGGCAAACCGACTTTGCCTCCGAATTTTCGGCAAATATGGCAAAACTCCGGCCGGCTGACGCAAAACACCACACAAAACCGAAGATATTCATCGTCAGACCACTCGAATCTTGCCCTTGCGTCATCGTCCACCACTTCTTTCACCGTATGACGGTTCTTTCGTAGTCCTTTCATACTAAATATTACAATCTTGACATAAGAAATAAATCCGTCAGTATTTCCATTAACAGACTGTAGTCCTGTTGCATGCCATCCTGCACTGAACTTGTCCACGAACCTCTAGAGAAGTAGCAACATACACATAAAACACTGAACACATGATTGCTGTCTTCAGTTCCCAGCAAAGGTCCAGCGAAGAAAGTATCTTTCGCCCCATAAGTCTCTCTGGTTGGTAGAATCACAAAGCTGTCGCTCTCCTACTTGTCGCGATAACACGTAAAATGCTGGCAGGGGAGTATTATGGATACACTCAGGGCCGGTTCTGGCCATATTTTCGCCCGGCGCAGAGCTATATTTGGCGCCCTTTTCACGACCCCCTTTTTCACGACTGCGAATTCTTGGCAAGTTTTTGCTAGCGTTTGGGAGTATTTAACATGTAATTTTCATGAAAAACCTAGACAGCATGCAGCATCACTCTTTTTTTTCAGAACGTTCTTGTCTCAAGTTTTTGATACGTAAAAATATTTTTCTTCTCCATTTTTTGGCTCTGTAATGCTGTTTACCGGATAGTAACCAATTGTTCGAGCCTAGTTATGTGCAGAACTATAGTTTTCGTTGACAGTTCTTTTCCAAATGACCTACCGCTACGAGGGAGAGCCTCAGATGCGTTTATTGAAAGAGGTTTCTCATATAGGCCTAGTTCTCGATAACCAAGCACAGAATTCTAATATTTATAAGAAAATCAAATTAAACAAAAATAAGCTAAAAATATATGTTAAAGATATAAATTATAGGTGCTTTTTTTTGCACAACCAAGCAGATCAAATTTTGTTAAGTATATTGAATACAACAACAAAATGACCCCAATCCCTATAGCCTCTACTGGAAAATGAAATACTGCTTTTAAGAATTGAAAGTATAAGGGAGCAAAAATATTTGCATTAAATATAAGCCAGCCATGGCCTAGATGCTGTCTTGTCATTATTCCAACATTCTTTGGTAGTGCTGGGGATTAAATTTCCTATTTTTAGTGATAGGAAAATCGAATGTTTTAACTTGGGCAGAACCTTTCTGTACAACAATTATAATTATTTTCTGGATCAGTGTGGGCCATGAATAAGGATCCCCAAGCTTTGATTCAATTGAAAAACTACACACCTCTCTTGATATCGAAACGGAAAAGCATGGACTAGAATTATTTGGAAGTCTAGCATACCGGTCCTTAGAATTGTATTTTTTCTCCCGATTCCGTAAGGGAAGAGAAATGTTTATCTAGCACAGTATTTGGCACGTTTGAAACACTATTTTGAAATAAATATACGAATTCTGTTTTTGATGAAGCGGTTGTCACGAATTTATTTATTGCTTTCGGTTTTTAAGCACGTTCTCTTTTTCTGTTATGCATGACCAGACTACTTTTTTAAAAGTTTAACTCATGATAGAGTCAAAATTAACAAACCAGCGCGAAAACTATTTTTACAAAATAATTTAAGCGTAAAAACAATCAAAATCAAGTCAAACAACTTTAAAATATAATTGAAATCCGCAACTAATCAAACAATCCATATCAAACGAACTTCAGTTAAGTTTTAAAACTGAAAGTTCCACAATTTATTTTGCTCCTCAAACTGAAAGTATATCATTAGAAAATGTTTTCCTTAGTAAAAAGAAAATATAAACCGGAAGACCGATTATGGCTCGTACCACTAGCATATACTGCCCTGATTCGGATAAACGTTCTATCTACATGTTTGTCATTTTTGAGTTAACAACGGATTCAAAAACTGCATACTCTATACATTATTCTACAAAATATGAAAAACTTATCTATTGTTAAAGTATGTTAAAATCAATATTGGAAAACGCACTCTCCATATATCTCCAGTACAAATCAAAACACAAATCATTGAATATCTCGAAAGTACTAAAATATAGTAAGAACATTTTTTCGAATCAGGGCAGTATATCAGCTTATAAACTCGGTCTACCTACTTGCATGTGTTTGTTCATGCTAACGGACAAGTGTACCCAAAGAAAACCGAGGAAAAATCATAGTTCGGTATGTATTTTTTCACTGGCGCAGAAATTATTTCCGCGCCGATATTGCCGATATCAACCTTCTTCATCAACCTGCACATTCACCAGCAGCTCTGTATACATTTGAATGTGAAATCAACAGAGAATTAGGGAATACGGACTTAGGGGAAAATTTGGAAGCATAATGCTTGAAAAACCTTGATATCGCTGGCGCAAGAATTCATCCCGCACCAAAATCATACACGAAAATGTATAAAGCGAGTAGTGATGGTTTTGCTTTCTTCAAAACGAAATGAAGTCGTAAATGGAGCAATATAGATTTTCGCACCAGGGCAATTGCTCCGGTGGATTTTTGTGTTTGACTGTTTGAAGGTATGGAAAAAAACACAAATGGAGGGGAATGCAGCATACAAGGAAGTAAAGTAATGAGTAGAATGAACTAATCTAGATTCATTCATAAACATTAATGTTGTGAAGTGCGTAATGTGCCCCCAACAGCGATCGAGTTTGTAAATTTTGCTGTTGCAAGGCAAGTGAATTTTATATGCGAATACAGCTACTTTGAAAATTAAAAGACATGTAACGATCTGTGAGAACAAAGTTTGCATTGAAGAAAAAATAAAATAAATTAGAATATAAATTGACAATTGAATAGTATAAACTTTGAATATTTGTGTATTTAGATATTTTTGTTATTATGAACTAAAGATATTATGATAAATATATTTTTATGAACTTTGCGCCCCTTCTCACGTGCGCCTGGCGCCGCTGCTCCATTCGCTCCAGAGAAAGGTCCGGCCCTGGATACACTTATACACATCGTCACAACCCACATCTCCCACAAACACCATACACTACATTACATTACACGTCAAAATTAGACTTAGTTGAAAATATAGAGAATTATGTCAAGAGCTGTCAGTGATTCAAACAAATTACAACCGTTTGTAATTTTTTCAATAAAGCTCAGAATAAAATGAAATAAAGAGTTCCTTTATCTTAACATTGCCAGTTGTATTAAATCGTGTGGTTCACGCTGAAAGTTACTCTTATTCAATTCCCACTTTTCATTACTTTTAATTTATTAATTGTTAACACAATTTTTATTAGCTCTTATAACTTTGGACAGTTTGAATCAGTCTATAACTTAAATGAAATGATAAAATTTCAAAAGAGATTATTTAGAAATCAGCTGATTATCACATTGTGAGATTGGGTATTGATTTTTTTTTTTATTTTTTGTTTGGTATCTTGAGGGTTTTATCTTAAAATGAGTCACAGACTGTTAGTATTTTAAATCAAAATTTACCGGTGGAGTGTCACTTTAACGTCCAAAATAATAGCTTATTAATTATTATTAATAAAATGTATTTTTGTTATTTGGGCTGGATTTTTAATCTTAAAAACAGAGCGTGAGCTAGCACCGTTTTTAACGACTCAGTAAAAAGTAAAATCGTTATTCATCCTATAAAATTCAAGTAATATATTTATTCGAAAAACATACCCAACAAATAATTTCTAAAAAAATATATTTTAAATTTCAGTTTTGTAATAAAAATTTATATGAAATTAAAATTTGTATTTATTCAAATATCAAATAAAGTGTATCATGCCAATATTTATATACATACACACTGCAAACTGGCAATCATTTCATTGCAGCAATTCGATTACAGGGGCGAAAAACTTTCCTAAACGGATAATCATTAATTATGGAAATGGCCAAGAATCAATTGAATATCACTAATTATTCGTTCCATGAAAGCATGAAACTTTGAAGGACAAAGTAAGTTACCGTTTAACTAATTAGCATTGTAAATGATTGATAATCAATTAATTTGCATTTATAATCAAATTAAGGTTGGATTATGTGAATTTATAAAAACATGTTGAATGTAATATTTTGTTATTCAACATTTGAAAGTACAGCACTAGTTATCTATTATTTTCGAATTTAATAGTTTCACTTTTTGCTGCAATGAAAAATCGCATCATTTACGTACAAAACTTTTGTGAAAATAATTTTCAAATTTGTTTCTAACATGCCAATTCAGTGTTATATCGAAGGTATACGCAAACATACAAATTTTGGGATAAACGGTTACGAATTGATTGCATTCACACACATAACAGAAGTACCAAAATAAAAGTGCAATTGACACTATGTGGAAAATTCATATGCATTAATATTTACCTCCTTTCGTATCTTCGCTGTCGATAGGTTGTTTCAAGGCCGTTATATCTCGAAATGTTAATAAAAATAAAACTACTAGATCGCGTTCGTTTCGTATGGGGGCAACTTGCAATAAAAGCCATAACGGTGTTTCTAGAAAAAGATGAATATGGAAAAAATATTAAACTGGCAATTTCCTTTTTAAATATTAAATTCTCAACATGTTTTGGGACACATTAAAATGTATATTGATTTAAATACGATTTATTAAAATTAAATTTTTTTAATCAAATTTTCATAAAAATAACTGTTTATTTTGATTAAATTGATCGGAAAATCACCAAATTTTTATCTAAACAAAAATAAACCACATAGACGAAAAAGTAAAAACAGTAAAAGAAGAGGCTGAAAAAATAAAAAAATCTAGCGCATCAGAGCCGCTAGAAAACTAATTTTCGAAGAAGTTATCTTTGAGGGATTTAAAAATGTGTGAAGCCGTTATACACTTCTTTGTAGTATCATATCAACCATTTCTTACTCAAAGGAACAAATATCAGTGCTGGGAACATTTGTCCAACACAGCAGCAATAAATATACCATAACATGCTCGTGCTTAATCAACCTATCCTTTGAATTTCATTTTCATCCGAAGATGTCATCGAAAGTTTCAGTGATTAAACTATGTCTGGGGTTACCATCCGAAAAATTTCCATGACTCAGAACATTTAAATATCGGCTGCTTATATTATTGTAAATGCTTTGCTTATGAATAGAAAATGGAAGCATCTGCTGGTGCGATATTTACGAAATTGTCCGGTGCTGGCAATCATGTGCTAGCACCATAGCTGCTTCACGTTGTGTTAAACCCATCCTATGAATTTCGTTTCGATTGATTGGCTGCGCTGTAAGTTATAGGAGTGAATTTAATTTTAGGGTTACCTTCGTCCAAACTTTTTAAATTTTTGAAACGTAAATATTTGTTGTTAATTGTCATTGCAGGATCATTCCCATTTGGAAATTTTATGACAACATCGCTCGATAAAGATATAACAATAAATTAGAAAATTCATCATAGCTGGCAACCCTTTAACCGTTTTTCAACGAAACTCCAACAGAATTAAAAACGCAACAAGATATGCTTATCATATCTTGTTATGATAAGCATATCTTGTCACAAGCATATCTCGTCACTGCATCGGAAGTTATAGGGAAAAAATCTTTATTTTCCTGAGCAAATTTACAATATTTAGGAGACAAAAATTGCTATAGCTGGCGTCTCTATACTAATTTTTCAACCAAATTTCTATGAAATCTATCATAGAGTAAGGTTCACCTACAGGTGGCTAAATCGGAAGCTATAGGCCAAAAACCAGTTTTTTTTCTCAGCGATTTTTCCAAATGGCACCACTGCTACAGTGTTGCTCGTTTTTCAAAATCATTTCTATCAGACCTGGTCCTAGCAAATTCCAACATGTTCTGTAAATTTCATATTGATCGCATTATCCGATCGTCAGTTCTCCTGAACAGAAGTTTTAAGTGCTGAAAATAGAGGTAATTTGATCACGGGTTGCCGTTCTTGTTTATCGCGGGATTTTGAAAATTTTTATTTGACTTGGTGGACAAAAGTCAAAATTTATAAAAAATTTGAATTGATTTTCTAAAATCAAAAATTTTACAGGAAGGTCGATGATTTGAAAGATTTTTTTTCAAGAGCCTGCTGTAGCTACAGACATGCTTGCACAGTCTTGAAAGTCCATTTGTGTTAAGTTCTAGTGTAAATCAATACGCTCTGAAAATTTCACGATGATCCATTGTTTTTCTTACAAGTTATGAAAAATCGAAATTTGAAAAAAAATCCTTGCCTACTTTTAGCCTACATAAGGCTCAAAATTTCCAATTCTTTATCATAAACAAACTAAAAACATAATAAGTTTTCGTTCTTAATACTTTTATTAACAAAAATTTATACTGCGTGGAAATATAGGAGTACCTGAAAATTCACTAAAATGCCCGCCGCCGCCAAAAAGTTTAAGATATCTGAGTTCTAGCAAATCATGGCCCTACTTGTTATATACATCTATGTCCTCCGAAAATTTATATATATATATATATATATATATATATATATATATATATATATATATACATACATATATATATATATACATATATATATATATATATATATATATATATATATATATATATATATATATATATATATATATATATATATGTATATATATATATATATATATGTATATATATATATATATATATATATATATATATATATATATATATATATATATATATATATATATATATATATATATATATATATATATATATATATATATATATAAATGACGAATTATCGGCGAAGCGAGTTTAATACTAATTTTCTTCGAAAATTAGTAAAAGGACTTGGAACAAACCAAGATAATGGTAACCAGCGCACTAGATACGTATCACGTTATGTCTGCACACGACACCATTATGTGCAACATCAGTAATTATCTTGCACATTCGCATAATTCTGGAAACCAGACGCTTGGTCAGCAAAATAGAGCATAGAAAAGACTGGATACATGATAGCCTCTTCACTCAGTCTCGAAACGATCGCGTGGAGTTCAGACCTGAATCAAACAAAGTGTAATCCGAAGTAAATCGTATTTTGTCTATTGTTTTAAAAAGACATTAACCACAAAACAACGTATCTCACTAGCTTCGTTCGTGACTGCCGACACTGATCAAGAAATGTAAAAGCAGCGATATTCGATAGGCAGCTAGCTTGAAACATCTTTAGCACGAAGCTGCAATTGGAATGAGCGAGAACGGGCAACCACTTTGATTCAGCCATTAATGGATCCTGCAGCTGAGGTACTCCAGACTGTTCCAGTTGATTTGCTCGCCAACTCTACGGCTCTGATGAACGCACTCGATACGCGTTACGGTATCAATTACATGAAACAAATCTACAGGTTGCAGCTGCGGAATAGAGTGCAAAAACCAGGTGAAACCCTGCACCACTAGCGCAGGAAATTGAAAGGCTGGCACTGTTGGCTTGCCCAGCCTACGACCTGCAGTATCATAATGATGTAGTTACGGAAGCCTACATTTGCGCATTACAGGACCGAGATTCCAAGATGCTTCGGCATACAGTTTAACATTAGAAGCAGCTAAAAGTGCCACCCGGAATGCAGACCGACTGCAAGAAATAGAGCTAGACGAGTGCAGATGCGAGCGCGTTCATGTGAACAGGAAGCCGGAGGGAAATGGTACGCATAGATGCTGGAATTGCAGCTAACGTGGGCATTTACAAAAAGACTGCCGGCTGTAACGAAGGCCGAGATATTGTCCAGTATGTGCAGCTCAAAGGAAGCCAAAACTGCAATAGCCTGCAACCAATTCTCCTTGTACTGAAGAGGCGAGAAACATGTAAGAGCTAGCTTCGTGGGGCTGAACGTGGCTAGAAGGATCGACGCCCCCAGCACCACCATCACCGTCTCCAGGCAACATCGTGGAGGGACAGACTTATGTCTGAACGGGCAAGTTGACGGTGAGCAGTGCGTCATTACAATCAACACTGACACAACAAAATCGATACTATGGCCTGAACTTATGAGAAATCATCCTATTTGCAATAGCCCAAAATTCCCGCAACGAACAGCCACAGGATAAAATGCACCCGTCCATGCCGAGATCAACCACCAAGTCAGGCTAGGAGATTTTCTGTTTAAGCATCGATTCCATCGATTCCACTGACGACCTGCACCGACTGCATTCTTGGCATGGATTTCATCCGACCGCACGAATTTACTCTGGGCTTGGGCAAACGTATCTTGAGATGGCGAAATATTGAGATTCTGATGGAAGACTTCAGTGATAAGACTACCATGTTACGGGTACTAGAAAGCGCTAACACTGACGTGCCGAGGTGTTCAGAAAGTATTATATACACCAGACTTGATGGCGATTCTGGGTACCACCGAGTTAACGTGATCGAACCAATGAAAATACCAGCAATCTCATCTTAGCTCGAAGCGTAGTGAGGGCAAATAAGGAGAGATGCGTGCCAGTTAGAGTCCTCAACACTTCGGACTCTATCACGAACATCAAGGCAGGAGATATCAAATCTCTGGAAATAAATAACGATCAACATGTTAAGAAGAAGCAGGGTCGAGCGCAGCCTGTGAAGTAGTGTCCGCAGTCTTAGAACCCAACCACCTATGGTCGAAGCTATACAGAAAATCCTCTGACCTGGTCACTAAGTTTAGCTATGTTGTCTCCGCAGGCCAGGATGATCAGGTTAGAACTAGCATGGTGACTCATGTCATAGACACACAGGATGCCAAGCCCACTCGGCTGGTGCTAAAATGGCTTCCCTTGGCCAGACAAGGATAAATGAGCGAAATGATGCAGGATATGGAAAGGTAAGGAGTTATTGAGCCATCTGACAGTCCCTGGAAATCATCAGTAGTCATCGTGAAGAAAAAGAATGCGAACACCCGCTTCTGTGTCGACTATAGACAAATCAATGACGTAACTAAAAAAGACAGCTTCTCGCTTTTCCGGATCGATAACATAATAAACACCTTGGCTAACGAGAAGTGGTTTTCAATATTGGACCTCAAAAGGGGTTAGGTAGAAGGACCGATAGAAAACTATGTTATCAGTCGATACAAGACTTGAAAAACTCGTGATAACGCCTTTTGGACTTTGCAGCGCCTGATGGAATGCGTCCTACGGGGGCTTAGTTTGAAGACATGCCTGGTATATCTCGACGACATCATTGACACAGGAAATTTTTTTGTATGAGTATATACGGAAACAAAGCTGAGAGCGGCAAATGTGAAACTGAGTCCAAAGAAGTGCACACTTTGTGCAGTTGAAGTAAATTACTTGCGACACGTCGTATCAGCAGACAGTGTCAAAACTAATCCAGAGAAAATAGAGGCCGAATAACAAAGACCAGCTATGAAGTTTTCTAAGACAAGCTACATACTACCGTAGGTTCGTCATGGACTTAGCGCCAGAATAGCCAAGTGTCTACATCAGCTGACCGAAAAAAAACCACTCCTTTGCTTGAAACGTGAAGTGTAAGAAAGACTTTGAGAATGTCGGAACAGGTGGCTACATTTTCACAAGACACTAAAGATGAAGCTGGCACATCCAAAGCCAGGGAAGATGTTTACAATTATTTATTAATTATTTATTTATTAGCCAAACAAAGCGTTTGTTGTCGGCACGGACAGCGATTGGCGCAGTGCTTTCCCAGCAAATAGATGGTGAATAATAAGTCATGTCGTATTTCAGTTGAGTTCTCTCAAAAAGCGAAAAGAGGTACTGTGTAACCAGGAGAGAAAGACTGGCTATAATGGAGGCAGCAAAGCAATTCCACAACTTATCTGGGCAAAAATTCGTTCCCAAACTGATCACAATTCGTTGAGGTGGCTCTTACACTTCAAACATTCCCAACGGTAAATCGCTAAATCCTACGAATATGAGATTGTACATCGTAGAGCAGGTATACATAAGAATGCTGATGCCCAACCAACTGCAGATATTGCCACTGTCTGGAGAAAAATGAGCCAAGCATGGAGATATGATTACTGACAGTTGAAAGCAACGAAGGATGGCCATTGAAGGAGATCCAAAACGCTCAGCTAGCCGACGACGAAATTGGGTCATTGCTCGTATAGATGGAGTCCACGGGACGTCCGGAATGGAAGGATGTATTGGAGCATGGCGCTGTCGTCAAAAGCTATTGGGCTCAATGGAGCTCTCTGCAGATTAAGGATGCTTGCTGAAACTGAAGTTGGAAGCAGCAGACGGTATATCACGCACGATACAAATTGTTCTTCCAAAAAGCCAAGTAATAGAGGAACTAAAGGAGATGCACGAAGGAACGTCGGGAGGCTACCAGAGAGTAAACAAAACTCTAGCAAAAACTCGAAAATGATTCTATTGGTTCCACGCTCAAGAGCAAGGGGACAGCTGCGAGCCTTTAACGTAAGAGTATCGTTCGAAAGAACCACCGTGGACATTGCTGGACGCTTCCTGAGTCCGATTGGGGAAATCGGTTTACTCTAGTTGTGGCCGACTACTTCAGTAAATGACCAGAAGTATACACCATTCCGCAAATCACATTCTGACCAGGGTCGAAACTTCAAGTCGCGAGTCTTCGGCGAAGTGTGTGAGCACCTGTAGATTCAAAAAACAAGAGCGACGCCTCTTTATTTATTCATTTATTTATTCAACAGATAAGAATCCAATTACTGAATATTAGAGACACTGTAGGGGCATTTCACGTGAAGTGGACAACGAAAAATCGAGGTTTTGGATTTCGTTAATATTGCGCATAATGGTACTTCTAGATGATAATTTATTTATGTATTTATTTATTTCAAACCAAACAAGGTGTATACATAAAAAAATAACAATTTACATTTTTCTCAAGCTAAACTAAAATAAAATCACATAAATGAACAAAATAACATTTCCCAGTCTTTTGTCTGGTTGTCAATTTGAGGCGAAAATTCCAAGGAAAGGAAATAAGGTTTTCATTAGGAATTCAGCGCTATAACTAAAGCGCTTTTGAACCTGACTTTAGAGATAGACAGGGAATAATAGTGGGAAAATTTGTTGAATATTTTACAACATCTATTTATTGGTTCTCTGTCACCATAAACTGTGTGGTGCTGGTGTTCATTGAGGAGACGTGTGTGCCTAGTCCGTCTTACAGAATTATTGACAGTTATTTTATTGCAAATGCATTCAACGTTAATCAAGCCCCTAATCACATCAAAAATAAAACATGAGCACAATAACGTTCTCCTTGAAGAAAGTGTTTTCAAATTTAAAAGACTTTACCTATAACTATAGGATGGAAGGCTTTCAAAATCATGTGGACGGTATAGATATCTTAGAGCAAAAAGAACAAACTGCTTTCGGATAGATTCCAGTCTATCCCTATGAATATTGAAAGTAGGATTCCAGACGATGCATCCAGACGATGCACCCCAGAGGAAACGGTATTTTTTTTGGAGATAAAACCTTGGAATTTTGCATGCTGTGTTCGATTTCTTAAGTAACAATCCAACCAATTTAGCAAAATTCCTGGGATGCCAAATTTTTGCAGCTTAAATTTCAAAACATTATGGTCGTCACGGTCGAAAGCCTTGCTGAAGTCAGTGTTTATAGTATCAACAAATCACATTTGAAACCATGATAATAAGGTTGGTGAGAGTGGACCTACGTTTTCTGGAGCCATGTTGCTGCTCGTTTAGAATAGGATCAACAACAATTGTAAGTCTTTCACAAACAATTTTTTGAAACAGCTTTGATATAGCAAACAAAATAGTGATGCCTCTATAATTCTCAACCGATCGTTTGTCGCCACTTTTAAGAATCGGTGTAAGATTGGAAGACTTCCAGAAATGAGGAAATTTACCGCAATGCAGCGATTTGTTGAAAATTATCTGCAGGGGTGAATCAATTGTTTCTGCACACTTAATTATGAAGCTTGGAGGAAGTAGGTCTGATCCAGGCCCTTTTTTCATGTCAAGCTCTCTTAAAGCTTTAGTAATGTCCTCTCTCGTTAAATATATTCCATCAACAATAGACAGCTGAGGTGTTTGGGAAAGTGGCATGCTAAGCGAGCCGCTGAGATGACAAAAAAACTTCCTGAAAGTGATCGGCAAAGAAGTCACATATATTCTATGGGTCAGATGAAACTAAGTTGTTTTTTTGCAATAGATAAGAAAGTGGGTACACAATTTTTGGTTCCTATGAGGTTTAGTTGCCGAGTAATGGGCTTCTGAAAAATGGAGGAAATTGATGGAAGGTTTTTTGGAAGCGGATACTAGAATTCAAAAAAAATCTAAAAAAAACATTAAAAATACTGATTGGTGTAGTTAACTGTTTTTTTTTAAATTTTAAATTAGATTTGAAAACTGGAAGTAAAAATTTGTGTGAAACCGGAAGTAACAATTTCAACTCGTTTTTTGAATGATTTGGACCAGGCTAATTGTGTTTATTTTTATAACAAAATAAAGCTTAAAGTATACTTATTTTATCATAAAAGTTTTAGAATGAGATGGCCAATAGTTTAGGAGGTATGTGAATTTCAATACATAAAATTCGCATGGAGCGTGGTACCGGAAGCTTGATTAGAACAGCAAGTGAGTATCAAAACAAAACATGTGTAGTAAAACTATTATATATCACTTATATCACTTACATAAAGAAGATAAAATATTAAACATTACTAATGCTAATTTACTTTATGGAATAAAACTAATTGTTTATGGAAAATGAATTTATTTCACAATTTTTACAATTTCATTCTCGTTTCTCAAACTGGTTCTATTATTTATTACTGAAGGTGTTGTTTCTACGATCATTCTTTTCACATAAGTTCATATAAGATGAATATCTCCACTTTTCTGCTAATATTCTTTGAATTTATCTTAGGCCATTAACCCTCCGATAAAATTTCAAATCGAAAGGATTGAAACATCAACAGCCACACCGAGACATAATACACACAATTAAGATTCTTTAACTTACAAACGAAAGTATATAAATAACGGAAAATTCGAAATGGCTTGGCATATTATTTGGGCATCATATATATTAAATATGTTTTTACGAGAAAATAAAAACTTTTTCAACTAAGAGATGGCGTTACTAGTCCTATTTCCATGTCAATTTTTGTTTTTGAGCCAAATAGCTGTCGTAAGCAAGCTCTCGGTACCTAGTTCAAATTATTCAAAAAACGAGTTGAAATTGTTACTTCCGGTTTCAAACAAATTTTTACTTCCGGTCCTCAAATCTAATTTCAAAGTTAAAAAAAAAACAGTTAATTTTCTACACCAATCAGTATTTTTAATGTTTTTTAGATTTCTTTTTGAATCCTAGAATCCGCTTCCAAAAAAACCTTCCATTAATTTCCTCCACTTTTCAGAAGCCCATAACTCGGCAACTAAACCTCATAGAAACCAAAAATTGTGTACCCACGTTCTTATCTTCTAGAAGTACCATTATGCGAAATTTGAACGAAATCCAGAACCTCGACTTTTTTTCGTTGTCCGCTTCCTATGAAAAAAAAAACAAAATCAAGATGAATATAAAGAAAACAATAATAAGAAATTAAATCAAGTTAAAAAAAAAAGTCTAGCGCATGAGAACCGCTAGAAAACTAATTTTTGAAAAAATTATCTTTGAGGGACTTAAAAATGTGTGAAAACGTAATACACTTCTTGGTAGTATCATATCAACTATTTCATACTCAAAGGAACAAACATCATTTTCTGACAGCATTTCCTATAACACAAATGATGAAAATGTTCAGTGCTGGCAACATTTGTCGAACACAGCACCAATAAGTCTACCATAGCATGCTCGTGCTTAATCAACCTATCCTCTGAATTTCCTTTTCATCCAAGGATTCATCGAAAGTTTCAACGATTAAACTATATCTGGGGCTGCCATCCGAAAAATTTCCAAAACTCGGAAAATTTAAATATCGGTTGCTTATATTATTGTAAATGCTTTGCTTATGAATTATTGGTGCAATATTTACGAAATTGTCTGATGCTGGCAATCATGCGTTAGCACCATAGCTGCTTCACGTTGAGTTAAATCCACCCTGTGAATTTCCTTTCGATTGGATGGCTGCGCTGGAAGTTATAGGAGTGAATAGGATGCTATGGTAACCATCCTCAAAACTTTTCAAATGTTCGAAACCTAAATATTTGTTGTTAACTGTCAAATTTTATGACAACATCGCTCGATAAAGAAATGCCAATTAATTACGAAATTCATCATAGCTGGCAACTCTTTCATTATTTTTCAACGAATTTCTTACTGAATTAGAAATGCAGTAAGATCCACTTACCATATGAATTTCGTTTTGATTTCGTTACTGTATCGGAAGTTATAGGGAAAAAAGCTTTATTTTCCTGAGCAAATTTACAATATTTAGGAGACAAAAATTGCCATAGCTGGCAGCCCTATACTAATTTTTCAACCAAATTTCTACGAAATCTGTCTTGGAGTAAGGTTCATATACTGCCGGAATTTGGTTAAAATCTAGTGGCTAAATCGGAAGCTATAGGCCAAAAACCAGTTTTTTCGGTGATTTTTCAAAATGGCACCACTGCCACAGTATTGCCCGTATTTCAAAATCACTTCTATCAGACTTGATCCTATTTAATTGCAACATGTCCTGTAAATTTCATATTGATCGCATTATTCGATCGTCAGTTCTCGTGAATAGAAGTTTTGAGTGCTGAAAATAGAGGTAATTTGATCATGGGCTACCGTTCTTGTTTACTGCGGAATTTTGAAAATTTTTATTTAACTTGGTGGACAAAAGTCAAAATGTTTCAATAATTTGAACTTATTTTCAAAAATCAAAAACTTTTCAGGAGGGTTGATGATTCGAAGAATTTTTTTTTCAGGAGCCTGCTGTAGCTACAGATTTGCCCGCACAGTCTTCAAAGTCAATGTGTGTTAAATCTTAGTTTACATCAATACGTTCTGCAAATTCCACGATGATCCATTGTTTTTCTTAGAAGTAATAACAAATCTAAATTTGAAAAGAAACCTTGTCTACTTTTAGGCACTCAGCGCCTACACAAGGCTCAAAATTTCTAATTCTTTATCATAAATAAGCCTAAAACTTAATAAATTTCATTCCCAATACTTTTTTTTAACAAAAATTTACACTGCTTGGAAATATAGGAGTTCCTGAAAATTTACCGAAATGCCCGCTATCACCAAAAGGTTAAAGATATCTGAATTCTAGCAAGTCATGGACCTACCCACTATATACATCTACCTATATTTCCGAAAATTTCAGCTCAATCGGATCGGCAACTCCAGAGATTATCTCCCTTAATCATTTTGCATATATATATATATATATATATATATATATATATATATATATATATATATATATATATATATATATATATATATATATTTATATATATATATATGTATATATATATATATATATATATATATATATATATATATATATATATATATATATATATATATATATATATATATATATATATATATACATATATATAAGTCATACTTGGTTTTCATTAAACACCGAACGCATGAAAACCAGGTATGACTTAAAGGCGAATTCATCAAGATTCCAGCAGGGCAAGCAGATCTGGTTACACAGCCTACGACGTCGGAGAGGCCAATCACTGAAGTTGTAGCATAATTCAGTCATTACTATAAATGACGTAGATTACCGCGTACAAGAGCACCGCAAGCCGAGGGCAAAAATGAAGATCGTGCACTTGGATCGTCTTGCCCCATACTACGACCCCGATGCCTTGAGACCGGCTGGCGTAATTCTATTCGGGACGAAAAGCGTTAAGGCGAGGGTAGTGTTACATGAATTATACGACAACTGTGCCAATTCATTCAATGAAAGTACAACGAAAATTGTCTGAATCATATAAGAAGGCTAAGAATAAAAGAAGGTTTAGAATTTGACAAGAGACGTCGAGTGTAATTCGGTTTAATAAAAATAATTAATTATTTTATTCTACGAAAGAAAAACTAAAGATACAAAGTCAGTGGCGGCGAACCTTAAACGCACAACAGTATATTAATCACAAATTACAAAAAAGTCAAAATTAAATTTAAATTAAATTTTAACAGGGAGTTAAAAATAACTCTCTTCGGTACATCGAAAATAATATTGTCGATTTTAGTTGTTATTTTTCATTTATCAATATCATCCAGTCCACTTCCTGCACTTTTCTCTATCTTTCTCTACCGATAGCCTTCTTCCTTTCAATGCAATCAATGATCACGAGCCTTTGTCCGTCGACAACATCCTTTTCATAAACATTAATCTCTAAAAATATCGTACTCGTATGTGCAGTTGAAAATCCTTAACTGCAGTATGAACTTGATTGCAACCGTGTCAGGTGTGAGTGTGTGTATTTTTCCCTTCAGCTTTCCATTTATTTACTCGTTTTTTTTCGCTCTCAACATTTTTATAGTTCGGATCAGGTAAGCTTGATTCGCCAGGCCACTACGATGATGCGTGTGCTGCATACATACTTTCTAGGATCATATGTTAGTTTAATATTTGCTGAGCTCATACAAAGTACGTATGGGTACATATGGGGTATCTATCCAAACGTGTGGATTGTGAAAATCAACAAGGACGTAGGGAATAAAATAGTTGGAAAAATTGAGGAAATAAAAAGATACACGAGAATGAAAATTGAAATCATCGACCGTATAGATATACTCGTTACTTTCATATTATCGTTCGCACGTGCGAACGAAAGTAAGCTTGGATAAGTTAAACATTAAAATTCAGTGGGTAAAGTGTATGAGGCAGATGCATTTTATGTTAAGACGTGTGTGAAAAATTCATAGATCGATTTAATAGGGATGAGAGTTTTATGATATTAAAGTATGAAGTTTGATTAAGGTATGGTGGGAGCAAAAGGTGAAGTTATTTCAAATTATTGCATACGATTCGTTATATCAGATTTTAATTTCTCTTTGAATCGAATATCTGACTCTATTATCAATTACTTCAATGTTATCCAACTTTTTGTAGCTTTCAAAACCAAATTTATTAATTTAAAGACCAATTTTTCCTTAACAGATAGATTTATTGGGTGGACGAAAAAGTTCTGCCGTATTTTAAAGAAAACATTTGAATCAGTTTTAATAACGTTCATTTACATTTTAATCAATAGCATAATGTCCATTATTTGCAACTACTTTTTGCCATCTTTCAGGCAACTTGTCGTAAAGTCTCATGTTTGGGCCCAAATTATTCAGCAACTGCCTTGGAGACAGCCTCGGACACAATTCCCTTTTTGTTCACTAATACTGGCTGCTTTTTCTTAATAGCTGCATTCAATGTATCACGCTGGCTACAATAGGTGTTTGCATTGATGGTTTTGTCGGAGGTAGAAAGTAACGCACGACCATTCGTTTAGAGCGATTTATTAGGACTGACTTAAAACTAAGAGATACAAATAACGTAAGGCTATATGAGCATGCAGTGTTGCATTTTAACAAGGGCTAAATACATTTTGACACTTCCCCTCAACACTGCGTTGGTTATTACATATTATCAATGATAGGAATATAATAGAAACAAATTTTCAATTTCAACGTTTTTCAAGTGAGAAATAAACTTTTATCTAATATAGCCCCATGGCTTTACAAAAATTCAGATGTTTTTCTTTTGTCAAATTTTTTGTTAATACATCTGCTACCATATAATTAGTTGAAACATATTTAATATTAATTTCGCCTTTGTTGTAGACATCTCGAACGTGATGGTACTTTATTTCGATGTGCTTGCTTCGTGGATGGTGCACCGGGTTTTTAACGAGCTGTTGTGCACTAAGGTTGTCGCCATTAATTACAACGCTATTTTGCTGAAAGCCCATCTCGCAAAGTAGTTTCTTTAAGTATATAGCCTCTTTAGCAGCGGAAGACAAGGCCACATACTCGGCCTCTGTGCTGCTCAAGGCCACCATGCTTTGCTTCTTGGACTCCCAGGTGATGACGCCTCCAGCTAGGAAAAATGAGAAGCCAGTAAATGACTTTCTGTCAATTCGGTCGCCACCCCAGTCAGCATCGGCGTAACCTGCAAGTTCTTCACCAGTCTTGACATAATGTAGTTTGAAGTGAGAAGTTTTGTTGAGGTATCGCAAAATATGTTTTGCGCCAGTCTCGTGCTCGATGTGGGGATCCACATTTTTCTGCGCCAATTTTGCGACTGAGTGTGCTATGTCGGGTCTTGACAGCACAGCAAGATACGTCAAGGCTCCAATCAGCGCCTGGTATCTCTCCTGGTTGGCTCGCGTACAGTCTGTGTTGCTGCACTGGATTTGATAACCTGGGTCCAAAGGGGTTTGAACTGATCGACATTCACTCATGTTGTATGTTGATAGGAGTTCGTCTATGAAGCGCTTTTGACCAACAGTAATGGAACCCGTATCGCCAACACGCTGGATCTCCAAGCCCAAAAATTGTTTTGCAGGGCCACTGTCCACCACCTCAAACTCATTGGAGATTGCTTCTTTAATCGCATCCAGTTCTTCTTTTACTGTGCTACCTAATAGTAGATCATCTACATAAATTACGATTAAGTTATATTTATTGTTTGAGTTCTTGGTGTAGAGACACGGTTCACTTGGGCAAGGTGAGAACCCAATCTTTTTAAGTACCGCATCAAGCTTCATATTCCAGACTCGGCCGCTCTGTTTAAGGCCATATATAGATTTCTGTAGCTTTAGAACGCCTTCGGGAAATTGCTTATCATTGAACCCCTGTGGCTGCTTCATATAGATTAAATCGTCGAGTTCGCTATTTAAGTAAGCAGTGGTTATGTCCATTTGATGCAGGTGAAGTTTAAGCTCCACCGCTAAAGCCAGCATCATCCGGATAGTGGAGTACCGCACTACGGGGGAAAAAGTCTCCGTATAGTTCACACCGAACTGTTGGCTGCACCCCTTTGCTACCAGACGGGCTTTGTAGCGTTGTATGCTGCCATCTTGGTTCCGCTTTAAGCTGTAGACCCACTTGCAGCCAATGGGTTTCTGTCCTGCAGGTAACTCCGTCAGTTCCCAAGTTTTGTTTGCAACTAATGCCGAATATTCTTTATCCATTGCTTCGATCCACTGTTTTGATTGGTTTGATCGCACAGCGTCATGGTAATTTTGCGGCACTTGAATCTCCTTCTCCATGACGTTGAGCGTATGGTACTGCTTTCTTGGACGGCCTGCCTTAGCGGTTCGAATTATTCTTGGTCGACTACAGCCAATCTTCATTTTGTTTTGCTCATCCCCGTAGTCTCCGCTGTTGCCTTGAAGTTCTACTCCTTTTCTAACTTGGTCATCAAAAGGTTCAATCTCTTGTTTACTGAGTTCTGATGTGATGATTTGTTCTCGGACTATGTCTTCAGTGTTATGTTGATTTTCATCATTGTGGTTTTCATTATCAGAGGCGTGGCTGGGTATAGTGAAAATATTCGATGCGAGCTCTGGTGTTGCGCCTTTTTCAATAAAAATCACGTCTCTACTAACGATAATATTTTTGTTTTTATTGTCGAACAAACGATACCCTTTTGCTTCGTCAGAGTAGCCGATCATAGTGTACTCCTTTCCTCGTTGCCTAAATTTTCGCGTTTGTGTTTTATCCAATGCGATAGCTGTCGATCCGAACACACGCAGATGAGACACACGAGGCCTTTTATTATGAAATGCTTCGTATGGTGTTACAGTTAAAGCTTTCGAAGGAGCTCTATTGCGAAGATAGGCAGCTGTGGCGATCGCCTCTGTCCAGAAATTTTCACCTAACCCTGCTTGAACAAGCATGCACCTGGCCATATCATTCAATGTTCTATTGGCACGTTCTGCCACACCGTTTTGTTGCGGTGTTCGTGGGACCGTTAGCTGTCGTTTGATGCCATGTTTCTTGAAAAACTCGTCGAACTGCGCGTTTACGAATTCACCGCCATTGTCGCTCCTGACGCACTTTATATATTTTCCCTTTTGCTTTTCTGCCATTGCTTTAAATTCTTTAAATGTAGAAAAAGCTTCATTTTTCGATTTTAAGAAATACACAAATATCATGCGCGACATATCGTCTATGAATGTGATAAAGTATTTCGATCCACCATTTGACAAAACATTTACTGGACCACAAACGTTAGTATGGATCAGTTCTAAAATATCTTTTGCTCAATTTTCAGAAGCGCACGGAAAGGGTTTTGCACAAATTTTCGCTTTTGCGCACGTTTCGCAAACGACGTTGTTTGCATTATCTTGCCAGTTGAGCCCCAGCACCAGGTTTTTGTTTTTGAGTAACTTCATGCTATCAAAATTCAAATGGCCAAAGCGATTGTGCCATTTTATAATATCATTTTCGGCACTGGCAAGCATGCATCGCTCGGTTTTTACGCAACATTTCACATCCTCAGTGATATACAGCCCTTGCACACACTTGGCTTTCATATAAATTTCATTGTTTTGTTCTTTGACATATGCACTATTGTGTTCAAAGATAACTTTAGCGCCAGAATTAGCCAGCCTATTCACTGAAATGAAATTAATTTTTAGGTTCGGCACGTACAATACTTCATGGAGTATTGCTTCACCACGAGACGTTTCAATTATAATGTCTCCACGGCCAGTTGCATTTATGAACGTATTTCCGGCTAACGCTATTTTTTCTGTATGTGGTTCAAATTTGTTGAACATTTCTTTGTTGCCACATAAATGTGCTGTCGAGCCGCTGTCTAAACACCAGGAGGATTCACAAAATGAGCTTTCATTAACTGCGGCGAACACAGAAAAATGTTTATTTGTTTTGTTCCCAGTCCCATTTCGTTCCTTGGGCTCTCTTTTTGACTCGTTGCAATTTGCTGCTATATGTCCGCGCCGACCGCACACAAAGCACTTGCCATTGAACTTGCTTGCGCTGTTTCTATTGTTGTTGTTATTGTTGCTGCTGCTGCTTCTACTTTTGCCGTTGAATCTTCCGCTAGCTGGTTCATACTTCGGTTCTTCTCGTTCTTTTATTTTTGTTTTAGCATTGAATGCCCTCTGCGTGTTGACTGAGTCATCGCTCTTTTCCACCCTTCTATCTCCTTCTTCCATAATTTTAATTTTTAGCGCGTCGAGGTGGGGAAGATTATCACGCGATTCAATTGCTACAACAAAGTTTTCGTAGCTTGGCGGCAAACTTGCAAGCAACATAATGGTTAGCAGCTCATCAGGCACATTGATGTCTATTTCGTTTAGCTGCTCAACAATATTGTAGAAACTAGCAATGTGGCTATGCAGGTCATCGTGTTCACCCATATTAAGTTGCAAAAGCTTTTTAAAGAGGTGGACCTTTCTGGCAGGTCCTTTTGGCTGGTAAATGCTTTCCAGTTTTATCCACGCTTCTTCAGCCGTGCTGCATTGTTTGATGTGACCTAACTGCCCTGGCTTTACCGACAAACAAAGCATTGCTAGGGCCTTTTCGTCGCCATTGTCCCAAGCCGCTGCTTGTGACTGCCACTGCTGCATCGCTGTCGCGTCCTCTTCATTCTTTGGCTTTGGTGGCCGCATTTGTTTGCCACATACTGTCTTCCATAAGTCCGCACATATTAGCACGCTTTTTATTTGCACTCGCCATGTTGAGTAATTTAACTCATCCAGTTTATCGATGTTGTTCATGTTTGAATTCATTTTAAATTAGATGCGACACACGCACAAGCAAATTATTTCTCTCTATTTTTGTTTGCCTTCCAAAACGGCACACGCACACACTCACAAGGAATAACGCTTCGGTTTTTCTTTTTTTTTGTCGCGACGCACGCACAAAACAGGTAACCTGCGTTTTCTTGCTAAATTTAATCACACACACATACAGGCGACTTACTGCCTGGGCCCATAACCTGTCGGAGGTAGAAAGTAACGCACGACCATTCGTTTAGAGCGATTTATTAGGACTGACTTAAAACTAAGAGATACAAATAACGTAAGGCTATATGAGCATGCAGTGTTGCATTTTAACAAGGGCTAAATACATTTTGACAGGTTTGCCCCTGTTTAAGTAGCTCATAGTACACTAGACCTCTTCAAACAGAGCATCAGCTTGTGTTGATGAAAATTTAGTTTTCCATAAATTGTGGCGTATGTTTCAGGTTCGCAGTAAACTTTTTTCTCTTTATATTCTTGTAAAGGGTCCATTTTTTATCTCCCGTAATAAGTTTGTCCAAAAACCGCTTCACATTGTGTGCGAAATGGAGAAAGGTGATCAAATTGACGCAGTCTATACAGACTTCAGCAAAGCATTCGACCGAGTTGATCACTCCATTTTGATGCCCAAGCTGAAACAATTCGGAATTGCTGGATCTTTACTAAAGTGGCTTGGCTCCTACCTCCACGACCGCTTGCAATTCGTGAAATTCCAAGGTCTTATTTCTAAGAAAGTCGACGTTAAATCCGGTGTACCTCAAGGAAGTCATCTGGGCCCTCTTCTTTTTGATATTTTTATATCTGACATATCGGAGGTTTTATCTGACATTCCCCATTTACTATATGCGGACGACCTCAAAATCTACCATGTCAACAGGACACCATCTGACGCTACCTTTTTTCAGTCTAAACCACAGACATAAGAGTGAATGGATTAGAAATCGAACGAGAGAAATGTGTCAATTTTCGACTTTCTGTTTACTGGTGTGAGAATGAGGTAAGGCCCTACACAGTTCATACGGCAAAGCCAATGTGAAAAAACGACGAGAGATCGTTTGACATTTCTTTCCCCGGACCGGCGAGTGGAGATTAAAATGCTTTTTGTTAGTGAAATTCATTATGATTTCACACAAAAACTATGCCAAATTGTTGCCAAAGGTTTATTTCACTTACCCGAAAGACGATATCCCCTGCGAAGCACTTCGGTAGCTACTTTTGCAGCCTGGAACGCGGCACTTCATTATCGCACTATTTTAACATTTTTGACCGGTAATTTGTTCGCGAAACCGACACGAATTATTGCGCACAAACGTAGATGCACGTATCCACCGAATACGCCGAAAAATTTTCAAATTTTATTTGATAAATTTTGACTGAAAGTCAATGTTTTCAGTCCCCGACACAAATCAAACTGACATTGACGTTTCTTGCCGTGTTGCCCGTTGCACGCTTTTACACCGATCTGGTGTTCCCAGCATTAAGACACAGCATTAAGGCTTTTCGGTTGTAAGTACGGTAGAAAAGGGTGCACTGAGCGGAATTTTTGTGAGAGAGCACTGTAGTGCGTGTATTAACGAATAGGCATTTCGTATCCATATTCTTTCATATCTATGGTCTAGACTGAACTCTCTAGATCGTTGGTGCTCTGCGAACAAGCTCTCTCTTAACATTGCCAAATGCCGCGCAATTAGCTTCTCTCGCAAAACTGCACGCGTTCATTATACGTACCGCCTCAACAACATGTCACTCAGCAGGGTTGACAACATATTAGATCTCGCTGTCACCCTGGATGAAAAGCTCCGCTTCAATCTACATTACGATAGAGTGCTTTTCCGAGCAAGTAAACAATTTGGTTTCATTAAGCGACGGGCCAAAGAGTTTAAGAATCTTTGGGTTAAATCCTTATACATTTCACTCGTGCATCCTCTTCTCGAATATGCGTGCACTATCTGGAACCCGGCTTTCGAAATTCACAGCCAAAGATCTGAGTTTGTTCAGAAGCAGTTTTTACTATTCGCTTTGAGAGATTTTTCAACCCTTATGATTTCAGTAATCTACCATCATACGAATATCGCTTTAAACGTATTGATTTGTTACCCCTTGCGTCGAGAAGATTAATGTTATCTGCCTGCTTCAGCTTCGATGTCATCCGAGACATGATCAATGTCGTTTACGGGGCATTTCACGTGAAGCGGACAACGAAAAAAAATCGAGGTTCTGGATTTCGTTCATATTGTGCACAATGGTACTTCTAGAAGATATGAATGTGGATGCACAAGTTTTTGTTTCTATGAGGTTTAGTTGCCGAGTTGTGGGCTTCTGAATAATTAACGAAATTAATAAAAGGTTTTTTTGGAAGCGGATTCTGAGATTCAAAACAAAATCTAAAAAACATTAAACATGATGATTGGTATAGAAAATTAGCTGTTCTTTTTAATTTTGAAATTAGATTTGAAAAACAAATTTTGTTTCCTGTGTGAAACCGGAAGTAGACACTTTAACTCGTAATTTGAATAATTTGGACCAGGTTAATTTTGTTTATTTTTGTAACAAAACAAAGCTTAAAGTATACTTATTTTATCATAAAAGTTTAAGAATGGGATGGCCAGTAGTTTAGGAGGTAGGTGAATTTCAATACATAAAAGTCGCATGGGGCGTGGTACCGGGAGCTTGATAATGATACCTAGTGAATGTCAAAGCAAAATATTTGTAGTAAAACTATTATATATCACTTGTATCACTTACATATAGAAGATCAAATACTAAAAATTGCTAATGCTGATTTACTTAGTGAAAAAAAGGTACTTGTGTATGGGCAAATGAATTTACTTCACAATTTTTACAATTTTACTCTCGTTTCTTAAATTAGTTCTTTTTTTTAATAACTAGAGGTGCTCCTACGATCAGTTTTTTCCTGCAGATTCGACATAATTTATTTTCTGCTAATTTTCTTGGAATTTTTCTTAGGTCATTAGCCTTCCGATGAAACTTCAAATCGAATGGATTGAAACATCGATAGCCGAACGGAGACATAATACACATAATTAAGACTCTTTAGCTTATCAACGAAAGTAATAGTCATTGCAAGCATTGAACAATAACTCGAAAAATAACGGAAAATTTGAATTGGCTTGGCGTCAAATATATTATATATGCGTCATATATTTTAATTAGGTTTTTATGGGAAAATAAAACCTTTTTCAAACAAGAGATGGCGCTACTAATCACGTTTCAAATCAATTTTTGTTTTCGAGCCAACTAGCTGCGCTAAGCAAGCTCTCGGTACCACGCCCCATGCGACTTTTATGTATTGAAATTCACCTACCTCCTAAACTACTGGCCATCCCATTCTTAAACTTTTATGATAAAATAAGTATACTTTAAGCTTTGTTTTGTTACAAAAATAAACAAAATTAACCTGGTCCAAATTATTCAAATTACGAGTTAAAGTGTCTACTTCCGGTTTCACACAGGAAACAAAATTTGTTTTTCAAATCTAATTTCAAAATTAAAAAGAACAGCTAATTTTCTATACCAATCATCATGTTTAATGTTTTTTAGATTTTGTTTTGAATCTCAGAATCCGCTTCCAAAAAAACCTTTTATTAATTTCGTTAATTATTCAGAAGCCCACAACTCGGCAACTAAACCTCATAGAAACAAAAACTTGTGCATCCACATTCATATCTTCTAGAAGTACCGTTGTGCACAATATGAACGAAATCCAGAACCTCGATTTTTTTTCGTTGTCCGCTTCACGTGAAATGCCCCTTACTTGAAAGAAAAGTTTGTACTCAATCAGCCCTTGAGAGTCATAGATCTCGACGATTGCTTATTGAATACCAACACAACACAACATATGCAGCAAACGAGCCAATAAATAGGTGCTGCAGGCTATTCAGTAGCATGAGCGAGAACTTTTCCCCTACGATCTCTAAATCAAAGTTTAAGGATAACATCATCAAGGCTCTCTCTTTTTATAGTCTCCACCATCACCCACCATACTAACATATATGTATTGTATATTCAATTGAAATTTGAATTTGGTGTTTAATTTGTTAGTCATTTATTTGTCATTTATTTATTACTTTATTTGTGGTCTGTTTATAACTAATTTTATTTATGCACTATTTACTAGTCTTGTATTTAGGTATATATAATTTGTTTTATTTTTATTTTGTTTCGTAATTTTATGCATGTACTATTTTATTTTAATCTTATTATACATGTACGCCTTGCTTGGTAAATAAATAAATTAAAAATTTTTTTTTTTTAATAAGGAGAAATGAATACAGAATCCGATAAAGTCTCAGTCAAATTGTGCGGAACCCAAATACATACTCCGCTTCAAGACAAATCCAAGATGTTTTATGTGTTTCTCAGCAGTCGAATGGTAGATGCCTAGAGGTTAGATGTGGGTTACTCTCCAACATGGACCACCAAATGTTGTTATCAACCTTGGATGGCCGGCCAGATTAGTACTGGCTTATTTGAAACTGAAATCTCCGGAGCAAAATTTCGCAAAACGCCAGGTCCGAACATTTACAACTTCACTTCGCAACGTGTCACACAAGTTTTTACAAGCACCCAATGCGTTGCTTTCTTTCTGGAACTCCTACAAAAAGCAATGTCTTAAGTGCACTTTATCCACTGGCATCTTATTCACCCCACACTTCGCAACTAACTGATGAACGATATTGAAAGTACTCCTCATATATCTCACAAGAGGTACGCTAAATAATAAGACCCCACACGACGCATTTCACCTGCTTATTTTGACCTGACAGGTAAAATTTCGATTCGATATATGACAGACATTTCCCGCCAACCAAATATTCTAATTTCGTGACAGATATCTTGAGAGTATTCTGACCTCTTTCGATAGACACTTAAGAAGATGGCAGATTTTCCTCCAAATATTCATATCTGTCAGGAAATTAAAATATATCTAGCTTCCATTAGGAAAAATTAGTCTAAAATCAGTGTAGTCACTGGCTTTTAGTGTGTCGAGAGTCCAGGTTCGGTCGAAAGACCGCCCACCGAGCTCTGAATGGGTACCTGAGCTAAATCAGGGGTAGAGAAATGCGTGTGACTATTCACTTCACACTCGTATTCTCGATGAATGTAAATTTGTCAATGAAACTCTGTACCAGATTCAGCCCGCAGACTCAACAAAGGTTGTTATTCAAATACTTCTAATATGCAAAAAATTAATTAATTGTAAATTTTCGCCTGTAATATGCACACGAAATAAAACAACGTGATCACAATTTTAATTGAGTCTTTTCTCTCTCTATGTGACTTTTCTACCTCTCCAGTGATATTAGAGACATCTATGGGCTAGATTAGAATAACATAATTGAATTTGGAAACATAAAATTTTTATTTTACACACAATAAAATCAAATAGATTCTGATAAAAAAAGTTGTGAATTATTGCGCCCAGCGTGGGTTTCAAAACAACTTTGACTCAAGATAAATAAAATGGCCACAAAGAGTCAGTGTCCGATTTTGAGCGTTTGTTTCACGCTGCTTTATGTTTAAAAACCATAATTTAATCAGTAGTATTTAGCATGAGATATGTTGTCTTCATTAGCTTAGAAGACTATTGGGTAATTCCATAGAAAATCGACCAAATTTCCAAAAAAATGTTTGAACTCACCTCGTTGGAATTTGAACATAGTTTGCTATCCAGAAGGGCTGGTAGCTTATTATCGAAAATGAAATATTTTTGGAAAATATGGTATATTTGCGGAAATATGGCCTCTTGAAGTTTTTGACAAACGTCGGTTCGTGTTAGAGCCTTCAAATATGGCTTGTTGGAAAGGATAAGGTGTAGGTACCCTAGAAAAAATAGTGGAAGAAATATCCTGACCAAAAAGGATAAAAAGGATCATTATAGTGTCCTTTATCCTTGAATATTTCCAAATGCACACCTTCGATTTTCTTAGTTTTTTTTATACATTGTAAGTTTTTTTATAAATTGTAATAAGCTACAAATGTGCCAAATTTCAAAGTGGAGCTCGTAAAATTACAGTTGTAAGAAATTTTTAAAGGAGTGGAATACTATAACCGCCAAAGAAAATTTTTTGAAAAATGGTACCGAAACAAGGTAAAACGTACAAAATATGGTGCGAAAGAATTTTATGATATAAAAATGGATTTAAAAACAGTTTTGTAAGTCTTTTAAAGCGTGCAGAATATTCTAATTAAGTTTTTAACGTAGAAAGTTCTGTACAAGTCCATTGCTTATAACCAACACCACTGACGCAATTTTCATCAAAATTTTTTCTCACTTGTACTTAGAATAACGGGTGATCCAGGGTAATCCTGGCAGCTACCAAAATACGAATCTGTTTGTGGAGGAGAGCATATCATCAGAGATAAGAAGTCCTTAAAATTAGCCAAGTTTATTTGGAAATCCTTTGTGAGAATATTTATTTTTGGTCCTTTAATCATTAATTTAACGTTTTGATGTATAATGTATACACAGACAGAATGTGTCCCCGATGTTTCCACTAAATTGAAGTGTTTATGCAGTCTGCTGTTTGCATTGCTGCAGTAGAATGACTTGACATGAGACCAGCGACATCTATACTTCTTCGCCTTTTCGGGGAATGATAACCTCGTCTAATTTTTAAAAATCATATATAGGGTTGCGTCAGGAAATTCGGACACTATTTTGGCATGTTATCAATTCGTCGACAAAAGTGATAGAAGTAAACACTTTGTTTCCTTTTCTTTAGCTTTTGAATATTCTTCTTTGATATTATTTACCATAGATCATTCATTATTTGTTTTTGTTTCTTCTGTGGGTAGTTCCTGCTTTATTATAAATACATTTTTGTACAGTACACTAGTAAAATTTTTTAACTTTCTTGTTCATCATCGGGGCACTACAGCCCGAATTGAGCTTTAACCTCCTTAATACTTCGCCTCCATTTGTCTCGGTTCAGTGACCGCGTCCTCCAGTTCGGTGCTTCCAAAAGTGAACTGCTGTTAGCATCTATCGAATCCTCCCAGCGCTTGCGTAGCTTACTAAAAGATTCCTTGGAAAAGATTCCACGCCTGGCTCCGCTCGCTCACCCCTTAAGAAACCGTTTGGGGATTCGATTGTCGCTCATTCGTTCGACGTGGCCAGCCCATTGTAGTTTTTGTAGTCGTATGACGGTAGAGACTTC
The DNA here is from genome assembly GCA_947369275.1 of Nemotelus nigrinus. Taxonomy (NCBI): domain Eukaryota; kingdom Metazoa; phylum Arthropoda; class Insecta; order Diptera; family Stratiomyidae; genus Nemotelus; species Nemotelus nigrinus. Next base: position 144,223,283 of record OX376373.1, read on the forward strand.
CGGGTCGTCATATATGGTATACAACTCGTTGTTGTATCTGATTCGCCATCCATCTTCTTCCCGTATTGGACCGAGGATCCTTCGCAATACCCTTCTCTCGAACGTATTCAATGCTTTTTCAGACGCCTGGGTCAGTGTCCAGGTTTCGCTTCCGTAGCATAGCACAGGTCTAATAATTGTTTTGTAGATGCGAAGCTTCGTATTCCTGTGTACGCATCGAGATTTTAAAGTGGGAAGCACAGAAAAGAATGTCTTATTGGCTAATTGAATCCGTCGTTTGATTTCGTCAAGCTCATTCCCATCCTTCGAGAGGATCGTCCCTAGGTACACGAAGTTGTCTACGTTTTCAAGGTTATAGTCCCCTATCGTTATGTTTTGTCTTATTGGCGTCCTTTTCCTTGATTGAGTCATAGCTTTAGTTTTTTGTTCGTTAATTTGAAAACCAACTTCCTTGGCGGTTTCGTCTAGAGCTACAAATACTTCCTTGGCGTCGTTGAACGAACGTGACATAATGTTGATGTCGTCAGCGTAAGCTACTAGCTGTGTCGACTTAAATAATAGAGTTCCTCTCGTGTCAACGGGGATTTTGCTGATGACGTACTCAAGCGCTAAGTTAAAGAGTACCGGAGCTAATCCATCCCCTTGTTTTAGCCCTGTATTCGTCGAAAACGAGTCGGTCATATTATTCTGAATCAGCACTTGTGACGTGGAGTCGGTCATGGTCATTTTCACTAGTCGTACCAACTTTGCTGAGATTCCGAACTGCAGCATGATGTTATATAATGCAGTTCGGTTGATGCTGTCGTACGCTTGTTTGAAGTCGACGAATATTTGATGGACATCAATGTTGAATTCCCAGCATTTTTCCAAAATTTGTTTGACCGTAAATATTTGGTCAGTTGTCGATCTTCCACGTCTGAAACCACCTTGATATTCACCAAGAATTTTCTCAGCGTGATGGGAAATCCTTAACTCTAAAATTTTTGTCAAGAGCTTGTCCGACGTACAAAGTAGTGATATGCCCCTGTAGTTTTCGCATAGCAGTTTATCTCCTTTCTAGTGAATGGGACATATAACACTTTTTCGCCACTCATCCGGCATCGTTTCTTGTTGACAGATGCCTGTCACCAATCCGTGGATTGCCCTTAAAACGGAAATCCCGCCTGTCTTCAGGAGCTCCGCGGGGATACCATCGATGCCCGGTGCTTTGTTGGGTTTCAAGCGGTCCATGGCCTGTCGGACTTCATCTAGTGTAGGAAGGTGAGATGAGGCACTGTCAGGGTATGTGCCAATTAATGATGGCGATTCGTTGGGTGCGGGGACATTTCCGTTCAATAATTGCTGGAAATAGGACGCCCATCTTTCCTTCACCTGTTCTGAGCCACTTATGATGCTTCCATCGGCAGCCCTACATAGGCTAGTTCGTGGTTTAGAGCCTTGTTTTAAGTGCCTCACTACTTTGTACGCTTGTCGAGTGTTGTTAGCCATAAAGTTGTCATTCATGTTATTCAGCATGGTGTCAAAATGCTTTCGTTTCTTACGTCTAATTATTCTATTAGCTACTCTCCGAAGATCGTCATATTTTTCTTTCTTGGCTCTAGTCGGTCGTTCAATGTGGATTTTGTAGGCCGCATTCTTTTCATCCAACACGGCTTGACATTCCTCGTCGAACCATTCATTTCTGCGTTGCCCGGCTGTATATCCCACTATTTTTTCGGCTGCTGCGTTCACTGCGCTTTTGATAGTAGTCCAAACATCGTTGATAGACGTGGTGTTAGGCGTGGAAGCTAGTTCCATTTCCAGAGCAGATCTATATTTGGCTTCGATCGTCTTGTTTCGAAGCTTGCCGACATCGAACTTCCGTCTTGAACTTGCTCTGGCTTCATATGACAGTGATATTCGACATCGATATCGAGTCTTCACTAAGTAGTGGTCGGAGTCGCAGTTGGCTCCACGGAAGGTTCGCACATCTAAAATACTGGAAGCCCACCTTTTCTGAATCAGAATATGATCAATCTGATTAAAGGTGTGGCCGTCGGGGGATGCTCTTGTCCTTTTATGGATGTCACGATGCGGGAAACACGTGGAGCTTACGACGAGATTTCTGCTACTCGCAAAGTCGACCAGTCGTTGTCCATTATCGTTGCATAGGTCGTGAAGACTAAATTGGCCGGTGGTTCCGCGGTGTGTTTCCTAACTTTCTTGTTAGAATGCCCATTTTACAAAATTTTTGTCTATATGAACCCACGACTTTCCTTAACTTCAACTACTTCCGATCTATAAAGCAACTTCTTGAAATCAATTTAAACTACAGGCATTGTAAATTGTTGTAAAAATTTGCAAAATAGACAAACAAAGGAAGCTATTGAAAATATATGTACAGTATGATATGTGCGAGCAATCCTAGATGTAAGGAAAACCCAAAATAATCCTGATTGTTCATGCCGCTAGTAAATGAAAAGGAATCTGCTTTCTTTATTTTTTTTATATGATTGCTTACAAATGAATTTTCTCAATTATTGCAAACAATTTATATTTTAGTGTTAGGTCTGTTAGTTACAGAAAAAATCGAAGTATTATTCCTTTTAAAAAAATAAAAATCATAAAAATAATGACTCATTACTGAGGAATACAAGACCTTGATTTTGCGAAAAAAACGCAGAGCTACTATCAAGCTATTTAATTTTCTTTGGCGGTTATAGTATTTCGTACACATAAAAATTTCTCACAAATGTACTTTTACGAGCTCCACTTTCAAATTTTGCACAATTGTAGCTTATTTAACTATTTACAACATATAAAAAAAATTAAGAAAATCGAAGGTGTGCATTTGGAAATATTCAAGGATAAAGGACACTGTTATGATCCTTTTTATCTTTTTTGGCCAGGATATTTCTCGCACAATTTTTTCTAGGATACCTGCACCTCGCCCTTTCCAATAAGACATATTTGAAGGCGCTACGTAAAGTAGAAGATTTTATACAATTTTTTTAATGCAACACGAATCGACATTTCTCAAAAATTTCAAGAGGCCATATTACCGCAAATATCAGGTCAGTCCATAAGTCCCCGCGTATTTTCCCTTAGTCATTTGTATGAGTCATATTTGTTCGAAAAGAGGTAGGTAAACTACCTTTTTTTTCCCTGAAACTATATACAGGTAGAGTTAGTCATTTTATAATCAGTTTTTGAGAAGATCGGATGTTAAGTGATAGTGAAAAAAATGGAAAATACTAACGAGTACAAAAGGCACATTTTATACTTTTTTTTTAAAAGTGGTAAAAATGCTACAGTAGCTGCAGCAGAGATAAATACGGTTCATGGTGAAAACACTATTAGTGTAAGAACTGCACAGGAGTGGTTTAGAAAATTTCGGGATGGAGGCACTACAGCAGAAGATGCACCTCGCTCAGGACGTCCCACTGAATTTGACGACACGGTGTTAAAAAGCCTGGTGGAGGCAGAACCAACTTTAACCGTGGATATGATTGCAGATAGGTTAAAGTCTTCGCATGGAACCATTCATCGGCATTTGGTGCAGATACAAAAAGTATCTAAGCTTGGAAAATGGGTCCCACATCAGTTATCAACATCAAATCTCCAGCAAAGAGTGAACATTTGTTCCCATCTGTTACGTCACAATGAAACGGAACCTTTTCTCAATCGTATTGTAACAGGGGACGAAAAGTGGATAGTCTATAACAACGTCGTGCGGAAAAGACAATGGGTGGATGCAAATCAGACACCAGAACCAACTGCCAAAACAGGACTGCACCCACAAAAGATTCTTCTATCTGTTTGGTGGGATATGTCAGGAGTTGTCTATTTTGAATTGCTGCATCCTAATGAAACTATCACAGCGGATGTGTATTGTCGTCAACTCAGTAGTTTGAATGCAGAATTGATTAAAAAACGCCCTTCTTTAGTGAACAGGAGGAAGGTTCTTTTTCATCACGATAATGCCCGACCGCATACTGCAAAAGTCACCCTGGAAAAATTGAAGGAATTTGACTGGGAAATTATGCCTCATCCAGCATATTCTCCAGACATTGCTCCAAGCGATTTTCATTTGTTTAGAAGCCTGCAGTCATTTTTAGGTGGAAAAGTATTTCAAAACAAAGATGATGTCCAAATCAGCCTAACTACATTTTTTAATTCAAAAGATAAGAAATTTTATTCCGATGGAATTCAACAATTACCACAAAGGTGGGAAGAGATTGTAGATAATGGAGGAAAATATATAATCGATTGACATTAAAATTAATTGTGTTTTTTTATGTAATTAAAAGTACCTTAAAAAAACGCGGGGACTTATGGACTGACCTGATATTAGATATTTTAACTCAACTACTTATATTCACAGTGCAAATTTCATTGAAACCTGACGATAGCGATCAAAGACCGTTGGTCAATTTTCCGTGGAATGACCCTTTTTCAAATAATTTGGCTTAATTTTCAAAATATGAAATTCTATACCATTACAAAGTTCCACTCTAGACAATTCATTTGTAACCAAACAATACCATTCAAACAACTTGAATTGACATCCTTACTTTCAACGACCTTTTTGTCACGGAATAACAAAAGAAAGTAGCTATACATTTGAGTTCATTGCAAGATCTATCCCCAGGTACAGTAGTGAATCATCCACAAAACTTGGCATTTAGCCCATACCGAAAGCAATAAATGCTCGACATTGGAGTAAAAACATCCTGGACAATCGTTTTTCATCGCCAGTTGACCGATTCAATTGCTCACCGGAACGGAAAGTAACAGTTCCGGGAAAGTTTCTTGGCTTCCATAGGGTAGTCTCAGGATAGGACTGTTTGGCTGTTTGACAACAGATGTGGCGCTTATATCTTTTTCGTGCATTCAATTGTCTGATAAGGAAGCCTTGAGACTCTCGATAGTATTTGCAGAATTTATTTTCATTTCTGAGAGATTTTTTTTTGGAAAGATGCATGTTCGGGTCTTGTGCATGAATGCAAGCTGTTTCAATTTTGTAGGAAAATTGGATTTATTTAAAAAAAATAATATGGTCAGATGATGATAGCATGAAATTCAGTAGCGAGGTCTTCAGAGAGGTTTGAATCATGACTGAAAATCGTTTAAAATTTTATACAAATATTGATGCTGTTCATATTATATTTGGAGCAGGATTAACGAAATGGAATGGTGCTTTGATTTCGTTCGTAAAGCTTTTCTTGTCAAAACTTTTAACTAATAATAATAATTATCATCTATGCCCATTTGGCTTGTAAGTCATTGGACATTGTTGTTTTGTCAACGAATATAAATTCATATTTTTTACTGGCGCTTTTATTAAAAATAAATCGTATTCCTACAATTACGATCTTAGTCCTTGATGATGATGATGCCATCACCTCCTAAGCTCATAATATTTGTCGTAGCACTTTTTAATCACAATAAACGATTTCCTCTTTGCTCGTACTATAATACCATTCCATTCACAATCGCAAATCTTCTTTTACAAACTATCAACCAAACAAAAACCTTCATCAAAAACTAACGAACAATAACAACAAAACTGCAATTGCATTTGCGTGCACCGATTTATTGCATTTACAATATCAAATAAGCACACACATCGAAAAAGCCCACAGGGAGAGAAAAAAAACGACCACCACCAAATTGCCTTGGCCTACATTTGTAAGGACCTGCTGCTGCTACTGCTGTTGTTGTAGTTCAGGAAGGACATTCAGTTATAGTGCACATTACAAGGACTTACCCGGTTTCTTTTTCACATGCTTGCCTGCATTCACTTTCAGCCTGCATGCTTTTAACGAAACCAAAAGGAGAAAAATAACGAAGCGACAGCGAAAACGCAGGAGACTAGAATGAACATGTAACTGCAAAAATAATAACAACAGCCAAATGGAAAAATGTATACGACAAGTAGCTGTTTGAGACAGAACGTACTGGAGACAACGATGACGATAGTGGTTGTGGAAATAACCGCCGGTTGCATGTTCAACTGCATTCAAATAGAGTTATACTATAAATAGAAATAAAAAGCCTGGCGGACATGAGTTTCCAGTTAGTGGCAAATTTAAAATGTATGCTATGAACGGGACAGGTAAAGACGAAGCAATTTTTTTCTGCAGACCAACAGCAATATCCGAAAAAGAGTAAGAGAAGGATTTCCTGTTAACTGAAGAGTCTTATAAGTAAACAAACTACCGTTGGGCAGTCAATGTAAAGTTTACGTAGGTTTTTTTTCGGGGGACTTCGAGCTGAGTTATGGCGAATTCAGAATACATTTGTACTTTGGACTTTCGGCTTGAACTTTCTGCAAGGATAGATGATGTTCAGGTTGTGTTGACTAAAAGTCATGAATATTGAAATCGTTGTTAAGAGCACAGCTGAAATTCAGTGCATCTAGAACAGACAGACAGAGATTGGATTCTATTAGTCAGAAAGATGCAGTTGTGAAAGTATCAATTTTAAAAGCTTTCGAAATGAAATTCCAGTTGTATAATAATGCCTTGGAGACATACACATGCTAGAAAAAGTCTGCGTTCACCTACTGTCAATCAGTTTGTAACTTTAAAAAATCAAAAACAAACAAATATTTTCCAGATTTTGTTTCACATATTTACTAAGTATTTCTTATTTAGTTGACACTTGTAAGCTCATTTATTTCGCTTTTACTGTTTTTGAAATAACAGCTCTTTTCGGAAAAAATATACAAAAGCGAGGCAGAAAAAGTCTGCATTCACATGTAATAAAAATAATAAAAAAGAAAATAGAAAGACATATTTAAATTAGTTAGTAACTGGTGGGGTATCCCCGGTTGTTTATTACCTCACAGCGGCTTTTTGGCATCGAAGTGACGAGCTTCGCTGTCTCTTCAGCACTTGTTTTCTCCCACTCGTCTGTGAAAACAGTTTTCAACATTTCGTTGCTAGTTAGTGAGTGTTGTCAAATTTTCTTCTCTTGCGAATACCATAAGTGTTCGATGGGGTTTAGGTCTGGTGATTGTGGGGGTGTATGTAGCTGTTTTGGGGCATGGTAAAGTAACCAGAGCCTCACTATCTCGGCTGTATGCTTCGGATCACGATCATGTTGGAAGCAAAAATCTGAGCCTAAGCCAAGTTTAATGGCACTCTGCCTAAAATTATTTTTCAAAATGTTTACATATTCAAATCTATCCATCGTTTATTCGATAAACTCCAACTTCCCAACTCCAGTACTCGCCATATACCCCCACACCATTAATCCACCACTACCATGTTTTGCACTGGGTAGGAGGTTTTCTTGTTGGAATGCTTTTCCAGATTTCCTCCATACTAACTTGCGTCCTTTTATGCCAAAAATGCAAAATTTACTTTCATCAGAAAGTATTACATTCCTCCAAAGCTCTATTGGCTCATCTATGTGCTACTTGGCAAATGCAATGCGCTTTTGTCGGTTGACCGGTGAAATGTACGGTTTCTTCCGAGCATCCCGTCCTTGGTATCCAGAACTACTGAGGATTTTTCTTGTAGTACCGGGACAAATATTTTTCTTGAATTATTCTTTGATATCAGTTGCTCTTTGGAATGTAGTCAGCCGTGGATTTTTTTTTACTAGTGACACGATATGTCGCTTTCCCCTGCAGGACAACTTTGATGGACGACCGGTTTGGTCGTCCATCAAGGTTTGGATGTGAGTTCTCCTGTCGATTTGAAATTATTTATAACCCTTTGGACTGACGAATATTGTCTTCCCACTATTTTTGCTGTTTCTCTGTAGCTGCTCCCTTCTTTCCATAATTTTATGATGATTTTTTTTCCCACACTGATTTCTTTTCTTTTATCTTCCATTGCAAAAAAAAAAATTCTGCACAGTTCAGACTCTGCAGGAAACTATTTAACCACTTGCCAGAATAGCTAGTAATGAATACTAAATACAACAAACACAAGAAGAATGTATTTTAAACGGCTCATTCCTTCCACTTCATCAAGTGAACGCAGACTTTTTCTGCCTCGCTTTTGTATGTTTTTTCTAAAAAAACACGTTATCTCAAAAACAGTAAAAGCGAAATAAATGAACTTACATGTGTCGACTTCTTAAGAAATACTTAATAAATATATGACACCAAATCTGGAAAATGTTTGCTTGTTTTTGGTTTTTTAAAGTTACAAACTGATTGACTCAGCTGAACGCATACTTTTTCGAGCATGTGTATTATCTGAACGAAAAATTCTTTTTGGAAACACGTGGATGCTATGCAAAACAGGTTTATGTATTGTTAAGGAGTTTCAACGAGAAGAAATTTCCAGATGCTATTTCGAACACTAGTAACAAGAAAAATTTTCGTCATAATAATTTTGAAAAAAGAGCCAAAATCAGATCTAAACGAATTTTCAACCTAGATCGTGAAGTAGATTTGCCTATGGCAATAGATAGAGATTACCTTAGTTATCAATTTGCAGGAGTCATTGGATTCCAATTTTGTGGCAGAACGTACTGAAGTTCTCTGAAACATTAGGCGAGTTTTTTTGCTCCCCCTATCTATAACAGAACAATGCTAACCAGTGCCGACTCATTGGAAAGTACTTTCGAAATGGTTTGTTTTTTCTGCATTTATGGGTTCAGTGGAAAGAATTTGTCGCCAAACCGGAAGCAGACATTTTTCAGGTCAGTTACACACCAAAAAAAGCTCAGGGGAAAATAAGTGGTTGTAACAATACAGAAATTGGTTGTCTGAGACCAGAATGGAGTTTACTATCGGTAAAGGTAGTCGTGCGAAATTAGTAGCAAAAATCTTCAATGCTTTTTGCAAGTAACTATAATGACAAAGCGGACTTGTCGCGCTGTTCGCCGCTTTGGTGGTGGTTGCTACCGGTTAGGTTGATGCTGTTTAACTACCGGCTGTGACTTCTTTTGGACCGGCGTGGGTGTTGGCTGCATCTGGATGACGGCTTCATGGTCTTCAGGTGACGTCTTCGTTAACGTTTTTGTAGAGAATTTCCTTTGATTCTTCCGTCTCTTGCCCAGAAAACCGGTTTGAGGAGTCCGCTTTTGTAGTTTTGTTGCCTCGTTTGATTACTTCGTAAGGACCGTCGTATGGCATTTGGAGAGAGGTTTTTACCTCGTCGTGCCGGATGAAAACATGCGTTGTTATGGACAAGTCCTTGAAAACGAAAGGTGTGCGTCTGCCGTGGTGGGCGATGGGCGCTGTTCGTAATAGGTTAAAGTGTCGTCGGAACTCCTTGATGAAAGAGGCTGGGTCGTTGTCGTGCGTCGTAGGCGCATGGGTTGGCCGTAGAGTAGTTCTGCTGGTGAAAACCCAAGGTTTTCGCGATGATTTGCACGTATACCCATGAGTACGCTTGGAACAATTTTGGTCCATTAGTCGTCTTTGTGGCATCGAATCGCAGCCTTCAGAACGCGGTGAAAACGTTCTACCATTCCATTTGCCTGTGAATGATATGCGGTTTTTTGTAAGTGGCTCGTACCTGCTAAACGGTTTAGCATTCGAAAGAGATGCGACTCGAATTGGCGCCTTTGATCGGTCGGTGGGCCGAAAGTACTATCTAGTTTTCTTTCCCATTCACTTTTAAGGACTTCCATTAATGACGCCTTATAACCAAATTTCCTTCCAATAATTTTTCTCTTCAAATTACCCCAGAGATTTTCAGTAGGGTTCAAATCAGGCGATTGGGCCGGCCAAACCATGAATTGAATCCCATTTAACTGGAACCACCTTCGATGTGTGTTTCGGATCGGTATCATGTTGAAACACCAATCGAAGTAGCATTTCTTCCTCAGCGTAAGGTAACATAATCGTCTCTAGAATATTTTTATATTTGAAACGTTTCCTTATACCGTTGATTTCATAAAGAGGACCAACTCCACTAGCCGAAAAGCAACCCCACTCCGTGTTTGACTGTAGGTATGCAATGTCGTCGGTCAAGTTGTTTTCCTTTTTCCTGAACAGAACTTTCTCCACTTCGGAATCGACCAATTAATGCGATCGAAAGCAAATTTTAATCTAAAAATGTATGTCTCATAATGGCATAGGCCATGAAATGAGCTGGTAAATTTACCTGTTTTTGGCATGTCTCTTTGTCAATAAAGGCTTTTCTGCAGGGCAATAACCACGTAAATTACTCTTTATAGCTCGCCTTCGTACAGTCCTGGGATCAACTGTTAGATTCAAGGTCCTGATAATTTCCGGTGCGGAGGTGAATGGGTCATTCCTGATTATGGAAAGTATTTTCCGATCTTCCCTTTCTGTTGTTGCTCTCGGTCGACCACCTGTTTGTATCGTCTCTGTGCGCCCTGTTTCTCGAGATTTCGCAAGTATTCGATTTACGATTGATCTGTTTGTGCCATATTTCTTTGCAACGCTGAATTGCATATTTCCAGCTTGTACTTCTTGAACTATTGTAGTTTTAATTTAAACTCACTACTATATTTCGTCGGTGCCATATTACTTACTTACGAACGTTACCAAACTAAACTAGTTTGGTTAATTATCACTGCAGCAAACTTCACAGCACTTGACAAGAATAAAGAAAAAGAAAATCTGATAATAAATAGTTTCCTCCATTTTTTTTTGCATTTTCATTATCTCATACCATGGGTTGCTAATGTTTTGCACGGCACTGTATATATCAGCAAAATGATTAAGGGAGATAATCTCTGGAGTGGCTGATTCGATTGAGCTGAAATTTTCGGAGGACATATATGCATATAGTGGGTAGGTCCATGACTTGCTAGAATTCAGATATCTTTAACCCTTTGGCGGATGCGGGCATTTTAGTGAATTTTCAGGTACTCCTATATTTATAAGCAGTGTGAATTTTCGCTAAGAAAAAGTATTGGGAATAAAAACTTATTATGTTTTAAGCTTGCTTATGATAAAGAATTAGAAATTTTGAGCCGTGTGTAGGTGCTGAGTGCCTAAAAGTAAGCAAGGATTTTTTTTCAAATTATGATTTGTCGTTACTTCTGACAGAAACATTGGATCATCGAAAATTGAAGAGCGTATTGATGTTGATTAAGATTTAATGCACATGGTTTTTGAAGACAGTGTGGGTAACCCTGCAGTTACGGCAGGCTCTTGAAAAAAAATCCTTCAAATTATCGACCCTCCTGAAAATTTTTGCTTTTCGACAAAAACTTCAAATCATTTTAACCTTTATCCATCATGTCAAATTGAAATTTTCAAAATGGCGATTTGCACAAGAACGGCAACCCATCACCAAATTACCTCCATTTTCAGCACTCGAAACTTCTGTTCACGAGAACTGACAACCGAATAATTCGATCATAATGAAATTTGCAGAACATATTGGTATTAACTAGGACCAAGTCTGATAGAAGTGATTTTAAATTGCGGGCAGCCCTGTGGCAGTGGTACTATCTTGAAAAATCACTGAGAAAAAACTGCTTTTTGGCCTATTACTTCCGATTCAGCTATCACATTTTAACGAAATTCACACAATATTTGAACCTTACTCTAGACAACATTTGGTGTAAATTTAGTTGAAAAATAAGGATAGAGTTGCTAGCTACGGTGATTTTTGTCTCCTAAATCTTGCAAATTTACTCAGCAAAATAAAGCCTTTTTTCCTTTAACTTCCGGTCCAGTCATGAAATCAAACCAAAGTTCATGCAGTAAATGGACCTTAATGTGAACCAAATATGGTAGGAATTTCGTAAAAAACCATGAAAGGGTTGCCAGCTTTGACTATTTTTGTAATTTTTTAAATCTCTTTACTAAGTGATTATGTCATTAGATTTGCAAATGGGAATGATCCTGCAATGAAAATTAACAACAAGTATTAACGTCTTAAAAATTTGAAAAGTTTTGATGGTGGTAACCCTAAAATTCTTTTCACCCCTATAACTTCTAGCGCAGTGATTCAATCGAAACGAAATTCACAGGGTGGGTTTAACTTAACGGGAGTCAGATTTGGTATATATTTTGCTTTGCTGCTAACACAGGGTCACCAGCATCAGACATTTTCGTAAATATTCTACCAACAGATGCTTCAAATAGCATACTCATCCGCAAAGCATTTGTTATAAAAATAAGGAACCAATTTTTAGATTTTCCGAGCATTGAAATTTTTTTGGATGGCAGCCTCAAATAACGTTTAACTGCTGAAACTTTTGATGAAATCCTGCGATGAGAACGAAACTCAAAGGATAAGTTGATTTAAATATGAGTTTGTTATGGTAAACTTATTGCTGCTTCGTTGGAAAAGTTTTGCCAGCACTGAGCATTTTCATCATCTATATTATAGTTGAGTTTTGTTGCTTTGGATAAGGAATGGTTGACATGATACTACAAAAAAGTGTATAACGTCTTTCTACATTTTTTTTGTCACTCAAAGACAATCAGTGATGCGCAAGACCTTTTTTACTAATGTTCGAAGAACAATAGTATTAAACTCGTTTCGCCGAAAATTCATATTTCTTTATATATATATATATATATATATATATATATATATATATATATATATATATATATATATATATATATATATATATATATATATATATATATATTTATATATATATATATATATATATATATATATATATATATATATATATATCAGCAAAATGATTAAGGGAGATAATCTCTGGAGTGGCCGATTCGATTGAACTGAAATTTTCGGAGAACGTAGATGTATATAGTAGGTAGGACCACAACTTTCTCAAATTCAGATATTCTAAACTTTTTGGCGGCGGCGAGCGTTTTAGTGAATTTTGAGGTACTCCTATATTTCCAAGCAGTGTAAAGTTTTGTTAAAGAAAGGTATTGGAAATGAAAACTAATTATGTTTTAAGCTTGTTTATGATAAAAAATTGGAAATTGTGAGCCGTGTGTGGGTGCAGGGTGCAGGGTGCCTAAAAGTAGGCAAGAATTTTTTTTCAAATTTGGATTTGTCATTACTTCTAAGAAAAACAATGGATCATCGTGAAATTTGCAGAGCGTATTAATGTTGACTAAAATTTAGCACATGTGGATTTTTAAGATAGTGCGGGTAACCCTGTAGCTACGGCAGACTCCTGAATAAAAACCTTCATATCATTGACCTTCCTGAAAAATTTTTGATTTTTGACAAAAAAATCAGATCACTGATAAATTTTAACTTTTGTCCACCATGTCAAACTAAAATTTTCAAAATTCCGATTTGCACAAGAACGGCAACCCATCACCAAATTACCTCTATTTTCAGCACTCGAAAGTTCTGTTCACGAGAACTGACGACCGGATTATCCGATTATAGTGAAATTTACAGGACATGTTGGTATTAGCTAGGACCAGGTCTGATAGAAGTGATTTTGAAATGCGGGCAACATTGTGCCAGTGGTACCATCTTGAAATATCACCCAGAAAAAAAACCGGTTTTTGGCCTATAACTTCCGATTCAGCTATCAGATTTTGACAAGATTCATCTAATACTTGGATCTTACTTTATGTAACATTTGATGAAAATTTGGCTGAAAAATTAGAATAGAGTTGCCAGCTATGGTGATTTTTGTCTCCTAAATCTTGCAAATTTGCTCAGCAAAATAAAGCTTTTTTCCCTATAACTTCCGGTCCAGTGTAAAAATCAGTTCGAAGTTCACGCAGTAAATGGACTTTAATGTGAACCAAATGTCATAGAAATTTCGTACCAAAATTATGAAAGAGCTGCCAGCTATGACCATTTTTGTAATTTTGTTTAATTTCTTTACTGAGCGATTATGTCATTAGATTTCCAAATGGAAATGATCCTGCAATGAAAATTAACAACAAATATTAACGCTTTAAAAATTTGATAAGTTTTGAGGATAGTAACCCTAAAATTCTTTTCACCCGTATAACTTCCAGCGCAGTGATTCAATCGAAACGAAATTTAATGGTTGGGTTAAACTTAACGTGAAGCAGAATTGGTATGTATTATGCTTTGCTGTTGATACAGGCTAACCAGCATTAGCCATTTCCGTAAATATTGCACCAACAGATGCTTCAAACAACGTTCTCATATGCAAAGCATTTGCAATAAAAATAAGGAATTCGTTTTTTAAATTTTAATTGCTCAATTATTTTCGTTTCAATCCTGCTATCTTAGCCCCCATTTACACACTGTAAGAAGTGATTGTATACTTATATAACTGGTTCCTTCATTAAAATCGATAGTGAAATTCTGATTTCAAAAAATAGTCATTGAAATTCGTTGATAATATTCCCTAAGAAATGTTCATTGGACACTTTTCAAAGGTCAAATTATTGTGGTTTTGCCATTTTATTAGGAAAATTTACTTTCGAAAAACATGCGCCCAGCGTGGGTAAGTCAATTTTCACCACTCCACTAAAATTTGAACTAATTTGACCTTGAACACAGTCGATAGTAGCCTTCCGTGAGATATAATTTAAGCACACTACATCTTCGTTCGTAAATCGTTTTATGTTATCGTTTTTCAATGTGCATTCCATTCATATTAAAGAATATCAAAAATTTTGAAAATCGTCCTCCATCATCAAGTCCGGTCACCTCTCATTAACACATAACATAAAATTCCATCCCCATCAAATCGTTATTTCCCATTTATTTTAAAATACCCTAATTAACCTTCCCTTCCCCAAATACACTAGTTCACATGTATCTGTATACCCGGTGCCAAAATTAGTTCAATAGTTCGTGTCACATGGCTAATAATGGGAGAGTACTCACTCCGAAACAATAGTCATTCTAATGCATTGTACCATAATTAGAATTCAACCATGATCACGTTATTACAGAATACTCTGTTCCTGAAATGCAATTTCCAAACGATTTGCATCACTTCACTCCACTTTCACGGTGTTCCGTCTCCTTCTTGCATCATATGGGGGCAGATTTTGTGTAGATACTGACGTTGTGAAATCTACAATTATCACATCCTTCTAATGATTGTGTAGATGCATGCGAGTGCAGTTGTAGTTCGTTATAAATGTTGTGCGTTTCCGGTTGCCATTCGGAAATTTAATCTGCCAAACAAACGGTGCTGGTCAAATTTATCTAGGTGCGGGGATGAAGTGGCTATGTGTGAATACAGATGTTTGGTTGAAGTGTTGTGAAATATGCTAATGTGGATGTAGTTTCGTGTTGGAATTTAGTTATTGGAGCCTGTGGGTAAGAGTAAACTGAAAGCTAGCTATCAATTGTATTATTATGTTTGAATTTTCTGTGAATAGTTATGTTCTGAGTAATGCACAAAACAAAGGTTGCACAAGGTCTTCTTTTGTTTATTAATTAAAGTTTAGATGCAGTCTTAATTAAAGTGGTGTGCTGTTTCGTTTCATCTTTGTACTAGAATTGTTGTCATTATTTTCAAATCGTAAATTCAGTAAAAGCTCTATTGCAAGGAGAGTTTCATGATCTTTCAGACTGTAACACCGTATTGTTTTCCTAATTTACACAAAATTTTTGAATTTTAAAACAATGTAGAGAATAATTTGGTAAACGAAAAATTTTGATCCAAAAGGACTCATTCACTTCCTTAATTCCAATTTATTGATTCTAAAAAAGTTGAATAACAAACACCTAGCTTTCAATTCTCACTCCCATTGGAAACTATCAAACTGATAAAACACCGTGGATGCCATTTCATGTTCCTTTTGATCCACACCTGCCTACCAACATCACTGACAAACCATCCTCCCATACTTGTTACCACCATCGTATTGCCAGAAACATTCCGAATTGATTGTTTTCTATGGCCGATAAAAAAAATTCGAATGTGCAAATTTAATCATCACAATTGCAGCCCGCATCCTGTCTGAACATTGTCCAGATATAATTGAAGTGTACGTTTGGGTATCAATCGCTGAAGCTGCTAATGCTTTGGATCAATGCCAGGATGAGAGCAGTGTGCGGAGAAGTGGCAGCTGATGGAGAAAAATGATGTTGCAACGATGGGTTTTGGTGTGAAGTGTGGCATGTATCTTTGATAGATTTCATTGTTGCATTCGTTGTCGCCAATCACGTAGTCCTTTTCACTCGGCTATAACACGGAGTGATGGTTTGGTCGAAGGGTTGAAAACTATTCGAAAAAAGACTATGACCTACATGCTGAACTCTGCGCGAGTAGGAAATAGACAGGTGTGGAGGATGCCCAGTGGCGATGGGGGTAAAATTGTCGGTTGCAAAAAATTCCATACAAGACACAAAGTTATTTTTCCAGGACATGCTAGCGACAAGAATGACAATGTATCTGATGAGTAAATTGCATCTCTGTTTGCCAACAGTTTGCATATTCCTGGTTGACTTCGTTGTAATGCATGGTGGTTATTTGTTGGAAAAGGTCTGGCGTATGAAGTGACATTTAAAATTCATTAAAAGTTACACGATGCTATTGTATTACAGTGCAGGATAATTGGCAAGGCACTGGGTAGGATATGACGTTGTGTTTGCATTAGTTTTGAAGTGGAAAATTGGCGGTTTATTGATGCAAATAATATTATAGAGTTTATATTGGTTCTTAATAAGGGTGGAACTTTTTTTTAAAGATATTAGAATTGAACTTAATTATTTTAAAGGTCTTTAAGGATTCCAAAAGGACACTAATACTATCCTTTTTTTCATTTATTTTTTTTTTAGTTTTAAACCATAAATATTACCATCATTACAATTTTTACTGCTTGCCTAATGAATAATAATAAATAAAGTAGCTAAGTTTATTACAAAACTACCTAAATAGTTCTACTTGAGCAAATTCTATTTGAAATATTTGTTATTGTACTCTTATTACATACATTTCTATGCATATAGACACTCCTTTATGTACTTTTAACATCATTCTGATCGTTGAATATTTGTCAACAATAGATGTCTCATGCACCCACAATTGAATTTGTACACGCATCGCCACACAATGGGCTGGATTTAGGAAAAGTGAGCAAAATCCAAAATACAAATTTACGATTTTTAAAAATTTGTTTTTTTTTTTCATTCGATAGAAAATATGTTTCTACACTCGATGCTAAAAAAATTGAATCGAATCCACCAACGGACGACTTTCAGAAGTTAACCTTTTTCTAGCGAGGCGGGCGCTGTTTCATCATCAACGTGGCACAAAAGCCCGACGTCGGGCCTGTTTCCTGGCCCGAAATATTCGACTCGCGCGAAGTGAAATATTTTCTATTTTACGCTGCCGATTTGAAAACGGTTTAAACGACGGTAATGTTAACGGTTTACATATTATTTTCGAATGGTTGAATTTTTTGAAATGTTGAAATTTGAAGATTTGATGATGCTTTGACTAAATTTTAATGTTTGATTTCCGATAATTTTCAGCTGAAATACAATGAACACCGCAAATCCTCGGTTTCCCAAGGTCGTTCTTGAAAAACGTTTGTCACCGGTTTGTTTGTCGATATTTTCGCATAAAAAAAATTACATAATTATATTGATATGATAATTAATAATGAACAAAAGGTTTAAATAAATTTGCTCTATCCATACTTCTAAAAAAAAAATCGTAAAAAAAGTGTTTTTCTCACACTGAAACCCTTAACCCTCCTTTAAGTACCCGGCTTTGAAAAACATATCTCATAAAGCCATAGACAGCGACTTAGTGGAAACACTAGGGAACTCTGCTCTTCCATACCCTACCGTTGCACGCTGGGCCAAGGAGTTTAAGCTGGCAAGAACATCCACTGAAGATGAATACCGCGAAGGACGTTCATCCACGTCTTTCACTGAAAACAACGTGAGAAAAGTTGAAGATGTCGTGTTGGCAGACCAAAGAGTGACCATCAGGCATGTAGCTGAGGTCACAGGGATCTCGTATGGCAGGGTTCACAGAAACAAATTACACATGAAGAAGGTCTCTGCGCGTTGGGGGCCGAAAATGTTAACCGACGACCAAAAGAAGAAACGATTCGACATTTCGAGGGTGAATCTCGAAAAGTTCCAGGCAGATCTGGATAAGTTTTTGTCACGTTTCGTAGCCATGGGCGAGACTTATATACACCATTTCAATCTAGAAACCAAACAGCAAGCGATGACCTGGAAGCGACCCTCTTCACCGATGCCGAGGAAATTTAAGGTAACGAAATTTGGCAGAGAAGGTTATGCATGAGTTTTTTGGGACCCTGAAGGAATTATCATGGTGGAATATTTGGAAAAAGCAACCACTATATCAGGTTCCTAATACACAGACCAAACAAGTTTGCGGGGGGCTATTGAGGGAAAAAGACGCGACAAACTGCGACCCGGAGTGCTGTTTCATCAAGACAACGCACTGGTTCACAAGGCTGCCGTTGCGATGGCTGCAATTCAAGAAACAAAATTCGACCTGCTTGAACATCCACCCTATTCGGCAGATCTAGCATCCGGTGACTTCTACCTTTTTCCTCGTGTAATGAGTAAATTACTCATATGTACATACGCGTAAGACAAAATAACAATTAATTGACTTTTAATACAATTAATCTTAATTAACATAGACTACATCCATAATCCACTATAGCATTGATGTGTGGAAGACGTTTTGTCTTGGTTTGGACATGTTCTATGTGGTTTGTGTATGTGATGTATGGCTTGGTTTGGTGTGTGTTGTCTTGACCTGGAGCATGGATAATGTATGTGATGAAACCATGTAGGTAGTTGGTCACGTGTAATGTAGTAATGAGCTAAATAACTTAATGTGGAAAAAACAAAGTAAGCAGCCCACGTAAATTAGGTCATGAGCTTATGCATGGGAACTAATTGAATACTGGTTATGCATTATCGATAGGTAAGAATAGAGTGAGCAAAATTTTAACATAAATAAAATGTGAAAATGATATGAAAAAAAAGTTGTATAGTAGTCTTGGACAAATAAACATTGTTTAAGAATACTACAATTAGTTTTGTTTTCTGAAACTCAATTATTACCTATCATCGGCAAGTCGAAGTTCAGCCTTACATTGGCTAATTAGTTACATATCGGCTGCACGAGTTTTACTCAGCGACAAACATGCGGCAATCCACGAGTTGCCTTAGGTATAATTGAGATATTGATAAAGAATTAAAAATATCTAACATTTAATAAACAAACTCTAGTAAACGCATATCTCTCGAAGATTATCGGAAGAGAATAATCCTTCCTAATGTATATCGAGGACCTTTACAATCGCCTCAAGGAACACCTTCGGGGCAAGAAATTTGAAGATGATAGCGAAGTGATGGCCGCTGTTGAGGCGTTTTGGGAGAGTAGAGACAAATCATTTTTTTCTAAGGCTATCTTGGGTTTCGAAAAATTTTAATGTCAGATTTCAAAGAAGTGTGTCCGGAAAAGCCCGTAAGGAAAGCGTGGAATGGTGAACTTATAGAGGCTAGAGGTTGCACAGGAAGATAAAATGAAACAAACGCGACTCATGGAGGGAATTCTGTGAGAACATTGAAGGAAGTACAAAGACTGCTAGAATCAGGAAGGTCCTAGACGTAACTCCCGGCGTACTGACGTTTCTGCAAAGTGAAAACGAGGTTTGTGGTGGAGGATGTTTGATCATGTTAATCGAAACTCACTGCCCGAAATTAGTTCGCACGGCTCCGCGAGATGACTCATTTTGGTCGACCCACCGGCTGTCCGAGCAGCTGATCAAGGAAGTAATAGATGAGGCCAAGATTGAGTGGACTATAAGCACATTTCGATCTTACAAAGCTACAGGGATTGATGGAATATCGCCCATCATGCTTCTAAAAGCAGACAGGACCATCATTCCCATCATGCAGCGTATTCTTACCGCATGCCTCCGCCTCCGAGAAATGGAACAAAGCTAGGGTAGTCTGCATTCCGAAAACTGGCAGGTTACATCATGATTACATGAACGACTTTAGACCAATTAGTTTAACATTGCTACTGCTCAAAGCACATGAGAGGCTTGTGCTTCTGCACAGCAAGATTTCGATTGATTTCACGAGACTCTGTATTGATCAGCTTGCGTATCAGTAGAGACGGCGTTACACAAAGTTGTCAGTACAATAGAAAAAACCTTGCAGCGAAAGGAAATCACATTGACAGCCTTCTAAGACATTGAGGGGGCCTTCAATAATGTCACTGTTGCGATTATCATCGATGCCTTGGTTTGATATGAAGTGGATAATACTCTGGCGACCTGAGCATCGGGCTTGCTCGAAAACACGCAAATTGGAGCCACTTTTTTGGATGCCAAAGCAAAGGCATTAGTCGGAAACGGATCACCACAAGAGGGGATTATATCGCCCCTTTTCAGGATCCTGATAGTCAACCAAATACTAGAAAATTTAAAGGCCAGTGACTGTGAGGGGGTGGAGCATGCAGATGACATTGTGGTACGTGTGAAGAGTGCGTTCCCGCAAACTTGCGATCTGAGCGATCGTGCAGCGGAAAGCAATGCAGCTGAGAGTAAAACCAACATCAAGAAGCTAGCAAGACTGCAAACATTAGTTTGCATATGTATTAAAGGCGCTTTAAGAACAGCCCCAACGGATAGGTTGGAAATGGTTCTGGGACTTATGCCCCTGGATTGATTCATCTTAGCAAGCTTAGTGGCAATACGCGCTAAATGTTCTGGCATGTTGAATGATTCAAATCAGTGGGGCCACAGCGGTGTTTTTACAGAATGCCGCAGACGGTTTGGGCTCTTTGCTCAAGACACGGACCACATGAGCAAAATAATACATCTTAACCGGAATTTCTAGGTTAAGTTTTCCACAGCAACAGATTCGAAGAAAAAGCGAGCTTTCGCTGATGGTGGCGTCTGTATTTACACGAACGGGTCAAAGACAGACACAGTAGTTGGCTTGGGTGTCTTTTCTACGGATTTGTGCACAACCTGTGGTGCAGACTGTCAGACTATGCTACTGTCTATCAGTCAGAATATATGCTATACGCATGGCAGTGGAGTCCAGTCCAAAGGCAAGGTATACTCCTATCCAGATTATGTGGGTGTCAGGGACTGCAGAGTAGCCAGGACATTATGACCATCACCTGATCCAAGCAAAACTAGGAAGCTGCTCAAACTCAGCAGGAACTGCTTGAGAGCGACGGTTGACTTGTTTACAGGGCACATCCTTACCGCATCTCCTGCAAACAAAATGTTACTGTCATCCAGCAATTTATGCAACAGGTGCGAGATGGAAGAGGACACCATCGAGCACTATCTCTATGATTGTCCGGCCCTAAATAATAAACGTCTCAACATAAACGCCTCAAAACTAAAAATTAAGGAAAGTGGTGGATGATAAGGGTCGGTATTCCCATAGGAAGGTAGTAAAGAGGAAAGAAAAATATGGTCTGGGGGGTATTTGAAACTATGAAGTCCAAAATACGATCATTGGTATAAAGTATATTATTTTACTTGAATAAGGAACATGGAGAAAAAAAAGAGGAGATAGATTAAGAAACAGTATTAGTAGAGGAAACACATAAGGAAGTCATATCCTACTGAACGGACGGAACTCTCAAGTCACCACAATAATTACTGCAAAATGAAATTGGATAATCCTCGGAAAAAACATTCGGAAAAAGATAGCGATGCAGAAGACAGGTACACACGAGTAACAAAAAATCAGTATTTGACATAGATACACGAACAGCAACACACTCAACGAGATACGACATCTGAAGCTTTGATTACAGTGTCCCAGTATATGAATTATGCACTGCTATGATCGATATTTGTTGGCAACGAATGATTAAAATCATGTCTATAAACATTGTTCAGGGAAAGATTTTGTTACTAAAAATATCGTCACTTAACCGTCTATCTTCCGAGCAAAAGATATTATCAGAAGGTAAAATAGAAGCAATTCTGACTTGCTTCAGTTTGATTCTAAATCTGTACGTGGTAGTATAAATGAAAACTGGACAGTTTATTAGCTTAAATACTGTGCTTAGACGAAAATTTCGTCTTTGATTACATTTTTCAAATGGCTTAGCTCAAATGTCAGGCCAATCACACTTAAAACCGTAGCAAGTGAAAGTTTGAACAATGACACAAAGCGATCATTTTCTTTAGCTATTTTTGTACAATGCACATTGATAGCTCTCCCAGGCTTACCTTCCACATACTTTTTAATGTCTTCCACGGTCGTATCTGGAGCAAATATTTAGAACACTGGTCTAATACCCAGTCATCGGCTCTTAAAACAACACAAATAAAGCCATGAACACTCTTTTGCTTTAGCGAGCAGAGCTACTGACCCTCCAATGCACCATCGTTTTTTTTTCATTTGAATTCTTCTTGAATTTTCCTACGCTACTTTCCAAATTGTTTTTCCGTTTTTGATCTCCTTGAAATTTGGTGTGGCGGTATTTAAAATATTTTTTCATATAATTTTCTCATTTGCCACATCGATAATAAGTTTTAGAAATGAGCTGCATATATCTGAAAAATGGACTTACTGTTCTTTTTGTATAAAAGTATTTCAAATTGATCCTGTTGCTGATTTTCCAGTGAATATTCCAACCGCGACACAGTCTCTTTATCGGAGAGCTCGCCATACATGAAGCCGCATCTGAAATGAATAAAAAAGCAATCAATTTGACTAAAATATTAAATTTCTACAATTAATTTTGTTCTCAGTAAAATACTTCCAAAGCAACGTAGCTATGATTTATCAGCAGTAAAAACTATATGAAACTCAATAAAAATCAAAGCCCACACTGGGCGCAGTATTTTTCCTGAGCAAATAAACTCACTTCAACGAAAAATATTGAATGTATCGAAAAAATACTGTTTATATTCATTCTCATGATTAGTATAAGCAATAAGATAAGAACAGCCCCAATACCAAGGCCAATCAATGTTTATTTATGAAAATAAATGCGTTATCATAAATTTGCAAGAGAAAAATTACGCTACGCTGAATCTATCTTCCGAAAAAGCCCACTCGTAATTAACCGACTCTTCTGATACAGCTCATTCTCATCAAATTTCTCGATACATCACTTTCTCTCCTTTGCAAAACAATTACTCCTAATCAATTCTCATCTCCCCAAGAAATTAAATACTCTGCTAAATTACCATCATAAATCGTGAAATTGACACAATAGCCATGATGTCTATTCTATTCTGTGCCATTAATGCTAGCCAAGGGAAATCTTAATCTAGGATAGAGTAATAAATAAATTCCATGCGTGTCGTCTTTTCAGCCTGCGTTTTAAAAATAGTAACACCGAAATTGGGTTCATCGTTTTTCAAACTACCCCAAGTCTATTTTTAGCCATCGCCGTGCTACTTAGCAGTAACACTACTTTGTATGGTTGGATCTTAGTCATTCATTCTTGCTGCAGTAGCAATGACCTAGTCCTAGTCGTAATGGTTGAATAGCTTTCTCCCTTACTCTACATACAAACAGAATGAAGAGCCACTTTATATTTGTCAAATCATCCCTCTTTTTTTCTCGCACTTGAGTCGAAAGAAAGTGTCAGCAGTAGACAAAGTCCATTTGTGTCAAGTGGCCGCGTCGTCAAATCAAGATGTCACACGGATATACGAATATAGCTTCATATACGGAAATCCTGTTGTTATTTTTCAAAAGCCTCAAAGTGCATCAAACTTAAAAATGCTAAAATTACCGAACACCATACTCTTGCAATGCTCTTTTGATGGCATTCGTTCGGTTCACTCCGACAGACAAAACCACAAAGCCAAAAAAAACTCGAAAAGAAAAGCAGCAGAAAAATGAAGACTTTACCAAGCGTTCATACTTCTCAGCCCGCATCTCGACAGCCTTCGACCAAACCACGAACTGTAGACGAACGACGACTATGACAAAACTTCTGACGACAAAAGTCCAAATAGCGGGGAGAAACTATTCCCACGGCTACGTCAATATCGCTATACGAAAAGGATATGTATATGTATATATCTAAAGATTTATTATACCAGTACGAGTGAGTAGCAGTATTTCGTGGAAAAACTTTAACCCCATGACACAGTTATCGCTTGAATGTGTTTTATATGTATGTATATATCCGTTTTCTGTTCAAAGTTGATTCTTCCGAATGAAACTCAACTGGCTTGCTGGTCTCAGGATAACAATACGACAAACTTTCGGTGAAAATACAAGACTGCATTCGAGTAGACAGAGAGGAGAAGGTGCTGTGAGTGTAACGAATATATTCAGAAGGAAAACGAAAGGATGTTTAAATAAAATATCAAAGTAGCAGAATGGAATGAAAGATGGCAGGAATAGTAAAGATAAGTGGAGTTGTTTTCACAATTAATCAAAACTCATAAATATGGATTAAGTGCAGGCTTTTGGGCCAAGCATGCGAGGGTTTTGCTGGTGTGCAAGTGATATTGTAAGTAAACTGAACACCATGTGTTTGATAAGAAATACAAATAGTAATGGTTATATTGTGCAGCAGAGATTAGCCCAAGTGGCTGGAGCATGTATGTATTTCTATGGACATTACAGATAAGTTGAAGTGAGCTTGAGGCCCTTAGGGTTTTAATGTTTAAGAGAATGGTCGAGAAATTGTTGAATGTGTTTCAATTGCATATGTATAAAAGGAAAATTAATGTTCAGAAACAGCTTTCGATATTGTCAGTTGTCTGGATACATTAATATATGGGGCTGAAGCTAATACTGTTAAGGATAAATTTCTTGTAATTGTTAATTTGTTCAATGTTTCTAGAAGAAGCTCCTGTTTACTAATTTGCGGGAGAAGAACATTTTAGAGCATGTTGATACTTTAATATTTTTTGCATGAAATACGATAAATACTATGTTCTGAATTATGGTCAGCAAGTAGATTTTATTTGCATTAAAATAATAAATAAATTAGTTTGTAATTTTAGGTACAGTTAAAATGAGTTTATCTGAATGCTGAATACCCAATAGACTGAAGTAAAATTATTTTACTATTTTTGTATTTTTGAGGAAATCGATAGAAAGAATGCATATGTTTTGTAGATAAGGTTTTTAAGCTTGTTCATTGAAAGAAATGAAACAAGAATTTTCTCAGTAAAGTATGCAATAAGTAACAAAAAGTTTCATTTTAGGGATTGTAAAACGCTTGACGGCTTGTATCTTTTTGCTAATGTTCGAAAGCATTAGTGTTAAAATAACTTTCGGCAAAAATTCATATTCATATTTACATATATATACCATTTTGCCGCCCTAGGCCTCAGAAATATTTGCCGCCCTTTTGGTTAATAATATGCGATTAATCTTCGATTCCCTAGAATATTTAGCTGTTTGTCGTTGCGCACGAGCTCACAAAAAAGGAATATCAGAATAAACCCGGCACTGGTTTGTTCGTGAAAATGTCCTATTATTAAGCCCTTGCCGCACAAATAGTTAAAATACACACACGGTAAAGAACCCAAAAGCACTTTCAAAAAAAACCTCAAAGTATCAATTTGCAAGGTTCCACCTTGCAATCTTGTTGCTATATGTGGACCCTTGCCAAACATACAAACAATTTATTAAATCATCAATCATTCATTTATTAATCATTTCAATTATACTCGTACATTGCCAATAATATTATAATTCGTAGACGAGAAATTTTTTTTTTTTGGGATATATCCTATATCGCCACACGTCTTGCCTTCTGGGTCGCGAACATAGTTATCAATTCATCACAATCGAGAGATCGTAATAATGCGGACTCGATGCAGAGAATAGCGAGAGCATCGAGCCGATCTTCCTTCAATTTAGAACGCAGATAATTTTTAACTCGACGTAAACACGAGAAGCTCCGTTCTCCAGAGCAGGAGTGCAGACACGAATGCGTAATGCGATGTCGACGTTGGGGTACACAGTCTAAAACTCAACTTCTCGAATCGATTTCAATAGTGACAATGCATTATATATATATATATATATATATATATATATATATATATATATATATATATATATATATATATATATATATATATATATATATATATCTATATATATATATAATAATAATAATAATAATAATAAAAAAACTCTAGCGCACCTGAACCGCTAGAAACACTAATGTTCGAAGAACAGTAGAAGAATCGTGCAGGTTTTGAGTGCATATTCCACCACATGAGCTGCTTATTACGGCCAAACTGTTTCAAATGCCACGTTTTACTTTGGTCTCAAGAATGCATTGTAACTCATATGGTAGAAGGTTTCAGATATTACCACTGGCATGAATTTCAACGTTTATGAGAGCAAAACACGGGTTAATTATATTCGTTATCAGTTGCTTATTTCACAAAATTTTGAAAGCAGCATCTCATATAACATCAATGAAGAAAATGCTCAGTGCCTGCAGCACTGTAACTGAAGTTGGTGTTTGGGGCTGCGATCCGAAAAATTTGCAGAGCTTTGGGAATTGAAACATCGGTTATTTATTTTCATTGTAAATGTTTCCGGTATGAATACTAACTGTAAGCATTTATTGATACAAAAGTAGCACAACCATCTCGTGCTGGCAACCTTTCGCCAGTGTCAAAGCCAAGAATATACCACATCTGCTTATATTATATAGCATTCGAAGTTATAGGAGTATAAAGAAATTTAGGGTTACCTGCAGCAATTTTTTTCAAATAATCGAAAACTTAATAATTGCTGTTTATTGTCACTACAATATCATTACCATTTGAAACTTCTACGATAAAACCGCTTAATAAAGATATTGCAATTAAACACAAAACCAACAATAGCTGGCCACCCTATCGTGGCTTTTCAACCAAATTTGGCCTGAATAATGTTTATAATAGGTTCCATTAATTGTATGAAATTTGTATTGGTTTTATGACTGCACTAGAAGTTATAGGGCTAAAAGTTTTATTTTCCTGAATAAATTTTCAAAACCAAGGACACCAAAATTATCATAGCTGGCAGCTCCAATCGAATTTTTCAACCAAGTTTCTACCAAACGCGATTTCAAGTAAGGTTCAGCTACTGTGTGAATTTCATCAAAATCGAACGATTGAATCAGAATTTATAGGGCTAAAAGCAGTTATCTTTTTTAGTGATTTTTCAAGATGGCACCACTGGCACAGAATCACCCGCATCTTAAAATCACTTCTATTAAACCTGGTCCTATTTAAGACCAATACATTCTGTAAATTTCAATTAATTTTGCTTATCGGATCGTGAGTTTCCGTGAACAGAAGTTTTTGATGCTAAAAATATAGGTGAATTGGGCAAGGGTTACCAAACGTGCCCGTTGTACCATATCAAATTTTTTACTTTGGCTATATTAACAAAGCATAAGATTTCCATATGAGTGGCTTTTTTTTGAAGAAACTGTACTTTTTCAAGAGAGACGATGATTTGGAGGTTTTTACTTTCAGTGCCTGCCCTAGCTACAGAGTTGCCAACACGCTCATTAAAAGCAACAACAATTTACAACTACATAATGTCAATACGTCTTAAAAATTCCGTAATAATTGAATAGCTCTGTCAAAAGTTATTGCAATTCAAAAATTTTCAAATTTTCAAATTTTCCCGTTCTCTTTTTAGGCACCTAGCGCACACATGGGGTTAAAAAATTCCAAAACATTATCCGATTCGTATGTAAAACACGTTCAAAATTTATTTTGTTAACTTTGTTTTTGCAAAAATTATTTGTATACAGAATAATAGGTATATTTAAAATATCACTAAAATAGCTGCCGGCAAAGAAAGGTTAACAATAATTGACATTTAGTGAGACCTGGACCTATTCTGCATATACACCAATGTATTCTGAAAGTTTCAGCTCAATCAGATGGCGCGTTCCCGAGATTATCTCACTGACATTTTTTGGTGATATATATATATATATATATATATATATATATATATGTATATATATATATACATATATATATATATATATATATATATATATATATATATATATATATATATATATATATATATATATTTTTTTTTTTTTTTTGTGGTTCTTTTAGGTATTTCCAGATACTTTCTCGGTATTTTTTAGGAATTTTCAAGTTTGTTTGGTCCTTCAATGTGATTGCATATCAATATTTGTTAGGCGTATTTTTTTGCTCCCCCTATCTATAACAGAACAATGCTATCCACTGCAGACGCATTGGAAACAACAGCAACTCCCCCTATCCGTAACGCGCCTATTATAAGTCAAACTTTTCAATGTCCGGAAAAGTCATCACAGGTGAATTTTTGCGTGCATTGATTTTTTTTTAGAGAATTCGGTCGGCTTGAGGCGTTAGGCTCATTCCACTCAGATATATGGATACGACAAAAAAAAATTTGCCGCCCCAACAAAAATAGAAAATTTGCCGCCTCCGGGCCACCCTAGGCCCGGGCCTAGTGGCAAATCCACCCCTGTATATATATATACACTGGCAAGCAACTGGTTAAGTACACCCTAATATTTTGAGTTTCCTAGAAGCCGGGGAGGTATAACAAAAGCCTATGGAAATCGCAATCATAGGGCCTTTTCATACTTGTATTCTTGATGCACTCCTCAAACCGGTTTACTGGGCTGTGCATCAAGAATACAAGTGTGGAAAGGCCCATAAAATGCAATTTCTAGAATAACCACACACACGAGCATTTACCTGGATGCATAGGATTTTTGGCGTCGAATGGATGGGTAGAAAAATGGATTAAAAGGCACAATATAACATTCAAGTGCGTAACTGGCGAAGCTTCAGATGTTGATCAATTGGACGTTGACCAGTTTAGGAAAACATTGCCCACTATGTTGTCTGGATATTTATAATGCTGATGAGAGTGGCCTGTTTGTCGTGCTTTACCCGATAAAACTTTCGCCTTGAAATCCAAAAAATGTACTGGTGGCAAGCTGTCGAAAGAAAGGCGGACAGTTTTAATTTGCATGAATATGGCAGGGGAGAAGGAGATGCTATTAGTCATAGGTAAACCAGCCCATCCTCATGCATTTAAAAATCTTCGCTTGCAAGATTTACCTGCCAATTGGAAGTCGAACCAAAAAGCGTGGATGACCCGGGATATTACGTCCGAATGGCTGCAGCAATTGGACAGGAAAATGAAAATTCAAAATAGAATTTTTTTTTTGGATAATGCGGGATCTCATCCTAGAGATTTAAAATTAAGACATGTTCGCACAATTTTCTTACCGGCTAACCCTACGTTAGTCTGTCAACCCTTGGATACAAAATTTCAAGGTTAATTATACAGGATTGATTCTCGAACACATTCTTTCGAAAATGGACAGAACCAAGTCAGCATCAGAGCTCGCAAAAACAATAGATGTTCTTGACGCATTATGCTTCATCAAATCCTCCTGGGATAAAGTTGAAGAAGTGACTGTCAAAAATTGTTTTAGAAAAGCAGCATTCGAACAAACAACTCAAAATATTTTAGAATTTGATGCCGAAGATAAATTGCCCTTATCAACGTTAATAAATTTACAAAAAGTGTTCGTCGATTTCAAGAACCAAAATTTGGAAGAATTTTTAAACATTGATAAGACACTACACACTGAAAATGACGATATTGAGATTCGACTTGAAAATCAAATTGACACTGTGGACGAAAACGATTCCGATGACGAGGAAACCATTCAAGATATTGACCCAATGAAGTCATATGATGAGACCCTGAAGCTAATTGTTAGTTTGAAGCAATTCGCAAAAGATGACTATGTACCATTTCAATACTTGAAAAGATCAGAGAATTAATTCGAGAAACAATAGCTCAAATGGAAACAAACTAAGCTTCAGCAATCGAAAATAGATCATTTTTTTCTTTACATTATTTCTCTTCATACTTTGTAACACATATATAACCTAGTTATTACTATGAAAACAGAAAAATGTACGTATGAATACACTGAGAGAAAAACTCTTGGTTGGTTCAACTATTTTTAATAGTATTGCAACGATTCATTCAAAATCGTTAAACGAACTACGGAAAATAGTTATTTTTACTATGTTAATATAGTTAATTTAACGATATAAAAGTAGTTGGCTCTGGTTGTACAAAAAATATCGCAACGTTCATGAAATCAACTGTTTTAATTGTTTCATAACCACGAAAATTAGTTGATCAATAGAAAAATATTCATCAATTCACTCAAAACTTCAACGTTTCGAATTATCAACAGTTTTTATGGTACTTAAACTACTTTGCAATAGTTGATTTCAACAAACGTAATTCAGTAAGCAACGCCTTTGGAATTATTCTACGCAAAGTAGAATGGTTTCAACATTTGGATGTTTCTCATGGTCCGAATGAAATTTTTTTTGTTTATCAACCACGCGTAATGGTGCATAAAAGTAATAAACAATTTTCTTATAGTTGTTTTAACTATAGCCCTAGTTGGTGCAAAAACAACTAAAGAAAACTGTTGATTTTTCATACTCCTCATACTCATGCTCATATTCTATCAAAAAAGTTTCATATGATACATGACAAAATTGTGTTCGGCATGCTGTTCGATATAATTCATATTCATGTTATGCTGTGAAGCCTTTATATTACGTTGTATGACGCTAATTTACTATTAGGTTAATCAACTCTGTTCTCAACTCTTATCAACTCTGTCTCTGAATTAACTCTGTTCGAATTAGGTTGAATGGTCTGGTGAAATAGACAAGCGATGGCTGATGTGTATTGTGATAAGCCAACCTAATCCTCGTACAACAGGATTTAGCAATACAAAAGAAAAAAAAATGAATTTGGTTGGTGCCTTGGTTGCATTGACAGCAACATTGTCGCTGCATTGGGACTCACCAAATTCAACTGCTGCATTCACGCCTCCCCCTGTGGAGTACTGCGTTTGCCGCAGCGGAAAACTGTATTGTGATTAACCTATATTTCGTACTATGTATATTGTTGGAATACCATTGTTTGTGGTTGCTTACTTTTTTTGCACCACGGACGTTGTTTATCAACCACGCGTCATGGTGCATAAAAGTAATCAACTATTTTTTTATGGTTGTTTTAACTATAGCCCGTAGTTTTTACCAAGATTGTTGATTTTACCAAGATTTTTCTTTCAGTGTATAAGTTCCTTTCTCTGTATCTACATTTAAATATTAATAAACACGAAGTAATTATAATTGAAATTTGTACTTCTTTACATTATTACATATACACCTATGTATGTTTTTAATAAGCATATAAAATTCTAAATTTTGTTCGATACCTCCGACAAGCGGACACCTCCCATAGCGGGACAACAAGACTGGCACCATGAGTGTCGGCCTATGAGAGGTTTCACTGTATTCACATCTAAGACAGAAGCCGTGGCTCAAACCA
Organism: Nemotelus nigrinus; assembly: GCA_947369275.1. NCBI lineage: Eukaryota > Metazoa > Arthropoda > Insecta > Diptera > Stratiomyidae > Nemotelus > Nemotelus nigrinus. Next base: position 144,254,467 of record OX376373.1, read on the forward strand.
ATACGCGGTGTTTAAATTTGAAAGTGTGTTTTCTTGTTCTCTTTGGCGATCAATCTTTTAAACTGATTTTATTATTTAATATAAAGTTTTGGTGTATAGAATTCCTGTTTATTCGAGAAAGAAAAACTATTTGTGAAAGTACTCATTCCTAGTACATTATTTCAACTAAAAGGCCTGCACATATTTTCAAATATCGTAGGCCCATACTTCGCTTAGCGTGGTCTTGGTTGTTACGAAACATTGAAAGATTCGTTAAAATTGCCAATGTCAAAATTGAAAAACAAAACGAAAGTTTTCTAAAGGGGATCAAATAAGAGCTCTCTGATTCTTTTTTTAATTGAAAAAAACCGCGTAACAATAAATTTAGTAATTAGAAATTCCATTTGATAGGTTAGTTTGGTTAGTGACATTTAATATTTGATGATAATTGTTTTGAATTGTCGACAACTAGCGCTCAGATGTTCCACTCTGTTGGTCTAATTTTCAAGCATTCTCTCGAGCAAATCAGCCGGTATTCCGTTTATAATGCGTGCTATACTTGTTTACAATGCATCAATTGATGGTGTTTTATCAACATAAACAATTGATTTCACGTAGTTTTACAAAAAAAGTAATCTAAGGTGTCAAATCACAAGACCTTAGGGGTCCAATTTACAGGCCCATCTCTTGAAAGTGTGTTGTCATCAAAGTTTTCTTTCAATTCACTTCGATGGTTTCATTTGCTGCTTGGCATCTTGTGAAGGAGGCAAGAAAACGACATCACGAGGCAAGAAAAATATTGAACATTACTCTGTAGCGTGCGCCATTGACGGTTGCAAACACTCCATCTGTATTTTTAAATAAATATGGTCCAGAAGGATCGTAGAACAGATACGGCATACCCTACCCATGAGCCGCACCAAACTGTGCATATTCCGAATGCATTGGTAGCTCTTGGATTTTTTTTGGCTGCTCACTGGCCCAAATATGACTTTTTCGCTTGCTAACATATCCGTTCAGCCAAAAATGAACTTCTTCGCAGTAAAAAATGTCTAAGCATTATGATTGTCATATCTTTTCAGAAGTCCTAATTTCTCGGTAGCGAAAATAACAATTTGCGTTTGTTGATATTTATTTTCATTTATTTTTATTTTATTTGTTTATAAGTAAATTTTAGTTTACGATACTTACCGACACGACTTCTGCATGACTTCCGCCCGATTGTATCCGCTAATTTTGCAAAATGACTCATTACAATAGACAATAGGAAAATCGACAATTTGAGCGTTTGCCAATAGAAAGGAACTATCCGCTGCAAAGATACAAAAATACCACATAAAAGAACTCTGATTAAAATCATCCAAGTTTAAGTTCTATCTATTTAACTAAATGCTAGAAAATCATTAAAGCAATTCAAGTGCAGCAGAACTTCTTGAAATAATTCCAAGTCGTACTTGGAAATACCAAGTTCAAATTAAACTATCTACTGCCTGTAACGAGAAGAAAATATATGGAGTGTACATGTAGAGAGCATAAAAGTTAAATACCGGAGAGAAACTAAGCGGCACTAGTCGAGTTGCAGTGGTGCTAAAACCGCATTAAAGTGCTTGTTGGGAGCCAAGTAGATGTGCATATACATTCACCACTTTACACAATAATAACAAGAAGAGACGCTAGCTTAAACCCACATATAGGTGCTGATAGTGTTTTGTAGATATTGGTTGTTCAGGAACGAGTACGTATTCCGGATTTAAATAATAGGATATTAAGTATTGGACTTGTTGTTACAGAAATTTACCATACTCTGTCCAGAGAACTTTGTGTACAAAATGGCAGAGGTTACATGTGTATTGACAATGTTTTGGAGTATTTACAAATCGACAAGAATGTGTACTTTAAATGGCTTTTCAATCCATTTAACATACATAGTTTGCGAACTAAAGAATATGATGAGTAGAATTATTGAATATGAAATGAATAAAAAGTACGCGCATACTTTGAAATAAATTGGCTTACGATTGTCTCTACTTTGACGGATATTCTTAAATTTAGTGTAATATTTGATTTGTAATGATTTTATTGTTGTTTGTAGCTGGTAGAAAGTGTAAGCAATTGCAATTTGAAAAAAATCAAACTCCTATAAAATATAAGCATAAGCGAGAAGAACACTACCTTAGCACTTATGTTTTTTTTGTATGAAAATAATCCAGAACTAACAGACTAAAGTCAAAGATGTATTAAATTTACCCACATTGGGCGCGCGCATTTGTATGCAATTATGTTTGAATAAATTCAATAATATTGTCAGATTTGTTTATGCTGATTGCCAGACATAAATTCAGGAATATGCACACTAAATGTTGGTCTAACACAGATCTAAATGGAAAATTTATAGACCTCATCATGAGAATAACAATCTATTTTCATCTCCATTATGATTTTATGTTGCCTAGTCGATTCATAACCAAACCACATTCATAACCAAACCACCAACAGTAATAGTCCCACATTTGAAATTCATCCTTTTTACACCCATAGCATATAATAATTTGCAGATAATCCTATCAATTTCATCACTTTCATTCCGCTCATGATTCTCCTGTTTCAAGGAAGATACACCATTATCTGTGCTTCGAGCTGTCTGCTATTTTACTTCTCATCTATTATGTTCATTTCATTTCTCCGTCGTGCATTCACTTTTCTTCCACCATCGTGTCTAATGATTTCATGAAACCATTAAAAATGAATAAATTATAATACATCCGTACGATTTGAGATGAAGCGCACCCTAGAAATGGTTCATTACGAAAAGCAACGGGGGATTTTTATTGTTTTGATTATACAAGGAATATACTAAAACCGAGAAATGAAAATGTAATTGCCTGAGCAACGAATAAGGAATAGTGGAGTTTATATAATATTAATAGTGTTCGGGATACGGTCTAGTCCTGCAAAGATTTTATTGAGCTGGAATTTTTTTTCTTGTATCCGCTGCGGATTCATAGTTGGGAATTCAATTTTCATTTTGTATTTTTGGTGGGTTTTATGAATCGAATGGGTCCGATTGGGTGAGATTCGCACAATGTAACCAGTTTTATGCTTCAGTGCAATGAAATAATGCGGCGAAAATATGGTTTGATTTTAGTTTACAGCCAGTTGTAAAAAGGATGAAGAGCGATTTTAAAGCAAGGGGCTACTAAAAAAGTAAAAATAGATGTTAGTGGCAAGACAATGGAAGCAATCGAAATTGCGAGTTACAAATAATATAATACTCTTGGGAGACATATTTCAAGGTACCATTTTCTGGAGACACTAATTTTTGGGACATTTCCTTTTGAGACTGTAAATAAAGTGCTTTAAAAGCGTGGAAGAATGGGTTATTTAACTCAGTGGTCGAGGTATGAGGAAAATTAATAGTAAAGTAGAGATGTGTATTTTACAAATCTTTTCAGCATCAGGAGTTAATAATTATTTGAAACTATGCCGAAAACTGAATTTGTTAAGAGACTATAAAATTACTAAATATCTTACAAACGTTTGATTGTTCTAGTCAAATCTGAATGTAAACGGCTAAAATATCGCGCAGTTTTGGAAATGTTGTGAATAACAGAAACTTCAATAAAACTATAACTACCATCTAAATTGAAAAAAAAAAATTAACTTTTACTTAAATCTAAAGGATATTGTTCATATTTATAATTTATAATAACAACTCAATTTACATCGCTGTTGTCTACATCCCCCCTAGATCTGAAGAATCCATCTACAGCAATTTTTGTGACACAATATCTTCATTAGCGACATCACTTAGCGAAAAAGATAAAATAATTGTTTTGGGTGATTTCAATCGCCCGAATCTTTGCTTTGTTCCGGATGAAAATGACTCTTACCTTCTCCCCGTAAACCTGGTAGACACCAACGATTTCAATCTTGCGAGTGCCTTTTATGGTAATGATTTACAGCAGGTTTCCCACATCCCCAACCAAAATGGAAATTGGTTAGATCTAGTCTTCACGAATGCTTATGACGAAGTAGTGGTTAGTCCAACTAATGACGCTGAGCATCTTTTTTTGCAACAGTATACACCATACAGCACTGTCAGTAGAACTTTCCACTTCTAATTCCACCTACTTAAAAACTTACAATAATTCAATTGTATTTGACTTCCGTAATGCGGATTATGAAAGCATTAAACACGTTCTTGATACTATTGATTGGACGAATATTCTTTCAACTCAGGATCTTGAGACAGCCATTTCCTCTTTTTACAATAAAATTTTTGACGCCGTTGAAAGATATGTACCAAAGATAAAAAAAAAATAAATTGTCTGAGCCATGGCTTGATAGAGACCTTAGGCATTTGCGAAATCGTAGAAACAAACTATATAAGCAGATTAGAGAAAATACTGACGTTAGTTCTGCTATTCAGGAAGAGTATAATCAAGTCGCTAAGCAATTTTCAGCAAAGTCTCGTGAGGCTTATGATACTTACATTAGGTCAACCGGCGAAAATATAGTCCGCGACCCGAAAAAATTCTTCGATTTTGTTAATGTGAAGCGAAAAACTACTGGCTATCCATCGTCGATGTTTCTGAATAATACAACGTCTTCTGCTCCTAAAGAGATATGTGACCTATTCGCAGATAGTTTCCAAAAAGTTTTTAGTGCACCAGACCTAACAAACTCACACCTTTCTTCCTCCGATTCAACTCCAACGGCTTTTGTCAACCATTTAGAAATCTCCCGCGATGAAATACGCAAAACTGTTTTGGAACTCAACTGCAACAAAGGTCTTGGGTCCGATCTTCTTCCTCCAATCGTTTTATGCAAGTGTGTAGAGCAGCTTATAACTCCTTTGCATATTTTTTTTAATAGATCACTTTCGTCTGGAGTTTTCCCATCCAGTTGGAAGCTTTCTTATGTCACACCCATATTCAAGAATGGTGATCGACGCTGTATTGAAAATTATAGGGGCATTGCCATTTTGTCTTCGATTCCGAAACTTTTCGAAAAGATAGTATACGACAAATTGTCTCCGCTAGTTGATTCCCGTCTGAACAAGCAACAACATGGCTTTAGAAAAGGTCGCTCAACTACCACGAATTTGACAATCCTAATCTCAGACGTCCTATGCAAAATGGAAAAAGGTTACCAAATTGACGCAGTCTACACAGACTTCAGTAAGGCATTTGAAGTTGACCATTCTACCTTAATTCTTAAGCTACAGAAATTCGGTATTACCGGGTCTCTACTCAGCTGGCTGACTTCCTACCTTTGCGATCGAACACAATGTGTAAAATTTCAAGGATTTTTATCGAAAAACGTTCGTGCTACCTCTGGTGTACCCCAAGGTAGCCATCTTGGTCCACTTCTCTTCAATATATTTATTTCCGACCTATCTGACGTCCTAGCAGGCATACCTCATTTATTCTATGCAGACGACCTCAAACTTTATCTGACCATTGAATCGAAATCGGATGCCCTCTTTCTCCAATCCAAACTTGATTCCCTTGATCATTGGTGCAATGTAAACATGCTCTCTCTCAACATTAATAAATGCCAGGTTATTAGTTTTTCCAGAAAATGCACGGTCACACACAATACGTACTTCCTCGGTAATAATGTGCTAACTTGAGTTGATAACATTGTTGACCTGTTGTTATCTTAGATGAAAAACTCCGCTTCACTTTACACTACGATAAAATACTTTCTCGTGCAAACAAACAACTTGGCTTCATCAAAAGACGAGCCAAAGAATTTCGTAGTCTGTGGGTCACAAGATCTTTATACACTTCACTCGTACGTCCTATTCTCGAATACGCTTGCATTAGCTGGAATCCTGCTTTTGAAACCCACAGTGACAGACTCGAGTCAATACAAAAGCAATTTTTACTTTTCGCCTTGCGAGAGCTATACAACCCTTATGATTTTAATAGCCTACCCCCTTATGAGTTTCGACTGGGTCATTTAAACCTATCGACACTAGCCTCCAGAAGAATGGTGATATCGGCCTGCTTCACATTCGACGTCATTAGAGGCGCTATTAATGTAGAATTCCTGAATCATAAAATTTTGATAAATATCCCTGTGAGGAACACCAGGTCCAATCGTTTCCTAAAAGAATATTCTCATTCGACCACATATGGAGCTAATGAGCCAGTAAATAGATGCTGCAGAGTATTCAACAGAATAAGCAATTTATATTCCCCTACGATTTCCAAATCATCCTTCAAGTCCTCTCTTTTCCATGCCATCCGTACCCTTAACCTTAAGCTATAGCTTTTATGTCAATGTTTATTTATTGATTTCTATTTATTAATTTATTTGTTACTCTTTTTTTTTTAATTTGTTTGTTTTTTACTTATTTAACTTGTTTGTTTTTACTTTTTACTTGACTTTACTTTTCCATTTTTATTTTAATTTGATGTCCTTTTTTAATATGTGATTTTGTACCTTGTTTTGGTGAATGAAAAAAATTGTAATACTTTCCTACTACTCTTTTTCTGTGATTGAACCTTTATAGCATTGTCTTGTAGTCCGGGGAAATCTAACATGGTGCTTGAATATAGAAAAATAAACTCACAAACATGCCAAGTCGTAATCAAAATCGGATAATAGCAACATGCCGATGAGAATGAGGGTGCTGTTAGTAACAAATGTTTAGATCAATATATCTCAAAAACCGTTATGGTTACAAGAAAAAGCTATATAATCTTTTTTGTTGAAAATTTGCTAAGCTACAAGTTTGTCATACATTGTTTTTCTGAAGACGTAACCGTTACTGAGATATTTAGGAAAGGTCACTTTTGGTGACCTTTGACCCCGTATAAAAAGCGACGCAGCACTCGGATCGATGGGGACTTATGACATTTTGTTCAACACGCCAGTACCAAGATTCACACCAAAATTCAGCTTTCCCCTAATTTTTCCGAAGTTTCGCCTTTTTTATGTCGGATTTCACTGGGCTATTGTTTTGAAGACCAAAGCAGCTCAATCACAAGTGCCACTACATCTACCCTAGCAGCCAGAAAAGCATCGAAAAAAGAAAGGGGGATAAGACGCCAGCAATCTAAAAAAATCCACAACTCCCCGGTAGGTGACAAAGAGGTAGAAATAACGAAAATTATTGGTACGGAAGGTTTTGACAATGCAGAATAAGAACTTCCTCACACACGAAGCAAATAGCGGTGTGGTGAAGCCTCGGGTATTATTTTTATCGAGGCTTGGTCCAGCTACTACCCCGACGATGTAAAAAACAATATCATTGACATCCTACACCACATTGACATACCTTCTGACTGCATCTCGGCTGCGAAAATCGGTCAACATTCCCGGGTGTCATCGTTTAAGGCATAGATATGAAAGAATATGGATACGAAATGGCTATCCGTGTACCCATACGTGAGTGTGCCTTTTTTGATACACGCACAACATTGCTCTCTCACAAAATTTCCACTCAGTGCGGCCATTTCTACCGCACTCACAACCGAAAAGCCTTCATGCTGTGTCTTAATGCTGTGAACACCAGATCGGTGTAAAAGCGTGCAACGAGCAACACAGAAACAAACGTCAATGTCAGTTTGATTTGTGTCGGGGACTGAAAACATTGACTTTCAGTCAAATTTTTCGGCGTATTCGGTGAAAACGTACATCTACGTTTGTGCCCAATAATTTGTATCGGTTTCGTGAGTAAATTAGCGGTAAAAAATTATAAAATAGTGCGACAATGAAGTGCGGCGTTCCAGGCTGCAAAAATAGCTACCGAAGTGCTTCGAAGGAGATATCGTATTTCGGGTGAGTAATCATCAATTTCTTATAGTTTTTATGTGAAATCATAATTAATTTCATTCACAAAAAGCATTTTGATCTCCACTCGCCGGTTCAGGGGAAAAAATGTCAAACGACGTTCAAAATGGTGATCTCTCTTGGTTTTTACATGAGCCTTACCATATAAACTGTGTAGGGCACACACCAGTACCTCATTCTCACACCAGTAAGCAAAAAGTCGAAAATTAGCACATTTCTCTCGGTCGAATTCTAATCCATTCTCTCTTATATCTGTGGTTCAGGGTCATCGTTCCAGATTGCTGCTTTAATATCATCACACAGTCCAGTTTCTGGCCAATGAACGCAATCGTCCGTAAATTTATACCAAGAAATCGTTCTCTGCCAAAAAACGATTCGAAAACATGTCCATCTTCTACGCCAACATGAGTGGCATGCTAACGACTTTTAAACGTGCAATCTTTCTTCAGACTTCAATGTCTTAGCTTTAACTGAAACTTGGCTTTGCGCGAAGATATTGAATAAAGAACTATTTGATTTATGTTCCGTAAAGATCGTCATGGAGTTTTACTCGACGCCCCGGTTGGTGCACTGCGCACTGCAAGCAAGACGCCCCTTCGGATCGCATATTAGAAGTAATCATACCGAACACTGATAGCTTGGAACTTGTCTGTTCTCGTGTGAATCTGAGAACGGTGCAAATATTAAGCAGTTTTATGCATTCCACCTAACTCAGCAACGATTTGTTATGAGCAAGTGCTTAGTGCCGATTATCTTTTATGTGACCTCATGGGTGACTTCAACATACCCAGGATTACTTCGAATTTATCTGACGACGGCTTCACCTTAGCCCCCACTTTTTCTCCTGGTAATCGCGCATATGCCGAAGAGTTTATAAACACAATGCTTGTGTGCGGCCTTAAGCAAGTAAACAGCATTTTGAACAGTCACGGAAGGTTATTGGATCTAGTTTTTACTTCAAACGCCTACTTATCCGAAGTCAAGCACTGTCCATCATCTCTTGGCGATTTAACACATCATGAACCAATTCTTATCATCTACGAAATCAATACATCTCTAAGTACTCCTTTATATAGCTCACCATGTCCATTTAATTTTAAGAAAGTCAACTTGGATGTACTAAATGGTCTCATTTAGAGGTGTGATTGGTTCCCTGTGATGTCAAAAAAAGACATTAATAAGAATTTCGTGTAGTTCTCTTTGAATGCTTTGCTCAATTTGCGCCAGTCTCTTTTCCTAGCAATTGCAATAAGGTTCCATGGAAATCGAAGGCAATACGCCACATAAAAAAATTAAAATCTAAAGCTTGGAAAATATATTGTTCGTCTCCTTCTGTTTCTGACTTTCTGGTTTTTGTAGAGTTGAGGAATATTTATCAGCCCGAGGTCGAACATTCTTACCAAATTCACCTAAGAAATCTTAATTTTACTTTTCAACAGCAGCCAATAAGGTTTTGAAATGTTATTAACTCCAAGAGATATCACGATGGGTATCTCACAACGTTTAACTCAAGCGACATGGCCACTTCCAATCCATTAACTATTAGCAATATTTTCGCGAATCATTTCCGTGCCGCATACAATACGGAACATTATTCTTACAGTTATAATTATAATGACAACTTGACAATGATCCCAACATATTAACATATTCTTTGAGATTGAAAGACTTTTATAAAGACGGAGGCACCATTTTAGCGTTTTGTAGAAAGCTGGACCATAATTTGACATCTGGCCCTGACGGTATTCCTAATGCTATCTTAAAATATTGTGTTTCTTCCCTGGCTTCTATTCTTGTCTTCTTATTTAATCTTTCTCTGCCGCTTGGTATTTTTTCCTAGTGGTTGGAAATATGCAATCGTCACACCTATTCATAAAAAAGGCGATAGAAAAGTTGTTGGCAACAACTGTCCCATCGCAAAACTTCCAAATGTTGCTAGACTATTTTTAAGCAATAATCAGTAATGTTGTGGTGTTTCAGAGGAAATCTGTATTATCTCCTTTCCAACATGGTTTCATGAAAGGCAAATCCACAACTATCAACTTGCTTGAGTTTTCCAATACTGTTATTCCATCAATTGAGGCAGGGTTTCAGGAAGACTGTATTTACACTGACTTCACGAAGGTGTGTTAAATGCACGAAGTTTCAAAACACAATTCGCTTGAATTTGTGCTCAATTTGCATGGAAATCTAAATTCGCATGAGCAATACGCGCGAGTTTCCATGTCGATTGAGTATGCATTCTGAATAGCCTCCATTTCGGGGAAACACCTATTCCACCACAGAAGGAATTCCCCGAAATGTTGACGGGCCTAGGAGTGTTGAATTTAACATTCTTAGAACTCACTAGTGACCCTGAGAGTGTTGAATTCCCAAATTCTCAGAATTCAATGATGGGATGTGGTCTGATGATTTCGGCTGTCATTGATGACATCGTGCTGCTAACTAAACAACCGACTACGTGTGGGTGTGATTATAGAAATTGTGCCGTCGTGGCTTGTGGCAGGTTTTGCTGTCGTCTGCCGATTCTCGTACTAATAATTAACTTTCTCTTCATCTCGTCTTCGTTGAATCGGAGTGTGATTCCTTGAGTTTCTAAACCAAATTTTAGCAAATTAATTTCGTTGAAATGGAACCAAGTGTTAAAACTCCATCAGGCTTGTGTGATCCGTCCAGAATCAAAGCGTAAATGTGCCCGGTTTATTGCGTGGTGGATTGAATCTATACACATAGGGTTTGTGGAGTAAACCCAGTGAGGTAGTAGAAATGGAGTGGACATGCCCATACGGTTTACATTGAAAGGGATGGTAGTAATTTCTTGTCCACAAAACGTCAAATCTGGTCAAATCCAAGTAGTTCCCCTCCAATTTGACATTTAGAGAGAAATGGCGGAAAGGCAGCTTTAACATGCTTTGTAAGCGAGAGGGTAGAAGGGGCTAATGGTGGAAGCTCCTCACGGGAAATATTTCATTTGAACATCTTTTAGGTTTATTTGGCCTCAATACCAAGGGTCACAGAGTGAGACACGTCAACATTTTATATGTCTCTTCCTATCGGGTCAACTTTGCCTTCAATGAGCCCGTTTCGTCAATAAAAAGGAATTTTAACAGTGATTACCATCAATTTGACTTTAATATATGCTTATCGTCTTTGAAAAAGAGCATGGCTAAAAATAGTCCACTTTAATTGATTCGTTTGTAAGTTTTTTATCTTGTTTTAATGTAAATGCTTCTAGTCTGTATTAGACGAATTATTTGAACGAATAAAATAAATAAAGTATAAATTGAAATATTCAACCCATCAAATACAATGTATCTTTCAAACTTTCTTACACACTTAAAACAAAACGTTATTGCTTCAGGTCTCGTAAAAATATCAATTCAATATCCACCAAACTTTTACAACATGTACTACGGGATATCGAAACATACCAACAGGCTGTCGTGTGAAGTACACTCCTTGCATGAAATTGGCGGTTTTCAGGGTGAAAAAAAAAAGAATATGCAGACCTTTTATCATGCTGTATCGGCAACAGATCAAAGACCCATCCTGTCATGTGATACGGCATTGATGTGTCTAAATTTTTCACGAGCGAGCGTATAATATGTGTTTTGTTTCGCGTCGATTTCAGATATCGTTTTTGAAATTTCATGTTCTTATGTTTACTTGTTCGAAAATATGACTCATAAAATGTGTAAGAATCAATTTTTGTGGGATGAAACATGTCTTGTTTTCCGATGGAAATTTTTTCAATGTTGCTCAATGAAGTACATTTTGAATTAAGTACTCTTTCAAGAGGGTTGAATGGGAGAAGAATACAGAATATATTAATAAAATATGAAAAGGGTCAGCTGTTTTAACTACTAAATGATTGAATAAAGATAACACTTACCAACTAGATGTTTTGAAAAAATATTTTTCTACGCAAGCCCATTAATTTCATAAGAACAAATACGATGAACATGAACACAATCTTCCGCATCCAAATTCGAGCCAATGATGACTTCCGGTAAAACTCAAAACCATGCAATAATACGATAATTCAACTTTTAACTAGCATTCAAATAAGTAATTTGCATCAATCTAACAGTTTATCTAAACTGTTCTTTTGCACACCTTTCAATTTTTGTCGAAATTTACAAACTCTTAACTTCAGCCCACGGTGGGCGCTATAATTTTATTGCCGTTTTCAACCTTTAAACGAAAACACGTTCATATTCCCACAATTTTGGTGATCGATTTTCAAAACCAAAACTCTTTTTTCAAGTAATACTCATATTATATACAATCAATCTCAACTAATCTACCATGTACAACAAGCAATGTCTTTATCAACATGCTACGAATCGAAGCGTTGACCGTTAAAATACTCATTTTCATGTCAAAAGTATGACATTTTTTATAGGAGGTTTACACGTATAATTACACAGAAATTACCACTTTGATTACATATTTATAAGCAAACGGAAGTTAGCCAAATTATTTTGGAACTCTGTGTATGAAAAAATAGATCGTTATATATTCATAATTCAAGTAGTTTTTGTGTATATAATTAAGTTTCCACTGAGATAAACTTGAACCTGAATAATATTTGTAGTTGTAGTGAAGGAATATATGAATTTCAAAGAAAAATACGTAAATTTATAATATTTTCTAAACTATATTTAATTGACAATGTGATTCATATTTCTTCACTATTTAAACTATAAAACCTACATGATTTCTCCCGACAAGTAGAAGGGGTTGGATTTAAGACCTAGGCTAAGATTTAAATGTAATTAGGCTAAGTTAACTATAATTTGACATAAATTAAATCGTAATTTTACTGTGAGGTAGTGTTTAGGCAAATTATAACCAGCTGCTGTATAGGGTGATGCCATTAGTGTGGAAGACAAAAAAGTTGTGCCGATAAAAGTAGCTATAAAAAACAAACCAATAAGAGTCAGCAGACCAAAATAGTATAGCCGCTGGATTTGAAGTTTCCTCTGTTAATTACATTTTACGTTACGCTAAGAATGTACAGCTAATTTAGAATAAAAAATATTTTCAATTTAATTCAATTCTTGAAATTCATGAAAGTATCAGGGAAAAAAATTGAAAATAAACTTCACTTCATAATTAAACAAGTTTGTGAAGTTTATAAGATGCTTAAATTCAACTCTGCTTCCACATCAAGAGTGGAGTCTGTTTCAAACAAAATGGCTGTGTAGGGTGATGCAAAATTAGCTTAATAATACATAATATAAGTTCTTTATATGACAGGAATGACAGGAGCATATCCTTCTGAAACTATAAATTATAACCATGATGTAATTATTGATAAAAATCTGATTTGAAAAATTTGAAAATATTTCTTGTCTTTGAAAATACAAAAGGTGAATGAAAATGCAAAAGAAAATCTCGTGGAGATTACCAATAGAGATGTGAAACGATAAGTAATCTTAATAATGTGAATCATAAACAATTTAGTTCTTTATGTCATTTCTGAATTTAAATAGAAAATTAAGTATGAAAAGATGCTTGAAGATTATGTGGAATAAATCTCGAAAGTATACCACTAAAATGATTACCTCTTCAGCTTTACTGAGAAATACTTTTTCGAAAGTTTTTCAACAACACACATCGTAAATGCAATTACGCATCACTCTGTGCCTAATAAATTCAGTGCTCAAGGATACTGTAGTGAAGCAAAGCCACACTTGTAAAGCTACACAAAATGTTTTTCATTCAAAGTTTCATCAAGTTTCTCTGCCTTTTCATTTATTTTTCCTACGAACCGACACTCACTTGAACGTATTAGTTAAGCTCGCTTAATCTTAAAAAAAACTCTTAATGAAACTAATGAGCTTAACACGAAACATCTTCATCTGCAAGTAATTGGGTGTCTGCAGAAATACTCTTACATATGCCTATATGTATTCATTTACATTCTGGGATGTCGACGAAACTAAAGTTACTTGGCATGAAAATGTATAAGATTTTTACGCAGACCGTTAAACTTCAAAGAGAATTTTAAAGTTAGTTCGGATAAAAAAAGGAAGTGAAATGAAAAGTTGGAAAAGATGGAAAAATACTTGCTCAAAGAAAAAGTAAAATTTGTTAAGTCATTGAAGCCCTGGAGCTCATTGTGGGGATACGAAAGTTAAAACAAAAAGAATTATAGTCTAACTTTTATTTTTGAGAAAAGTTTATATTTTAAATTCTGTAATTGTTTCAGTTTATTTACACAGAAAACATTCTTCAATTTGAGTTCACAATGTGTAATGATTTGCAAGTATGAGGATGCTTGGAGGCGTTTCAGCTGAACTGAAGTCCAGTCGATAGCCTGCCAAGCAGGGAAGGTGATGGCGGACCATAAAGAAGCAAATAAAAAAAAGAGGTGCTCCGGGAGCAGGGCATTTGAGAAATGGCCGTGAAGACCCCTCATCCGCATTAATGGTGTTGGAATGATGGTGTTGTTATTCGATGAGGCAACTGTATCTCAAAAATATTTCAGATTTTTAGCTTGATGTTAGTGATGATGGTCACTTGGCTCATGTGCATCCGCAGTTGTATTGAACACAGGGTGTTTTTTTAGGGGTATAGAACTTTGAAATGAAATAAAATATGGATAAATTGTTTTGATTGCTGTGCAATTGGTTTTATTGAAAAGATAATTCTCTGCCATTTTTATTCAAATATGATTTCGGGCATGTGAGCGCCACGACTGGCGCGGAGGAAGTCCAAACGACAAGTCCAATTTTCGACTACTCTAACCAATAATTAGGCCGTATCCCGCCAATAACCCGGCGAATGTTGTCTTCCAAATGATCAAGCGTGTCAAACTTGTCGGCGTAAACGAGTGATTTGATGTATTCCCACAAGAAATAGTCCAGCGGTGTTAAATCACAAGATCTTGCAGGTCAGTTCACAGGTCCAAAACGAGAAATTATGCGATCATCAAATGCTTTTTCAATAAGTCGATGGTTGCACGAGGTCTCCTGCATTACGACAAGTTATTTTTGGAACGAGAAAGTCATTGATCATGGCTCTCACCATTGACTGTCACCATTGACTGTAATGCTATTCCCAGCAGCATTTTTGAAGACATATGGACCAATTGTTCCATAAAGCACACCATAAAGCATACATCAAACACACACCAAACTTTCTCAGGATGTTATGGTGCTTAGAACACCATCTGTGGTTGTTCATCACTCCGAATGCGGCAGTTTTGTTTATTGACGGAGCCATTCAACCATAAATGAGCCTCATCGGTAAACAAAGTCGGGATCTGCAGCAATTTGTTCTCGGGCCCATACACCGAATTTATGCCGTGCCCGGTGGTCTTTCGGCTTCGATTCCTGTACGAGTTGGATTTTGTAAACCCGCAAACCAAGGTTCTTCCGTAAAATCTTCCATAAAGTGGATTGGCACAGGTTTAATTGTTGAGCACGATGTCGAATGGACTCACTTGGGTCTTCATCGATACTACGCTCTGCAGTTGGTATGGTTTCTTCATTACGCACTGTACGATGTCTGGATGGATGTGTATTATCAGCGAGAGTAAACCTGGTGCAGAGAAGATCCATGGTTTATTAATTATTCTGGTGGACGGTCCAATTAATTATTCTGATTGACGATTATGTCGGCCATAAAATTGATGGAGTGCGCGATGAGTTTCTCGAATAGAACCGTTTTGTTTCGAAATAGATCTGCACAATTTGCAGACGTTGCTCAGGCGCACACCTATTCAAGATCAAATGGCAAACCAAACTAACCATAAAACGCATGACAGCTGTTACACCATACGTAGTATTAAAAAGTGTTGCCAACTTAAAGTTCTATACCTCTAAAAAAACATCCTGTACTTGTCGAGACGTTAAACGTTATTTTTATCTAATGGATTAAATGAAATGATTCATACACAGATCTCACACCCGATTAAGCAAAAAGAAACTATTCGAAACCAACTTAGCTTATCTTGATAACGGATATTAAGACACTTTCACTGACTACAAACACTAGATTGGTCGTGGGAACGTTAGCTTTATAGGAGACTCCGCAAAAAGAATCTGCGCTAGTGGAAATAAAAACTCTTATGCTGAAACCGTGGGAGAACACGACTCCATCACGATCATCCCTGGCCACCGATTCCATTCGATTCACCCAGACCCGGCAACGTTCTCGAATCGACCCCTCCCGGCCACGTTAGGCCAATGACAAACAGAGCGGTTTTTGCGAGGCGTTTCCCGAGAGGAAAACCGAGTCGGTATAGTCGTACATTACTTTAGCATTGTGATGACACACACCGCGGTGCGAACCGCCTCTCGGTTTCAGAATCGCGTCGGTTGATGAGAGAAATGACCCACCGACTCGTTTTTCGAGCGTTTTTTGATGAGTTCATTGCTGCGTAGTCCGATCGAGCTGAAATTTTCTGGATGCATTGATGAATGCATGGGATAGGGGAAGGAAAATATGATACTCTGACGTAATTTGTAACTAAACCGACTCGATAAACGCTTCTGAAAATCGCTGTGTGTGGCAGCCGACGCGCCAAACCGAAGCGTTAAACGCTTCGGTGAAACCGAACTGTCTGTCATTGGCCTTATCTCTGATCGATCACCTTTAAACAATACCAGACTCCCATCAGGTTAGCTTGCATTCAAAACGACAACGGTAGCTTGTTTTCATTTTGAGAGCACACTTTGGCCTTTAAGTTTCCGTTCTTCAATATTGTCTAACTTTAAAAATGTCACGATTCAGCCAATGTCACAGTTTGTAAACTATTCTAATGTTAGCTGCATTTTTTTTTGCACATCCATTGAATGCTGTTTATGATAGTAGCACTGAAACTTATAACTGGGACAGAACTGTTGTTGGTTTCAATGCTACTATCCTAACCGCACACTCACCTCGTACACCCCTGCGCCCAGATACTCAATCAGTTCAAATCAATTAAAATGAATTAAAAAAAGAGGACACTCCAATACTAATTCAAGGCCACTTCTTATGAATATAGTAATGGATTTTTGAAAAAAAATTGTATAAAAATCACTGCTGAAAAATGCATATTTCTTTACATATGTATCGTTAATACTTTGGCGGCACTGGACATTTTAGTGAATTTTCGGGTATCCTTACATCTCTGTATAAAGATGATTTTTATTCTGTTTGTGTTTTTCTTTTTTTGCTGCACCAAGTACGGCAAATAAAAATTGATAATATTTTATGCTTGGCTATGATAATACTTTGGAAGTTTCTTTTAACCCTATGAGTGCGCTGAGTGTCTAAAAGTAGACAATAATTTGTTTTTTTTCAAATTTCGATTTTGAATTTGCACTGCGTATTTAGGTTTGTTAAAAATGGACATGTGTGATTTTTCATGAATGTGGATACTGCAGACCTGTGGGGAAAATCCTTTAAGCCATCGACCATCCTGAAAATTTTTCGGTTTTTAGAAAAAATTCAAACGGTTGATAAATTTTATTATTTTTTCTCCATTTTCATTTGAAATCCTCAAACTCCAGCGTCGCACAAGAACTGCAATCCATCACCAAATTTGCTATTTCCTGAATCATCAGATCAGTATGACTTTCACAGGATGTATTGGTTTAAGTAGGAGTGATTTTCAATAGGACCAAGGCAGTGATGTCACCATGAAAAATCACTCAAAAAAAAAAAATGCCTCACGTCCTATAACTTCCGATGCAGTGAACAGATTTAAATAATGAACCTTATTATAAGCCAAGTTTGTTAGGAATTCGATTGAAAAATTAGACAGAAGAAAATCATATTGTATAGAAAATTAACATCTAATGCTTCCATTTAAAATTTTTGAAATTTTTTTCAGTGGTAGCCCTAAAATTCTTTCTATCACTACAGCTTCCAGTGCAGTTGTTAAATCAAAACAAAATTCACAGGACATCAAAGATATTACATTGATGAGGTATAGCTTTAATTTATCGAAAACAGTTATAGCACATTCATTTAAAACGATAGCGTCATGCCAGGAGACTCGAAAAGGAAACTAAAATCATATTTTGCGATAATTCATACGTCTCCTCTATATGAAACTTGTGCAAAACAAGTATCTCGTTCACTTTAATGAAACGTCTCAGCGGAGCATATTTTTTTCAGTTCACTGGTTCTTTAGTTCAGTACATTCATAATGATAAAGATTTGACCTAGTGAACATTTGTTTTATTCATTAAAGTCTTTTTAGAATTATTGGAACTAGTTTTTGGGAACCACCAACCAACCTTACTTCTTATTCGCGACTCTTTTTTCATCGAAATCAAATTAGTGAATCGCTATTTATGTGAGTTTTCTTTCTAGTTCCTGTAATCATGTTTGGCATAAATCTAGTTTGAATCTCGATTTTACTTCGGATTTGATAAATTGTACTACTCGAGCTATCGGGCGATATATTTTTTTTTCTTCTAGCGCCTTTATTGTTTTGCGTATCTTTAAACACGAATATCTTTACGCATAGAGGCAGCATAAGTAGTCAAAAATTTAACATGTGATGTGATGGGATGTTCGAATATAAAGACATGATGAGCCATTAGAACATGAAATAGCGATATGCTTTGTTTAGACTGTCAGACGGAAACATTTCTTTAGAAATAAAAAATATAAAATAAAAGATATGCGTAAACATAAATATGAATCGTCCCTTCAAAGACTACGATTTATTGACAAATTACTTGCTAGCTTCATTTCGATTTATTCTACAGTTACGTAAAGACGTTGGTGCAATTTTTCCGCAGCTGCATCAAAGTATTTTCGAATACTTCAGTTAAAGAAATTATTTTTACTGATTTGCGAAGAAAATTAGTATTAAACTCGTTTCGCGGAAAATTTTTCATATATATACATATATATATATATATATATATATATATATATATATATATATATATATATATATATATATATATATATATATATATAATCTCTCGAGTCGCTGATTCGATTGAAATGAAACTTTCGGATAACATAGATGTTAATATCATGAGTTGTTGAAATTAAAATATCTTTAACCCTTTGGCGGCGGCGGGCATTTTAGTGAATTTTCAGGTACTCTTATATTTCTATGCAGAGTACATTTTTGTTAAAAATTAACATTGAAAATTAAAACATGTTGTATTAAGTTTGTTTATGATAAAAAAAATGGAAATTTTGGGCTTTTGTGTGGGTGCTGAGTGCCTAAAAGTAGGCAAGTATTTATTTTCGAATTTCGAATAGTCATAACTTCTAACGAAAACAATAGATCATCGTGAAATTTGCAGAGCGTATTGATGTGAACTAAAACTTAACACACATGAACTTTCAAGATTGTGCAGCAGGCTCCTACAGCAGGCTCCTGAAAAAAAAGTCCTTCAAATCATCGACACTCCAGAAAATTTTTTTACTTTTGAAGATAAAGTCAAGTTATTGATAAATTTAGACTTTTTCCACCATGTCAAATTCAAATTTTCGAAATTCCGTGGTGCACAAGAACGGCAACCCATGATCAAATTACCTATATTCTCAGCACTCGAAACTTCTGTTCTCGAGAACCGACGACCGGATAATGCGAAACAACACGAAATTTACAGAACGTGTTTTTATTAACTAGGACCAGGTCTGATAGAAGTGATTTTAAAGTACAGGCAACACTGTGGCAGTGGTGCCATTTGGAAAAAGCGCTGTGAAAAAACCTGGTTTTTGGCCTATAGCTTCCGATTTAGCCACCAGTTTTTAACAAAATTCGCGCAGTAGAGGAACCTTATTTTAAGACGAATTACGTAGAAATTTGGTTGCAAACTTAGTATAGGGTTGCCAGCTATGGCAATTTTTGTCTCCTAAATATTGTTGATTTGCTCAGGAAAATAAAGGTTTTTTCCCTATAGCTTCCGATGCAGTAACGAAATCAAAACGAAACTCATGTGACAAGTGGACCTTGCTGTACTTCTAATTTCGTTTGAATTTCGTTGAAAAATCATGAAAGTGCTGCCAGCTATGATGAATTTCGTAATTTATTTATGTTTCTTTAACGTGCGACGTTGTCATTAAATCTCCAAATGGGAATGATCCTGCAATGACAATTAACAACAAATATTTAGGCTTCAAAAATTTAAAAAGTTTTGAAGGTGGTAACCCTAAAATTATATTCACTCCTATTACTTCCAGCGCAGTCAATCAATCGCAATTAAAATTCACAGGATGGGTTTGAAACAACGTGAAGCAGCTATGGTGCTAATACATGATTACCAGCACCAGACAATTTCGTAAATATTGCACCAACAGATGCTTCCATTTTGTATGCATAAGCAAAGCATTTACAATAAAATAAGCAACCGATGCTTAAATTTTCTGAGTATTCGAAATTTTTCGGATGGCAGCCCCATACATAGTTTAATCGCTGAAACTTTCGAATATATCCTTGGACGAAAACGAAATTCAAAGTATAGGTTGATTAAGCACGAGCATGTTATAGTCGACTTATTGCTGATGATATGATGCTACAAATAAGTGTATTACGTCTTTATACATTTTTAAGTAACTCAAAGATAATATCTTGGAAAATCAGTTTTCTAGCGGTTCTGATGAGTCAGACTTTTTTTTACTTTTTAATTTTTTTAATTTATTTTTAAGTTATCTTTTTTTATAATTTTTGTTTCTGGTCTGACCTTCTTCTCTTCTGGCATCGTTCCTCGCTGTAGTACTTTTAAAAAACTTTAAAGAAAAAGTATCTTGATCATTATTATTGACATTTAAGCTGCCTTCTTCAGAATATGAATTGAAAATGTGTTTTCTATAAGATAAAATTGTGTGTATTTAATGCCAAATATTAAATATATCAGCAAATTCAAGAGCCTTTATTACGACGTGGGGGTGAATATTGACTTAAAACTAGGAACTACGAGTAATTTCAATGGGCTTTCATTAGTTTTTTTTGCAAAATAACAATGTGATAAAAAAGCTTCAGTTTTTACATGATATTTGAACAATTTCCGCTAGTAAAATTTTATGGCTGAATTAATAATTTAAAGCTTTTGCTCGACACTTGTTTGTCAATTTCATATTATAAATTTTGTTCATTTTTCATTTTTATTAGAAACACGTTTATTTTACAGTCTATATTTTATAAAAAATACAAAAACAAGGTATTGTTATCAATCGCGACCAACTCGAATTGCTCCTCAAGAAATTTCTTTTCAATTGAATCATACAAAATTTATTTTGATAGGAATCAACACACATTGACATATGTGGGAGAATGCAAATTATATGAAATCAATACATGCATACTGCAAAATCTTCAGAAAATAACATTTCTTTATTGTTGTCGATATAAAGTTAATCAATTCAATATCTGGTAAAAATTGAACAGGGAAACAATTTCACTGAATCAACTTTTGCTGAGTACAGGACTCCTGTAAAGAGGACATTGCTTTCAAGAGAGCGACTTACACACCTGAAGTCTGTAATTATGCATAAATATCACAGAATATAAATTCTACCGCCATTAATTTTCATACCACTTTTTCCATTACGCATTTACATAATCGCTTCTAAAACGGATTAAAATTCAGCCATCACTTTAAAATACTTTGACTCAATTACGTTACCCATTCATCCTCATTGTAGCAATTTAAATGCCTAGTAGACATACATACATAGTTGCTCCATCAAGCCATTATGTAAGAAACCAAAACTAAAAGGCCAAATGAAAAAACGAAACATCGATACAAAAACCAGGCAAATAGTACAGCAACTACAAAGAAATTCGCTACGTTAAATCGCTTGACCCTGCCGTGCCCTTGGTATTGATTTTGAATAAACCACCCCCAGCGGCACTGGTGTGAACTAGTGTTAGCATTGAGAATGAGTTGACTTTGCCACGCAGCAAACGAATCGATTTGACTCGCCTTGGCAAAAACTCAGTCAAAAGTTGCCACAATGTTGTTGCTGCTTGATACAAGATTTTGTAATGTTTGCTTGCCACATTACACGGAATCGCTACAATTTAACTGGCCACAAATACAACGAAAAACTGCTAGCGTGTGGCGTGAAACCTTCACTGTGACGATAATGGTAATAATGGTGGTGAACGACAATTACAAAGCATTCATCATTCAGTATCCAGTTGAGTGATTATTTATTGGCGAATGATTGAGGGTGTGAGATTGTACACTGTTGTTTAGTCACGAAAATGTGAAGAAGGTGAATCGTAATGATGGTCATGGATGTTTTGGGTGATTCTAGTAGTTGTAGTAGTTTCTATAAGCCAGGTCTACTGTGCGGTAATGACTTATTTTCTTTTTTTGAAAATTGAATTTTCATTCACTAGATTTGTTTCACAAACGTCAGACTCTATCAATTCAACCATATATGTTTTTACCCACAATGGGCGCAAAATTAAACTAAGAGATTTAAGGCGATTTAAGTAAGAAAATCTCTTAAAGAAAAATAGGAAAAGGTAAACTATAAATAAAGATCAACACGAAATATAAACTGTAGTATGATTTCCAATATTTTTCTTGCCATCGCATCAGGGTTGCATTTTTTAATTGATTAATTTATTATAACACCTGATTTGAAATTTATAATCTGAAAGCTGCAAACAAACACGCATAGTTACTTATACTATGCTTGCAAAATCCTGCAAAGCCCTATCAAATTATAAAAATTCACCAAAAATTACTACCATCAATTGTTGCGCGAAATATTAATATTGTTCATCTAAAACTCAAATCTCTTGACATTCCATGACCTCGGCGCACACCTTCAATTTCGTTCAATTGCCTTGTATCGAAGCACATTCAATGACTAGCTTTGCCGTTAAACCACGCAATATTCTGTATTTTCTTGAACATTAAGTCGTTTTACATACGCCCTATTCACAAAACAAACTTTCAGCCTGGATTGGTTATTTAACGGGACCTTCACCACGAACACGCTTCGATTTCAACCAATTTTCTGAAACACTAGTCTGACGCTCATACATTTATACGTACATATAGAAACATTAGCAATCGCTATAAATGTTGCAGTATACATGCATCATTGTAAATAGTGGGTGTATTGCAGAATTTCGATTAGTAGCAATAAATGTTAGACTTGAAGCATATACATAGATGTGAGCATTCTCGGTCGTAACGTATCGTATCGTACTGCATAAGAACTGTGACGCCAAGACTGCGTTTCGAATAATTTTCACGCAATCGATTAACCCTTATGAACATGAGAAAAATATACATATATACATAGTTTGCTTGGCTTTGGCTTCCAGCAAGAAGGAGGACATCGTCTCGCGAAAGTTTCAATCTTAAGTTTTAACTTTCATATTCCCTCAGTTATTGTTCTCGTGGTACTGCAGAAAGTCGTTTACTTCTACAGGGTCATAGCATGGCCAAAAACTATAGAATGAACGAGTAACGCGATATCATAGTTATGCTGACCTTGCCTGGTCCCAGCAAAAGTTCTTTTTTGCGGTGCTCCATGGGTGGAATATAATGCACGGCAAGGAAAATGATCGAAATGAGGTCGATATGTCTTGCATATTCTTATACGTACATATATGGACGCATAACTAAGTTACCACTCAGTCTGCTAGCTAGCCCATGAAATTTGAACAGTATTCGCAAACACACATGTGTACGTTTCTGGATAAAGAGTCAAACGAATTCCGTCTCGAAATTGCTTTGTAGTCAGCAAAAGAGAAAAAAGGGCAAACTGGATGTTTTTCACTCGATAGCATCAATATTAGATCCGTAGACTAGTTGTAAGAGTGTTTTTGGTATCTTATCAATTTTCCCCAAAAGGATAACCGAAAACATCAGAGAGACAATAAGATAGCCCAATGTTCGGTTTGCTATGGTAGGCTTAGGAAATGGAAACTGACTTATCGCACTCCCAAAGGACAAACTCTAGACGATTCAATAGAGCCTGAACATACTTGTGAAGTATGGTTATAGTTTTGTGGTGGATTTTATGCGGTTCTTGGATAGATTGGATCGATTGGTTTAGTTGTTTGTGGGTTACAAGGAAATGTGTTTGTGTTTATGGAAAGTAAATCATGCAAACTAGGTTGGGCTGGAGATACTTTTTTTTTGGGGGGAATCAATTTGAAAGGGGATGCTCTGAAAATGGATTCTAATAGTTGTTAGACGGATTTGGTTTCGCAAATGGTGAAAAATATTGAAATCGATCGTTTTGACCACTCAGGAACGGAATGGATATTTAAGATTTACCACTGAGTGGAATTAGAGCCGTTGGAAAAGAGATCTAGTGACAGCAGTAGTTCAAAATTTTGCTCGGAGTGGTATTTTCATCGACTTAGTCGTGTTTGATGAGCGTAAAAGTCTCTTTGGATGCATGCAATTTCTATGCCTTGATCAATTAGGACAAAGATTTCGTCTTTACCTCCGTGAGGTATTCTCTTAAATCAAAAATTGAAATGTGTTCACCTTATTCGCTCTTCGATTGTCTGAAATCACCGCCGCTTAAGCCTTGAGTCTTCAACATATCCACTTTTCTCTTCCCACTTCTGCTCTGTTCAGGAGCACCTCCTTGCGTTCGTTTGCATATATATCAATTAGGATTGCTCCCGCTATTACTAACATGGCGTTTACTGAAACTGTTCGGTAACTGCTTACAATTCGCAGTGCTCCCCTACGCTGGACGCTCACCATCCAAGCTCGATAATTTTCAAACCTTAACGCAGTGGCCCATATCTCCGCACCATACAGCAGCATTAAATGAGCGACCGTCGTAAAGAGCTGACGTTTACTCGGACTAGGACCACAAACGTTTGCCATGAGTTTCCCAAGTGATATAACAGCAGGTTGCGCCCTATCGCATACTTTCTGGATGTCCTCTCCATAAGCCAACATCACTCCATGATACTTAGCCGATTTTCTGGTCTCAAGTACTTCAGAGCTAACCGTCATGGGTATAATGGTTGGTATCCTCTTCTTGGTCAGCATGACAATCCCAGTTTTTGCGATTGTCAGCTGAATACCATGGCTTTCCATCCAGGCTTCAACCTTTCTCATAGCTTGATTGAGTTTGAGTTGGGCGAAGTGAGGATTTTTAGACGTGATGACAGCGGCTACCTCATCAGGATAGCCCACCAAGAGCACGTCTTCTGGCATTCCGAGGCGTAAGAGACCATCATACGCAATATTCTATATGTCTGGCCCGAGAATGGACCTTGTGCTGCTCCAGCTGTAATGATTTTGCGTATAGTTCCCTGATTTGTTTCACAAACCAAATGGGGATCCTTCAAGTAGTCTCGTAACATTGTCAGCAAGTATTCCTCTATCTGAAAATATCGCTGAAGAGAATCCAATATGTCTGTCCATCTTGCCGAATTAAAAGCGTTACGGACGTCCAGCGTTACCAAAAACACTATGCCGATGACAAGCAGCCGCTGCGCAATCTACTGCGCTAATTACTTCGCAGATGGCACTTCTTGTTGAGTGGCCATGTTGGTTTTTCGAGAGGTCACCAACTCTTCGTATAGCTGCCATCAACCGAAGTTTCAGCAACCCTTCCAGAAGTTTCCCCCGTGGTATCAAGCATGCAGAGAAGTCAGTACGCTGATGGTGTGATAGGATCTCTCTTTCCATTTGCAATTAAGGCAAGTCGCGCCACTTTCCAGAGTGACGGAAAGACATCCGCTAGTAAACATTCATTGTACATATGTAGTAATGTTGACGAGTGTCTCTCCACCACTACTTTTAGGACTTCTACTGAAATATTGTCCGGGCCTGAGGCTTTTCGGTTCTTCATTCTGACATTCGTCTTTCGTAGTTCTTCTTCAGTGAACAAAGGAATATCTTCCTGGTGGACTGTGTGGTCGTTCTCTACTCTCACGTCATGCGCTGGGAACAGCGAGCCTACAATATTCCTCAGGACATCCACCTCCACGGGTGGGTCATGATCCATGCGGCCCAGCTTACCCAATACTATTTTGTAGCCCTGGCCCTACGGGTCCCGGTTCACTTCTTCGTACATTTGCATTTTCCTCTGCTTTATAGCTATTCACAGTTCTTTGTTTTTGCCTTTTTGTGGGTGGTGGCAAGTAGCAACGCTTCTGGTCGTCCAATAGACCGCTGTGCCCTACACCTCCACGTTAGAGCTCTTCGTCTTAGTTCCGCTATCTCTTCAGTCCACCAATAAGTGCTCTCTTTGCTCGGAAGTGACGATCGCCGAATTTCGCCCATGGTGAAATTTAATTTCGTACCTGTTTCCTCAGGGCCCATTGCTACCCCTGCTTGTCTTGCGCTTACTTTGCCAGCAAAGCTGTTGCCAAGTGACTCCAATAGCTTCCTCCTATCCAACTTCGAAATATTCCACACGAGTATTTTTCGTCTAGAGTTCTGAAGGGCTGGACTTTCCTCCGACAACCAGAAGGTAATATAGTTGTGGTCACTTCCAGTGTACTGCTCCATCACTCTCCAGCCCATTGCCATCATAGACAACGTCTCCAAAACAAGAGTTATATCAGGAATGGACTCACCGAAGCCTGGTCTACGGTAGGTTGGTGTTGAGCTCCTGTTCACCACAACCATACTCAACCTGGATACCATTTCCAGAATTAATCTCCCCATTGTGTTTTGAGTCGGCATCCCCCATTCAAAGCTCTCGCATTGAAGTCACCAGCTACTAACAGTTTGCCAGAAAGATCTCAAAAAGATCTCTTTAATGCTTCTAACTTTTTACGAAATCCTCTTTCTGGGTCGTTCGGTGAAAAATAGCAGCTGAAAAAGCTGATGCCGCGGTTTTCAATCCAAACATATCCATCGCCCAAACCTCACCAATCAACTCGGACTTTCCGAGTGTCTGCAACCCATAAAGCTGTATAGCCCGAAGTGTCTGAATACCATGTCTCTGGATTTCTCCGTCGATATGGTTCGCTGATCATTGTGATTTGAGCTCAGGATTCATGCGTAAGCTGCGTGACTAAGTCGTCCGCAGTACGGAATCTTTGCAGGTTCCCCTGTAGAACGCTTATCTACGCTAGTGCTACGGTCTGGTCCTTTCCAGTCTTTTTTGGTATGGTTGTATCCCATACACTTGAAATAGCGCACAAATTCAGGTCGCTTCTTTACCCTAACGTTGACCCAGCCCATTCTAATTCGTCCAGCATCAACTAGCTTCAACGCTCTTGCTTCGTCCAGTTCAACGACGGCTTTTCTCTGTTTCGTTGCATTCGGGGGAATTTTCACCTCTCCTTTAACCTCTCCAGAACCCCCCGCAGTTGCCTGGATTGCATCGCTGAATTTTGAAATGTCTTCACACTTTGCCAGTGCAGAAGTACCCCACCGCCAGCCATCTTCCTGATTTGGTGAACGTGTGCCCCCACTTTGCTTGTGCTTACCCCTGCCCGAATGTGCTTGCAATAGACGATTTTGTTTTTTTCCGCCTTGGTTGTTTTTGGGTTAAGCTCTGAATTTGATGCCAAGCTCTTGGATGAACCAGAATTTGGCGACTTATCTTGCCGGCCGTTGCTTTTATGTGGCTTTTTCAACACAGTCACCCGTGTGTGCTGTTCTTCGTGCTCTAACAATATTTTCTTTGCTAGGGATACATTCAGGCGTTCTTGCCCACTTTTGTGCTTTGGCTTGCACAGTGCATAGAGTTTCTGCAATATCTTTTCCTCCCTGTTCTTTAGGCTGGGCTCCTTCAATTTGCCTCAACTCTAGCTCAGTCTTCTTCCAATTTTCTCTGGAAGCTTCTACAGTTCCAGAGCATCTTCGAGTTCAAGAAGGCCGTCTTTCACCTGCCGCGATATATTTTTCTGCACTTTGGATGCAGCTGCCATTTTCTGAACTATTTCTCGCAGTGGCGAAGCGTCCATACAACCCGATTCGTTCCGGTTTCCTTTTCGAAAATATCGACCTACTTGGGATTTTCCAAAGCATGTATGTGTGCATCTTACGTGTACATAAAATGTACATGCATATGTAGTACATGTACAAAAAACTTCAATTTATCATACCATCTTCTGTGTCATACCATCTTCTGTGTGATAAAATAACGTGAAAATTCCCATTCATAATTGGAATTGTTTTTGCGGGATGATTAAAATTGAACAACTTTTTATTAACATAAAAAAATTTTAATCTACATTGAAAATTATATTTTGACAAAGTGGTTTCGAAAGTATGCACTGCTTCTCATCAGACAGCAGCACACAGTGCATACTTGACTGGCCATTCATAAGCCGAAATTTTCCGGCTTGCAAATTCTTATTCGCGAGCCACTAGAGGCTTCGACCAAATGTGTACTGCCTTGTGTCTGTCTCTTTTCGTTCCTTGCTGAAATGCTAGCATCGCTTCGCTTTAACAGTCAAAAAATATGCCGTGGTGGATCGGCTTACGAATGGCTCGAGAATAGAAGAAAATTTCGATCGGTTCATTCAAAAGTTGTGATATTTTCATGTGAACCTTACTTTCGATAGTTATATTGCTCACATAAAAAGCAGCACATGAAGATTATATTTGATATATGGGTGTGGAGATACAATTTTACTGGGTATCTAAAAACTAAAATTTGTCTTATGTTAGTTTTAAATTGCAAATATCGCAAAACAGTTTGAAAGTATACACTCAGAAAAATTTCACCACTTAAAATTTAATAGAATCAAATTTAAATCAAAAGTTGAAACACTTTTATATAAAAAAACGAATCTTATTTGAATTATATAAGCCCCCACATTCAATAAAAATGATTCTACTTTATTATACAAATGTTATTTTCAAATCATAATTTTCATCATTGAATGTAAAACAAAACACTTTGATTCAGCGTTATTGAAATGAAGGTAGATTATTTGAATTAAAAACAAACGTATATGCCGCCAAATCATATTTGAATATATTTGATTCATATCTATTTTTTTTATTTATACAAGGATTTTTTTCTGAGTGTAGTAAATGAAGAATTACATTTCAATTTAATGAATGAAATATAACTGCTTTCAATATTTTCCATTTAGCGTTCTATATTCTCAGAGCGTCGTTTTTCAATGCTTCTTTTTTATAAAGATTATTTACATAATGGTTTTATGTATATTGAAGGTGACCCTATATAAACTGTTCTCTGATTTGTTGATATACATGTGCCTATCATTTTGTGATTGACGATTTTTTATACTGTCTGTAAGTGTGACGAGAATCAAACAGAAATTAGTAAGTATGACTTACATCAGCATGAAAAACATCATTATAATATATAAAATAGTGGATAATTATTCGGCTTCCCTACATCTAAATTTCACCCCTGGCCACTGATTTCCCGGCATTTTCGCAGCATCTTTTCTTCTCATGCCCTTTCTTCAACAATATAGCTTCCCTTTGAAGAAGATCGTGCCGTTGTCCCTGGAAAGGTACCCACTACAACGCAATGCCTGCGTATGTTTTTCTAGACCAAACATCGTTCCGCACGCAGAGTTTCTTCACCCACTATCGCCGCACTACCTGCCACAGCAGAATACAGGTGTTTCAGACTGCCCCTGTTCTATTCTTACGAAGTTTTTGCCCACAGGTGGTGTTCTTTGCACCTTTGACCTACCAATAAAAGGATTTACTTCCTTCGTCACTAGTGTGTTTCCGTCTATTTCGTTCAGTTTATCATTATTGTTATTAATTTTATTATTTATCATGTTTTATGGGTCCCCCCTTAGAGCCGCTATCTTGGTCCGGATGGACAGTTGCCTTAATGATCACCATAATATGCAACTACACTGTTCATAAATTGCCCAATTAAATTTGCGTGACGTCATCAGATAGAGATTTTTTTCCGCTTAAGTTACAGAAAGGAGACATTGAACGCACTAGAAATCTAAGAAATGCCACTGACAATGAATTCAAATATGAATCTTGAAGAGAGAAATCAAGCACACCTTTCTCCAGTTCATTCCTTAATTTTTCCTCTGCGAAAGCTATACCATCTATACCATCAAAAAACAAACTATACCATCAAAAAACTAATGTTCGAAGAACAGTAGAGGGTTTGTGCAGATTTTGAGTGTGTATTCTACCACTACTTACTTTTCTTACTTAAAACTAATACACTCTAAGCAATAATAGAATCTAAGCTTATTTTAATTTCGGTGACTTCATCGAAAGTTTCAGCGATAGAGAGGTGTTTGGGGCTGCCATCCAAAAAAATGTGCAGATCTTAGAAAATTTTAACAATGTTTACTTATTTTCATTGCAAATGTTCGCGATGTGAATACTTAATGTAAGCATTTACTGGAACGAAAATAATAAAAAGGCCTAGTGGTAGCAACCCTTTGCTAGCACCGAAACAAAAAATATGTCGCATCTGCCTTACGTTGAAGTCAACCTGCCCTGCGAATTTCGTATAGATCCGATTACTGCATTGGAAGTTATAGGGATGCAAACAAATTTAGGATTACCATTCGCAAAAGTTTTCAAATTTTCTAGGTCTTAATATTTGGTGTTTATTTTCACTATAAGATCACCACGATTTGAAAATTCTATGATAAAATCGGTTACTAAAGATATGCCAAAAAAATACAAAAACGACAATAGCTGGCAACCCTATCATTGTTTTGAAATTA
The DNA here is from genome assembly GCA_947369275.1 of Nemotelus nigrinus. Taxonomy (NCBI): domain Eukaryota; kingdom Metazoa; phylum Arthropoda; class Insecta; order Diptera; family Stratiomyidae; genus Nemotelus; species Nemotelus nigrinus. The sequence continues at coordinate 144,284,819 of OX376373.1, forward strand.
AATTTCTACTGAATATTGCCTATAATAAGTTTTATTTACCATTTGAATTTCGTTATGATTCAATGACTGTACTGGAAGCTATAGGGCAAATAGCTTTATTTTCCTCAGGAATTTTCCAAATGTAAGACACCAAAATTACCATAGCTGGCAGCTCCAACCGAATTCTTCAGCCAAATTCAATCAAAAGTAAATTTCAGCTACTGTGTGAATTTCGTTAAAATCGAATGACTGAGTCAGAATTTATAGGGCCAAAAGCAGTTACTTTTCTTAGCGATTTTTCAAAATGGCACCACTGGCACAAAATTGCCCGCAATTCAAAATCACTTCTATCAAACCTGTTCCTACTTAAGATCAATACATTCTGTAGTTTTCATCGAATTCTGATTATAGGATTGTGAGTTTCCGTGAACAGAAGTTTTTGATGCTAAATATATAGGTTATTTGGGAAAGGGTTAATAAGCGTGCCCCCTATGGCTATGTAGACAAAACATAAGATTTATAAATGAGTGGCTTTTTTTTCCAAGAAACGACATATTTTCCGGAGAGTCGATGATTTGAAGGTTTTCACTTTCAGCGCCTGCCCTAGCTACAGAGTGACCAACATGCTCATTAAAAGCTACAAAAATTTACAACTAAACAATAACAATATGTTCTGAAAGTTTTATAATGATTGAATAGCTTTAGTTATAGCAATTTAAATTTTTTCTTAATTTTCCCGTTCTCTTTTTAGGCACCTAGCGCACACATGGGGTTAAGAAACTCCATAACACTATCTCATTCACATTTCGGAAATGTTTGAAATTATTTTCGTTACCTTAGTTTTTGCAAAAATTATTTGTGGACGGAACAATATGTATATTAAAAATATAACTTCAATGGCCGCCGGCGCCAAAGGGTTAAAGATAATTGACATTTAGTGAGACCTGGACCTATTCCGTATATACATCAATGTGTCCTGCAAGTTTCACCTGAATTGGAAGGCGCGTTTCTGAGAAATAGTCACTGAATTTTTTTGATGATGATGATATATATATATATATATATATATATATATATATATATATATATATATATATATATATATATATATATATATATCTATATATATATCTATACATATATATATATATATCCATCCTGCACTTGTTCATTCACCTCAAAACTGTTTCGAATGCTTTGCATTGCTTTATTTCAACCAAAATAATTATTCGAATATTAATGTTCTGTCACAACAATTATTTTTCACTCACTTTCACTCATCGCTCATCACAAGTCGCCTCACCATTTGACAAACTAAAGTTTCTTGAACCCAGGAGACGAGCAAACATTATTTTGAACTTTCCTCCATAGATATTATTTATCCTTCATGGGCAAAGTCGACCCATCTCCGAAAAATCTTATAGGCTCCAATTGTTTTTCTAAATCCTTCCCGATAACATTCATTAGGACTCGTAAAGTCACAATGCCATGATGTTTCCTTGTCTCTTACCCGGGGAAAAAATCCTTACAAAACAAACTAAAAATACTATCGCCAAAAGAATATTCACCCCATTCACGTGCAGATCAACGAAGCAACATAAAATTGACGTCAAAATCATCATTGCCATTGCTGTGTGCTGCTACTGCTTTTCATATTTATTTTGAGCTGAACTGATGAACGAACGTTGTTTGGATAAAATATATTTTTTATTGTATTTTTAGATATTGGCCATAAATACCATGCAGCAAAGTCGATGCCCCGACTCTGCACGATTTGCATGTTTGTAAGGAGAGAGAGAGAGAGAGAGAGAGAGCAAAAAACTCAGCCACATCGATTTAACGGCGTTGACGGAAGACTCAATAAGGACATAATCAGCTGGCACTGCTGAAAAATATGTTAATCGAACAAGTCTTTTGTGTTAAATCGCGACATCGTTTTCAAGCTGAGTAGCTTGTGCTGCGGATAATGGTTTATTTTGGTCAAATACTGGGGGGAAAATGACGATGAAAATTTGATGACGCAAACATTTTATCTATGAAATTAAAGCCGGTTTCATTTTTTTCAGCATGAAAAAGGAATTGAAATCAGCAATAATTATCCATTTTTATTAAAGAATTTATGACCTCTCAAACCAACTATGAACTAGCAGTTTCATCTAATCGATAGCGAAAATTCAACTGATGTCCATGTCATTCTTACATACTCCACCATATGACATGATGTCTTACTATACCCTTATTTGCTAACTGAAATGGCCAACATAAATTCCATGTCAATGCCATATCGGAAATATCCACCTACATCCACAAAAATCTACAAACTACACGAATTCATACAGGGTAGCAGGCAAACAAACCGTCCAACAAACGATAAAGAGATGTGTTTTTATGATTATAAAGTGGAGCGAAAATTTCATGGACATCACTGATACCGGTGACGGATCGCATTATTCTACTGATATATATTGTATTTATTGTAGATTGAAAGAAAACAAAACTGAATAGGATATTATGTTTACACACACACTTTGCGGAATATATTTATTTTGTTTGACAGAAAAAAAAACCATTCGATGCACGTATGCTGATAAGAAGGTCAGACTTTATAGCACACATTAATAATTCATGAGGTATTTGGAATTTTTCGCATGTATTTGTGTTTCATTAAAATGATTTTATCTGTGATATGTGACGGGATTAGAGGATTGATAAATTTGAAGGGATTTAACACGATTTGTTATATTTTTGTAGCATATACCATTGATTTAAAACAAAAGTTTAAGCATTTTTTGAAATTCAAACATCGCTGCATGCATCCATTTAAGACATTGTTGTGTTTTACCGTTAAACACCTTTCGTGGATTCGATATTCTTTACATTCGTGAAATAAAACAGTTTTCTTTATCAACACTAATTACACTTTTATTCACACAAATATTTATAACACTAAATTCCGTACACTTTACTGATCGCACTACTATAATTTCGCGTTACAATTTAATTATCGAACTTTATCGCTTTTAATTAACCGCGCCCGGATACACTAATTTGCTGTATCGCTTTTCACAGTAACAGCTTTTCCGCCGTTTTCGCTTTCTACTAACTGATTCCGAAGACTTCTCGCGGCGATATTTATATCCGGTCTGGTGAGATAAATTATTATTGCCTACATCTAGGCCTTTCTAGAATTGTGTCTTGGGTTCTGGATCTGGCTTCAAAAAGACTATTGGGAATTTCCGTTGCCATGTGAGATCTGATTCACGGTTTGGGGCTCTGGAATGTTCTGCTTTTGCTTTCTAGAGGGCTCTATGGGCTATTTGAAGATCCGTTCTGCTGTTATGGGAAATGGGTCTGTGTCTTAGGTTCTCGAAGTTTCTCGAACTGCCTTCTAGAGAGTTATTCTACGTTTTATCGATTGTTATTGTGTATTGGCTATTTATAGATTGTTTACGGTTTTTGGCTATTTATAGATTGTTTTCATTCCAAGAACACATCATCAGACAGACACCTTAACGGTTGTTGCTCTTTCGGCCGCCGATATGTCGAAACATGTTTGTTCGTGCATGCAACAATATTTTTGAAATAAGATTTTGAAAACCCTTTGCTGGTCCTTGATCAAACGCCTAGACTTGACTTGTTTCAGATTGGGGCCAACTAGCTCTCTGAATTTCGTTTAAAACCGATGACTGCATCGGAAAAGCAGAAAACTTTTAATTCTTTAAATATATTTCAAGATATGATACATGGCTGCTAGCTTATTCACTACACTTTTATCAGATCTTTCCTTACTCAAGAATTATTCATCATTCGAATGTCATTTTTATATGATGTTTTAGTGAGATCTTACAAGTTTGCATGTCGAGTGGGTCAAATGAAAAGATACTTTGTAGTATAAAGAATTTCATTAATTTGAAACTGCCTTTGTAAAAAAGCATCAATTTTATCAATCGTCGACTCAATGAAATGAGAAATACCTCTTGTTTTAACTAAAACACTATACAATTGAAAACGCCAAGGATTCTGATTTACCAATTCTTTATTTTACTTTAATTTGTATTTGACGAACTTTAATTTTCAATTAACTATACAATTTTCTAACAACCGATCTTATTTCATTCCACTAATCGTCATCGATATCCAACCAAAAACTGTGAAGTGAAAATTTCGGTACTTTTTTTTAATTCTGTTGTGTAAGCTATCTCCTCGAGTAATTCACATGTTATATTCCCAGATTTACCAGTATTCTTGCTCATGGTGAATAGTAAGTAAAAAAACAATTCTGAATTGACATTTCACAACTAATGTCAAATGACAAATGTCAAGTGAAAATAGTCATACAGTGCTGATGGACAACAATAGAAGCCAAATTTAGATAAGTAGTATATGTTTGATATTAAATACGATGCTTTGTTGTTTTTTCTTCTTTTCAGGCTCCCGTGATGATGTGCCACAACACCTCTCGATCTAGAAAGGATATCCGGTTAGAGTCTGTTTGAGTCCCGGTATAGCACTCCGAAGACGGGTCGTGGGCGCCACTTGCTCACTCTCTAACACTCACAGCCGTTAGGTGAGCTTCGGCTTATGGGACTCTAATCAGCTAACGCGTTGAAACGTCCATCTTAAATACCTGAAATACACTATATGGAACTATGAGCTACTCTTTTCGCTATTCTCACTTGCGTCTTCTTAAAGTTTCTTAAATAATCTTTCGTTCTCAACAAAATTGTATATGTATATATTCCCCAGCCCGACAGGCTTCTAGCTAACACTTTTCAAAAACGACTTAGTTAACCACGATAGAAATGGTCGCTAAACTATCACAAATTTGACAATCTCAGTTTCGAAAGTTTGGTACGAAATGGGAAAAGGCTACCAAATTAACGGAGTACACTGACTTTAGCAAAGCTTTTGACAGAGTTGACTATTCTATCTTGATCGTAAAGCTGCGAAAATTCAGACTTGCCAGATCTTTACTTAACTGGCTCAGTTCCTACCTCCACAATCGAATCCAATTCGTAAAATTTCAATGAGTTTTGTCAAAAAATACATTTTTACTAATTTTCGAAGAAAATTAGTATTAAACTCGTTATATATATATATATATATATATATATATATATATATATATATATATATATATATATATATATATATATATCATCAAAATGATTTAGCGAGATAATCTCTGGAGTGGCTGATTCGATTGAGCTGAAATTTTCGGAAGACATAGATGTATATAACACGTAGGTCTGTGATTTGTTTGAAATCAGATATCTTAAACCTTTTGGTGTCGGCGGGCATTTTAGTGAATTTTCAGGTACTCCTATATTTTCAAGCAGTGTAAATTTTTGTTAAAAAAAAGTACTAGGAATGAAAACTTATTATGTTTTTAATTTGTTTATGATAAAGAAGTGAAAATTTGAAGCCTTGTGTAGGCGCTGAGTGCCTAGAAGTAGGCAAGGATTTTTTTCAAATTTCAATTTGTCATAACTTCTAAGAAAAACAATGAATGATCGTGAAATTTTTAGAGCGTATTGATGTAGACTAAAACCTAGCACACATGGACTTTCAAGACTGTATGGGCAACTCTGTAGCTACAGCAGGCTCCTGAAAAAAATCCTTCAAATCATCGACCTTCCTGAAAAATTTTTGATTTATGAAAATAAATTCAAGTATTGATAAATTTTGACTTTTGTCCACCAAATCAAATAAAAGTTTTCAAAATTACGTGGTTAACAAAAACGGCAACCCGTGATCAAATTACCTCTATTTTCAGCACTCAAAACTTCTGTTCACGAGAACTGACGATCGGATAATGCGATCAATATGAAATTTACAGGACATGTTGGTATTTTATAGGGCCAGGTCTGATAGAAGTGATTTTGAAATCACACTTTGGCAGTGGTGCCATTTGTGGCAGTGGGCAACACTGTGGCAGTGGTGCCATTTGGAAAAATCGCTGAAAAAAAAACTGGTTTTTGACCTATAGTTTCCGATTTAGCCACCAGATTTTTACAAAATTCACGCAGTAGTTGAACCTTACTCTAAGATAGGTTTCGTAAAAATTAGTATAGGTTTAGGAGACAAAAACCGCCAGATATGCCGGTTTTTGTCTCCTAAATATTGTAAATTTCCTGAGGAAAATTAAGGTTTTTTCCTATAACTTCCGATGCTGTGACGAAATCAGAACGAAATTCATGTGATAAGCGGATCATGCTGCGTGTCTAATTCTGTAGGAGTTCCAATGAAAAATTTTGAAAGGGTTACCTGCTATGATGAATTTCGTAATTTATTGAATTTTCTTTATCGATTCTTTATTGACATTTCTTTATCATAAAATTTCCAAATGGGAATGATCCTGCAATGAAAATTAACAAAAAATATTTACGTTTCAAAAATTTCAAAAGTTTGGTCGGTGGTAACCCTAAAATTATATTCACTCCTATAACTTACAGCCCAGCCATTCAATCGAAACGAAACTCATAGGGTGGGTTTAGGTTAGGTTAGTAAAGAGGGCTGCCGGAAACGCGGCCAGCATTAGGCCACCAGTTTGGGCCCATTTGCCACCATTATAGACAATCACACGCATTCACTCTTACAGCCATGGCACTGGCGGGATTCGAACCCGCAGGCCCCGTATCACGCCGCTTTTCGGCCTGACGCCTTAGCAAGCAGAGCTACCGGGCCCCCTTAGGGTGGGTTTAACTCAATGCGAAGCAGCTATGGTGCTAACGCATGATTGCCAGCACCAGGCTATTTCGTAAATATTGCACCAACAGATGCTTCCCTTTTGTATTCATAAGCAAAGCATTTACAATAACATATTTATATTTAAATTTTCCAAGTTTTGGAAATTTTTCGGATGGCAACCCCACACATAGTTTAATCGCTGAAACTTTCGATGATATACTTGGATAAAAAGGAAATGCAAAGCATAAGTTAACTAAACACGAGCATGTTATGGTAGACTTAATGCTGCTGTGTTGGACAAATGTTGCCAGCACTGAACATTTTCATCATTTGTGTTATAGGAAATGCTGTCAGAAAATGATATTTGTTCCTTTGAGTAAGATATAGTTGATATGATACTAGAAAGAAATGTATTACATTTTCATACATTTTGAAGTCCCTCAAAGATAATTTCTTCAAAAATTAGTTTTCAAGCGGTTCTGATGAGCTAGACTTTTTCATGATTTTCGATTTTGTTGCCTCGATGTGAGAATGAGAGGTGAGTTTCTTATCCAGGTGAACGCCAAGATATTTTAAATCGTTTTTCCAACCTACAATAGATCCTAAAATATTTACTTGGGGACTAGGCAAGTGTTACCTTCACAATCAAATCCAATTCGTAAAATTTCAATGAGTTTTGTCAAAAAGAACATTTTTTTTATACATATTCATCTCTGATCTATCTGACGTCCTGTTAAATATATATTATCTATTTTATGCAGACGATTTCAATCTGTACCAAACCATTGAATCTTAATCTGATATATTTTTTTCCAATCTAGTGGTGCAATATATGTGTCAAATTGTAAGGTTAGGTTTGTTATCGACGTAAGTTAAAATCTATACACGTCGTTTGGCGTTGATTTGCATAAGGAGGTGTTACAACCTTTTGTTATACTCTGGACGGGTTATACCCTTCAAAACATCCTGTGAATTTCACTATGATTTAATGGCTCTGTCAGAAGTTATCACAATTAAAAATTTTCCAATTTTTTTTCGCATACTTTTACGCGCTCTGCGTAGACCTAGGGTTAAAATCTCCAAAGCGGTATAAGAACTAAGCTAAAAATATGATCGATTTTCATTTCACATACTTGTTTCTTTTCCTCTTTCGTAGCCACAGAAAGATGAGAGTACTTGAAAATTTACTAAAAAGGCCACCGCCGTCAAAGAATTAATTATATTTCAGTTTTCAATTAAACATTACGAAAATCAGTGAAAAAGTAATATGGAACTGAGCTTTATTTTTTTATTACAACTAGACAGGCCAGCGATAATCCTTTCAGAATCGTCTTAGATGAAAAATGAGAACACATTGATCAATAACGAATATCTGGTAAACGCTCTCAATGATTTATGATTTTAGGCCAAACTATTTGCCAGATATACAACACTTTTTGGAATGAGTCGTCGCAAAAAATCAGTTGCCACGTCGCAAATCTCATTTAATTAACAATGAATAAACAAGGATCAGCGAAAAGTCACAATCCATTTTTCTTAATCTCTTCTCTACTCACAAACTCAGCTTCTGCCTTATCCTGTTCAGCCAAAAGAAATCACAAAAAATCCTTTCGTCTAAAAAACTCTGCATTTTCCACCATCTCACAGCCACTATACCTAATTTTGATAAAATATCATCCAGATATTACAACATTCTGAATAATTTATCATAATAATCAACTCCACGTCCAATTTCGTATCCTTGCCGAAACGCAAAAAAAAAACCTCCCAGACAAGTCAAAACATTCCGACTTTCTAAACCCATCGACCAAACCTCCTTTCACCCTAGACAACGACAACTCCAAACACTCTGTCAGTTTTGTTTAGATTAATGACATCGTAATCTGAGATGAAAGTGAATTTTTAAACATTCTTTGTGGTTTACTCCTTCGTTCACTGTGTCACTTGTTCACTGTCTCGGTGTCAAAAGGAAGTTTGTTGTAAAATCGGATTTTTGCAACACCCGACTGAATTTAACCCAATGCTGAATAAGTAAGTGAGTGAGTTAGTGGGTGGGTGAATGAGTTTCGGAGCGAAATTATGGGATTTCATGTTACACGCAAAGTTGGAGCGTACACCTATCCCCCGATTTACACGGTAGATACGTTCCTGAGAAAAACGTGTAAACCGAAAATTAAAAATTTTCAAGTCAAAACCGTGTAAATCGAAAAGCTTGCAGAAAATGCATAATTTTACTATTTAACAGTTGTGATTTTTTTCAATATTTGTAGGTGTACACAGAAATAAAAATAAAATGTATTGACAGGTTAAAATATGTAATATATTACGGAAACACTGTTTTTTTATTTAATTACAATACATTAAACAGAAGAACAAAAAATAAAACCAAAGGTGTTTTATTATCCTTCATCACCATCAGAAATTACTCTCATTCTTTTTTTCGAAATCGAAGGTTGGAATTCACTTTCGTCACTCAAAGTTATTTGTGCCGATTCGATGTTTAAAGCAGAAATATTTTCATTCTGAGAGATGGTAATAAAATCGGTTATTAACAATTGCTTCGAATTTTTTGTAAGATCTTTGTAAACTTCTTCATATTGAGCCAAGCAGCGATTTATGTCACGTTGGAATCGTAAAGCCCTTTCAACGTTTGTGTCATTTTGTATAAAATGATTACCCAGCTTTCTTCCCAATGCGAGTCCTTCGCGGATGACTTTAGCAGTGAATGTTACTGGTACTAATTCCTCTTCATCAGATTTGTCAGACTCACTTTCGCAAACTAAGTTAACTAAATCATCCTCACTTAGTTCTTTATCAGCCATTAACTCTGCGATATCATCAACAGTAAAATCATCAAAACCTTCTCCGCCCAATGAATGCGCCATCGTTTTATGTACAAAGCTTTAAAAGTAGAAATTATGCCTTGGTCCAATGGTTGTAATAATGAAGTTGTATTTTTTGGTAAAAATTTTACTTCAACGTTCTCATATTCTAGATCTTGTGGGTGACCCGGCGCATTGTCAATAAACAAAAGCACTTTAAAAGGCAATCCCTTTGAACTTAAATATTTTTTGGCATCTGGGATAAAACATTCATGAAACCATTCAGTAAACATTGCAGCAGTAACCCACGCTTTCTTATTAGCCGTCCAATAAACGGGAAGATTATTGATGTTTACTCCTTTAAAGGCACGGGGCATTTTTGATTTGTTAATCACTAATGGTTTCATAATATAATCTCCTGAAGCATTGCTACAGAAAAGAATTGTTATGCGATCTTTTGCTGCTTTATGACCACTAGCCAATTTATAAAATTTTGAGACATAAGTCCTTTGAGGAATTTTTTTCCAGAATAACCCTGACTCATCAGCATTGAAAACCTGATCAGGGGTGTATGAATTGTCGTTAATAATTTCTGCAAAATTTGCTGGATATTCTTGGGCTGCATCTACGTCGCCAGAAGCCAGTTCACCTTTTAATTTTAAGCTGTGTAAAGAATGTCTTATTTTAAATCTGTCAAACCAGCCATGACTTGCCAAAAAATTTGGCTTTTCAGTTGAAGAAGAAGGTGGTAATTGCTCTACAATTTTTTCGTAAATTCGTAATGCTTTATTTGTCATAGCGGCCGTATCAATGGGTACTCTTTTTTGTGTTTGATCTTCTATCCAAAGCATTAACGCTTTCTCCATTATTTCCATTGCGATATTTCTGGTGTATGATGTTGTGCCCATACTCGTGGTATTGCCAGCTGCAACACTCTTTCTAATTGTGTTTTCATTTGTTCTAATAGTTCTTATTGTAGCTTCGTTCATGCTATATGATTTTGCAACATCTACTACTCTATCTCCCTTTCGTAAGCGATCCAAAATTTCGATTTTAGTTTCCAAAGAAATAACTTTTCTTTTAACTTCTTTCGACATTATAAGCCTATATGTAATTTTTTTTTAATTTATGTTTATAATAATCTAAATTATGCACTCACTTGTAATTTACGAATATGGAAAATTAAATCTTTCTGAAACTGTGAAACTTTCACTCAAATACAATTTTCCGTAGATGAAACTTTAATTTTATGCGAAGAAATACAGACACAGTATGCATGTGCAGCAAGTCAGCACATAAGCTCGGGATTCCCCGTGAGATGTGTACACAGCGCACGTGTTCAAACACAGTTGCATTTAGTAGAGTGCGATAAAAACAAACACAGTTGCATTTAGTAGAGTGCGATAAAAACAAAAAAAAACTTATTTGGAAAACCGTGTAAAAGCGAAAACGTGTAAAACAAGTACCGTGTAAATCGGGGGATAGGTGTATTTTCAAGTTTCGTTTTGCGAGGTTTCTGATAGCAGTCGTCAGTCAACGAATGTATGGGTATGAGTACGATGGCATTTTGTTACGGGAATGACGAGATTTCTTGTGAAAATTGTAGCTAGAATTCTGGGTCAGTGAATTTTAAAAGCAGTGAAATAAGAAGAAAAACTGTATAATTGGTTTCAGTTTTACGCAAATTGTTTATGAGATTTGGTTTTTGCTAGGACTTTAGCGTTGCACGAAATGGCACATTTGTGTGCGATGTGGCGAAGAATGATATTGTGGTGGTGTGCAAATGACATTTCGTGAAATTAAAAGTTTTTATTCGTGATGAAAGTTATTTAAGATTCGTATTTGGCATGGAATACATACATATATTTTGATGGCTGGTAAGAAACAGTGAGAATGAAGGCAATTCAGTGGAAGTAGAGATATTTTTTTCTTGGATGGTGGATTTACAGTGGGTAAAAAATTAAGGACGAACTCTTAGTATGAATAAAAAACCTATTTTTAATGCAACTTTAAAAATAAATGATGATGTTTTCGCATTTAATTAAAAGTTTTGCATGTTTACTTTACGAACAATATAAAAAAACCGGTAACGAAGCAAATTTCACAGCATTAACGTAACATTTTTCACTGAAGTACCAAAATAGCGCAAAAAAAGTTAAGGCATAGCGCAGCTTTATCTGAAATTATTTGTAATTTCTGGAAAAAATAGCGTTAAATGTACTTAAAATCATGAAAATATGATATTTATATTCAGTCCAGCTTAAAAAGTGTATTGAAAAGTAATTTTACTGAAGGTGTTGTTGAAAATGAGAGTGAAAAGGAAATCGGTAGGTGCAGAGATCCGTGAATGTTTTTTGCGACGTTGGGAAACATGAATGGCGTATTCTGAGAATGGAATACTAATGGGAAAATCAAGCTTTACAGTGAGAAATGTAATAACAAAATATAAATCAACCAAATCGTTTGAAACAAAACATCGGTCAGAAAGGACTAAAATCTTATCTGAGCGTAAAAAAGTGAATTATCAGAAAAATTAAGAAAAACCTTAAACTAAGTGTCCCAGTTTTACAAATTAGTATGAAAGAACGAGTTGAAACGAAAGTGGCTACTCAAACTATTCGAAACGTAATAAAGAAAGAAGGTTTTAAGGGCAGAATGTGCCTAAGTAAACCTTATATTAGTACGAAAAATGAAATGGTAAAATAACGTTTTGCTTAGTAATTTGTAAAAAAGCCAAAATTATTCGGGAAGTCCATAATTTTTGTTGATGAAGTAAAAATTGATGTTTTTGGATGTGATGGGCGGCGATATGTTCGGCGAAAGCCTAATACAGAGTTTCGGAGGAATCGTACTACTCCCAGTGTAAAACACAGCGGAGAGAGCATTATGCTATGGAACTATATGGGGCCATCTGGTCCTGAAAATATAGATTTTGTGAACGGTATGATGGACCAAACGTGTTGCCTGGATATTCTTAAAACAAATATTAAACAAAATTGCTGAAAAATTAGGCATTTTATACAATTTTGGCCTGTATCAGGACAACGATCCGAAGCACGATTCGGAGCAATGTCGGTTTTAGGCTATTTGTAACTGTCCAAATGCTATTAAAACCCCCCTCAGTCAACGAACTTAAACCCGATCGAGCTTTTATAGCATCATCTCAAAACCAGAGTAGCATTGCGAAAGGTTAAGTATAACAAAGGGCTCTAAGATGTCATTATTGATGAGGGGACCAACATTTCACCCACTTTTTGTAAAAAATTTGCGAAAAACATGCCGAAACGACTGCGAGAAGTGATAAAAATGCGTGGAATAGCCACAAAGTATTATCGCTACGTAAGTTAATTTTTTTGAAATTGATCAATTTAACACAACTGAAATAATTTCAGATAAAATTGCGCTGTACCTTAACTTTTTTTGCGCTATTTGGATACTTCCGGTTTATTGTATATTGTTCTTGAAGTAAACATGCAACGCTTTTAATTAAATGCAAAAACACAATCATTTATTATTAAAGTGCCATTTAAAATAAGTTTTTTGTTATTACTAAGTGTTCGTGCCTTAACTTTTTTCACCCACTGTAAGTGGATTAATGCTCAGTCTTGAGATTGTATGGATTCGAAATTATTTTAGTGGACAAATTTTACTATAAAGATATAGTCTGTAAATAGAAAAAATGGAGAGAATTACTACTTCAAATCTTCCCCTTGGTTTCTCCGCTACCTAAGCTCAACGAGCTTGTGGCTGTAACTTGTCAAATTCGCGTACTCATGCCCTGCTATCTCTATCTCTATCTTTCTGTTCGCGGAGGAGAAGTCTGTCCAATTTGCCCATAGTCCCATAGTTTTCCTTCATTACTACTTACGCTAAGATTCAGGCGAATTGTTCAATCCTTACTGTTGTTTTCATTTCCTTATGTATATATATATATATATATATATATATATATGTATATATATATATATATATATTTATATATATATATATATATATATATATATATATATATATATATATATATATATGTATATATATATATTTATATATATATATATATATATATATATATATATATACATATATATATATATATATATATATATATATATATATATATATATATATATATATATATATATATATATATATATATATATCTTCTCTCAAGTCGGACTTTTCTACTCTGGGAACTTTTATATTTTTGGACCTAGTGTCAGTTGCACTTTGACTCCCTTCCTCGCAGTGAGCGTTCATATTCTCTCCTTTCTCTCTTCTCTAGATAGTTAATTCTCTTCATCGCTCCCTCGTAGTTCTGCTACTTTAAGATTCTAATGCTCGTAGGTTTAAGTACCTGTCATTTTCTCTCTGTTCTAGAAATTTTAAGATTGCAAGGGTGCTGTTGGGGTGATTGTCACACCGGGGCTCGACTAGCAATTTACCCTCCCACATCCGATAGTAGCGTCTGTCAAATTTATGGTATGCCATCTGTGCGTGGGGAATTTCATGGCATGCAATTTTATTTCGAAAATGCCTCTGAGTGGGAAGGATGTGCGCTGTATCCGAGTGTCAAATGCTCTTAAGGAGTTATTTGAAGTCCAGAGCGAAGAAATTCTGCTAATTATGAAAACTTCACGTATAAGATAAATTACTTTTTGGGTAAGCGGGTGAAATTTCAGACGAAAATGTAACTATTATATGATTTGCTGGGGCACTCATCGTTCAAAATTGAAATTATTTCTTTTTTTTAATAAAATAAATATATATAATTTGACTATTCCGCATCAAAATTCGACTTTTTCGCAATTTCCCACCATTTCATATTCTGTAGACTATTTTCATTGCTCAACGAGATCTAAAAATCCCTTTGAATTCAGAATCCCTACATTTTCTCATAAGAAATAAAGCATTCGCACGGTTCAGCGCCATTTTGAAATCAAGAACTGTATAAATATTGCCAGGCAGATTGCCAAGCCAATTGCATACCATATTGCCTACCATTTATGGCAGACCATAAAATATTGCATGCCATAGGCTGCCTCCACTGGCAATTTCAAATGTTATGCCATGGGAAATTGCTAGTGGAGGCAGCCTTTCAGTTGTGTCGAGCAGTTTGAGGGACTTGGTACGTTTGAACTTGTCTATGGTTTCTATTCGTAAGTCCTTGTGTATGTCAGTGTTTCTGATGTATCAGGGTACCCTCGTTAGTTTTCTCAAAGAAAGGTTTTGCCAAATTTGTAACTGTCTTTTGTTCGTCCTGTGTGCTTGGTAAAAGATAGTGCTTCCATAAGTGATGGTTGGTCTGATGATCTGCTTGTAAATAAGGGCTCTGTTCTTCATATTTAGCTCATTTGATACAAGTAATGGGTACAGCTGGTTCATTATTCCGCTGGGAATTAATCGTTTGTTTTGTATGTGCGTATTCTAAAAGAGTCATCTGTCAAAAGTTAGTCCTAGATATTTGGCTGTCGTTTTCCATTCTATGGGTTCATTTTTACTGTCAATTGTTTACTGTTTTTTCCGCCTTGCTACGAATCTTCTACTTCTGGGAGGATTTCATCAGTGTGTCTATGTATTTTTGCAGATTGGTGGTTATTAATTCAGCCTGTCGAGATGTGTTGTAGATGCAGGTGTCGTCTGCAAGAAAGGAGATTTTCGTTGTGGCATCATCGGGATGTCTGCAGTGTATAAGGTATGCAACAGTGGAAAGAGTGGAGGACCTTGCGGGACGCCGGCTTCTAATGCTAGCGTTCTAGAGAAGTGTTCGTGGAAAAACTTCTACCTTTAAGAAATGATCCAATCAATTGTATAAGTGGTTTTGGATTGCGAAAAGCGTACATTTTAACGATGAGGCCAGCATGCCATACCTAATTGAATGCCTTGGTAACATCGAAAATGACAAGACATGTTGACTCCTTTTTGTTGAATTCTAACGTGCGGAGACAACTCTATCTAGCTGCAGTTCGGTGGAGTTGTGGGCTTTGAAACCGAATTACTCTTCTGTGGCTATGAATTTATCGGCGACTACTTTTTCGAGTCGCGAAAGAATTAAGCGTTCTATTAGTTTTTCGATCGAGGATAGGAGGCCGATTGGTCTCTAGTTTTGTGGAAACGTGAGGTCTTTGTGTGGTTTGTGAAGCACGGTAATAGTAGCTTTATTTCCAGCTACTCGGTAAATTTTTTTCTGCAAAATAGTTTTGGCAATTTTTTGTTATCTCTTGGATTTTGTTGTCTGATAAGTTTCAGAGGCAGGTATTTGTTATCGTGTCCAGTCATGGTGATTTACGTTTGTTAAGCCAGGCTACTTATTATTTAATGTCTGCATTGTCCGTGGGAAAGATCTCTTTTTTTCTTAGTTTTACTGTAGCTAGAATGTTGGTAGCTCTTTCCTCAATATATTCTTCCTGGTCGGATTCTTGTGAATTTGTTGGGCTCTCTTTGAATTACAGCTCTATTGTGTCTGCAAAAGCTTCTGCCTTTTCCTCGTTCTCATATTTGAGGAAGCTTTCTCATTGCTCGTTCTTGAACAGTGAGACCTGTTAGCTGATGGTTTTTGTGAGACAGTTCATTTACCGTTTGGCGCTAAGCTCTCCTGCTCATATAGCCCTTCTCCTAACTCGGTTTCTTTTTCGGATCAGCTCTTTAATGTCCCTTGGGAGCTCGTAGGAGCTATAGGCATCTATTGGAGTATTCGTGGTGAATTCTTCACCTGGGCTATTTTAGCTGATAGATTTTGAACAGCTTTATCGATGTCTGCTGGTGGGGATCTCGGTCGCCATTGCGCTCTGAAAAGCCTGCCAATTTCAGAAAATCGTCAACGTACACATCTTCTTTTAGAAAGCGGATTGGCCTATGGTCGGATGAGAGCTCATCCAGTACTGTGGCCTGCACATTGTGCTGAAGTTTCAAAGAAAGACCTATTTCCAGTGCATGGTTGTTGGTTATTCCGAAATAGGTAGGTTCACTTAGAATATATGGGCTTACTTGTTTATCCATGACAAATTTTATCAGCAATGTCCCCGCTTTATTTCTTCTCTTATCACCCCAGAGCCAGTGGTAGACATTTTGATCTCCTGCTATAAAGAGTGATCCTTCCTGGTCAAACAGTTTAGAGAGATCTTGACTGAAATTGAGTGAGCCTGGGGGTTTGTAAAAATAAATCACCACAAACTCAAAAACTGAGTGTGTACTGTTGCCTCTAGTTGATCTTAATTGGGAATAGTGATATGATGGTGGCTGATATTTCTTTTTACGAGGATGCCAGAGAGTCTATCATTTCTATAAAAATGACAAGAAACTGGAGATGTTCTCCACGTTAAAAGAATGTTTCTTGAATGAGAACTATGTCAACTTTGCAGCTAAAGAGGAATTGTATCGGTTCTCCCGTTTTGTTTGTTCGTTAGCATTAAAACATGGTTGGGGACGTTCATTGTGGAGGATTTTTAGAAAGAGTTTTTGAAGTTGGGAATGCAGAAAACATTCCTTGCATCATTTTTTTTTTCATCGTGAATTGGAATTGCTTATCCATGCTGAAGAAAATATGATTGAAGTATTCTGCATTGGGATTTGATTAGTATGTTGTAGGGGCGGGGTCGGTATTTAGTTAGTTTAGTTGGTTTAGCCTCAGGAATGGCGGCAAGTGTTCGCTAATTAGCGACGTACGCAAATGATTTTTTTTTAGGTTTTTTGAATGTTTCAGGCATCCTTTGTAACTGGCAGGGTGTTCTTCGCCGCAGTTTACGCAATTGACCTTTTTCGTCTTTGTGTTATGTGCACTGCAAATGGTGGTAGAGCCTTTCACATTTGACGTATCTGGCTTGTATGTGGTAGTTGTTTGCTGCATGGCCCAATGTTGGCAATTATGACATTGCAATTGTCCGGCAATTTTTGTTTGACACTTGTGCTTCCACTTTGCATATGCGGTGACATACGCCTTGATATTAGATGCGTCCGTTTTTTGTCTAGGAAGAATGACTTTTACTTGTTTAGAAAGCCCATTTCTCAGTTTGAGGACACACAACTCAATTGGGTGGAGGCCTTGCTATTCAAAGTCTTCTTTAGTTTCAGCTAGTGTGAGCCCGTGAAGACCCGTAATGAAAATATTTAAGTTCTTTCATCGGGCAGAAGATAGGTGTGAAATTCTATCTTTTCTGCCATCAGTAATTTGGTGAGCTTTCTGCCCTTTAATAGCTCAATATTCAGCTCTTTAATAGCTCAGGTTAACGGAGCCTATTTTTCCAATTACCGAATAATGTTTGGCACAGATTGTCGTAGGTTTCTATTGACTATCTGTTTTGCTCGCTTGTTTGCTGCTTCAAGGGGAGATTGGCTTCGTCAGGACCACCAGTGTCGGTTTTTTGGCACTGGCAGGACGAGGAACTCTCTCTCTCTCAAAATGTTTACTCGCTGAAGTCTCTGCTACTACGTGTTGACTTATCAGGCATAAATATTTTCTGTTCACTGACGGATTTATACTTTACATAAAGCTGTAACTTAAATTGTTTTCGCAGATGCAGTAAAAGAAAAAAAAGAAGAAAACGTTAAAAACGGCAACAACGAAGACGAAATCACAGTTTCAGGCGATGGTTCGTTGGTAAACCGTGGTTTCACATCGGTTGTGGGAATCGTTTCTGTGATTGCAAAGTATGTTAATAAAGTTATAGACGTAATTGTAAAATTGAAGGTCTGTAGATCATGTGAAAAGTGGATAGGTAAAGAAGAGACAGATTGGTTTTTAGAACGGTACGAAGGTCACATGGAAAAATCTACGGCAAATCTTGAGGATAGTTCAAGTAAAACGGAGGTTGATAGTGTTATAAAATGTTTAAACGATCAGTTGAATGGTTTGGTTTAAAATATAAAAAAATACATTGGTGACGCCAATTCTAAGGCTTTTAAAAATTTATTAGAAGCTGGTGTTTACAGTGTATTTGTAAAAAGCGCATGTACAGGCGTGTCAAAGAAACAAAAAAAGCACTAACGAAGTTGCAAGAAGTTGAAGCTGCTGAAGAAAAAAAACTAAAACAAAACGAAAATCTAAAAGAAGAACAAGAATTGCAAAAAAAAAACGGAGATCAAACAAGGATGCATTGGATGTTCAGGGTGCAAAAATCAAGAGTTGTTTTTTGATTAATAAGCCAATGATAAAACTTAGTACATATTATGGGTAAGCAATTGTGAGAAATGAAAATGTAATTGAAGTAATGAAAAAAGCCGTGTATCACTTGATTTCGGCAGATGAAGAGCCCCAGCATTCTTACTGCCCGAAGACCGTATGTTTCGGTAAGCCGAACTGCTCGACGACCGAATAGATAAGTTTAAAGTTAAATAAATTAGCTTATATTTTTTTGTTAGGTCTGTATCTTATTGTAGCCGAAATAATGAGCCGGGCAGAAAAAGTTCCTTAAAATTACGCCTAGGAAGAAATTGAAGGGATATTATATTATAGGCATAGACAATTAATGTAAGTATGAGTTTTCTGTAAAAAAATCTGCCCGGGTGAAAATATATTCTATCAGACCGCTTAGTCTGAAATTCTTACGCGGCATCTTACACATTAGTAGCTCTAATGGGGGCTACGATCTTTTTTCCATCCCTAACTTTCCATTTTACAGCCTGATTTGTTTTCGAAGCCTGAAAATTTAATTCGATTTTATTTATTTCATATAATTCAATTCGATTTTATTTATTTCAGGTGTCTTCAAAAACCAAAATCATAGGGACAAGCTAAGTACCTGTTTTTGAGAGAAAAATTCCCGAAAAAAGCGTAAAAACACGAGCAAGTTACCAGACCGCTGCTTGAACATCCTGGCGCCCAGCGTGGGCAATGCTGAACCATAAATCCACATTTTTTGTTAATAGCATAAGCATTTATTTTCCAAACTCGAATAAGCTTCTAAGATGCTCAGAATATATTGCAATCCATGTCATGTTAGCTAAAGGATGTATTCAAAATCAACAGACGAGTTTGCCTCAGAAATCAAATTACTGATAAAAATATGAGTACGTACATCATCTCTTACGTACCATCTATTTAAAAATACATCAACACAGTCAAAACCCGATATGCTATTAATACAAACCATAATTCCGTCTATTCTTGAACTATCAAATTTTATCTTCCATAATCAAACATAATATTCGAATCTGTTTGAACTTATTATCCTCAGATACTTTCTATATCTAGAACTCAAACAAGCTTGAATGCTAGCATTTGCCCTTTTTATTCTTGACCTGATTTCATCATCATAAATATACATTATCTTTGAGATCCCGACACCATTCTATCTGTTCCGCTCTGATGAATAGCGTGTCAAAGTCAATAGCTTGATGAAATTCATTGATATCGAGTAATAAAATGATTTTCATGGAAAATCAATAGGATAAATGAAACATCATAATAAGAATACTTGTAAGCGACAAAAGGACTTTTCGTCAGATGTGCGTATTGAAAGATGAAGGAAACGGAAAACTTTCATAATCGATTGGATGGATTAAGATGAATTATTTTGAGCTAATTATAAAATGGGCATACAGTTGTTGTTGCCGTTCGATGGTACTCATGTTAAAGATGTAGCTGCTAGTTGAATGCTAGAATTTATTAATAATCTGTCAAAGGGCAAATGGAAGCTGTCGATTCGATTAGACAAATAAGTTCAGAGCTAAGTTTTGTCGATGTAGTGATCAAGTTGGACTTTTCATGAATATAATGTCAAGCCAATCACTCCATAAATTTATTGTAGAGTGAGCGAAGTGACAGTTGTGATCATAAAAGTGTTAACTTGGAAGTGAATTAAGTTTCACCCACCCATAAACTTTGTTTTGGGGGTGGATAAACCTACAGAACGATGCAGCAGAATTTTATTAGTCACTAGTACTGGAGATTTCATTACCCATAAAACGGGATTTCGATATATCGCTCCTTTTGATTCCATTGGATCTTGTTAGCGCATTTCATACATTTGATTAATCAGTCGAAATAAAATTTAATCCTTTGAGCTGACAAAATCGATTAAAATTCATTAAATCAATAATTTTTTGCTGAAATTTTATTGACGAAATTTCGTACAGACAGTTGAATTAAGATATTTTCATTCAGTTTGCTTCCGCTTGTTTTTGAGGAATGTTGGGAATGATTTCCGGAGGTGATTTCGTTAGTATAATGATTTCACATTTCAGCAAAATTTCGTAAACGGCAGGCATGTAATGAATGTGAAATGAAGTTTTTCATCGAATAAAATATTCCTAAATGCAAACGAAATGCCGAATTCCATGTAGTATAATGGTTTAAATTAAATTAATTCTTACTTGTTTTTCAGACTGTGAGCGTTGAAAAATAACGAAACGATGATTTAAGCTTTTGTAGCTGATTGAGTTGTTGGTAAATTTTCACAATTAAATTATATAGCATGTTCTGAAACTTATAAAATTGATTATTTTAGACACGATTGTATGTCAAGCTTTAATTTCACATTTATTTCAGTAGATGAATTATGTTTTAGCCATTTATTGGATTTGATTTCATTAGCTTTAAAATGAACTACATTTTGAGCGACTGACAAGTTTTGTTACATTAAATAAATCAATCTTTAGTGTAAAATTTAAAAAATGGTGTTTTTTCTTCTTCTAAATGATAATCATTTTAATCATATCGGTTAAATTGTTGAAATTTTTATCATCTTGTTTTTCTCCTAATGTTGACTACATTTAGCAAACTATAAATAATTTCGTGCCCGCTTTTTTTTTTTTTGATTTCGTCTTATTTTAATCCACTTCCAAAATCCAAGTGGGTTAGTAAATCAATAAAATAAACCATATGAATTATTAAGAAACGAATTGCACAGCCTGGATTGTAGTTTGCAAGATAATCAACCCACAAAAAAAAAATTCCATAAGAAAATGTTTTCAAACCCAGAGATATCAGCTGTGTATATGAATAAGAACAAAACTTCTTCAGTTAAGGTGATTAAATTAGTCTATTCTAGCAATATAATCAACAAGTTCGTGTCAGTAAAATAACCACAAAAAGTTACTAAGATATTAGAAAGTAAAAATATATCAAAAACAGTTGTACAGTATCAGTTTCTACTTGTGTTCTTTGTTATGAACAAAAATGAAGGTTTATTTGAATTAATTTGTTAAATGAGATCATGATACAAATAAAGGGAATTGAGTTCGAAATTAAATAAGTTCACTTAAATGTCAATATACCTTGCGAAGATTACTTAATTTCACTTAATTTTCAATATGATACATTAACTTATTGAATCTAAATTTGGTTCACTTTTTCTTCTTATTTGTATAAATAAGCTCTCTCTTAATATTGTCGCGGGGTGCGGGGTTACACAAAACACGCACTTCCTTGGAAACAATGCATTAGCTTGCGTTAATAGTGTTAATGACCTCGGCGTTATCTTGGATGAGCAACTTGAAAAAATAATTTCCAGTGCGAAAAAAACAGCTAGGCTTCATTGAACGATGAGTCGTGGAATTTCATTTACTTCTGGGAAAAAGACCGCTACACATTGCACTTGTACATCCTCTCTCAAATACGCTTCCATTATCTGGAATCCAGCCTTTTTAGTCCATTATTGCAGACACGATTCTAAACAAAAAAACTCTAGCGCAGCTGAACCGCTAGAAACACTAATATTCGAAGAACAGTAGAAGAATTGTGCAGGTTTTGAGTGCATATTCCACCTCTTGATCTGCTTATTACGGCCAAACTGTTTCAAACGCCACGTTTTACTTTGGTCTCAAGAATGCATTATAACTCATATGGTGGAAGGTTTCAGATATTACCATTGGCATGAATGTCAACGTTTATGAGAGCAAAACACGGGTTAATTATATTCGTTATCAGTTGCTTATTTCACAAAATTTTGAAAGTAGCATCTCATATAACATCAATGAAGAAAATGAAAATGTAACTGAAGTTGGTGTTTGGGGCTGCGATCCGAAAAATTTGCAGAACTTTGGGAATTGAAACATTGGTTATTTATTTTCATTGTAAATGTTTCCGGTATGAATACTAGCTGTAAGCATTTATTGATACAAAAGTAGCACAACCGACTCATGCTGGCAACCTTTTGCCAGTATCAAAGCCAAGAATATATCACATCTGCTTCACGTTGTTATATTACATTCGAAGTTATAGGAGTATAAAGAAATTTAGGGTTACCTGCAGCGAGTTTTTTCAAATAATCGAAAACTTAATATTTGCTGTTTATTGTCACTACAATATCAGTACCTTTAGAAAATTCTACGATAAAATCACTTAATCAAGATATTGCTATTAAACACAAAACCAACAATAGCTGGCAACTCTATCGTAACTTTTCAACCAAATTCGGCCTGAATAATGTTTATAAATTTTTGGCCGAATCGATTTTAATTTTACATGTAAATCGGATAATGTTTTGGAATTTTTTAACTCTATGTGTGCGCTGGGTGCCTAAAAAGAAAACGGGAAAATTTGAAAATTGTTAAATTGCGATAGCTTTTGACAGAGCTATTCAATTATTACGAAATTTTCAGGACATATTGGTATTATTTAGCTGTAGATTTGTGTAGCTTTTAATGAGCGTGCTGGCAAGCCTGTAGTATACCTCCAAATCATCGTCTCTCTTGAAAAAAAGCCGCTTCTTCAAAGCCACTCATATGTAAATCTTGTGCTTTGTTTACATAGATAAAAAAATGGTAGCCTTTGCCCAATTAACATATATTTTTAGCATCAAAAATTTCTGTTCACGGAAACTCACGATCCGATTAGCGGAATGAATTGAAATTTGCAGAATGTATTGGTCTTAAATAGGACCAGGTTTGATAAAAGTGATTTTGAAATGCGGGTGATTCTGTGCCAGTGGTGCCATCTTGAAAAATCACTAAAAAAGATAACTACTTTTAGCCCTATAAATTCTGATTCAATCGTTCGATTTTTACGAAATTCACACAGTAGCTGGACATTATTTCAAACCACGTTTGATAGAAATTTGGTTGAAAAATTCGATTGGAACTGCTAGCTATGATAATTTTGGTGTCTTAAATTTCAAAAAATAAAAATTTGGAAGTGAAAATATTCAAACCATCGAATATCCTAAAAAATGTCCGTTTCTTACAATAGAACCAATTTGTATAAAAATCTTATGCCTTGTCTACACGTTCAAAGTAAAACTTTGGAAATTCCATGTCGGACAAGAACGGTAACCCTTTCCCAGTTAACCTATATTTTTAGCATCAAAAACTTCTGTTCACGGGAACTCACGAACCAATAATCAGATACAGCTGAAATTTACAGAATGCGTTGGACTTAAGTAGGACCAAGTCTGATAGAAGCAATTTTGAGTTGTGGGCAACTCTGTACCAGTGGTGCCATCTTGAAAAATTACGAAGAAAAAACCTGCTTTTTGCCCTATGAAATGTGAATAAGTTACCAGATTTTCATGAAATTGACACAGTAGCTGAACCTTACTTTAAACCCTGTTTGGTACAAATTTGGTTGAAAAATTCAATTGGTGCTGCCAGCTATGGTAATTTTTGTGTCTTTGGTTTTGAAAATTCGCTCAGGGAAATAAAACTTTTTGCCCTATAACTTCCAGTGCAGTCATGAAATCAATACGAATTTCATACAATTGATGAGATCTATTATAAACATTATTCAGGCCGGATTTGGTTGAAAAGCAACGGTAGAGTTGCCAGCTATTGTTGGTTTTGTGTTTAATAGCAATATCTTGATTAAGTGATTTTATCGTAGAATTTTCTAAAGGTACTGATATTGTAGTGACAATAAACAGCAAATATTAAGTTTTCGATTATTTGAAAAAACTCGCTGCAGGTAACCCTAAATTTCTTTATACTCCTATAACTTCGAATGTAATATAACAACGTGAAGCAGATGTGATATATTCTTGGCTTTGATACTGGCAAAAGGTTGCCAGCACGAGTCAGTTGTGCTACTTTTGTATCAATAAATGCTTACAGTTAGTATTCATACCGGAAACATTTACAATGAAAATAAATAACCAATGTTTCAATTCCTAAAGTTCTGCAAATTTTTCGGATCGCAGCCCCAAACACCAACTTCAGTTACATTTTCATTTTCTTCATTGATGTTATATGAGATGCTACTTTCAAAATTTTGTGAAATAAGCAACTGATAACGAATATAATTAACCCGTGTTTTGCTCTCATAAACGTTGAAATTCATGCCAATGGTAATATCTGAAACCTTCCACCATATGAGTTATAATGCATTCTTGAGACCAAAGTAAAACGTGGGGTTTGAAACAGTTTGGCCGTAATAAGCAGATCATGTGGTGGAATATGCACTCAAAACCTGCACGATTCTTCGACTGTTCTTCGAACATTAGTGTTTCTAGCGGTTCAGCTGCGCTAGAGTTTTTGAAGTTCGATTAGCCTAGTGGGTAGAACACTAGCTTCTTGTATGTAGGGTCCCTGGTTCGAATCCAGAATCGGGCAAGTACCACGCACCGACCGTTGAGGTCACATAGTTCTGAATGGGTACCTGTATTAATCACGGGTAAAGTGAGTCAGGAAACTAATCACTTCAGACTCGTATTTACATTGATTGCAAATTTGTGATGAAGCTCTCTACCACCTTTAACCCCTTGACCCGTATAAGGGTTGTCGTGGGATTACTTTACTTTACTTATTTTATTTTCCTGACATAGTGGGGCACATAGCGAATCTGTTAAATCATATGCTGAAAAGTAATCATAGTTTTAGCGCCTTTTGCCAGCAACAAAGTGAATTGGTTTCTATTGACCTGATTGTCCTGAGATTTTCTAATCTATTTAATCTTATTCGACTTCCATAAAAAAAATTCACTAGAGAATAACCTAGACTAGTCCTTAACCTTAGCAACAAAGAACCTAGACGTATAACATATTATTGACAGAGATGTTTGACTTTATTCCTCATGAATGGAAGTCAATCGAAATCAAATATGTAAGACATTTTTTAAGGATATGAGGAATAAAATCCAACATCTCTGCCAATAATGTGTTATTTTAATGATATGTGTCAATAATATGTTATTATCCATAAAACGGAGAATTTCCGGTTTGACTGATATACAGAAGAAAGTCTTCTTAAGTTGAAAATGTGGACTTTAAATTTGCATGGAAGCATACTTATTTTCAGCCTTTTCTTAAAAACAGTGAGGCATGCGTTTTTTTTTTGAAAATAATAGATGTGTTGATCTTACTTTAGGCCTGTTTAAAACTTTTGACACTTTCATCAACAGTTTCATCACTTTTGCAAACTCACCATCTTATTAATGATAGCTCCATCTAATAGAGACTTAATGGGTTTTTTTTTATAAAAAGTTGAAATCAAGATCTGCATAGCTTTGTCGAGTTTTAAGTCATTGCTCTGACTATTTCAGGAGTTTCAGACAACAGTTCACATCTTGCTCTTCCAGTCAAACTTTCTGTTTCTGGTATTGAAGGCAATTATTAAATGGATCGAACGAAAGTTTTTTCTCGTTTGTCAAAGCTGAGTTCGCATCATAGCGTATATTCTGAGCTTAAGCACCATACAAAAAAAAACTCTAGCGCATCAGAATCGCTAGAAAACTGATTTTCGAAGAAATTGCCTTTGTGTGACCAAAAAAAGGTGGAAAGACGTAATACACTTTTTGTAGTATCATATCAACTATTTCTTCCCCAAAGCAACAAAAACCATTTCTCGACTATAACATGAATAAAGTGTTCAGTGCTGGCAACACTTTTCCAATAAAGCAGTAATAACCTATCCTTTGAATTTCGTTTACATCTGATGTCTCCTCCACACTGAGGGCCATCATGTGGCCATTGAGATAGTAGAAATGGAGTGGACATGGCCATAAGATTTACATTGAAGGGGATGGTAGTAATTTTTTGGGTGCTCATTGTCAAATCGGGTCAAATCCAAGTAGTTCTCCTCCGATTTGACAATTAGATCGAAATGGCGGAAAGGCAGCTTTAACATGCTTTGTGCGCGAGAAGATTGAAGGGGCTAATGGTGTAAAATTATACCGTCCGTGTCCAGGGGCTGGCGATGGCCGAGAATGGCTTTCGGAGCGGTTTTTCACACACATCAAAGCGGGCCCAAATGCGCAACCGAAAAATCATGACTGTCCCATCTTGTGGCCCGGTGTGTGGAGGCAAATTTGTGATGGTGGCTTTATTGTGGCCATCATTGCCACCATTGCAGTGGCCGATGATGGCCCACAGTGAGGAGGCAGCATGAAGATTTCATCGAAAGTTTCAGCAATTGTTTAAGTTTGTTTGAACCTGCCATCCGGAAAATTTTCAGTGCTTGGCAAATTTCAACATTGGTACCTTATTTTTATTGTAAATGCTTTGCATATGAATATCATCTATCGATTATATGAATATCATCGGTGTTAGCAGCGTAGTCTAAAATAACCCAAATTTCTTTCACGTTAAGTTAAACCCACCCTGTGGATTTCGTTTCGATTTCATGACTGGATCGGAAGTTAAAGGGAAAAAAGCTTTATTTTGCTGAGCAAATTTACAAAATTTAGGAGACACAATTTACCATAGCTGCCAACTTTGTTCTAATTTTTTCAATTTTGCTACCAAATGTGGTTTCAAGTGTATATATATATATATATATATAGATATATATACGTATATATATAGATATATATATATATATATATATATATATATATATATATATATATATATATATATATATATATGTATATATATATATATATATATACATATCTAAATATATATTTATATAAATATAAATCAACATCTTTCTCAGAAATTTTATTAAAACAATCCGTAGCTATGCCCACAGTTGGCGCTATTGCTTTTTTTATGTAATTATGCCACTAAAATGGTAAATAAACCTAGTCTGTGGATGGCTATGTATTTAACTTAACAAATTTCATAGTAAAAAGTAGAAAATGAAAACTGTTTGTTAGGGGAGAGGGAGAGAAATAATCAAGTCAAGCAATCGAGCATAGCAGACGTGCTATCAAAGATCGATTTTGGATGCCAGTTTACAATAAAAAATTCTTTGCTTTAAGTTACATTTTTCCATTATGGTACTGTTAGAGTGCAGATATGCCCCTTATTTTATTTGCTTTTTGTCAAAATAAGCTTCATAAAAACTGACATTGCTCATGTTCACACAAGTTGGCCCAAACATTTTCAATGTTTTCAAGGAACAAAAATGTTTCGTTCAAGAAATAAGCTATGCACAAACTTTCCTGTAAGCTCAGTGGAGGTTTCTTCGAATTCTTTTTTTTATAGAACTGATGTGACTACTTTATCCGATAGCACTGGACAAGTTAGGAAGTGCAAAATTACGACAAGGTAATTATCCATCTGATTAGTTTTGCTGATAAGGCTGACGTTAATGACCATGGTGAACTGAGATCAACGATCATGATTAACTGAGATGCTGTAAATGTCAAATGCAATGAAGAAACCCTTAAAGTTGGTAGTGTAACATCCATTTTCTCCTATTATCATGTGGCATCTGGTGGTTGAGAAAGAGTATGATTTTGTGTAGTCCCCGCATCTGAGAAATCTAAGAAATTTTCGGGTGTCAGATCCAATTGTCTTAGCTAACCAGGCTAGCACTTATACACCTCCACTTTCTTTAAAAAAAGTTTCATGTTCTCAGAGTCAGAATTTCAAAGAAAATAGTGCTAAGATCTCATCAATACTTTGCTACCAACTACACTTAAAACGGTTTTGAAAGCCTATTGTGACCGCCTACTTTAGGAGACCTGAAAAACTTCCTGAGTTTGATGTTATTGTTGACAACTCTAGCAAGACGACACTGTTTCCCAAAATCCTTGAGCCGTATTAGCGAACTTTTGAGCTGACTAAAGCAGAAATCATTCCTTGCTTTACTTATACACCACAAAACGTTTAGAAAATAACGGTTTTTCTATGTTAAGGTAGATGTCTTACATACTTTCTATGATACCTTCACCTTGCTGAAGAAGCAGATTGAAGATGAAGCTTTTATTGCAAAGCATTTTTTTAGTGAAAAAGTGACAAATAGGCAGAGGATGTTTATCATCCTAGTGCTTCCTAGAGTTTATGTTCACTCTGAAAATTTTTCTTTGGAGAGTGCTGAAACTTTGTTGGCTGCAACTTGTTCGCTGTAGTCAATCCGTTTATGTATTTCGTCCCAAACATTAGGAAATTTACCTATAAACCTAACAGGCAAGATGATTTCAGCTAGTTGATAATTTCTCATTATAGATATTCAATGCACAGTGCACTGTGTATATGCTCTATCTCTTACGATGTTGAACCTACTTCAGGCAAAGCTCCAACTTTTGTTAGCCACTTTCTTATTGCGGTCGTTGTTCAAACTTAAATTAGTTTACCTTTCAAATTTTAAATTCTACAACGGAAGCATTTATGTCCATTACTCACACTGCAATGCGAAAGAAACAAAACGAGCTGAATTTCTGTTTTTTTTTGTCGGCCGAACGCTTAATTCAGACTAGAATTCCTATCCTTTCAATTGCAGCCTGTTCCTAGAATTCCTATCCTTTCAATTGCTCCGTTCCGTCACCTGATTCGAAGAAACGATGAATGAATGTTATAATCCAAGCGACAAAACTTCGCAAAGTACATATTCCTATGTAACAAAGCGTATAAGTTATAATCGCACACGTTATGTACATAGTAGCCTGAGCTATAAAATATAGCTGCAAAGGCCAGATGAAAAATTGGTTTTTGTTTTATGATACATTAGGGGACTTTCTGTTGTGCACACAGTCTCGAATTCCATGCATATCGTCTCGCTGCCAATGATGACTTGGTGCACAGTACTATACAAAGTGCGCTATTATCATTACAAATTGAAAAAGCTTATGTAGCCAAGTGGGCAGGGTATCGGCTGTTACAGTCCGGAGTTTCGGATTCAAAACTAAGTTCTGTCAGACATGATACTTTTCTTTTTACCAAGGCCTACAATATACGGTTTTAAGGGCTATTATATATGCTTTTCCAAGCTATAATACATAGCGCTCACTTTATTATTCCTATAAATTGTTTGTTATATATTATGGTGTCACGCACCATAATTTATCACAATCTCGAAAAAAAGTGCAAAGTTACTTACAAACTATATACTTGAGGTTATGCTGTAAGCCATTCTATGCTTTTACATGAGCAGCGAAGTAATCATATTTGAACATCCTAGTGAGCACTCAAAGGTTATTAGTAAGGCCTACAATAATTGATATTCGAGAATTTCAGACTATTTGAGAAAAAGGGTCAATGTTACTTTTCACATGTTCATAAAATATTTTTCCTGCAAACTTTCGAAAAACTTAGCCTTCCCATTATCTGCTTTTTGTTACAGTAAATTTCACAAATATCAAGTCCTCCGAATATTTATTTTAAATGAATTATTATTATTAAATTATTAAATAAATTATTATTATTAATTATTAAATGAAACTAAAATTTAAGTTACAGTTTTTTTTAAAAAACAAAACCAAATACTTAGTGTTAAGTGGCTTCAAACGTGTAGGCTTTTGGAGACAATTTCGTCAGCATATTGTACTTTTATTACATTTTTTTTTGCGGAAATTCAAGGGGCTCGGATATTAATTACAATACTGTTGCTATTTCCAAAAGTTTACTTATTAGCCTTAAATCAGCTTGATTTAAGCATATATTTCTGTCTATTAACTAATTATTATAGCTATAGCCAAATCATTTATTAACATTTAAGAGTATTTGCATCCAAATGTAAAAATACTTTTATTTCGTCCTTAAAGGACGTGTGCATAAAATAACCCAAGTCTCCAATCCATGAAAATTCAAACATTGATAAAGCGACTTCTAGACGAAAATCTGAGTACCATTTTCTAAGCCGTAACATGCTGCACATATTTGAAAATCATTCAAATTATCTGGAGCTCTTTAAAGTGCATCTCCATAAAAAGTAAATGTTCAGTTCCCATACATGCCACCCACTCAGCAACACAAACATCAGCTCTTCAGACTTTTAGTTTAAACTTGTTCATTTCAATAAAAACACTTACTTAAGACTACGGCGCCAGGACTCAAATGAAGTGAACACGATGCCGTTGACCTTATTTGCGTCACACCCATTTTTCAATGTAGTTCCATATTTTTCACAATCTTTCCTCCCTTATTACAACAGTTTGTCATTTTTTTCACTCTCTCGATACGCTATAGCAAAAAGATACAAATATTATCACAAACGTAGTCATATCGGAAGAAAACAAAGAATAAGTGTGTCAATACTTGATGCTCCACCATGGCACATCTCTACACTGATTCTCGGCAGTATCCCACTAATATTCAATGTTTTCTGGAAGTTTATGTCGATGGGTGGTAGGTACTCTCTTTCGAATGTCTTGAGATTGTTTAAGAGTCATCGATTTATAAGGATGTCAAGTGAGGGGCTCTTGATGGCTTGACAGTGGCACTCAGTCAGCCAGCAGGGGTAGCATCCCTTCAGTTTTAGTGGTTTGACTGATTGATCTCGGAAACAACCTGTTGTGTAGACATATAGTGCGACACGACAGAACCGAACCAACAGGAACGAACTAAGTGTATGAGTGATGGATTAGATTATTACTCAGAATATTGACTGATATCTTGTAAAATTCTTTCATTGAAATGATGTAAGAGGTTGTTTGAGCTACTTTTAGATGGCAATTGAATTTTGTTTCGAGTGGTAGTAGTGGTTTTAATTGTACTAATTTAATTATTTTAAAGAAGCATGAAGATGTTTTGTGTTAAAAAAGGGCTTGAAAAATTATGAAACACTTCTTGAAGAGTTTTTTCTGCTTGAAAATTTGTGTTGAAGCACAATGCGACCATGTAATTAGTGTGATACAGCAGATAACAAAGAATTTAAGTAATGTGAGCCAGTTGCAAAGAATCAAAAACGTGTATAAAATGTAGATTCTGCATATCTACCAGGTGTACCGGAAAGTCCTTACTGGTTTTTTTTAAAAAAACACATAAAACTTAAGAAAATGGAAAAAGGTTTTAATTTAAAGCATTAACCATACGATTCTACATACTTTGTCCATCTATCTGACAATTTATGAATGCCATCCCAAAAAAAACCGTTTATCCTTTGAGCCAAACCATTCATCAAGCCATTTTGCGACTTCTTCGGAATTCGCAAAGTGCTGCTCAGCCAGCGCGTGTCCCATTGATGTGAAAAGGTGATTGTCGGACTTCGCTAGATTTGGAGAGTACGGCGGGTGCAATAATACGTTCCATCCAAGCGATTTCAATGCTTCTTTCACTGGTTTTGCTGTGTGTGACGGTGGATTGTCATGCAACAAAATCACTTTACCGTGCCTAGTGGCCAGTTCTGCACGTTTTTCGATCAATGCATGATTCAAATTTATTATTCGATCTTTGTAGCAATTAGTATTAACTATTTCACCAGGTTTGAAAAATTCGTAATATACCACACCAACCTGGTCCCACCAAACACAGAGCATTGTCTTTTTTCTGAAGCGATCTGGCTTTGAAGTCGATGGGCCAGCTTGGCCAGGCGATAACTACGATTTCTTCCGTTTTGGATTTTCGAAAAAAACCCACTTTTCATCTCCCATTGGAATCCGATGCAAAAATGACTTCCTCTCGTACCGTTGAAGCAGCATTTGAAAAACCGTTTTTCGATTTTCCATTTGCATTCAGTTCAAGTGGCATCTATCTTCACAGTTTTTGGATCTTTCCCGTTGATCGTAAGCAATCCCTAACCATTTGTTGTGCCACATTTAACGTTTCTACCAATTGTTTTTGAGTTTGGGCTGGGTCTTTGTCCAATAACATCTGCTATTCCGCATCCACAATTTTTTTTTTGGTCTACCCGAACATTCACTGTCTTTCACAAGAAAATCACCGCTTTCAAATTTTCGAAACCACGTCTCAAATGTTTTTATGCTTTGAGCATACTATCCGTAAGTTTCTACCAGCAAACGATGACTTTTAATTGTCTTTTTTCTTTTGATGAAATAAGAAAAGCAATGCATGCCGCGAATTCTCTCTTTCAAGCACTAAATTCGACATATTCACAGAGCTTTAACACTATTACGCTATTATTTAGGCGGAAGGCTTTGAAGATTAATGACAGTAGGGAAAAATGATATCTATGTTAAGTCATTTTATTCAATACTAACGGCTAACGCCATATGTTAGGAAAACCGGTAAAGACTTTCCGGTACATCTGGTATATATAAATTTACGTTCCAGACCAGCAAACAAAAGTGGAACTTGGGTTGTCCTCTGAAAATCTATTATCAGAACGTTCGTGGTCTGAGGATCAAGGTTAATTATCTAAAGATCTCCTCTGCAATCGCGTTTGATGACATTGTCTACCTAACAAAAACTTGGTTGTCTGGAGATATATCGTCGCTGTAAAATCAAACCGGCATATCTGCAAAATGCACATTTTTCAGCAGAGCGCTTTAAAATTTTCACGTATGGGCTGTTTCTTCGTAAATGCATACCGGCACAACACCATTAGACGGATTTTTATTCAACTATACGATATGCCGGTGTGACATAAAAATTGACGGGAAAAAAGGAATTTTTTGATACCAAAAACTCAAAAACTCAATTTTTGCACATATGCCGGTTTGATTTAACAGCGACGATATCTAGCAGTGAAATTTTGGCACTTCACATTGTCTTTCGTAGGGATCGGAATCGATCTGCTCGTAATCTTTCATCAAGAGGTGGTGTTCTAATTGGTATACACAAAACTCTGAGTGAAACGCTTTGCAATGACTTCACTCCCTCCGCTTCAGTTGAATGTGTGATTGTACGTATTTCTCCTTCATCATCGTCAGTACTGCTTGTATCCTCAGTCTACATTCCTTGCATTAGCCCCGTACTGGTATATGAACGATTCTTTGCAGAACTCTCGCCCTACCTACTGCTTACTTACTTTTATGCGGTGAATTTAATATGCCTTCATTGGATTGGGATGATACTTTTTCAAGTATTTTTTCTTCAAACAATATTTCTGTCGCTATTTCTTTCATTATGTCCCTCTGTTCTTTTCCAATTCAACAACGTAACCAATACTAACATTCAAATTTTCGATTTTGTTCTGACTAATCTTCACCGTTCTTGCTTTTTCTTGAGTCCATCTCTATCTCCGTATGGGCGCCCTGATCCTCATCATTTTCCTTTTTTTATGGAATAAACTCTAAACCGTACATCTAAAGCCAAATCTTATTGTACTTTTCGTTTCATTTTTAAAAAAGCAAACTATTCCGCTTTGTCTAATGAAATAAATGGTACTAACTGGTATAATTTCATCAGAGGGCTAAGTGTGGATGATGCTCTCTACAAATTTTACTTATTCTTGTCCAGCTTAATTTCCTGTTACACTCCTTCCTTTCACTGTAAAAGAAGTTCCAACCCACCGTGGTTCACCATCAATTTGGCGATTGCTCTTAGAGACAAAAATGCAGCGCAAAGCAAATACAAAAGGTCTGGCTCACTTAACGCCCTTTTAAAGCTTCAAAGGTTACGGGCTGCTGCTAAAAGCAGCAAATCGAAACTTCTATTATTTCCGACAATTCTAAGCCTTTTTGGTCTTATGTCAAATCCCCTTAAACTTCCTTTGGCATTCCTTCTGTTATGTATCTTCATGATAAGTATGCGTCCTCACCTCAAGATTCTAGTGAGCTCTTTACTCAATCTGTCTCTTTTTCACCTCCCATCATAGTAACTCTTCGCCATCAACTATTTTTCCCACGCCTGATTGTACCCATCCTGCCTTTTTTTTACTAATCCTTTGGAAGTCGAGTCGTTAGTGTTTTCTCTCGACACAAGCGTTAGTTTTGATGCTAACGGCATTCCAAATTTTTCACCAAATCACTTTCATCTTCTTTGTGCATCTCAACCGGTGCCTTTCCATCTATTAGGAAATCCGCCAACATTTTTTCCATCCATAAAGCTGGTGATATTTTTTCCATCTCTAATTACCGTCCCATATTTATTTTGCCATGTTTAAGTAAACTCCTCGAAAGAGTAGTTTACAATAGAGTATACCCAGTGTAAATTCAGCCCTTGCTGGTCAGTGAACAGCATGGATTCATCAAAGGTAAGTCAACGGCTATAAACTTATTGTCTTTTACAAACACCGTTGCTTTCGCAATCGACCAGCAAAAGCAAGTAGATGTCCTCTATACAGACTTTGCCAAGGTTTTCGATTCTGAGAACCGTGATATTTTTCAGTCAAAGGTAGCAGGGTTTGGTCTTTTTCTTGGTTCTCTTCCTACGTTCGTGATCGCTCTTGTGTTTCTACTGTTATCTGTTGTTCTTCCGCATACTTTTTCTCTACCTCAGGAGTTCCGCAAGGATCCATTCTTGGTCCTTTATTGTTTTTTTTCTTTATTAATGATTTTGCTTCCTTCTACAGCTCACTCTGCCTTTTGTAGGCTGATGATCTTAAAATTTGGAATCAATTTTCTGCTCTCGACCTCTTTCTTTGGTCTAGCAAGAATTATTCTTTCGAATATTTTCCCCATGATTGGGAGTAAACTGAACGTTGGTAGCTACTCGGCGCCGAGGGGTCTGTCCCTGGTTTAGAATAGGTGTCACTATAGCTGTTTTCCAGCAATCAGAAAAATAGCCAGTTCTTTGGCATTTATGAAAAATTTTGTTTAACACTAATAAACCTCTTCTTGGTAAATTTATTTTGTTTATGCCGGGTGATTTCTTGGATTTGAGCCGTTTTACAAGGTATCTAAGCTCATAGAAACTATACTCGCTTTCGTGTGCAAAATCAAAAGACGTGGGAATAGAATTGATAGTTATATCTACCTTAGTTTGGGTGCTCGAGTTACATAGGTCTTCGGATGCATAGTTGCCAAGCAATTGGCTTTCTCAACACCAGAGAAATATTATTGATCCATATTTTTAAGAGGTGGCATTTCCTTACTTTCATGAAGTTGAAATTTTGAATTATACCCTTGAGCTTCAGTACAGCCAGGCCATTATCTCCTGCATATACAGATCTAATATTTATATTCTTACCACTCAGTTCAGACTTTCCAGCTGCACAAAAAGTCTCCCGACAAAAAACAATTAAACTGCGCAAGGATCTAACCTGAAAATCCATTTTGCAAATAGACCATGAAATAGAAAACCGTCCGAAACATTTCGATTACCATTTTCACAAGACCAACTTTAGCCACTTTCTCTTTTCCTCTCCCGGATCATTGAACGTACAGCACGATAAATGTCTGGGTTGAAATGGATTACCAACCACGAATAATTACAACAATGAATTTCAACTTTCTCGATCGACATTGACTTGCGTTTTATAACAGATTATTTTCTTAAGCTCGCAGGCCCCGAATATATCACCAAATCACCAAATGACTTAAATCTGCTCCTATATTACATAAAACTTTACGACCAACATAAATCGCTTGTTATCGAACTAATTATGAACGGGTAGCCTTGAAATTAATTCCTTCGTCGTAAATACACATAAACGAAAATGATATAATAGCGAAAGAAAGAGAAAAAATATATACACTTCCTTCATTATTTATAATTAGCATAATATTTTTACGTCACGTTCTTTGCGTCTTTTCGAACAATTGGCCGCTGGAATTGTTTTTGCCATCGTAAGATTCGAAAATGAAGGGATTAATGTTATCAGATATGCTGTTTGTGCCCAACGCCAGCCGGTAAAGATCTTGCACTTCGTGGAAACATTAAGCAATTATGAAAATGACTTTGCTTGAAGAAAATAGGGATGCTTGAATTTCTAATTAAATTCATTAGCATAAGGATAGAATAAAGACTGGATTTTGCGCGGAGAGAAACAGAGGGAGGAAAAGAGGGTGGGTGGTAAAAGAAAAAAGTCTCGAGGTTTTTCGGGTGAACTAAGTCGAGTAGTTATGATATTAAGTGGAAATTATCGTGTTGACAGACTTTGAGAATGAGAATATTATGAAATGAGCTTTAAAGCTATGTTGATTATGAGTTTAATAAATTAAATGTGCCACATACCAGCAAGGTACCGTGTGAAATTTCAGAGCGTCCAAAGTTTTTTTTTTTGAAAAACAGCAGTTGCAAAAATGGTGAAATAAGTTGAATTGGAAAGTTATGCGAATAATATAGCAAGTTTCATCCGTGAAGGTTAAATTTAAGAGTGCTTAGTGATTTTAGAGACAAAATTATATAGAAACATTATTGCGCCCATTGTGGGTACAGCTATATCCTATAACAAAGTTTGATACTGTTATTCCCACATTTGTGTTTAAGATAAAACACAGTTGATAAGATAGCTGTAAGTTAGTTGTAAGGCTAGATTATGAATTATAATTTTTCAGCAACTCAAAAGCGTTCGGGTTTTTTAAATCGTGCAAAATTTTATCCCAAACTGGTTATAATAGTGTTAACGCAATAACTGCCAGTATTAGCGTCCAAAACACTATTGTTGAAAAGACGCAAGTCTGAGCACAAATTAATTAGTAAAAGATAGTTAAGATTAACAAACTATTGAAACTTTTTTACAGCTCGGCATATACTTTTTCCAGATTTTGTTCTGTGTGATGAATTTGTGTTCAAGTTTTGACATTGTTACCTTTTGTGATACCTTTTCACGCATTTCTCATTCAAACCAAACTTTAAGTGCTTTAAATAAAAATTATATCACGCACTAATACCATGTTGCGGTTTCGCGACACCATGTTTAGGTTGCGTGAGAGAAAAAATGCTTTTCTAGCAACATTTTCCCCAAAGATATTAAATTCTGACCTCAGCATGAAAATTCCTCCCCAACGGTGCTCAAATTATTACACTGGATTTCGTTTGAAAAACGTAAAATACAGCATTTCAAGTGCACATTTTTACTTTCGTTGACGACAACATACCATGAAACATTAAAGCACAATTTATGGATTTCATGTGGACTTGGTTTTTTTCCTATTAAAATCTCTCTTGAAACGAGAGCTTTGAGCACCAGCAGCACTGAGTAAATGCTAAATGTGTACCAACCGCGAGAAAATGTAATTTCAGGCAAATTAATATTTATATATCAACTAAGAGGGATGGCATGTTTGGAGCAAAGGTGCTAGCAACTGGCATCAATGAAGGGTATTCATCATAGCCGGCAAATGAACTATGTGATAAAAGTTAGAGGGACGTACTTGAGTGGCCTTAACAAAATCAATACGGCTAGCAACAAAGCCTTGCATTGATCCGATAAGCGAGACAGCAAAGCTGAGAGAAATTAATGCGAAATCGTGATGGGTATAAAGGGATTTTTTGTTACAATCCTGACGGCAGATTCGTTTTGATGGATTACGTTTGGAAATTTTGTTGCTATGGGCTAAGTTGGTTAGTTGCCTAGGAATTTATCTAAAGTATTTGTTGGCAGGTGACTAAGGAATGATCAGAACAGATTAGCTTCATTAAAAGTGATGCTGTTTTTAAGGTTTTAGAAAGATACATCGGG
This sequence comes from Nemotelus nigrinus, assembly GCA_947369275.1. Taxonomy (NCBI): domain Eukaryota; kingdom Metazoa; phylum Arthropoda; class Insecta; order Diptera; family Stratiomyidae; genus Nemotelus; species Nemotelus nigrinus. Next base: position 144,322,807 of record OX376373.1, read on the forward strand.
TGCTTGTTTTATTGAATATTTTTACGGGACTAGTCTAGATTATTTAAAACTGATATTTTTGCAAACTCTGAGCCTTTATGTAAGATTTGATGAGATTTTGTAAAGCTAATTCTTTTTGGCAAGTAATCTTACTTATCAATGGCTTTCTAGGAGAGGATTTGTTATTTAGCGAAGTTATTTAAATTGAATTTAAAACTTGATCGGCACTCAAATATAATGAATATTTACGAGATTTGACATTTTTTGTAGATATTTAATTATGACTAATATTAAAATATTCCTACTCCAGCTCTTGGCTCTTAATTTAAACGTATTTTTTTCTATAATTGTACAAAATCTCGTAAAAATTATAAATATAATATACAAAAACATACATTTGGTCATCAAAAATCACATTTTGAATATGATTCCCTACAAGTTTTCCGTTTTTATATTTATCTACAGAGGCCTGACGACCGACACAAATTTTTGTTTTTGACTCCCTCCTACTCATTGATTTCTGGAAACCATCTGCTTCTTTCAACAAACTGCACTATCCCCTGTAAATTGGCCAGGGAAATTTTGGTCAGATTTGAGAGAAAGGGTGCACCAAATGCCGCTACCTTTCTTCTTGCCAAAGGCGGACACTGGCACATGAGATGGAGAATAGATTCTTCTTCGTCTTCAGAGCCACAACTCCGACAGAAGTCGTTAAACCCTGCGCCAAATTGTTGCGCATGCCACCCTATGAGGCAGTGGCCCGTAAGAGCGCCTACACTGCATCGCAGAGCACTTCGAGTCAGGCCTAAAAGTTGCCTGGTGCGATGCGCATCCATAGGTATCCAGGACTGCCTTGCTATCGTATAGGATGATTCAACATCCCAGGACTTCCTAGCGCCCTCAAGATATTTTTGCTTGATGGCCAGTTTGACCGATGTCATCAGTATACCTATTGAGAAGGAGCAAGAGACCTGTGGTAGCAACATACCAAGCCTTGCTAGTTCATCGGCCGCACAGTTGCCCTGAAAACCTTTATGACCAGGTACCCAAATCAATTGATTAACCAAATGTCTTGATATATCCTTAAGAGATGCATGGCACTCAGCAACAATCATGGACACTGTACAAAGACCAGCAAAGGACTTAATAGCCGCTTGGCTATCTATGAAAATACCAATATTGAGTCCAATTCTTCGATTACACAGAAGCCAGTAAATAGCCTGCAAAATAGCCGTAACCTCCGCCTGAAAGACATTACAATAGTCTGGTAGACGGAAGGACAGCTTCAGATTCAGCTTATTTGAGTATACAACACTGCTGACCCTATTGTTTAGCTTTGAGCCGACAGTGTATGCATGGATAAGCTCACTATTGAAGGTAACACCATCACGCCATTCACTCCTACTAGTTGTGAACTCCAAATCCAGTAGGCATTGCGGAGCGATGTTGTCAACACCGAGCGGGAAGAGCGGGAACTCCCTCGGCCAAAATCCTCGCATGGTCAAACTCTGTTTTATTCCATCCCGAGAAAAAACTCAGTCTCACAGCAGCAAGATTAGCTTGCTGTAAGATCAGTAGATTGTGGTTGGTAGCTAATGAAGCAACACGAAAAGTATTTTAGTAGGGAGGGAGCAAAGCGCCCCAGTTACCAGTAGTGCAGCCATCCTCCGTACTTTTCCAAGCTGCCGTCTGCAGTTAGCCTTAAGAGCAGCCTGCCACCAGAACGCCACCCCAAGCAATAGAATTGGCTCAACCACAGCGGTATAATCCCAAGCAATAGTACAAGGCTGCAATACATAACTCGCCCATATGGCTCTTTTACAGCGATAAAGTGCGTTGCAATATTGTTGTTCCATAGTAACTTCGAGTCGAAAATTAGCCATATGTACTTGACCTTCTGGTTCAGCTCAGTGGAGACCCCGTTTAATTTGGGTAACTCAAAACTAGAAACTTTGTACTTCCTTGTAAACAGCAATAGCTCTGTTTTGCTGGGATTCACATGTAAGCCGCACTCATGACTCAAACATGAAAGTATCTCAAGAGAGTGATTTAGAGAGTGATTTTGAGCTTTCCCCAGAGAAAAGATTACCACTCTTTTCTTTAGAAGCTGCACGATAAAATCAATCAGCCGCACATCCACATGTAGCACTGAGAGAGCCTCAGCAATTGCGTCGGACTTTACGTTGTTGAAGGCCCTTTCGATGTCCAAGAATTCAGAATGAAGGCAAAATGTGCGTCCAAATGTGCTCAAACAAGTCTAAATGCCTTTAGGGTTTATGATACACCCCATAGCCTTCGGTGTCGAGCTTGAGAACTTGCAAAGGCGATTTACTTTGCCAAGACTTTCTACGTTTCCACAGAAAGATATCCATGAGGCCCTCTTCGTCTTTCTTACGGCATACTTCAAAGCTTTAAGCTTTTTTTTATACACTGACCAGTCATTAGATCTGTTTCAGCTATTGAACTCCCTCCTATACTCTCTTCGCAGTGTGCTGATCTCCATACTCTACCAGGAAGGCTTGGGATTCCCCCTAGTTATGAGTGGCTTACATGCTGCTCTAGACGCGGACTTGTGAGCACTAGTAAGGGTGTCAACTACCTGACCCAGTTCATGGTAGCAGCTAATGCTCTTAGGAGCAGTTTCTAGTGAGGATCGAACCAGAGAATTTGATAACTATCAGTCCGTCCGCTTTCTATAAATAAAGGCTTCCTGCTCAGTAGAGCAGCAGCCAGCCACGTTGAACGATATGTACTTATGATCACTCCTGTAGAACCCTCCAGCCACGGAGGAGATGCAAGTGCCGCTCACTGATCAGAGTAACGTCAAGCACCTCCCTACGGTTTGAGGTGAGGAAGGCCGAATCGCTACTAGTATTGGCAATGAAAAGGTCGTAGGCAAGGATGAAGTCAAAAAGTTCTTCACCTCGGCCTTTTGTGTTGGAGCTACCCCATAGAGTCAGCTCCCAGAATCAGAGACACACTTATTTTCGTGTCTTAAGCCACAACTCCCTTAACAATGTCACAGAAAGGGCTAGTGCCATGATCATGTGCCATGTAGCAATAAACAAACCAGCATCTGATCGATTTCTACTGCATCAGCCATGTTATCCTTGCCACATAAATTTGTAGTACCAGAATGTTTATGGTTTTCCTGACAAGAATACTGGCACACAGACACGTGGCTTATGTTAGCCATCAGGTGCAATCGTCTGTATCCATTGTTGCGTAACCCGCAAAAACTTTTGTTAGCAACCCATGGTTCTTGGATAAGGATTAGCTCCTCCTCTGTCCTAGACAAGCGGAGCAGCAGGGCAGCTGATGCTGCTTTGGAATGGTGAAGATTCACTTGAAGCACCTTCACCATTATTAATTATTGATCAGTGTTAGGTCGAGGTCCTCCCCCTCAGATTTAGAAGCCGCCCAGCATCCTGCTCTGTATCGGGAGTCATGAAATCAAGGCAGCCACCCAACACTGAGATAGTTCCAACGCTACTCCATCAGAAAAGAGGGATTCCACATCCAATTCTTCCTCAGATATCTCCCTCAGACAGGCATCAGACCCCTTTGCAAGTGCCTCTACTGCCGTTTGAGCCACCTGTTTTGGATCGGGCTTGACGGGTATATGATCTTCCGAAACAGAGCTTTTTGGCCTGTCACTTCGGTAGATACGTAGAGCCAATTTTTTGACCTCGTACCTGATAATGCCCTTTCGAGCATCCAATACCGGCTGTGCCTTCTCATTAATAATAAAGAGGGCTTCCCGCTGATTGTTTACCGTAGGAAGATCAGGTTCGAAGAGCCGAACTATATCCAGGACTTCCACGGGATCCGAGTGGGAACCTGGAATCTATGTCCTGCATCTTGGCCGAATGGGGATCTCATCTTTGGGCACCACCTTAATAGTGGCACCTGGCCAGAGTTACCCCAGCTCAGAGATTGCCTGCTTATAGAAATCGGTCGATCGTTGGTCTCCGCACGCAACCAGCTTGATTTCTTTGTACCAGTCCACGTTGTTCACCATAGGTGGGGGACTCAAGCTGGCTTTTTGTAGCTTGCAGCAGGCAATGGATGGAACCTGCTTTATTTCTAGCCAGTTTTCAGAGGAGATGATTCCATCTCCCTTGCTGGCATCAATTACGGCCCAGCCAACGCACTCTTTGGCCATTTCATTTAACGGCCGAGTTATACCTGAAGGGGCTACCATTATCTTCTGCTTTTTGCAATCCTGTCTGCCCTGGTTCTTCTGCTCAGCTGACTTCTATCGTTTCTGAGATAAACCTGCAGAATTTAGAGGGAGCGAGTGCTCCCCAGTGTGTTTTTTTTGCCCATTGAAGGGACTTTTTGTCTTTGTCGGGCATTGTGTCAAGGGAGACGTTTTCAAACGTCCTCCGAACTTTGAAGGCTGCCTTTCTAGTCCCGTGAGCCCGAGATGATTTAGAAAAGGAGCGTTGCATACCAGAAGAGGAAACGGCACCTTGTTGACGCACGGGCTGGCTCATTCGCCGCTACTTTCCCACCACACTGGCCACAAACAGGCTTCCTGACTTTCGCAAGGCTAGGCTTCGTGACCAAAGCCCCGGAAACACCAGAAACAGGGGTTGAGGAAGACCAGAAAGACCGTGGAGCTGGCAACTTTGGCATGTCTCCACAACCTTCTGCAAGCTTTGTCGCTGTGCTGGTAGCTAGTGGAGCTGACTCATTCGTCATGTCTCCACAAACTACAGCAGCTTTAATCTCAGTCCGCGGAGTCCATATCTCCACTTCCTAGGGCTTTAGCTGCAATCGGTGGCGCAAAAATAACTTTTTCTGCAGTGCTCATATCTACAATTAGTACTTATTCTTGTAGTGACTGCTCACAAACTTAAAAAGGTAATCAAAAGAAGCGGTAGGAGAGCTAAAAATAGATTTCTGATGAGTAAGTTACAATCAATCACAGGTTACTACCAAAGGTAGTTGACAAAAGGAGAACATTTTTGAAGCGATTTGCGATTGATATGAGTTTCATCTGCAAAAAAAGGAATGAAGCAAAAAAAGAGAGCTGTGGATGTCAGCTGAGTGCAGATTCTTAAAAATAGATTACAGGTAGAATCTTTGGAGAACTGTGGCTACTACGGAATGTTCAGAAGAAGGTGTTTCGTTATCTGATTGGAAAGATTCCTACTTGGGGGAAGGATCCAATGATTTGCGTAAATGAAGTTGATATTTGAAGGTCATTCACTTCGATAATAAGGCTAGGATGCTAAATGTTGCTTAATGCCCTCGTATTATCGAACATAACTAGTCCTGTTGACTTAATTTTTGATACTAGATTTCATGATCTCTGAAGCAGCCTAAATGGTCACCAATTTCGAGTCGATACATTCTTTTGTCAGTTTTACGAGTAAGAATGATGAAAGCAGATGTTTTTTTAAACTGAAATTGGCATTAATAGTGTTTGTAATGGTCTAGTTTCTGGAAAAGCTAGTGCTGGTGACTCTTGTCAAGGCTGTCAGTAAAGAGTTTCACCTTTTCAAATGGTTCTAACTGCGTTATGTTCTCCTTTGTTTTCTTTCATGAATGAGATTTCATCTAGCATGTTCAATATGTGGATCCTCTATAGGGTCATTGTCTGAGCTGTTGTTTTTTTCCTGGAATTAGAGCTCCATAATATTGATAGTTTTAAATAGCTGTGTGAAAGTATGGCATTATTGGTTTTTTTTTGATTCTGCAATGTTTGACAAACCTGCATAATTATCCACTTTTAGGGTCAAGACTACGCCCGAGATACTCTCACTTCTAGAATTTGAATTAAGAGATTTGAGGACGGATCTCATTTGTCAACCGATTTATCTTTTGTTTTAATCTAAAGTCAATAGTACTTATATTTTACCTGTGTTTCATTTTTTTCTGTTTCTTTTACTTATCAAAAATTTAATGGAGTTTTTGAGCTCTTAGGGCTTTTGATTATTTTTCAATAGAGTTTTAAGCCTGCAAATTTCTCTGGTTTAGAGGTTTTTTTTAGCGGAAAGCTTTAAAGTTTCTAATAGAACTGTGCTTTCATTGGCCAAAGTTACAAGGGAGGCTTGCCAATTGGTTTTTTGCTTCTATTTTCATTGGGGCGCATATAAAGATGTCTTCGATTTGGAACATAACTGGCTTGTTGCCTAAAATGAGTTCACTTAGTTGTTCGTAGTTGATGATCTTATTTCAAAAAAGTTCTTCTGAATGTATAATATCAAAATTTGCATAATATCGATTCTGTAATCACGGGGAAACCGCATCAGCTCAAGTGATTTATATGAAATAGAACTGACATTCTATTTGAGGTTTCATATGCGTTTTGTAGGGTACATTACTTGCTTGGACAGGGGCGATAGTTGGCGAGATTCAGTGAGCAGCAAGCCCTGCATGATTTTTGTCCTCATAAAATTAAGTTATCCCCGTTGTTTTAAAGTTTTCGAGGGTTTCTGAACACTCTCCGTAGGTTGTGGGGTGCCGACAACCGCAGTTAACGCATTTTGGTTTTTGCTCTGGATGTTTAATACGAAATGCGTCGCAGTAAAGGTCATTACATTTGACACACAGGTACTGAACAGGAGAGAAACTTGATGAGTGGCCGAATTGTTGACAATTGTGATATTTTACTTGGCTGACTCTGGATTGCGAGCCGACTTTTTTTTTCTCTTCAAATGAATACTTTGATAAGTCGGGAAGGTCATTTTCTGGTATTCAAGTAAAAAACTTCTACTGAGCTGTAGCATTGCTTGTCAAGGCCTAGTTTAAGCTTTTTGGGGTTGAGTCCGTGCAAGTTTTTGATCCTTAAGTTCAACTAAGATCTTGCGATCTTAGACTCAACTAAGATCTTGCGATCTGCTGCGATCGTTAAAAATCTTTGGAGTTATTTAAATGCTGAATTGCACTCGCTTTGCTGCGATGAAGTTGACATTTTTATAATTAAGACTCGTGCGAAATAAGGGCTAAGTTTGCCTTTGGAACTACCTCAGGTTTTCTTTCCTGAAAAAAATGTTAGGGTCAAATGATGGCTGATATGCTTTTTATAACGTTGAAATCTGGAAGTATTTTCGTCGATTTCTTAGTTTTGGTTGCAAAAAGGAATAATCTTCGTTCACCAGTGATTTGACTTTGGTGGGGCAGCTAACTATTTTGTATTGTAGCTGTGATTGTCAGGTAATTAAGAGCTTACTGTGAAGGCTTTGCATGACCGGTTTTCGGGTCTTAGATTTAACCAACCTGTCTAACGACCTGACTTCTGAGCGTCTTGCTTCTTTTGAGGCTGTTGAAAAAAAAAGTTTGAGTCGTATTTGTCTAAAACTAAATCTAAGACTGAACTCAAAAATACGGCAAATAAATTCTTTTAGAAAAGCCATAGAAAAATAGATAATCATTTTGTGTTTTCGATATTCAAAAACCACGAAGAATTTATGTCCACAGAAGAGTTGAGCGTGCCACTCAGAATTTCGTATTCCGTTATCGGAAGATTCTAGCAAAATATATTTTTATTAGAAAATATTCATTTCAATAAAAGCGCCCTTTATTATTTAGTCATTTCTTTTGAATATTTTAGTTGACGTCATTAAAAATTTTGATACCACAATTCAAATACATTTTCTACATGTTAATGCACCCACACTGGGCGCTTGAAATTCGTACAGCGCATTTTGATAAATGTGATAAGGTAACGGGATATTTTAAGCTCTTATCAAATTAGATTTGATTTTTAAGCCTTTGCAAATTATATCGAAAAGTTTGGTTTGGTTCTAAGAATAAATAAATGAGCTGGAACAACGGTGGGCTGCAATATCAGAATTTATGGTATTATTCATATCATTTATTAGATACTAACTGAGCATTCTAAAGCTTTGAAGTCTTTATTTTAAACATAGGTCCGTTTTTTTTTATGTAAGCTTTAAAAACCTTTAATCAAATGAGTGAAAAAAGCTTAGATGGATTTCAAATGAACAGTTAAATCTATTCTAGTATTATCTGTATCTAACATCAAAGCATAAAAGAAATTTTCATTTTCATATACATAAGTAATACGCTATATTGAATTTAAAGAGTTTAACTTTTACTTACGTTGTGAATTCGATCGTCTAATAATATTTTCCAGAAATGTATTTTGCGGTGCTACTAATCCCCGTCGTCCTCCCGGCATTTTATCGAAATTTAATTAATTATTTCACTAAACACTATTCACGAACTAGATTCTCATATATAATTACACCACACACATAAAACTAACGAAATTGATGAAATCTATTGATTTGAAACAAAAATACTACTTTCATGATGCACAACATAGATTTTATGAGATTATATTATTGATTTTCAGATTTTCGAAAGTAGGAAACTAGGAAATGTATGTTAAATGATTTTTAGACTATTAATTGACTTGAACATATTGTTCGAACTACGAAGGATGCACGAATTATTGATTAATCACATGATTTTTTCTAGTTAAATAAGACGCAAGAATTTATGCAGGTAAATTGTTATGAACGAAATTACAATATTTGATAGATGGATATATAATTAAATTTCATTTTTACATAAAATGATTACTAAACTAATATTTTTTTAAAGCGCAACTCGAAATCAACGTTGTTAATTATATTAACACTGTAGTATCACCTCTAATTCAAATTTTAATTTTAGAACGGAACTTAGTCATCTGTCGAAATGTTATATGATTTTTAATTTACCTTTAACAATTCATTTACTACTAATATCCGACTATTGTTAAAAATAGTTAACGAATACAGTCAACAAATAGTTAATGGGTTAACGTCTCAAGGATAATTCTGATAAGTTTTATCGTAATATACCATGAATATGTTGTTATTCAGTATCTGGCTGAGACATGTCTAGATTCAGTGTGACATCCATGATCACAAAGATTGTTTTTGGAAATTATATATTTTTAGTTTTTTTAGTTTTTTCATTTTTGTAGTCTTAGAGATTAAGTATGGAATTTGATAGAAATTGGAGTGAAATCTAGTTATTTATCGTTTTTAAGTTTGCTTTGGAAACCTTCGTTTCGGAGATTGGAGCTTTTAAATGCGAAATATTTTGTTTGTAATCATTGCGTATTGATGAATATCTGAAATGAGAAAAATAGAAATATTGCTGTTAATGTAGTATTTGGTAAGAGAGTATAATTTAAATACATCAGTTGTGATAAATTCTTGGCATTTTCTTATTCCGTGTTTTATAAAAACTAAACTGTTTTATAAAAAATATAAAACATTATTACTAATTGGAATTGTTTTTGCAGGATGATTAAAATTCAAAAATTGTTTTATTTATATTGAAAATTTTATTTGACAAAGTGGTTTCGAAAGTATGCACTGATTCTCATCAGACACCAGCACACAGTGCATACTTGACTGATGTGACCACTTGCGGTTGGAAGTCATTAATTACTAAAGTTCGAAGAAGAACATTAGTATTAAAATCCCTTTGGTCAAAAATTGATATTTATATATATATATATATATATATATATATATATATATATACATATATATATATATATATATATATATATATAATATATATATATATGTATATATATATGTATATATATATGTATATATATATATCTATATATATATATATGTATATATATATATATATATATATATATATATATATATATATATATATATATATTTATATATATGTCACCAAAAAAATTTCAGTGAAAAAATCTCAGGAACGCGTCATCCGATTGAACAAAAATTTTCAGGATACATTGACGTATTTGCAGAATAGTGCCAGGTCTCACAAAAAGTTAATAATCTTTAACGCTTTGGCGCCAGCGGCCATTTTCGTGATATTTTAAATATACCTATTTTTCTGTCAAAAAATAACTTTTGCAAAAATAAAGTTTATGTAATGAATTCTGAACGTGTTTCAAATGTGAATATGAGGATGTTTTTGAAATTTTTAACCCTATGTGTGCGCTAGGCGCCTAAAATGAGATTGGGAAAATTCGAAAATTTTTGAATTGTGATAACTTTTTATTTGATTTTCAAATCATGATAAAACTTAGAGGACATATATATGTTGTCAAGTTACACAAGTGCGTAGTTTCTTATGAACGTGCTGGCAACCCTGTAGCTACGGCAGGCACTGAAAGTGAAAACATTCAAACCATCGAATCTCCTAAAATATGTCATTTTCTTAGAATGAAAACCAACTTTTATACAAATCTTATCTTTATATTCAAGGGAAAACTTTGGAATTTTCATGTCGGACAAGAACGGTAACCCTTTCCCAATTTACCTATATTTTTAGCATCAAAAACTTGTGTTCACGGGAACTCACGAACCAATAATCAGATGCAGTTAAAATTTACAGAATACATTGGAATTAAGTAGGACCAGGTCTGATAGAAGCGATTTCTAATTGTGGGCAACCCTGTGCCAGTGGTGCCATCTTGAAAAATTACAAAGAAAGAAAACTGCTTTTTGCCCTATGAATTCTGAATCAATTACCAGATTTTCATGAAATTGACACAGTAGCTGAACCTTACTCCAAGCCGTGTTTGATGAAAAAATTTGGTTGAAAAATTCGATTGGTGCTGCCAGCTTTGGTAATTTTTGTGTCTTTGGTTTTGAAAATTCGCTCAGGAAAATAAAGGTTTTTGCCCTATAACTTCCAGTGCAGTCATGAAATTAATACGAATTTCATCCACTTAATGGAACCTGTTATAGGCATTATTCAGGCGGAATCTGGTTGAAAAGGGTTGTCAGCACGATAGGGTTGTCAGCTATTGTTGGTTTTGTGTTTATTTCCAATATCTTTCTTGAGCAATTTTATCGTTAAATGTTCAAATGGTAATGATATTGTAGTGACAATATACAACAAATATTAAGTTTTCAATTATTTGAAAAATGCCGCTTCTGGTAACCCTAAATTTCTTTATACTCCTATAACTTCGAACGCAGTCATCGGATCGAGAGGAAATTCGCAGGGTAGGTTAATTTCAACGTGATATAGACGTGATACTGGCAAAAGGTTGCCAGCACGAGTCTGTAGTGTTATTTTTGTATCAATAAATGCTTACAGTTAGTATTCATACCGGAAATATTTACAATGAAAATAAATAACCAATGTTTCAATTCCCAAAGTTCTGCAAAATTTTCGGATCGCAGCCCCAAACATCAACTTCAGTTACAGTGCTGCAGGCGCTAAGCATTTTCTTCATTGATG